>CM065438.1:32372000-33633500 GCA_033030585.1 Hippophae rhamnoides | reverse complement strand
GGTTTTAATTTGGACACCTATAATAAAGTTTAAATTGTCTAACCCCACCAAAGGTGGCATTTAAATGATTCATTTTTAATCTCTTAAAAAAGGAATTAATTTAATTAAATTAATTGATTATCAACCCCACCCATAGGTGTTAATTGATTTGTTTAATTAATAAGGAATATCTAACCCCAACAAAGGTGGTATTCATATAAAAAATAAAGAATCAATAAATATCAATTTATATCTTTAATAACCTAAATAATATAAGTAAGCATAATTAAATTAGTTATTGTATCCATAAATAATGCACTATTATAAATGATAAAATTTGCATAAATGTTTATTTTTATGTTATTAGATTAGAAAACACACAAAATCCAAACTATCATGACAAGATGTTTAGGATTGAATTTCATTTTAAAAGTTTGACTAATAAATTAAAAACCACATATATTCCTTCTTTAGATTGACCTTGGGAGTATACTTATCATTTTCTATAAAATGATTCGTGCACTTGCTAGAGTTTTATAAATATAAAACCAAAGTATTGGTAGGATCGGTGATGACAATTTTGCTCATCAAAGCCATACTTACAACTGCACATGTGTTGAATCTTTCACCATATACTCCTCTCAAGATGGATTTTCTAGATAAAGTGTGGTGAGGAAAGGATGATTCCTATAATCATCTATGAGTGTTTGGCTGCAAATCATTTGTTCATATTCCCAAGGATGAGAGATCCAAACTTGTTGCCAAGATAAGATGGTGTATTTTTATTGGCTATGGTCAAGATCAAATTAACTATAAATTTTATGATCTTGTTGCAAAGAGACTTGTCAAGAGAGGTGATGATATATTTTTTGAAGATGAGATCATTGAAGATATTGTCAAAATGAAGAAGGATGTTCCTAATTCCAATGGTGACTCATCAGATTTGGAATCAATTACTCCAACATCAGTGCCAAGACAAGTGGGAAATGAAAACCAGGTTTATCCACCTAATGAAGATGATGCTCCCATAAAAGTTGGTTCTGAAGATGAGGGAGATGGTGATATTCATTATCCAGCACCAAACCTACAACTTCTTTTCTATTGAGAAGAAGTGATAGACTAAGATGACCTTCTTCCATATATCCTCCAGATGAGTATGTAACTTTCATTGATGGGGGAGAACCTGAGAATTACGAAGAAGCCATGGATGAAGAATACCAACAAAAATGGATTGAATCCATGCAAGTTGAGATAAAGTTCTTTCATGAGAACAAAACTTTTGAGATGATGGAGCTACCCAAAAGGAAGAGGGTTTTGAAAAATAAATGGGTGTTTAGGGTGAAGCATGAAGAACATAGTTTCAGTTTGTGATACAAAGTCAGATTGGTTGTCAAGGGATTCAGTTAAAGAAAATGAGTTGACTTTGACGAGATTTTCTCACCAGTTGTGAAAATGACATCCATCCATACTGTGTTGGGGTTAGTAATAAATCTTGAACTAGAGGTTGAGAAATTGGATGTCAAAACTTCCTTTTTACATAGTGACTTGTAAGAAGATATATACATGGAGCAGCCATAGGGTTTAAAGCAAAAGGGAAAAAAGGATTATGTTTGCAAATTGAAGAAAAGCCTCTACGACTTAAAACATGCACCCAGACAATGGTATAAGAAGTTTGAACCTGTTATGGAAGAGTAAGGCTACAAAAAGGCTACTTTAGACCATTGTCTTATTGTGCATAAATTCTCGGATGATGATTTCATTATTCTTTTGTTCTATGTGAATGATATATTAATTGTTGGCCGGAATATTTCCAAAATCAATAACTTGAAAAAGCAATTGAATAAGTCTTTTTTCATGAAAGAATTATGGCCAACAAAGTAGATTATTGGCACGAGTATTATTAGAGACAGAGGTGCCAATAAATTATGGTTGTCATAGGAGAAGTATATTAAGAAAGTATTTCGGAGATTTCATATGGACAAGGCTAAAGAAATTAATTGTCCTATTGTTAATCACTCTAAGCTAAGTTCTAAGCAGGACTTTCTACAGACAAAGAGAAGGAAGAGATAAAAAAAAAGTTCCATATGCTTCAGTAGTTGGAAGTTTGATATATGTCATGGTTTGTACACAGCCAGATATCGCTCATGCAGTTGGAGTTATGAGTAAATTCCTTTCAAATCTTGGAAAGGAATATTGGGCTACAGTGAAAGGGATTTTTAGGCATCTTCGAGGTTCTTCCAAAATATGCCTATGTTTTGGAAATGACAAACCTGTATTAGTTGGATACATAGATTCAGATATGGCTGGTGATGTGGATTCCAAAAAATCCACTTTAGGTTACCTATTTACATTTGTAAGGGGAGCTGTGTCATGATAGTTAAAGTTACAAAAATGTGTTGTACTGTCCACTACAAAAATAGAGTTTATAGCAGCAACGAAAGCATGTAAAGAGTTTTTATGGATGAAAAAGTTCTTGAAAGAACTTGGCTTGTAGCAAAATAGCTACTAGTTATTTTGTGATAGTCAGAGTGCTATCCACCTTGGAAAGATTGCCTCCTTTCATTTGAGATTAAAACATATTGATGTGAGATATCATTGGATTAGGGATGTAATGAAAAAGAAGCTACTACAACTTGAGAAGATCCATACTGAGGAAAATGGATCAAACATATTGACAAAAATTCTTCTGAGAAAAAATTTTGAATATTGTCGTTTAGCTGCTGGATTGGTAGAGCCCTCTTGTAGTCGAGAGGAGGAGATTTGTAGGCCTCTCCCACATAGAAGGGGAAGAAAATAAATTTTTTAAGTGCAATCACATTTGATAAATTCATAAAAAAAATTATGGCTAAAATTTGGCCAGCTATGTGGCCAATTTATGACCACATAAGAGATAGACAATGTTTTTGCCTTAGATATACACACCATAAAGAAGAGAAGCAAAGCAAAGCCAAAGCCAAAGCCAAAGAAACAATTTCCTTTGATGAAAAATAATGTTGTGTGTGAAAGAGTGGGAGATAATATTTTAAAAAATATTTAGTATATTTTTCTATAAAAAGTGTGACAAAATAGTAAATTTGGGAAACACTTGTGTGTTACTATTTTTGGTTTATCTTAATTTGTTCTTTTGTTTCTCACTTTGTACCCATTAATTTTATTAGTGTAAGAAATATTTTTCAGATTTTTTTCAGTAGACATAGCCCAAATTAAATGATGAATCACATTAAATTATCAGTGTCATTATTTTTACCCGTTATGTCCCATCAGAAACAACCTAGAAGAGTTAAAACTTTTTTCTCTTGGAAAAGAAGAGAAGATAAGATTATATTTGATAAGGTAAACATCAATAAATGTCATATAAGTAATAATACTTTGAAACCATAGAAACTGAACCATGAGAAAAGTACTAAAAATAAAGGGATTCTCAATGACCTGAAATTGAGGGTAATCCGGAGCACTAAACAACGTGACGAGCTTTCCTGATTCAATAATGTGATCTATTGTGTAACATTCATCCATTCCTGCAAGACCAGACCCCTTTTTCCTTGCATCACCTTTATGCAATCTGATTATTAACTGAAACAGCAATAATTCATAATAAACCCAATTTTAATCTTACTACAATATACACAAGTGGTAATAGTCCCTAATTGAATCAGTCTCCATAGATTACACTAATGCTACTAACTAACACCGAAACAGTCATTTCAATGAATGAATAAAATTTCTTATTTTTTTTTCATTAATGTAGCTAATATGTTTCTCAATCAAATGCACGTGGTAACCATAGTAGAACAAAGAACCAAAAGACATAGGAATGGAAATAGCATCTTGCCTCCAAATCAACTAAATCTGTGTTTGGTCGGAGGGAATGTAAATGAATGAGAATTAATTCTTTTCATTTATGTGTTTGATTGGACTAAAAAATGACTCAGGAATGAAATCGATTCCTAAAGGAGAAGGAATCACAATTCCTTCTCCCCCATTTAGGAATCATGATTCCATTTCTATCTCAATTTTTTTTCCAATTTTACCCTCACCCCAAATATAACCCTAAACTTAAATCCTAAATACCAAAACCCAAAACTCTAAATCACAAATCACAAAACTCTAAAGCCAAAATCCAAAACCCAAAATCCTAAACCCAAAACCCAAAACTCTAAAACCCAAAACCCAAAACCCAAAACTCTAAATCCCAAAACCCAAAACCCTAAATGCCAAAACCCTAAATTCCAAAACCCTAAACCCTAAACCCTAAACCTTAAATGCTAAATCCCAAAACACTAAACCTTAAATCCCCCTAAACCTCAAATCTCAAAACTCAAAACACTAAACCCTAAACCCTAAACCCTAAATCCTAAATCCCTAAACCTTAAACCTTAAGCCAACCCTAAACCCTAAACCTTAAGCCAACCCTAAACCCCAAATTCTAAATCCTACAACCCTAAACCCTAAATCCAAAATCCTAAAACCCTAAACCCTATTTAGAAAAATAATAATTTTAACCCTAAACCTTAACCCATAAATATAACCCTAAACCCCAAATCCCTAAACATTAAATCCCTAAATCTTAAATCCCAAACCTTAAAACCCTAAACCCTATTTAGAAAAATAATAATTTTAATAATATATTTTCTTTTTAAGTAAAATTATTTAGAAAAATAATTATTTCAATAATGTATTTTGTGTGACAAAAAAATAATAATTAAATAATATTATTTAAATTTATTGAATATAGGGTATTAAAGTAATATACAGTTTTTCCATTCCAGTGGCAAATCAAACACTGTAATACTGATTTATTCTTTGATTCCAATGGTCAAACCAAACAACATTGTTTCCTTTTCATTCCTATTCTGATTTCGATTTCGATTTTGATTCTGATTCCGATTTCATTTTGTGAACCAAATGCCACCTAAGTGAAAAGATAAAATTTAACTTCTTTTCGTAATTATGTTATCAACATCATGTTCAACATTTAATTTTTGAGCACTTAGTTCAAACTGATTAATCAATTCAAGCAACAAAACATATATATTATTAGACAAACACCTAAACCAATAAACATAATAAAGTTAAAACTTACCTTAAGATTGAATTTCCTTCCTAAACTCCTCAGTTCGATCAAGACTTCAAAGCTAACCAATTGCACTTTCGATACGCATGTTGACCTCTATCTCCATACTTGGTCAAAACCTCTTGCTCAAACCCATAAACGAGGAAATTGTTTGGGAAATCCCTCACTTCACAATAGAAAGTACATATTAATCTTTATTTTATAGTAGTATCTCATTCATCCCCCTATTTCTTTAAAATATATACATACTTACAATTTTATTCTATAGAAAAAATTAAAAGGGTAAAATAGTTATTTTTGTTAAATATTAAAATGGCACAGATAGGAAGCACAAATGCACCAATCATATGGAAGCACTTAGATAATAAGAAAAATATGAGTAAAGTTTAGACTAGCCAGACTCGCTCTTTGGAAAGAGGCCCTCGTATTTGTATTATATGATGTAGTGTACCTACACATGTTCCACGTTGCTTAAGAAGCTAAAAAGTAATGTGTTTATAAGGGGTGAGCAGTCTCTAAATGGCATGACACGTTTTAGGGTTTCTCTTTAGAAATAAAGTCGTGAGATCCCGCTGAACTGTCAAGTCATGGTCGTGAGCCCACTGAACTTGTAGTTTTAGACTAAAGTAGACAATCTCATGCTATATAGAATGGGTCCCACTCCACTTTGAGCGAAAGGATTAACTTTCCTTTATCAGATGTAGCATGCTTGTACATGTCCCACATTACTTAGGAAGCTATGTGGTGATGTACCTATAAGGGGTAAGCACTCTCTAAATGATATAACATGTTTTGAGGTTTCTCCCTAGAAGTCAAACCGTGATGTCTCGCTGAACTTGTAGTTATAAACCAAAATTGACAATCTCGTGCCATGTGGAATGAGTCTCGCCCTATTGTAAGCGAACATATTAATTTTTCTGTATTAGTTGGTATCAGAACCATGGTCCTATTAGGCTATGTGGGCTTACGTTCTTACAAGGACGTAAGACTCCCTATGTGGGAATGTATGATGTTAATACGTGACAAAATTAGAAAAGAGAAAGTAGTTTATTCTATTTAGGTTTTTTTATTTAGAGTTCAACTAAGGTAATACTTTATTTTGTTTAGAGTTCTAATTTTGATATATTACTAGAGTCTGATATAGAAACCTTTATTTAAATTTCTTTTTTGTGTGTATTACTAGAGTCCCACGTAGAAACTTTATGAACTATTCTATAGAATTTTCAACTATAAATAACTAGGTCCTATGCTTAGATAAGATATCCTAGAAAATAAACAATTTAGTTATATTAATGAAGTTATCTTCTTTCTCTTTTTTTCTCTTTTCTATTTTATTTCTAATTTTTAGGAATAGTTCTTCTTTCTTCGATTTGTAAGTTGAAGTTTTCTTATATGCGAAATAGAGGAATATCTTTAGGTTAGTTATACTCTAGAGTTGGTAGAGTGTTCGTCTAAATATATATAACATAGCTAAGCTTGTCCTATTCTAGATTTGGAGTGCTTGCCTAGATAATAGTTGCCTTGTGTTTGTTTCATAACACAAATATGAGGGTCTCTTGCCGGAGAGTGAGTTTGGCTAGTTTAAACTTTGTTCATATTTTTCTTATTTTCTAAGTGCTTTCATATTATTGGTGCATTTGTGCTTCCATCCTATGTCAGGTGGTATCAGAGCGAGGTTCATGTAAATCCAAGGGAGCATAATAAATATTTTTCATGAAAATAATTTCAAGAATTTTGTCAAGGGGTTAATCAAGTTCTTAATAAATTATTTGCATCATTGGTGTTATTAGACAAAAATATCAGTCAAGCTCTTATTTAAAAAGGTTATGAAAAAACTCAAAATCAAGATCTTGATTGAGTAGAAAGGATGATCCAATACAACGTTAAATATGAGTTGCCAAAAAAGGAAAACTCACCTAAATTTTTAAAAGTGGAAGAGTAATATTTTGAAAACAAGGTTATTGAGATAGTTTTGGTCGAAGACAAAACCGATCATATTATTGATGCGAACATATGGATATTAGAGATCATACAAATTCAGAAGGAAGAATTTGAAGAAGAAATATCTTTACAAGATGAGTTAGTCCCAGATCTCAAAATTATCTTCATAAAAGAAGATTCAAATATCATAACACTTGTAGATGTTTTTGAAGTTAAAGAATCAAGTGTTTTCACTACTTTCAAATGTAATCAATTATTTGTATCACAAGAAATTATTTTCCAAAGCAATAAGAGTTGTCAAATAATCTTCAAGTTATCGAGTCATATTTCATTATTCTAGAACTTATTGAAAATATTAATGTTACAGGTGAACATGTAAACAATATTTGGCTAATATTTTTCAAGGAAGTGGAGCAGTAAGAAAATCAATTTTGAATATCCATGACTGTTACTAGTATTATCATACTCATTTGAAGAAAACTCGAGGACAAGTTTTGAATAAGTAGGAGGGAATATAATACATGAAAAAATTAGAAAAGAAAAAGTAATTTATTCTATTTAGAATTTTTGTTTAGAGTTCAACCGAGGTAATAATTTATTTTGTGTAGAGTTCTAATTTTTATGTACTACTAGAGTCTTACATAAAAACTTTTATTTAGAGTTTTTTTTATGTATTACTAGAATCCTACATAGAAATTTTATGACATCAAACAATTTAATTATATTAAAGAAGTTCTCATTTTTCTCTTATTCCTAATTTTTAGGAATAGTTTTTTCTTCTGTTTGGAAGTTGAAGTTCTCTTATTCGTGAGATAACGAAATATGTTTAGGCTAGTCCAATTCTAGAGTTGTTAGAGTGTTCCTCTAAAGATAGATAGCATAGTTAGACTTGTCTTATTCTAGATTTGCTAGAATGCTTAACTAGATAATAGTTTCATTGTATTTGTTTCATAACACAAAAATAAGGGCCTCTAGCTAGAAAGTGAGTTGGGCTAATTTAAACTTTGCTCGTATTATTTTCATTTTCTAAGTGCTTTCATATTATTGATACGTTCTATACGTTTTATAGTTATTTTTTCCAATTTATTAAGTATAATTGCTATGTTCTTAATGTTTTAAATTAATTTTAAGTTCTTAAATTAATACTTATTGTTATTTTTTAAGGAATATATTTTTAAAGAAAATTAAAGATTTTTTAGTAAAAAAAGACTTAATTGCAATTAATAAAAGTTGAAAATATAATTTGAATTAAAAGAGGGCTTAATAGTAAATATTAAAAGTTTAAAATTTAATTTGAATTAAATTAGAGGGCTAAAATGCAATTAACCAAACTTTTTTTTCTGCGTAGGGAAGAAGACCACGTGCATCTATGTTCAATGTGCCTCATGCACCGTCAAATGAGATAATCAACAGTGAAGATCAGGCGAGTGAGGTGTAAGCGCCACATGGGGGATTTGACCCATTTTTCACAAATGGCACACTACTCGGCGCATAGAGTGGGGTCTACCTATCCGCGCAGGCCGGCATGCAGGGTAAGATCCATCTGTCTGCGCCAATAATTTCCCTCAAACGCGTCCTCATTACTCACCGTCAGATCAAATTTTGAATGGTACAGATCGTGCGTTTGTCCCACGCTCCACGCAAGTGGAGACCAGTTGGTACTCACAGTTCAGCGCGCAAAATTCTCGTGCTACGTGGTCTACATAATGTGTGTGCGCCCTCTCATCTCACCCAATACAAAGGTGCCACATGTCCCATTATTCTTCCAGCGAATCATAGTTCGCCACGTGGCATGCATTTGGTATAAAAATTCCAAAAATGGCGCATGATGTTCAGCCTTTTTTTCACTCCTGTCTCCCACGCGTGTTTAAATAATATTTGCGATGTATTTCTTTGTCCCCCACTTTACACGCATGTTTTAAAAAAATATATTTTGTGATGTATTTTTTTTAGAGAGCTGAAGTTATAAATATGTTCTTATTATGATACAAGAGGGTTAGATGGTGAGTGGACTGTGGAAGACGCAAAAGCCATTTTTGGTTTCTGTTGTGATTCTGCTTAGGAGAAAAATTATAGAGGAGAGATGAAACACTTTTAATTTATTTTTGTTGTTCTTCATCTAATATTCCTTAAATGTTTTAATATTTTTGTATTGTAATTTTAATTTTTGTTATGAAGTAATTTAATTGTTCTAGGGTTGCCATGTAACTTATATTATGAAGCTTGGATTAATTATTTTTGAATGATTTATGAGATGTTTAAATTTGTTTATTCTATTTGTGCTTAATGCTTTTGATTGTTTGAAGATTAATCAATTGATCTGTGACACTTAAATAAACTCGGAAGAGGCATTTTTGTGTGTTGCTCGTGGATAGAATAACATGTATATATAAGGGATAGGAATATACCTTTATTATACGTATGACTATTTGAGAACTTTGAACTTAATGAATCTTGGTGAATTTAATTCTCATAGGAATATAGTGAATTATTTTAGCGAGATGTGTCTATATGAAGCTCGGAAGAGATATATTGATAAATTAGGAGTTCTTGGTTGACAAATTAAATTCAAGAACATAAATCAAGAGAAAATGATATGACTCAAGTGGATTAATTTGGTGAAACTGCAATCCTAGAATTTTCTTATTTATTGTTATAAAAAATCAATTTAGTTAAACATCATCAAACTTTCCATTGTTTGGATAAAATCAGATTGAAACAAATTTAATACTTAACAAATATTAGTAACAAATCTCTGTGCGAACGATATTTTACTTATCATTTATTACTTTTTACCGTGTATACTTGCACGTTCGTGTTCTTTTAAATAGACAATACCTACTACACATTTGCACAATTCTTCACCTAGATCACTTGCATGGTTTCATGTGTTTGAATTATTTTGAAAGAAATGATTTATCTAGAAAAATAAATTATTTCACTAATTTCTAAATTAATTCTTCCATTGGTGACAACATAAGTGACTTGATTGGAAAAGTATCTACAAATTTTTGTTTTATTAGTATTGATGAGTGCTCAAAAAGCACTAAAATAACCATGATTTTATGCGCATTAATTGATTAAAAATATATATATTTATATGTTTTATCATATATTTATATAAATTTGTCTTTTTCGAAATCACGGGTATTTTTATTGTTTTTCGTATTTTATTAAAAACGCAATGTAAAGACTCGTTAAGAATACTTGAAGCAATACATCACAAATATATTAATAAATAAGTTGGGAAAAGGTCAACAAACATGGAAACATTGGACAAAATGGGTCGAAAAGGTCAAAATGTCAAAAGATCGAAAATCACAGAGTTCATGAGCCTCAAATAAATATCCTCCCAAATAGGCACTTCTAATTACCATACACACAGACGTTGACACTTCTTTCATACACATTAGGCTGGCACTGCTCACTGCCACAGCTGAGTCACAGGCCGACAATGACAATTGCCACAAGAAGGCTCAAACAGCCTCTATAAATACCCCCTTCCATTCACTTCAAATCACACCTTCAAAACTCACTTCTCTCTTCTTTTCTTTCTCTCCATTTCTTAGTTTTTATTTTTTTAGTTTTTCTTACGTTTTAGCTAGTTTCTTAGATTTTAGAGTTCTTCCTTTGGGAAGAACTAGTTATGTTTTTGTAATATTTTAGCTTTTGATTCAATAAATGGAAGTGCAAATTCCATTGAGATTTTCTAGCAAACGGAATAACGTCAAGTTCTATAAGGATTTTATTTTCTTTACGCTATTTTTATGCTTTATTCTTACATGTTATATTTAATTTGTCCGTGATTAAATTTAACCGTTAATTGCTTATAATCACGATATAATAATAACGTCATATTACATAAATATTAAATAAAGTGAAAATTTCTAAAATGAATTGATTTTATTTTTATTCAAGATTTTATATTAAGGGATGTTAGTAGAAATATATTATTTTTCATTACAAACTTAAATCAAAATTAGATTTTAAGGTTTAGTTATCCGGCCTAATTTAGTAGTGCTCTTCTTTATTTGGTTACAATCGCCTGATAGTTAGAGCTAAGCTCTATTTCAAAAGTTTTTATAAGAATTATTATGTGAAATGTATCGACAACATGTTTTCAATAGTGGTTTTAAAACTCGAAAGTTAGTACTTGATAACTAAATTCTTAAGTTTAATTTGGACACTCAATAAAGTTTAAATCGGTTTCAACCCCACCAAAGGCAGATTTAAATGGTTCATTTTCAATCTTAGAAAAAGAAATTAATTTAATTAACCAAATTAGTTATCAACCCCACCCATAGGTGTTAATTGATTTGTTTAGTTAACGTTAATATCTAACGCCACCAAAGGTGGTATTCATACAAAAAAGGGAGAATCAATAAATATCAATTCATATCTTTAATAACCTAAATAATAATGAAAGATAATTAACTTAGTTATTATATCCATAAATACTCCACCATTATAAAAGATAAAATTTGCATGAATGTTTATTGAATCTATGTTTAATTTTCTGTTATTAGACTAAAAACACAAAACCCAAAAATATCATGACAGATGTTGTGTGATTTAATTTGCTTTTTAAAAGTTCAATAATAAATTAAAAACCACATACATTCCTTCCTTAGATCGAATTGGGAGTATACTTATCATTTTCACGTAAGCCGATTCTGCATCATGGTAGAGTTTTACAAATATTAAAACCAAAGTATTCACAGAATCTACATTCTGGCTACCATCAAGTTTTTGGTGCCGTTGCCGGGGAAGGAATAGCGTTTTTAATTTATTTATCAAAATTTTAAAAATATTTTTGTGTTTTAAATAATTGTGATTTAAAAAAAAATAAAAAAATTTAATCAAATTTCAAATTTCATAAAAAAAAATTAAAAAAAATAAAAAAAATAAAAAAAAATAAAAAAAAAATTAATTATAGCATAAATAGTAAAATTTAGAAATTTGAAATTTGAAGTAAAAAGTTTTTACCGTTAATGAATAGTAAAAAAAAATTAACAAAAAAAAAAGAAGAAATTTTTTTTAAATAAAAATTGTACCGTGAATAATAAAATAATTTAGGAATTTAAAATTTGAATAAAAAAATTACCATTCATGAATAGTAAAAAAAAAATTAAGTTAATAAGAAATAAGATAGCGTGAATAGTAAAATAAAATTACCGTCAGAAAAATAAAAATAATAAAAAATAACAATAATAAAATAAAAATAAAAAAAATAAAAAACCAAAATTTTATTTTTTTGAGTTTAATTTTTACTATTTTTTTAAATCATAATTTTATTTTTTTATTTTCTTTTACCTTTTTCAATTTTTTTTATTATATTATTTTTTTTTATTTTTCTTTTTTAGCTATTTTTTTTTCTTTCTTGATTTTTAGTTAACTTACTTAACTTAATTTTTCTTTTACTAACTTAATTAACTTAGATTTTTTTAACATGAACTTAGGTTTTTACTTAAATTTTCATTAACTTAATTAACTTAGTTTTTTTATTATTTTACTTCACCTTAACTTAATTAACTTAGATTTTTTTACTTCACTTACCAATTAACTTTTACTAACTTAATTAACTTAGATTTTTTTAACTTAACTTAATTAACTTAGATTTTTTTAATTCACTTAACTTAATTAACCTTTTCTTTAAACTTAATTAACTTAGATTTTCATTAACTTAAAGTTTTATTTAACTTAACTTAATAACATGAAAAGTAAAGATCTATGAGTTCGCCTAGAGATTGTTTTCTGCCTCAGGCTACTAGGGCCTTTTCCCCTTTTAACGTTGTTCGCTTGCAGAGGATGGTTTTATGAGCTTTGCACCACCATTCTTTCCGGGACTCGTTAATACTGATTATGTTATTTAAAAAAACAAAAAAAAACAAAAAAACAAATTTTTTTTTAACTATCTCCAAAATTTTAAAGTTTTAATTACAATCTAAGCGAGCTAGTTTCTTTGTTTAATCTAGGTACAATTGTGTTTTTATGCCTTAATTATTTGATTTGTACCTAGACGCTGGTTATCTAAAACTCAAAATATGCCTCTAGTTTTAAGTACGTAAAGAAATCAAAATCAATAGTACGATCAAAAAGTATAGGTAGACAACCTTGTCTTACCAGGCAGTTTGATTGACTCAACGATGAGTGGGACATCGAGTTTACTTAAAAATCCAATCCCCAAGTTACGCCTTGCTAAGACGCAACCAAGTTACCGGACGGGAGGCAACCCATCATTTTAGGTAATTTTCTTTTATTTCTTTATTTACACGTGAATAATTTTTAAATTGTTAAAACTAAAAATATTTGTCGAGATGTTAAGTTCACAAATGACTCTGTCTGTATACACTTTAATGATGAATATGATGGATGCACCTGCATTTTCCATTACTACTTGCACTTTCTCAAGAAATAGGTAATCTTTCTTCTCTTTTCTCTTTATCTTTAATTTACAGTTGTTACATTGAGGACAATGTAAGTTCTAGGTTGGGGGTGATGAAAAGTTACCACGCTTAATTAAAAAAAATTTTTTACCAATTAAAAAAAAAAAATTTGAAAATAAAAAATATATACTTTTTCATTTTTTGTGTGTTTGGTTTTATTTCTATTTTGTGTGATTTAGTAATTTTTGGAATAAAAAAAAAATTCACAAAAATTTATCTTTTCTTTAAATCAAATTTAAGTAAATAGTTAAGTCTTTTCAGATCGTTAGATTAATTTTTTGAAAACATATCATGAAATATTTTGTAATTATTTTTGATAATTAGTTAGTTTTTGTCATAATTAGTATTTCTTGATAAGATGGAGAAATAATATTAAACCCAAAATCGGGTGTTTATGACAGTTTTTTTTAGCGGAGACCACTCAGGAGATATAATTTGAGCCTAATTTTTATTCAGAAAGTGAAATATATATTTTTTCTACTCCAAACACATTTCTTATTTCTTCAAATTTTTAGATGATCTCTATGGTATTAGCATTGAATGTATGAATTTTTTTCATCTTAATGTAGTATCATATATTTTTTATTATTATTTTTGCTAGATTAAATGATTTGAGTAGAAGTTGATAGTATATGCTTATATCTCATTTATGCGTTGACTACTACAAAACAAAAAAAGACATATCTTTAAGGTTACCTAAACCAAGATCAAATTGTAAAAGCCACAAAATTAACCACTCACCAAAATCCAAAATACGTACAATCAGTATATGGTTGACTCTCTAAAATACATATATTGAGAAATATCTTCAGAAAAAAATATAGAGATAAAGAATATATAGTATAATCTACATACTATAACCCACATTGCCTACAAAGTCATGAAAAGTGTGCTAATTACAAAAGAAGGATATAGAAATAATTCCCCTAAAAAGTCATCGTGACTCTCTTCATTTGTAAAAGTGCATATATCTTGAAATTCTTTCTTAACGAGTTTGATTTATGCATGAAAATAATTTTTTATATATGATATCTTTATAATTTATACATTTGATTCCTTTTCTACGAGATCAATGTTAAAATAACACTTTGAGCCTTTATTCTTTATACATACGCGAACATATTAGTTCATTTCTATACATCAACTCTTTTCGCATATAAATTAGTATTTAGTGTTCAACCCATAGGATTCAAGAGCCAGAGTATCGACTTGCGTAGAATAGAGTCGGCTTAATTCTCGATTCATGACACCGAAATTGGGTGAAATTAAATTGATACATTTTTGATATGAAATATGAAAATGATTTTCGACTAATTATTATAATAAATCATGATTGTTTAAAGAGATTAAAATAACTTATGATTGAGATTTTAATTATGATCTTAAAGGAGATTAAATAGTACGAGACATTTTTGCGGAGTTGTTGTTAATTTGTGATTTTGTTGTAAATTTAATTTTTAAGTTGTTTGTTTTTATTGTTTCTTTTGTTTTTACATTTAGTTCAATGTTTCAGTGGTATCATTATTGAAAACCTCACGAGACTCAAACTCATTCACTGTGGGCAACCTAGGAGTTTAAAGGCTTGTCGCATAGGCTAAACGCAACCGTGTCAATCCACGGAAGTGATTTAGGATAGTTTAATTTTTAGTTTTTATCGCTTCTCTCATAAGTGGACTAGCAAGAAGTTCTGTCAGATGAAAGTTGCTCAAAAAGCACTAAAATAACCATGATTTTACGCATTAATTGATTAAAAATATATATATTTATATGTTTTATCATATATTTATATAAATTTGTCTTTTTCGAATCACGGTATTTTTATTGTTTTTCGTATTTTGGCTTAAAAATGCAATGTAAAGACTCAAAGAAGAATACTTGAAGCAATACATCACAAATATATTAATAAATAAGTGGGAAAAGGTCAACAAACATGGAAAAATTGGACAAAATGGTCGAAAAGGTCAAAAATGTCAAAATGACGGAAATCACACAAGTAAGGCCGCTTTCCAAATACCAATGGCTAAATTACATACTTCAATTACAAGGCTACACAGACAAGGTTGACATTCTTTTCTCATAAGGCTGGGGCATCAGGCATCGCTACAAGCAGCGCATGGCAATGACAGCCGATAATGGCCAAGAAGGTTGCCAAAGCCCAAATTACAGCGCCCAACGCGTTTCACCCCATTTTTCACGTGTAGAAGTTCTCGTGACGTCACTACGTCGACGTCATTGATGACCTCAAAGCATGTCCATTACACGTTTTTTAATTTTTTAATATTTTTTTTTAACATTGTTTTACTCATTTTTTCTCTCCATCCTCACCTATAAATACCCCCCTTCCATTCACTTCAAATCACACCTTCAAAACTCACTTCTCTCTTCTTTCTTTCTCTCCATTTCTTAGTTGTTATTTTTTTTTTAGTTTTTCTTATGTTTTAGCTAGTTTTTCTTATGTTTTAGCTAGTTTCTCTTAGATTTAGAGTTCTTCCCTTTTTGGGAAGAACTAGTTATGTTTTTGTAATATTTTAGCTTTTTGATTCAATAAATGGAAGTGCAAATTCCGCTTGGAGATTTTCTAGCAACGGGAATAACGTCGAAGTTCTCAGAAGGATTTTATTTTCTTTACGCTTATTTTTATGCTTTATTCTTACATATTATATTTAATTTGTCTGTGATTAAATTTAACCGTATAGTCGCTTTATAATCATGATATAATAATAACGTTGTTATAAGCCATAAATATTAAATAGGTGAAAATTTCTAAAATGAATTGATTTTATTTTTATTCAAGATTTTATATTAAGGATGTTAGAGAGAAATATATTATTTTTCATTACAAACTTAAATCAAAATTAGATTTTAAGGTTTAGTTATCCTGCCTAATTTAGAGTAGTGTTCTTTTATTTGTTGGTACAATCGCCCTAAGAATAGAAGCTCTATTTCAAAAGTTTTTATAAGAATTATTATGTGAAAATGTATTGACAACATGTTTTCAATAAGGATTTTAAAACTTGAAAGTTAGTACCGGATAACTAAATTGTAAGTTTAATTGGGACACCTTGAAAAAAGTTTAAATGTTTAACCCCACCAAAGGTGGCATTTAAAATGGTTCATTTTTCAATCTCTTAGAAAAAGAAATTAATTTAATTAACCAAATTAGTTATCAACCCCACCCATAAAAGTGTTAATTGATTTGTTTAGTTAACAAAGAATATCTAACTCACCAAAGCGTGGTATTCATACAAAAAAGGGAGAATCAAGAAATATCAATTCATATCTTTAATAACCTAAATAATACGAAAGCAAGCATAATTAACTTAGTTATTATATCCATAAATACTCCACCATTATAAAAGATAAAATTTGTAATGAATGTTTATTGAATCTATGTTTAATTTTCTCTGCTATTAGATTAAAAACACAAACCCAAAAATATCACGACAGATGTTTAGGATTTAATTTCGCTTTTTAAAAGTTTGAATAATAAATTAAAAACTACATACATTCCTTCCTTAGATCGAATTGGAGTATACTTATCATTTTCACGAAATGATTCGCACTAAGTAGAGTTTTACAAATATTAAAACCAAAGTATTTATAGAATCCATGATGCTGGTTACCATCAAGTATTTTTATTTTTTTTAAATGTAAATAAATACTCTTCGTTAAATACAAATATGATAAATATATGCAAGAAATTAAACTTATGTATATCTTGTAATAAATTAAGCATATAGTAGATACCATCTACAAACAAAAACAAAAATATTTGTTTAAATAAAAACAGAGAAACTAAAATGTTGACTTTTAAAAAAAGAATGGACATCAGGACCTTTACTTACTCCTTAGAAGTAAAACCCTGTAAGGAATACAATTCTTACAAGCCAGCAAAATCGGGGTGGTCTCAAGCCCCATGCCCCTCAATCAATATAAGTACCATTAAATACAAAACCCGATCATTTTGTTCGAACCTAACGTCGTTTAGGATGAAAAGAAAGTCATGTAATTGACCATGAATATCACCAATGACATCGATAGTGAAATATGTGTCGTTTGAATCAATACAGAGTCCATTGGGTTCTTTAAGGAAGAGTTTAGAGGCGGTGAGGGCAAGAGAATCAAAAACATTGATAGTGATTACTGGAGGAAAGTTTGTGCGTTGAAGATTTAGAGAGGACCATTCGAAGGACGACGTGACGTTCAGAACCAATCAATGGTAAAGCTTACTATCGGTTGGCAATGAGAGTGAGATTTGATTTGGGATGTGAGATGGTGGACTTTGGATAGAATTAGAATCAACAGCAATTGGTATATTGGTTGTTGGAGCTGAGAAAGTTCTCCATTTCATGTATCACAATCCATCCCAACCAATTGGGTTATAAATGATTATTTTAGTTATGTTTTTTTAGTGAGTATAGTTAAGGCTATACATTGGATCAAATCCGTCAATTTTAAGGTAATCCGAATCCAATTGCATTGAATTATGAATTATTCAATCCGAATTCGATCCGTTGTAAATGTCAATCCAAAAAAATCCAAATCCAAACAAATCCGATTTCGAAGACCTTACTTCATTAAGCCTTGCAAAGTCTTTTCACCGACATACCCTAAGCATTTGTGCCACAGGTGGGAAGAATCATATGTCTTTTCTTCAGAGTTGCTTAAGATAGTTGTTTTTCCTGTAACTGTACTCCCATCTAGGAAATACAGGTTTGCCTTCCGAGTAGCCTTCATTACTACAAATGCACCTCACACCTTTCAAGACTCTATTTTCCAATGGTACCTTGTAACCATTAGAGTCTAGAACACCTAAAGAAATAAGGTTTCTCTTTAGAACAATAATGTATCTCACATTCGTAAGTTGTCTGATTGTACCATCGTGTATCTTTAGTCATATTGTTTCAATCCCTTTTATCTGACAGACATTTTCGTTGCTCATAAGCACAACTCCTCCATTGAGCTCTTCAAAACTCAAAAACCAATGTGTTTTTTGGACCCATATGATAAGAACATTCAAAATCAAGGATCCATTTGTCTGAGTAGGTATCTATTGATGAAACTGTAAAGGCTAATTCTTCATCTTTATCAACATTTTGTGCAACGTTTGTATTGACTTGTCCTTTTTGGAAAATATAATGTCTTCTGGATGAATCTCCTCTGGAGTTTGATCTGGATCACCCCTATTATTTGATTAGCCAGATTTTTTGTTGTTTATCCTACCTCTAGTTGCAGTCAATGCTTCTAATATTGAGTCTCTATGATCATCTTGATCCTTCTTCTGGTACTCATTATTTACCAAAACATTTGAAACATCTATGAATTTAACCTCATTTTTCCATATAACAGAGTTGTGGTTAAATGCTCATAGCTCTCAACTAATGAATTCAGCAACAATAAAACTTTATCTTCATCTATAATTTCAACATCTAAATTTTACAGACCCCAAATTTTATTGAAATTATCTAAGTGCTCACTCATGTGGATACCTATCTTGTACTGGAAACAAAAAAGTTTCTTCTTTAGGTAGAGTCTATTTTATATACTTTTTGTCATGTACTTTTCTTCTAACTTGTTCCAGAGAATTGCGACTACATTCTCTTTCATGACAAAGTATTTCTAATGATTTCCTAAGCACAGTCGAATTGTGACACAAGCTTATCGATTAACATAATTCCAATCTTCATTGGAATAATATTCTAGCCTAGTTTCTAAGGCTATATTAGATCCTTCTCAGAACAATAGATCTAATACTTCACATTTCCATATGTCAAATTTATTGGTGCCATCGAATTTCTCCACTTCAATCTTTGTGTTGGACAACATAGTTCTTCGAGTAGAATAACTTGGTTTGCCAGAAATTCTAAGGTTAGCTTGTTCACCTTCTTTGATCTCTTTTTTTTCAGCCATAAGTACAAATGGATAACATAAACTTTGCACTTACAACTTAAAATAGTGGTTTTCCAAATTTTATACCTTATTTGAAAAAAACGGAGTCCGCGATTGAATTCAAATGGTCCAATTAGCTAGGAATAAGTCAGCATCAATTGAAAATGGGTGAAAATAGACCAACTCGGTCCAAAATTCACTAATAACTGAGTTGACTCGTTCCAATTCAGTGAGTTGACTCAGTTGTTGGCAACAACACTCCGACAGCTTATGGTAGTGAGTTTGACCTATGATTTGAGCGATTCTTTCTCCGTTGCGTTCGTATCATCAAGAGCTTCAATTTGATATGTAATACTTTTATATTTGGCTCTAATACCAATTTTTTGTGCATGAAAGCAATAAATAGTGGTATATGAATATATCAAATCGGTAAAAGAAAACACATAGAATTTACGTAGTTCAACAATTTGTCTAGGTTCACGAGAGGTAGTAAATATTATTGAACTGAGTAGAAAATATACAGAATACAGATGCAAATTTTCTCACTAATAATATATCTCAAGTGTTCCCTCAAACTCACAGAAAACTCTCATAGTCACTTAGTATTTTCTCTCTTTGAGTTTGCTTATGCTTTTTTGTTTTTTTCAAATGTTTGCTTGTTCTTCAATGCATGAATTCTTCCATATTTATAGATAAAGTAAGGCTCCCTTTTACTAAATTATATCATAATTTAAGCCACAAATTAGGTCACTAATTTGTTACTTTAGAATCAATATTCAACAATTTGAATAGTTAGAATACACGATAATTTCAAAATACCCAGCTAGGTGTTCCAAAAATGTCTCTACTCCAAGTCTCTTGATTGTTTGCCATCGTTTTTCTCTCTTTAGATGTCAATAGAAAACATAGGCAATAGAAACAAGCAACATCAAGATGTTTGAGTTATCAAGAAAAATATAACCCATGCTAAGGAACTACGTAAATCATGTCTAAAAGCCAAAAATTATTAAAAGTTATTAGTTTCACATACATATATCCTTACCATCCAATAAGAGTAAAGTAATGTTTCCTGCAAATCAAGCACTAGTGTAAAAACATGACTTTCCAAGGGATGCAATTATGGAAGAAGCTTGTCTACATATGGTTCAATATAACCCTATAATGTAGAGGGAATTTTTAAGTCAGAATCAAAGAGTAAACCAAACTTTTGAGCTTCTTCATAAGCCATTATCAGAAATATTCGACCAACAAATATCCCAATTCCAAGCATAAAAACTTTGAGTACATTATTAACAGAGATCACACATCTTGACACTATTTCAACAAGATAATATGACAATTAAAAAAGAGCATCATGAAACTAAGTGCAAATGAGGAAACAAATCACCTTAATGGTGATAAGCCTAAGCATAGAAGCACTTCCTTTCTTTACTTCATACTCAAAATGAATCGTACCACCATCAACCTCACAAACCATTGAAGGATTTTGCAAATGTTTGTTAAGAGCAGGTACTGCTCGAAATTCAACTATCAAATCCACAATTTCCTATGCAAAAAACTTCCAACTAATTATTCAAATTATCCAAAACAAATGACACTATTTTAACAACGCTAGTAACTATAGTGCCCAAACGAATAAAATTACAGAAATGAAAAAGAATAAAAGAAAACGATTGGAGATCACTAATAAATTATTATTTACAAAGAAATTTTATCCTAATTTTATACCATCCTTAGCAAGGTCACAAAGAGCATGAGTAGCTCGTTTAGCAATAACGCGATAAGATTCGGAAGAAAAGTAAGTTGACTTGAGGACAAAGAGCTATCGATGCATGTTTCTTAAGGAGATACTTACAAAGAAAGGATACAAAGAAAGGATTCTACTCATCAGCGCTATTATACCCTTCATTTTCATGAGACTTGGGAGGCGAAGTTCGTGACCCCATGGGATAGCATCGCCCGAACAAGAAAATATGACTGAGTTAAGTGTGAGAACTGAGAGACAGAACTTAGAAAATAGAAATCGATGATTAAGGTTTTTTCGTTTATATATATATATATTTAAATAATATATAAAATATATTGAATTTTAATATTTTTAATTCGAATAGTACTAAGATCGAAATAATCTATTTTTTCGGACTCCTTTGTATTTTTTGAATTTACAAGATATTTTGTTAGGTTTTTAAATGAATAAATTAATTTTAATTTATACCGATGAGTTTTGTTTAACAAATCAAAAGGCTTATTAAAGGTGAGAAGGCAAAAGCTTTAATTCATTTTGTTAACAGATAAATGGAGAGAAGCCAAAAAGGTTAACGGTGAGTGCTATATATACCGCATCTGACAAACTTCAAAAGTAGAGATTGAGGTCCCCACACCGCAAAAAGGAAAAAAAATTGTGTTTGGTGCATATGTGATTTGGCAATATAGGCTATTCATATTTGTCTTGTCATCGTAATACAAATCTTGTTTTTTATATGTTCTCTTATTCATGTAATAAAGCTTACGAGATATATTATATATGTTTTTTTTATCCGTAGCATGTGTGATATTTTTTGATATCTTTTTAACATGTAAGTATTAAATTTAATTTTCATAATTTTATGTTAAGATGTTATTTTATATAATTTTTATTTATTAAAGCATGCTATTATATCGTATGTATTTTAAATTTTTTTTTCTTTTTAAAAAACAAAGTATATACATTATTATTTAGTTTCAAGCATTTTTTCCCATACCATAAGAAAATTTTGGTTCTAAATAGTTATTTTTTTGTTGGAGAAAACTATTTTCATTGACAAATTTTACAAGGTAAAAGTTTTTCCTACAATTTTTTGTCGGAAAATATACTTTCTTTGAAAAATATTTTGTCAAGAAGTACACTTTCTTGGATAAATATTTTGTAGGAAAAATACTTTCTACGATAATTTTTTTGTTGAGAAGAATATGAAGAATATAATATTTGACAAATATTTTAACGATAAAAATTCTTTTTCTAATAAACATTGACTTCATGGAGAAAAACTTTTCTACTATAGAAGTATTAGGATACCTATCATGATAAAATATTTTGTTGAGAAAAAGTTTTATGCAAGAAATGTAAGTGTTTTTTTTTTGACAAAGTAGTTTATCATTGAAAATAATTTCTCTTGTAATAGTGTCAATTTTTTCTATTTAATATGCCTTTTATTTTATTTAATGACAAGAGATCAATCTTTTCATTTTAAGTTCTTTTTCTTAAATTGTTTTGCAAAAAAAGATCATATTTTTTGACTTATTCCTTTAATTAATTTATCAAACATTAATAGTTGCATTTGATTCATTAATAAGTCTAATTAATTTATGATATTTTGATTAAATGCTTATATAGCTTCTTCTCTACTTTGTTCTTGAATTATTGGATCAAATAATTATGTTTGTAATATCATAATTATTTGGTTTGATTATTTATCTTTAAAGAAGCTATATTTATTGAACTTGTGACTTATTATTATAAGGTTGTTAGATGATTTAATATTAATCATTCTTGAATATTCTAGTTTGGGTTATTCATTGTTGAATCTGCTCCAAGATGCACCTTACACTTGTCTTATTGTGCTAACATTTTAGGAATTAGTTGAACAAGTTTGATTACTTGTGTGACTCAAGTTATCGAAACATTGGTTTAGATCTAAACACTTTTCTTATGAAAACTGTGAAGAAAAGAAGCGACTTGTATGTGGATTACTTTGGAGCATTATCTTAGAGGATATGTGAAGTCTTGGCCTTGTAATTGGTCCTTATTTTATAGTGGATAGTTAAGTGGTCTAGTGGAACGGTGATTTTTCATTTAGGTCATTATTGTGACCTAGGTTGTTTTCACCTAAAAATATCGAGTGCCAAATTTTATTTTTCATATTATTTTATTCATACACGATTACATGTCTGACCATATGTGAAATTTTAATTTGACATATTTTTATTAATTACTTATTCACCATTCTAATTAATTATATCTGTAACTTAAAAACTTTCTTTTGGTATCAAATCGGATAACCAGATACACTTAATATTACCTAAGACCATGTATGGATAATTTAAGAGAGGGTTCGTCTACTACCAGTGCTCCCTTCTTTAATGGGTCTAACTACCCATATTGGAAGGCTCATATGAGAGCCTTTCTACAATCTATAATTAAGAGTATCTAGAATTTTGTTATTTATGCTTGGAAACTACCTACGATTTCCAAAGAAAATTTTGTTACTCTTATATAGGAATAAATGGACTACTGAAGATAAAACTACTAGTAACTGGAACGAAAAAAGTATTAATAATATATTTAGTGCTGTATTTGTTGAAGAGTTCCATTGTATCTCTCATATTGATACTGTTAAGCATGCTTAGAATATTTTAAAGCTTTCCCATGAGGGCACCACACAAGTTAAATGAACTAAACTTTGCATGCTTGGTCCTCAATTTGAAAACCTTAGAATGAAAGAATGTGGACCTTTTTGAATTCTATGCTAAATTATGTGATATTACGAACACCCTTGCCAACTTTGGATAGAAATTTTATGATTTTAGGATAGTTTGAAAGATTCTTTGTTCATTACCAAATCATTTCCATACAAAGATCATTACTTTTGATGAAAGTACGGATGTGTACACCATCAAAATAGAGGAACTTATTAGCTCACTTAAACCTTTGAGATGAGCTTTCAAATACATCCAAAGAAAAAAGGTACCGCTTTCAAAGCTTCCATGACTGATAATGGTGAGAATGAGAATGATGAGAATGATGAAGAATTGAAACTCTTGGGCAAAATATTTAAGAAACTCTTACCAAAATAATTCAGAGTAATTGGCAACCAAACCATTCAAGGGATCATAATCCAAGAGAACTCTAACTTATGAGTTCAAATGATAAGAAAACTAAACTAAATGACAAACTTAAATCATTTGAAATAAGAGATAAAATGATAAGTTACTTGTAGAAGTAACTAAACTAAATGATAAACTTAAATCCTTTGAAATAAGTTCTTCAATTATAGAAAAAAATATTGAATTGTCTAAACATGATAATGTTTTGAATTCAGGTCTTGTAAATCTTAAACATGAATATAAAAATATTGTGTAGGAGTTGGGAGAATCAAAAGAAACTGTGAAGAGATGGTTTATTGGGGTTGAAAGGCTAAACGAGATTCTTGAATAAGGAAAACCTTTCGGAGATAAGAGAGGGCTAGACTATGTAGATGAGCACTTTACGCCATCATTTTCAAATACAACTACACTTGTGAAACCTTCTAACCCTTTGTTACATGCTTCACATTCACCTCCAATATCAAATACCACATTTGTAACAGATTCTAATTCTACTTCCACTGTTATTAATTATGTACAAAGAACTATTATTATTATTATTATTATTTTCACTAGGGCTACCTACTGTATTATGTGAAGTTACTGTAGCGAGTGAAGATGGTTGCCTCACAACTAGTGTGAAAATTATCATGCTAGGTTTTTAGTTTATGTATATTTCCTTAGGAAAATAATAATAATAATAATGATAATAATAATAATAATAATAATAATAATAATAATAATAAAAGAAAAAGTAAAATACAAAAGAAATTGCTGCAAATAAATAAAAAGCATAAAATGGTTATAAAAAAAGGAAAATAAATAAGTAAATAACCAATCCATCGTACACAAAAAGGGAGAATAACAAAAAAAATAAAGTTCTCTCTTGATAGAAAACTTTATATTGTGAAAGTAAGGGTTCAATTGCATTTTATCATAATAGGTGATACTATTTCATTTAAACCTTCCATGATCGATCATAAATGAATAAATTGGTTTGCTATTGTAGTTTAAACTTTTATAAATTTTTGTGTTATTCTAGTTTATTTAGGGGAGTTGTAGATCATAGAGGGAGTTAATTCTTTTTTAAAAAATATCTTATTGTTAGCTCTCCTTTTATTTTAAATTATATTTGTCATTACTTTATGATTATATTAATTATTCATATGAAAAAGAGGGAGAGAGAGCTATTGAGCTTTAATTAAAAATATATAAATTAAAAAAGTTAATTGAGGGGGAAATTATAATTAAAAATTATTAGAAATATTACACTTAGGGGAGAGCACATTGAGTGTTCAAAGTTATTCATATAGGGGGAATAATACTTAAATGTTCTATCTATTATTACTCACTGCTTATGTATGTTACTTCACTTTTTTGTTATTATATACATTGAACTAATAAACAGTAAGTCTTTTGAGAGAAGTTGTGTTCCTATTTGTATTTTTCGTTTTTGAATGTACATGTGAGCTGTCAAGATTCAAGTAAATATGGTTTTACCATATCATAGGATAGATCCACTATGTAAAATTATTTTTCCTATAAGGGTTATGTAGTGAGAGAGGAGATGTTTTGTCACACTAATATGCCAAAAATGGAGATTGTTAGGTTTATGAGTCTTGGCGATATTTGTGAACAAAATAGCTAAATATAATTTTAGTTTCTAAGTTTGTCTTTGAAGGATACTTTTCAAGCCAAAGAAACAATCAAGTTCTAAATGAATATATCTTAGGTATATCTTTATTCTTATCCATGTTAGATTTTATATTAGACACATAAGAATATTTTATATTTAGGTTACTCGATCGATCAAGAAATGTCTGGATCGACCGAGGTACGTAGAATAATCAAGAATGATCTACCTTGATTAAAAAGTCCTCGATTGAATTTTTAAATAAGGTAGATCAATCAGAGTTTAATGTTCGATGAATTAAGGATTAAATCGATCTACCTAGTCTAGGGTTTTATTAATCATTTCTTGGATTGATCGAGAAGGATTTGGATTGATTAACCTTATTGGTTTGATCAATTGAGCTTGATCTAGATCAATCGAATGACGAAGGCTTCAACTTATAACCTAATTGTTTAATTGAGTTAAACTTGTCAATTATAATATTAACCCTATTATTTACTGCTCTATAAATTTTTTAATGCATGTATTTGAATTGGATTTAGCTAGCATTAGGATTTCAATATATTTTTATATAAACAACCTAATGCCTCTTGTTTCCTTTAACCACAATAGCATTAATCTTTTCATCTTAAGCTTTCTCTTTCTCTATCAAATTATTTTGTAAAAATAAGATTAACATTTTAGTTATTTATGATTAAAATAACTAGCAATGTGGGATTGAATTAAAACTTAAAACTTAGTTATTTTTAGGGGAAAATGACATTATAAATTATATGTTACATGAGTTTTGAACTCACTTTTTCTTTGATAGGAGAAAAATACACTCCTATTATAAACCTAATAGAGTGATTGAGTGATTGAGAGGATAATTTGTAATCAATAAAATAATGTGATAGATTGGAAGTTATTGATAAAATAAGATCCAAACATATAATGACAATAGGTTGAAATGGAATTTCTCCTTCCATAAAATCTGAAGTACATCGATGAGTGTACAGAAATATATAAACAACAAATACTAATGAAAAAATGAACCTAGTTTCATATCACGATTATTATTACACGTTATTATCTCTAAACTTTAGGATTCTACATGGGGTATCTGTTCATTGCTCGATGAATTTGTCACCCTTCCCCTTCTTAAAAAGAAAACAACACTCTCTCCATTTCCATGAGCTCAGAAAACTATTGACAAAAGAAGAGAAAACTGAGAGACATCGAGTGATGAGCGAAACAAAAAAATTGAACAGTGATGAATATGGTTCGATGTATGTTATCAGAGAAGAAGATCCCCAAGTCATTCTGGCCAGAGGTAGTTAATTGGACAACTTATGTATTAAACCAAAGTCCTACATTGGTTGTGAAAGATCAAACTCCCAAGGAAGCTTGGAGTGGCAACAAATCCTCAGTGGAGAATTTTAGAGGTAAAGAGTTTCCATTGCAAAGAAGATGGTAATCAACAGGGATGTCGTGTTTGAAGAAGACAAATCTTGGAATTGGGATAAGAACTATGAAGAATTTGAAATAACTAATCTGGAATGTCATGATAAGAAAGACAATGAGGATATTGAAATGATGAAGCAAAAAAATAGAGAGATTGATGAATTAATTGAAGAAAAAATAAGTGAAACTCAAAACGGTGAAGATGGAGGAGAATTGTCAAGCTCAAGAGAAGGAAGAATCAGAAGAACTCCAGTGTGTATTAGAGATTATACAAGTGAGAAGGGGCTCTCAGAGGTAGAAGAACTAAATATGACTTTGACATTATTTTCTTCACCAGATCCAATACATTTTGAGGAGGAAGTGGAGCATGAAAAATAGAGAAAGGATATGGATGTGGAAATCAAAGCTATAGAAAGGAACTATCACTACTACAAAAAGAGTATTTAAGTCATTATGTAAATTCGATTTTTGGAAAAACCAACTTATAATGAATTTAAAGTCAGTTCGGTGTAGAACTGATGCTATCCACGTTGGACGTAGTGTCGGTTGACGTGGCGAACTGATGCTATCCACGCATGTAGCGTATATCACCACGTCAACAGAAGTTATACAAATGGATAGCATTTGTTTGCCATGTCAAACGAAGCTACGTCCTATTTTTAAATTAAAAAATGCATGCAGTTTACAAATGAAATTTTTTTAGGTCATTAATTATTATTTTATTTGACTCTTTAAAATTTAAGTTGGATATAAATATATATGTATAGTATAATTTTTTCTTTTTTTTAGACAATTAGTTTTTAACATTAAATAATTTTTTTTATTTGTTTGGATATTTAAATTTATATGCGTACGTACAATATATCTTTATTTAATTTTATGTATTTGTTTTAAATATTATTGTAAAATTATTATTTTTTCTTTTTCTATAGTACGTATGCATAGTTTAAATAAAATAATAATTGAAAAAAAAAATTAATTGCGTGGATAACATCGGTTGACGTGGCGAATCGACTATATCCATGTGGCTAGCGTCGGTTTGCCCCGTCAACCGACACTACCCACGTGTCTAGGGTCGGTTTACCGCATCAACCGACGCTATCCACATGGATATAGTGTCATTTGATGGGGCAAACCGATGCTAGCCACGTAATATTACCATTCGGCTAATTTCTTCTCACAGAAACCCAAAAATATTCATTTCTCTTCTCCATTCTCAATTTCTCCCAAAACCGAGCTCACACCCACCCTCTTTCTCAATTTTTGGCCACCTCCAACCACCATTTGCAACGCCGTTTTGTGGGATATATTCCTCTTCTTCTTATCTTTCAGATCTACTCTTTTTTGAGCGAAATACTCAAATTTTTTATACCCATTTTTTCACTTATCCTCACTTACAAAACATCATTTTCTTCTTCATTTCCTTCATATAGTCACTTCATAACATTCTTGTAAGTATTTATATTAATTATGCAGCTTATTATTCAGTTTGTTTTAGTTTTTTATAACTTTTTGATTTATGTATGTTTTTGATTTTGCTTGTTATTATATGTTTGGCTTATTTTCTGTGGAAATAATTAATATATGAAATGTCATGGGTTTGAGGGATTATATATATTTATCGTGCATGGATAAATTTATTTATATATAATTAATTATATTTTATTAAGTAAAAGTAATACATTTATAAAATGATTAAAATGATAATTGTTTTGTACTATGTATGTTTTGATATATATTCTAATAATTAGGAAATTTATATATAATAATACTTGAAATATATTCATTGGATATATAATTAATTAATATGTTTAATTAATGTCATTAATATAAAATGGATAAATCTTGAATGTCAAAGTGTAGAATTAAGGAAGACTATATTTCTGGAGTTGAAAGTTTCATGGAATTTGCTTGTAGAAATAATAATACTAGAACTAGTATGATTCGATGCCCATGTGTTAAATGTAAAAATGAGCGATTTCATGAATTTGACGAGGTTGAGTATTGATGAGTGCTTAAAAATCACTAAAATAACCATGATTTTATGCACATTAATTGATTAAAAATATATATATTTATATGTTTTATCATATATTTATATAAATTTGTCTTTTTCGGAATCACGGGTATTTTTATTGTTTTTCAGGAATTTTGGCCTAAAAACGCAATGTAAAGACTCGAAGAAGAATACTTGAAGCAATACATCACAAATAAATTAATAAATAAGTGGAAAAAGGTCAAACGTGGAAAAAATTGGACAAGAGAAATGGGTCGAAAAGGTCAAAGACGGAAAATCGCGCGCCTTGGCCCCCAGCCCCGGCCGTGATGTGGCATCGTGCCAGGCAAGCAGCGCCAGCGCGCGTTGCTGTGCCAGAACGCGTTCACGCAGCCATGGCAGCTGCGTAGCGGCCCTTGGCCAAACGCGCGCCTTGTAGTAATGGCGTCATGTAGCGTAACAGCGTTTTTGACCCATTTTTCCGCGTGCCAGTAGCCCCGTGACGTCATCTTGCGGCGTCATTGATATTCTCGGCAGGTCCAAAACACGTTTTTTATTTTTTAATATTTTTTTAACATTTTTAATCATTTTTTTCTCTCCGTCCTCACCTATAAATACCCCTTCCATTCGGCAAAAACACATATGGCTCACTTTCTCTCTTCTTTCTTTCTCGTTTCTTAGTTTTAGTTTTTAGTTTTTCTTATGTTTTAGCTAGTTTTCTTATGTTTTATAGTTTCTGATTTAGTTAGAGTTCTTCGCTTTTGGGAAAGAACTAGTTATGTTTTGTAATATTTTAGATTTTTGATTCAATAAATGGAAGTGCAAATTCCGCTTGGAGGTTTTTCTAGCAGCGGGAATAGCGTCGAAGTTACGTAAGGATTTTATTTTCTTTTCTGATTTATTTTTATGATTTATTCTTACATGTTATATTTAATTTATGTCGTGATTAAATTTAGCTAGTACATTTATAATCATGATATAATAATAACGTTGTTATGCTTACTTGCGAAATATTAAATAGGTGAAAATCTCTAAAAAATGAATTGATTTTATTTTTATTCAAGATTTTATATTAAGAATGTTAGAGAAATATATTATTTTTCATTACAAACTTAAATCTGAAAATTAGATTTTAAGGTTTAGTTATCAGGTGCGATTTAGAGTAGTACTTTCTTTTATTTGATGGTATCAATTTTAGGTAGTTAGAGTGAAGCTCTATTTCAAAAGTTTTTATAAGAATTATTATCTGAAAATGTATTGACAACATGTTTTTCGGTAGTAGTTTTAAAACTTGAAAGTTAGTACTCGGATAACTAAATTCTTAGGTTTAATTTGGGCCTTGAATAAAGAAGTTTAAGCATTAGCCAAACCTGAGAAGGTGGCGTTTAAATAGTTCATTTTCAATCTCTTAGAAAAAGGAATTAATTTAATTAACCAAATTAGTTATCAACCCGCGTAGGTGTTAATTGATTTGTTTAGTTAACAAAGAATATCTATACAAAAGGTGGTATTAAATACAAAAAGGAGAATCGATAAATAAATGTCGATTCATATATCTTTAATAACCTAGATATCTGACGTAATTAACTTGGTTATTATATCCATAAATACTCCACTTATTTATAAAAGATAAAATTTGCATGAATGTTTATTGAATCTATGTTTAATTTTTACATTATTAGATTAAAAACACAAAACCCCAAAATATCGTGACGGATGTTTAGGATTTAATTCGTTTTTAAAAGTTTGAATAATAAATTAAAATCGTCATATTCAGCCTTGATAATGGGAGTATCTTATCGTTTTACAAGAAATGATTGGTGCCTTCTTGAGAGTTTTACAAATATAAAACCAAAGTATTTGCGAGAATCGGCGATCTTAGTTTTAAGCTAAATCAAGTTTTAGCGCGTTCTTGAAGTGAAGGAATAGCGTTTTTAATTTATTTATCAAAATTTTAAAAATTTTTTTGTGGTGTAAATAATTGTTATTTTTTTTTTTTTTTGTAAAAAAATAAAAAAATAAAAAATTTAATCAAATTTTAAATTTCATAAGAAATAATAAAAAAAATAAAAAAATAATTTTTTTTTTAATTTTAAATAAAAATAAAATAAAAATAAAAAAAAATAAAAAAATAAAATAAAAAAAAATAAAAAAAATAAAAAAATAAAATAAAAAAATAAAATAAAATAAAATAAAAAAAAAAAAAAAAAAAAAACAAAAATTTTAATTTTTTTTTAAATTTTTACTATTTTTTTTATTTTAAATCATAATTTTATTTTTTTATTTTCTTTTACCTTTTTCAATTTTATTTTATTATTTTTTACTTTTCTTTCTTTAGCTATTTTTTTCTTGATTTTTATTTAACTTACTTAACTTAGTTTTTTAACTAACTTAGATTTGTTTTAACATTAACTTAGGTTTTTACTTAAATTCTCATTGACTTAATTAACTTAGATTTTTTACTTTACTTAGCTTAATTAACTTTTTACTAACTTAATTAACTTAGATTTTTTTAACTTAACTTAATTAATTTAGATTTTTTTTTAATTCATAGCAAATTAACCTCTTCTTTAAACTTAATTAACTTAGATTTTCATTAACTTAAATTTTATTTAAGCTTAGCTTAATAACATGAAAAGTAAAGATCTAAGGGAGTTAAATACAGAGACTAGTTCTTGGAAGCCTTTATGTCGTGGTCTTTCACGGGAGGCGTTGTTAAATACAGGAGGATGGTTTTAAGGAGCCTTTACGCATGACGTTCTTTCCTGGGAGCACTCTTGTAGTTATCTTGATTATGTTATTTAAAAAAAAAAAAAAACAAATTTTTTGAACTATCTCGAAAATTTTAAAGTTTTAATTACAATCTAAGGAGCTAGTTGCTTTGTTTTAATCTAGGTACAATTGTGTTTTTATGCCACTTTAATTATTTGATTTGTACCTAGATGTGGGTTATCTAAAACTGAAAATATCTATCTAGTTTTAAGAGAGAAAGAAATCTAAAAATCAAAGGGCGTATTTGAAAAAGTATAGGTAGACAGCGCATGCTTACTGCGAGGTTTGATTGATTTCAATGATGAGGGGACTGATGAGTTTACTTAAAAATCGATCCCGAGTTACGTCTTGCTAAGGCGTTAAACTAGCTGTTGGATGGGAGGCAACCCACAATTTTAGTTAATTTTCTTTTATTTCTTTTAGTTAGATGTAAATAATTATTAAATTGTTAAAACTAAAAATATTTGTTGAGATGTTAGAAGTTAGCAGCGATCTGTCTGTGTACACTTTAATGATGAATATGATGGATCTGCGCATTTTCCATTACTACTTGCACTTTCTCAAGAAATAGGTAATCTTTCTTCTCTTTTCTCTTTATCTTTAATTTACTGGTTGTTACATTGAGGACAATGTAAGTTCTAGGTTGGGGTGGTGAAAAGTTACCATACTTAATTAAAAAAAGTTTTAACAATTTAAAAAAAAAAAAAAAAAATTAAAAATTAAAAAAAATACTTTTTCATTTTTTGTGATTTTGGTTTTATTTTTATTTTGTGTGATTTAGTAATTTTTGGAAAAAAAAAAACTTTTCTCACAAAAATTTATCATTTCTTGAAATCAAATTTAAGTAAATAGTTAAGTCTTTTTGTCTTTGTTAGATTAATTTTTGAAAACACATCATGAAATATTTTGTAATTATTTTTGATAATTAGTTAGTTTTTGTCATAATTAGTATTTCTTGATAAGATGTAGAAATTATATTAAACCCAAAATCGGTGTTTATGAGTTTTTTAGTGGAGACTACCTTTGTGAGATATAATTTGAGCCTAATTTCCTTTATTCGAGTGAAATATATATTTTTCTACTCGAAACACATTTCTTATTTCTTCAAATTTTTAGATGATCTCATAGGTATTAGCGTTGAATGTATGAATTTTTCATCTTAATAGAGTATCATATATTTTTGATTATTATTTTTGCTTAGATTAAATGATTTGAGTAGAAATTGATAGTATATGCTTATATCTCATTTATGCATGACTACTTTCAAAAACAAAAAAGACATATCTGGGGTTACTAAACCAAGATCAAGCAGAGAAAAACCACAAAATTAACCAACTACTTAAAATCCAAAAAATGTACAATCTATGCACGTGGGTTGACTCTACAAAAAAATACATATATTGAGAAATATCTTGAGAAAAAAAATATAGAGATAAAGAAAAAAAAATAGTATCATCTAAATCTTATAACGCGTGCCTACAAAGTTGTGAGTAAAGGCTAATTACAAAGAAAGATATAAGTAATTCCCTAAAAAGTCATTGCGCTTTCTTCATTTGCAAAAGGCATATATCTTGAAATTTATTCTTAATGAGTTTGATTTATGCATGAAATTTTTTATATATGATATCTTTATAATTTATACATTTGATTCCTTTCATGTGATCAATGTCAAAATAACACTTTGAGTCTTTATTCTTTATACATATGAGAACATATTAGTTCATTTCTATACATTAACTCCTTTGCATATAAATTAGTATGAGTGTTTGAACCAATAGGATTCAGTGTTTTTAGAGTATTGACTAGTGAGGAATAGAGTCGAATTGATTCATGACTTGAAATTGGGTGAAATTAAATTGATACATTTTTGATATGAAATATGAAAATGATTTTTCGACTAATTATTATAATAAATCATGATTGTTTAAAGAGATTAAGATAACTTATGCTTGAGATTTTAATTATGATCTTAAAGGAGATTAAATAGTATGAGACATTTTTGTGAAATGTTGTTAATTTGTGATTTTGTTGTAAATTTAATTTTTAAGTTGTTTGTTTTTATTGTTTCTTTTGTTTTTACATTTAGTACAATGTTTGTGGGTATCATTCCGAAAACCCTCACGAGACTGAGCTTCGTCCACTAGGGCAACCTAGGGGTTTAAAGGAGCTTGTTGCGTAGGCTAAATGCAACGTGTCAATCACGGAAGTGATTTAGGATAGTTTAATTTTTAGTTTTTATCGCTTCTCTTGCTAAGGGACTAGCGAGCTGCAGTTGGGGGTTGTGATGAGTGCTTAAAAAGCACTAAAATAACCATGATTTTATGCACGTTAATTGATTAAAAATATATATATTTATATGTTTTATCATATATTTATATAAATTTGTCTTTTTCGAATCACGGGTATTTTTATTGTTTTTAGAATTTTGGCCTAAAAACGCAATGTAAAGACTCGAAAGAAGAATACTTGAGCAATACATCACAAATAAATTAATAAATAAGTGGAAAAAGGTCAACAAACATGGAAAAAATTGGACAAAATGGGATTGAAAAAGGTCAAAAATGTCAAAAAGGGAGCAGGCTTCATGGCCTGACGCCCAGGCGTAGCCTTCCATGTGCGTTGATGCCTGCTTCCGGCGCTGCGGCGCGGCATTATTCCGCACCGAGCTCATGGCCTGCGGCCAGCCTTGTAGCCTTGTGTCATCAATGCCAGCGCGCGCCATGGCGTTTTGACCCATTTTTCCGCGTGCGGCCCCATGACGTCATGCGACGTCATTGATGACTCAGCCAGGTCAAAACACGTTTTTATTTTTTAATATTTTTTAACATTTTTTAATCATTTTTCTCTCCATCCTCACTTATAAATACCCACTTCCATTCACTTCAAAACACACCTGAAAACCAGCCTCTCTTCTTTCTTTCTCTCATTTCTTAGTTTTTAGTTTTAGCTAGTTTTTCTTATGTTTTAGCTAGTTTTTCTTATGTTTTAGCTAGTTTCTCTTAGATTTAGAGTTCTTCCCTTTTTGGGAAAAACTAGTTATGTTTTTGTAATATTTTAGATTTTTGATTCAATAAATGGAAGTGCAAATTCGATTTGGAGGTTTTCTATTAGCGGGAATAAGCGTCGAAGTTACTGTAAGCATTTTATTTTCTTTACAGTTATTTTTATGATTTATTTTTACATGTTTTATTTAATTTATGCGTGATTAAATTTAGCGTACTGAAACATTTATAATCATGATATAATAATAACGTTGTTATGCTTGCAAAATGTTAGATAAGTGAAAATCTCTAAAGTCAGTGGATTTTGTTTTTTTTCAAGATTTTATACTAAGAATGTTAGAGAGAAATATATTATTTTCATTACAAACTTAAATCTGAAAATTAGACTTTAAGGTTTAGTTATCGGTGCGATTTAGAGTAGTCTTCTTTTATTTGATGGTACAATCGCTTGGAGGTAGTTAGAGTGAAGCTCTATTTCAAAAGTTTTTATAAAATTATTATGCGAAAATGTATTGACAACATGTTTTTCGGTAGTAGTTTTAAAACTTGAAAGTTAGTATAGGATAACTAAATTCTTAGGTTTAATTTGGACACCTTGAATAAAGTTTAAAGCTGTCTAACCCCGCCCAAAGGTGGCATTTAAATAGTTCATTTTCAATCTCTTAGAAAAAATTAATTTAATTAACCAAATTAGTTATCAACCCACTTGTAGGTGTTAATTGATTTGTTTAGTTAACAAAGAATATCTAACCCGCCCAAAGGTGGTATTCAAATACAAAAAAGGGAGAATCAATAAATATCAATTCATATCTTTAATAACCTAGATAATACGAGCAAGCGTAATTAACTTAGTTATTATTTCCATAAATACTGCACTATTTATAAAAGATAAAATTTGCATGAATGTTTATTGAATCTATGTTTAATTTTACATTTATTAGATTAAAAACACAAAACCCCGAAATATCGTGACGGGATGTTTAGGATTTAATTTCGTTTTTAAAAGTTTGAATAATAAATTAGAACCACATACATTCCTTCCTTAGATCGACCTTGGGAGTATACTTATCATTTTCTACGAAATGATTAGGTGCACTGCTTGAGAGTTTTACAAATATAAAACCAAAGTATTTGCGAGAATCAGCGATCTTAGGATTTTAAATCGTCAAAGTATCACCTTATCCGTAATGGTATTATTTTGAGCTACAAATATTGGTATTATCATGGAGAAAATATTGATAATACTCAAGGGGAAAAGATAAATAAGAATATGAGTGGATTACATACATCTTATCATAATGTACAAACAGAAAATATGTTTCATGGTGTTGAAGATGAATTATGCGAGGATGATCCCGAAACTTTTAAAAAACTTATAGAAGATGCCGAAAAACTGTTGTATCCAATATGCAAAAAATACACTAAAATGTTAGGATTGGTTCATTTGTACAATGTAAAGGCCTAACATGGTTTTTCTGACAAGGGATTCATAGAATTACTAAATCTACTAGTCAATATGTTTCCTGAGGGTATTGAATTGCCATATTCAATGTATGAAGTGAAGAAATCTCTTAGTCGATTTAGCATGGAATATCATAAGATTCACGATTGTCCAAATGATTGCATTCTTTATAGAAAAGAATATGAGACATTAGATGATTGTCCATTGTGTAAATAATTGAGATGAAAGCATGCTACAAATGAGATAAAACCTAATAAAGGCATGCCCGTAAAGGTTTTTTGGCATTTTCCTCTAATTCCTCGCTTTCAAAGGTTGTTCAATAGTAAAGATACATCAAAGATGTTGACTTGGCATTCAGATAATCGATTTGATGATGGGGTGCTACATCATCCTTCTGATTCTCGAAATTGCAAAGTAGTAGATAATTTATTTCCTCAATTTTCATCTAATCCGCGCAATCTTCATTTTTCCATTGCTGCTGATGGAATTAATCCACATAGTTCCCTTAGTAGTAGATATAGTTGTTGGCCAGTAATTATGGTAACATACAACCTTCCTCCTTGGTTATGTATGAAAAGAAAATTCATGATGTTAACATTATTGATCTCAGGAACGAAACAACCCAGTGTTGATAATGATCTATATTTGCAGCCTCTAATTGATGATTTAAAGATGTTGTGGAATGATGGTGTAAATTTTTACGATGCACATAAAGAAGAACATTTTAATTTGAAGGGGGTCCTTTTATGGACAATTAATGATTTTCCTACCTATGGAAACTTATCAGGATATGCAACAAAAGGTTATAAGGGATGCCCTATATGTAGTGATGGAACTTCTGCAACTTATCTTGTTCATGGACAAAAGATGTCTTATAGAAGACATAGAAGATTTTTTTCCATCTGGACACAAGTTTAGATACTAAAAGAAACCGTTCGATGGTGAAGAAGATCATGATCATGAAACTCGACCTTTGCGAGGTGTTGAGATATTAAGGCAATTGAATGGTATGACATTCAAATGATATGGAAAGATGAAAAAAAAAACTCACTAAGGTAGGGAAACGCAAGAGGTCAACTAATGAAATGGGTGAAAATGAAAAAGAGTTTGAACTGACTTACCATGGTTATTGGAAAAAAAATCAATATTTTGGGAATTACCTTATTGGAAAGACCTACACATTCGTCACATCTTAGATATCATGCACATTGAGAAAAATGTATGTGAGAGCTTGATTGGTACTTTACTTAATATACCTGGAAAAACAAAGGATGGAATTAAAGCAAGATTGGATTTAAAGAAACAAAGCATATGACCTGAATTGGAACCAAGGGTGGAAAATGATAAGAATCGAATATACTTACCACCAGCATCATATACAATGTCAACAAAAGAGAACGATGTGTTTTGTAAATGTTTGGAGGGTGTGAAAGTTCCTGATGGGTTACTCATCTAACTTAAGAAATTTTGTGTCTATCATTGATAAGAAACTGTATGGATTGAAATCACATGACTGTTATATCTTAATGCAACAGTTATTACCAGTTGCTATTAGATCAAATCTTCCAAAACATGTTCGATTATCAATAATTCAGCTTTGTTCATTCTTCAATACAATATGCAAGAAATCTATATCAATTGGCAAGTTAAATTATTTAAAGAAAGATGTTGTAGAGACTTTGTGTGTAATTGAAAAATATTTTCCTCCTTCTTTCTTCGATATAATGATTCACTTGTGTGTTCATTTAGTTAAAGAGGTTCAATTGTGTGGTCCTACTTACTTAAGGTGGATGTATCCTTTTGGGAGATATATGCAAGTCCTTAAAGGATATGTAAATAATAGAAATAGATATGAAGGATGCATGGTGGAACGCTACATTGCTGAAGAGGCCATTGAGTTTTATTATGAATACTTTAGTGGTTGCACTGAAATTGGGAATCCTACACACAAGTTGTTCTTAGAACATCACATGATCCAAGTAGGTTACCTTATGCTTGGTGGAAGTAAGAAATTGTTTATTGATTGCACTCAATGGGAAAAAGCACACTGAATCATTTTGGTAAATAATAATAAGGCACAACCGTACATAGAGTAAGTGATGTTCATTGTTTCTTGATTGCAAAAATAATTTTTTATTTAACTATTAATGATGATATATAACTTCATATATATTTAATAACATTACACGATGTATTTAAACTTATTGAAGATCGATCCTCATTATAAAAAAAAGGAGAAAAATGGTTGTATGATGAACATAAGCGAGAGTTTATTAATTGGTTTCGCACCCATGTAAGTGTCATAAACAAAAATTAATGCATGTATGTTCCTAGATCTATTCAATGTTTTAAAACTTTTCTCTAAACACATTTCATGTTTTTGTATACATAGATTCGAGATGAACTGAAGAAACCCAATCATAAAATATCATAAAATTTACAATGGCTTGCACATGGGCCAAAATTCGATATCAAATCATTTTATACTTTCACAATAAATGGATCGAGGTTTATGAATCAAGCTAGGGACAAATTCCGAGTAAATCAAAATAGGGGTGTGAAGATGGTTGCACAAACTATGCAATTTGCGAGTTCAAAAGATGCTAATCCTGTATTTTCTGATAGAACATATTATGGTATAATACAAGAGATTTAGGAATTGGATTATGAGGTCTTGCATGAAATAGTTTTCTTGTGTGATTGGGTCGAAGATGTTATCAATGTTGGATATAAAATAGATGATTTTGGATTTACCCTTGTAAATTTATCCAAGATAAGTCACACTAATGATCCTTTCACGTTAGCACTTCATGCAAAACAAGTATTTTACGTGAGTGATCAAATTGATCCAAGATGGTCTGTTGTGTTAACGCCTCCACAAAAAGAGTTTTACCATTGTGATGCTGTAGAAGATGATGACTCTATGCTTGATACATTAACCAATATTAGTAATTTCTCAAATAAATTTCCTAATGTATGTGATGATCTAATTGATGATGATGATGATTCTTCATGGGCTTGAAGTGATTGTGAAGGAATATATTTATACGATCAATAACCTAATTAAACATAATGTATGTTCTTTATTGTTGTAATAACTCTTATATATATGTATGTTCCTAAAATTATCAATTAATTTATATTTCTTCATTGTTTGTGGATATTTCATGGATATTCGGATAACAGAGCTTGTAGATCCAAATGATCCATTGGGGTATTGGAAAAGAAGGGGTTGGGCTAATATACCTGATGCTCCACTTAACCCAGATGATAGAATACCTGTTTTATTTAATGCCACTGGTAATCAAATAGGAGAAAATGGCCAACAATTGAAATCCTCTATTGGTCGACTTGCGAAGTCTAGTATACCAATCAATATAAATGATTGGTCTCAGGTTGACGATGCAAAATATTTCAAAATATGGATAACCATTTGTGTAAGTCTCTTATATTTTATTATCAATATATATTATATCTTTTTTGTATTATATCTAATCTTTTGTACTGTGTTTTTACAGAATCATTATAAAGTCGATGACAATTGGAAACTTAAGTGTTATAAGATTGCAAATAAGGCGTGGAAGGAATACAAGACTTCCAGATTGGCAAGAAATTATATGTTTCTAAATTTGGAACCACTTGATGAGGTAGAGCTCTACAAAATCCCTGAAGGACACCCCTGGATTACACCACAAGTTTGGAAAGACTTTGTGGATTATAGACGTTCAGATGAATTACAAATTATTAGGGGAGAACATCAGAATATACAAATGCATAACATTCTTCCTAACCGTACTGGGTGGTCTTCAAATCTTGAAGTTAGATATAGAATGGTATTATTAATTTGTCTTAATTTATAAATATTTTTATATTTATTTTCCTCAATTTAATTTCATGTCATTGTTAATAAAATTTTCATAATTTATGTAGGAAGCTGAATTGGATAGACCTGTTACCCGAACTGAATTGTACATAGAAACAAAGACTCCCAAAATGAAGAATTCAAGACCGATGACTAAGCGAGGAGGAGAACAACTAAATAAGTTGGTTAGTAATTTTGGTTGATAAAAAGTCTTAATGATTTTTAATAATTGATGTAATAATGAATGATATGTTTGTGTGCTTTATTATTTGTAGAGAGTTGTTCAAGAAAAAATATCTAGGGGTGAAATAATCGAAGAGCTTGGGAGAGATGCTTTATATCATGCATTCGGACGTGAGCATCTTGGACGTGTTAGGGTAGGTAGCCAATATGATGGTTATATGGAGTATTTTAACATTCCAAAACAAAAGCCTCAAATGGTAAGTAAGGAGAAGTACACTAAAATTGAAGAAGAACTCAACTCCTTTAAGGCCTTAGTGTTAAGTGAGATTGCCACTCTAAAAGAATATCAATCCCAACACATGTCAGCCATGTCATCATTTTACAACTAGGGCATGCCATATTGGCCAAGCATTCTACCATCCATGCCAAGCATGCCACCCATGCAATCTCATTTCACTCAAACTACATCCAGTATGGGATATAGTCATCCTATTGGTCCTCACTATATGCTAGGAATACATATGCAATCAAGTAGTGGTTCATTTTCTCCAATACAATCTGCGCATTCTTACCATCAATCAAACCATGATGAACATTTTGGTGAGAATGTACATCCAATAGCTACCCCACATGGGTAAGATTTTAATTTCTGGTGTATATAATCTATTATTTTTAAATTCTTATTATATGTTTTATTGTTTTTAAATAACACTTAAATATTTTACAGAATATGAAATGTTTGTTGAAACCTCCTTCATCAATGGACTTTGTTACTATTTTAATGGTACAACAATTGAACGATGATCATATGATTCATAATCAATATTTTCCTAATTATTGGCGAATAGTAATTGATCAATTGTTGTTTCATGATTGTCCATTACCTGTGCCTTCTGATGCTACCACAGTCCAAGAGGTGGTTGGACAGTATGTGGCTTGGCCGTTGATTCAAGTTGTTCTAAATTTTGATGTGGTATAATCTTTTAACTTAAAAGATAACACTTGTTTACTACTATTATTTTATTATATCTTTTATTGTTACTAAAATACATCTATAATACTTTTTTTAGTCTATTATACCAGAACTCTTAAATGCGGCACATTTAAGAGATACGAAGCAAGTATCTCGTGCTAAATATACGTCTAGTGGCCAATCATCGTGCACCAAGTCATTCAATAAGAAGCCTTGGAAAAAGTATAGTTATGATTATAATTTAAGCTTTAGCAAAAATCTTGGCACTTTGATGACTATTGTTGGGAGGGCATCCAACATAAATGATGGATGGACTATGCCACTTCCTATAGAAATTTTTGGTGTATACCTCGACCAAACTTATATATCGATCGAGTACATATTGCAACTATTTGAATATCAAATGATCGATTTAGGTATAATTCAAGTGTGGACAAGGTGAGTCCTTAATCTATTTATTTTTCTTTCATTTATGTAGAACATATATAATTATATTTATATTATCTAATTATTTATATATATATATATATATATATATATATATATCTTTTATATAGGGCGTGCTATTATCGACTTCAACATAATCACTCATCACATTTAGCAATGTTCTATGATTCTTTATATGTCAATCAATATCAAGAGAAGGATGTTAGCATTAGAGCTAAACAATTATGTGATAGGGCATTAACGCTTAATAAAAATCAAATTTTGATAATCCCTTGGTCATTAAGGTTTGAACAAGATCAATATCATTGGATGTTGGTAATCATTGATCTGTTCAATAATCATGCTTGGTACTGTGACCCAGCTTCCATAGAACTGAGTAAAGATACAAAAACAGTTGTTGAAATGTAAGAGTTATAGCTACATATTAGTTTCTTCTATTATTTTTTGTAATATTTAATAAAAACTAACTACTTTAAACCTTGATAGGGCATAGAATTTGTGGAACAAGTTTAGGGGCATTGCCCTTAAAAAATCTCATAAGCTTATATGGATAAAAGTTATGGTATGTACAAGTGAATATTAATAATTTTATTAATTTTACAATTGAATAATAAAGTTGTTCGAATATGAAAAATCATGTACACTTGTTTTTGTAGGTTCCACAACAAAATAATGGAGTCATGTGTGGTTATTATATCATGAAGTTTATGAGCGAAATCATCACAAATATCAAAATTCCAATTGATGATGTGGTAATATCTTTTACCCATATACAAAAAAGTTTTTAACATATTTGAGTTATTTTTTGTAAATAAATGAAATTACATTCTTATTTTGATTTTAAATACATGTAGTTCTTTGGTTGGAACAAGACGGGTATGACCAGCAAATTTTTAATGATTTACGAGAGGAATGGGCAGAACACATGGTTCAAATTATATCATCACAAGAAGAATCAGGAGAAGATTCTGATGATCTTGAATAGTATATGACAACATAACAGTAAATGTTTTAATGATTTAATTTCTCCATTCTTGTGTTTGAAGTCCCTTTTTTGATGGATGATTATATGCTCATGTATTTAGGGGAATGCATTGTTTTATGGACCTATATTTCCTTATGGCGAACTTATATTAGAACTTTATTAATCATTTGTCTATAAATATGAAGTTATCTGGAATCTCCGCTCGTATTTTTAATGTTATAATGAGCTCTAAATATGAAATCAGGTGTAACTCCAATTTGTTTCTTGGTTTGTATGTGTTTTGGTGCCCATGAATGTGTTGCATACGTTTAAGGGAACCAAAACTCACACAAGCCAAGTAAGAAATCAGAGTTATACTTGATTTCATATTTAGAGCTCATTATAGCATTATAAAAATACTAGCAGAGATTCCAGATAACTTCATATTTATAGAAAAAATGATTAATAAAGTGCTACTATGAGTTCGTCGAGGGGTTATATCACTAGGATGTAGTTGTGGTAATCTCTTTTTGATGGTAATATTTATAATGATTTAATTTCTCCATTCGTATGTCTATGAAGTTTAGACTGCTTGTTTGATGGATGTTTACGTGCTCATGTATGTAGGGGAAGGAATTGTTATATGGATCAGCTATTTTTTGTCTAGTTTCCTTGTCATAATACTGGTGATTCTAAGACAACCAAGATTCTAAGCCAACCAAGCTTGCTCGCAAAATCCAATTACACTTTGAGGACATTATTTTATTTGTAATTTAAGTTATCTATATGTATTTTATATTATTTGTTTTTGTAATAAATTTAATTATCAAGTAATTAATTATATTTAAAATTTTAATTATTTGTATTATTATTTATATTTTAGTTTTTTATGCTATATATATTGAATATTGAATATTGAATATGAAAAATGAGAATAAAAATAAAAAAATCATAAAATGTACGTGTAAAGTTGGTTCCCCGCGTGAACCGGCTTTAGTTGAACCGACTTTAAATTTGTTTAAAGTCAGTTTTTAACCAACTTTAATGCCCATTTTTGTAGTAATGAATACATGGGAACTAACTGATTTACCTACAAGTGCAAAAAATATTGGAGTAAAGTGGGTCTTTATGAAAAAAATCAAAGAAAGGGAGAAGTGGACAAATTCAAAGCTTTATTTGTGGCTGGAGTATTTGTAACAACAAGGGATAGACTACATAGAAGTGTTTGTACCAGTTACAAGAATGGACACAATGAGAATGATTATGGCCTTTGTAGCACAAATAGGATGGTTTCTCTATCAACTTGATGTCAAATATGCTTTCTTGCACGTGGGATTCAATGAAGAAGTATACATAGAGCAACCAAAGGGATATGAATCAAGGAGCCACGCTTAGAAAGTATATAAGTTAAAAAAGGCTCTCTATGGAATGAAATAAGCTCCACAAGCTTGGTTCAACCACATAAAAGCACACTTCATGAGTCAGGGGTTCGAAAAGTGTTATAAGGAACATACTATATTCATTAAGGAAAATAAGAGAGGTAAGATTATCATAGTCAATCTATATAGAGATGATTTGATATTCACTAGCAATGATTAATTGATGTTTGCTAAATTTAAACATTCCATGCTAAGAGAGTTTGACATGATTGATTTGGGGAGAATGAGATTTTTTCTTGGTATAATAGTATTACGAAAGTCATATTGTATTTACATGTGCCAAAAAAATATGCCTTAAAGGTGTTGAGTATATGAGTTTGTGTAGAAGAAAATGGTGGGATTTCTCACGTATTTGATAGCCAACTGAGTTGCACATGTTAGTAGCAAAAATAATCTTACGATATTTGAAGGGAACCACTAAGCTTATAATTTTTTACAAAAAGGAAGGGAATGATGAAATTATGATTGGATATACAGATAGTAATTATGCAAGAGATTTAGATGATTCCAAGAGCACATCAGGATACGTTTTCATGCTGAGTTCAGGAGTTGTTCCCTAGTCCTCTAGAAAATAACTAGAGTCACACTCTCAACTACAGAAGTAGAATTCATGGTTGGAGCTGCATATGCTAGTCAAGCTGTTTGGATGAAGAGGATATTACAGAAAATTAGTTTGGAGCAAAGTAAGTGCAGCACCACAATCCTATGTGATAATAACTCCACTATGAAGCTATCAAAGGATCTTGTGCTGCATGGTAAAAGCAAGCATATTGATATGTGCTTTCATTTTCTTTAGGATCTCACATAAGGAGTAGTTGATAACTCTATAAACATTTTAGTGAAAAGGGGTGAAAAAATAATTTTTGGAATTGTTTGGGATTTTTTTGAAATTTGTATGGATTTTTTATAAATTTTAAATGCAGGACCAATCAGAAGCTACCATGTGGCATGCCAGGAAAACAGAGGAGATGATTAGGTAAACCATGTGGACGCCATGCAAGCATGGATAGCAAATCATGTCACTCTACATATGAGGAGGATGAAACATGTACCTGTTGTGTGTTTTGCAACACATAGAAAATCGTGCAAGTATACATGGTCACAAATAATAAAGATTTGTAAGTAGAGTATCGTTCACACGAGGATTTGTTACTATAGTTTGTTGAGTACTAAAATTGTATCTCTATAATTTTATCCAAAATAATCGTTGATATGGAAAAAGGTAACAAAAAAAAAAGAGAACTCTAGGATTGCAATTTTTCACCAAACTAATCCACTCCAATTGTATTATTTTCTTTGGATTTATATTTTTTAGTACATTTAATTTTTCAACCGAAAACTTCTTTTTTATTCATACATCTCTTCCGAGCTCCGTACAAACACACCTCGTTAAATTAATTCACTATATCTCTATGAGAATTAAATTTAATAAGATTCATTAAGTTCTAAGTTCTCAAATGGCCACACATACAATTAGGGTATATTCCTATCCTTCATAATACATGTCATTCTATTTACGAGCAATATACACAAAAATTCCTTTCTCAAGTTTATTTTTATGCCACAAATCGTTTTGATAAAATTCGTAAATAATCAAAAAGCATTAAGCACAAAATAGAACAAAAAAATCGAACGTCTTATAAATCTATCAAAAAATAATTAAAATCAAAGCTTCATAAATTTAGATCAAATGCAATCCTAGAAAAATTAAATTACTTCATAAAATTAAAATAAAAATTACAGCAAATGTAGAAAAATTAGAAGAAGAAGAAGAAGGAAAATTAAAACATTTCGGATCGTAAATATTTGGCACACGCAGAACACAACAAAAGCCAAAAAATGTCTTCTGTGTGTTCTACAGTCCAAATCCAAACAACACAAAAATTCTAAACTCCAAAAAAAACTCTCCACTCTATCATAATATCACCTATTTATAGCTAAAAAAATACATCAAAAATAATACATTTTTTTAAACGCGTAAAAAAAATTATATCGAAAACAAAACCCCGACATTCCCCTTAAAATCCCTGGTCACGCGAAAATCAAAAACATATTTTAATTCACGCGAGACAAGGAGCCGTTTCTGCATTTTTTTTATTCATTGTGCGTGCCACGTGTCAGCGTCTGATTCGTTGAAACAAATAGTGGGACACATGGCAACATCTGATTCGTTGAAGCGAATGGGCGCACGTAGAACTGGTCGCACAGAATCGGGGCGTGCGAAACGTGAGGCAACGGCTAGAACGAGGGCGAGATTCTGCGCTTTTGCGTTCACTGATATGTGCCACGCGTCCTCTTATGATTCTTTCAAAGGGGAAATTGAGACACGTGGAAGACTTTAACTCGTTGGAAGAACGATTTCACATGGTTCAGCCGCACGGAACAACCCCCTTTGGCAGACGTGCGTCAGACACGTGGGTCCCACCTGCACGCCGGTCTGCGCGGTAGGTGGGCCCCACTTGGGCACCGAGCCGCGTGAAAGTGCAGAGTCTGCACGCATTTGCCTTGGTCGGGCTTGAACTACACGCGCCAATCTCAAGTGTTGATTCATTGATCGGACGGTCCACGTTGGGCGAGTGTGATCTTGCGCGTGGACTTCATCTCTCCTGCGCGAAAATTAAACTTCCATTAATTGTATTTTGACCCACAAATTTAATCCAAATTACATTTTGCACTTTCTTAAATTACAGTTAAGCCCTTTGCTAATTTTAAATTAAATTTTTAAACTTTTAATAATTATAATTAAGCCCAAATTTAATTTAAATTATATTTTCGATTTTTATAAATTGTAATTAAGAAACTATATTATCATAAATTATATTTGTGGACAGAAATATGAAATTAAGTACATTTTCGATACAAATTATTTAATTTTATTAAAAATGTATTTTTAGCACATAAAAGGAAAATATTAATTTATTTAACAAAAATTAACTAAATATTAATAGAACATAGCAATTATCATTACTAAAATTGATGAAAATAACTGTATAAAATACAGTTATCAGTACTACATGTCAGCACGACGTTCAATCCGAGTTCATAAATCAGTCAACTCACAATTCCAGGTGTCATAACGCCATGCCATATGTCACCACGCCATTGCTCTGCACGTTTCACCCCTGCACCATGCCATCTGTTCCCACGAATCACATCATGTCACATGTTGGTGACTCATTGAGCATTGAATCTCATTGGTCTCCCTTGCCACTTGTCGCTCCCTGATTCTCCCAATGAATTTTGTATGCTACGTGTCGCGTTGTGATTGGCTAAAACTGTCAATTTTACTTGTTTTGATAGTAGGCCTTGATCTGAAGATGATCGGATGGTCCAAATTACACCTGAGCTTTATTTAAGCCCTTAATCACTCCATAAACGCTAATTTGCCTCCATTAGCAGAAGTTTGGTCATTTTTTGGAGCTAAAAATAGAGAAAAATACCAAAGCATTCAAGAGATGACACAATTTTGGTGGAGATTCAAGAGGAGATTAATACTACAATTCAAGATATTGATTGTATTTCTTTTTCTATCCTTTTATTTATCAATTTTTATGTCTTTCTTTATGAAAAATATGAGCTTTATGAACACAATTATGTGTAATTAATTTATTTATCTAGGGATCTTATGAACCCAATTTTCACTATATGATGATCTAAAATTTTAACCCAATTATAATTATAATTATAATTTAGTTATATTATTTAATTTGATTTTTATGCAATTAATTATTTGGCCAACAATTTATCTATAGAGACAATTAAATGGATTTAAGAGAATTATTTAATTGTTTGTCTTGATTAAATAACATGCATAGTTTCTAGGTAGAGATGTATGATTCTTATGTATGTGATCCATAATTGCTGAACTTAAATTTAATATCTTAAAATTAGATGCCAGTATATCTTGTGAGCAAACGTTTTAGGTATAATCCCCTAAAAGTCCTCAAATCATTCCTCAGGATGTTAGTATCTTATACGTGGTGGCTAAAAATTCTGATGAAGAATTGTTTCAAGAACCATCTCCTAAAAGTACAAATTCAAGTTACCAAAACCTGATGGCTATAATACCTACTAGGTCCTCACACTTAGAAATAGGCACCCAGACATTCCAAAACATCCAACAAAAATATAATTCCTCATCTGTTTATGAATGGATGAATATCAAATTCTAAACCTATTACACAGAAAATTACCATGGTGTCAAATGCTTATAAAACCCAGTTTGGAACTTCAGACAAAATAGTTTTTGAACTCCTCATAGTTAGTTCTTTAGGGAAACTAAAAAGATGGTGGGATTTCCATCTTACCAAGTAACAACAGTTGGATATCTTGAGTTCTATCCAAACAGGAGAGGATAGGGAACCCATTCTCGATCATTACAGATAACCTATCCAAAATGTAGTATCAACTTTGATATTGATAATATCACCCCATTTTATGGGCGACTCTTCGTATTTAAAACTAAAAACACTGAATTCCTTTCAAATCTTTGGTGCAGAAAACTTAATGATTTCCACTGGTATGAAACAAACTTCCTTAGTAGAAACAAAATATATGAAAGCATAAGGAATTACATTATCCTATATGATCAGCTCATTTACAATGAATTGATTGGTTGTACACAAAATCAAGGACTTCAAATCTGCAAAGAGTTGAAGTTACAAAACTTAATCATAAAAAGAAATACGTGAAACCAATAAAGAATAAAGTTCTTATTGTAAACAATTTGACGTTTCTCTTACCAAAACCAAATACTGCAATATGATTTTTAGAGAAACAATCCATAAGAGATGTCTCGAAAACCCAAGAGCCTCTTCACAAATGAACTTTAAAAGCATGACTTGAGATAGATGTGGCAATAAAGGTCATACTTCAAAATATTGTTGAGTTTCCAAAAAACTCAAGAAACTAAAACTTGAGAAAAAGACTTTCCAAAGAGTCCTTGTCCTCATTGAAATCTCTGAGTTTGAAGCCTATTCTATAGACTCTTCTAATAATCAAAACCATCAAGTTAGTAAATTATTCACAAGTAATTCTAATCTTGATAGTCAAAACTTCTCTTTTGATGAATTAGTCACAACTAATTATGATAAACCAATGCAAGAAATTCAAACAAAAGTTTTAGAACAAAGAATTTATAAATATAAAAAAATATTCAAATGTAAGGTTGTGAACCAAACTTACAAGAAAAAGATATTCCTAACAAAAATCATGTTTTGTAAAAACTGCATATCATGTGCATATTTCCAAAATTTAACATAAACTCTTGCTTATGGAAAAAAATATTAAGTATCTCTGAAAAAAGATACAAATTCATTACCAGATTTTCTAACCCGAGAATTCTCACAAAACCTAGCAATACCAAGAAAAGAAAAGGATAAACCATTAATCAAACCATTTTATTCTTCAAAGCATATTTCTTCTTCAAAACCTGGTATCTCTTGGAAAGAATAACCACTACCAATAACCATTTCTTCTTTCAAACCCATTATCATCTGGTTTGAAACAAACCAACCCATAATTCAAAAAGAATCACAATCCAAGAACAAAACCAACCAAAATCTAGAGTGGAATATGTCCCTTTCTGAATATCCAAATATACACAAAACTCTTTAGAGTTATCTTCACAATATTGAAGATAAAAAAAGTCAAAGGCCTCAGCTTCTGCCGATATAACTTCTAAACTTATTGAAGATAAAAAGGATGACACTTCTTCCAAAACTATTTCTCAAAAAGAGGAGCCATCCTCATTCATAATCTCTGAAATAAAGAAAGGAGAGTCATCTCCAAAACCATTTAAAATCATCTTCAACGCCCATTGGTTTTAACACCAAGTAGTTTATTACAAATTCATAAGTCAAACATACTAATATCATTAACATAACTATAATATTCCACTTTTCTTATCTTGTTCAAAAAAGCCAAATCAATCTAAAACCTTAAAACTGATAACCTAGTTAAAATAGTTGACATGCTTAACACAAAAAATCTATTTGGAAAACCCTCAATTGAAACTTATCAACATCCCTTATAACAAAATCCAAAATACAGAGGTTTCTCCTCTTCAAAACCCCTAAGAAGATTCCACTTGCAGCATTAAAAATATTGTTTTTCAAGAAGAGTTAACTAGGCTAGAACATCTAAACAAAAAAGCAAATGTTTCCTCCACTTCCAACACGGGAACCTCAAAAACATATCAAACCATTCTCGAGAAGAGAAAAACCAAACTCTCTTCTTTTTTAAGAAATTGGTACTGAAGAAATCACAATAGATAACTTCGACAAATTACTAGATGATGATTGGTAAAACCCTAAAACTTAGAGTATAAGTATCTAAAAACTAGATATAAGTATATCTAATGAGGAAATTTTCCAAGAACTTACCAACTTTAGCATTGGTCCAATAGTTTCAAAAAATCCTCAAACAAAACCAAAGAATATTGGTATCTTACCCTTAGTTGCTCGTATTCCAACATCACTTAAAACATCATAGAGTATTGATATCTTAAAATTATATGCCAATATCTCTAGTGAGGAAACTTTTCAAGTATCATCCTCTAAAACTCCTTAAATCATTCCTCAAGATGTTAGTATCTTACACTTGGATGCTAAAATTTTTGAAGAAGAACTACTTTAGGAACCATCTTATGAAATTACAAAATCAAGTTGCCAAAACTTGATAGCTATAATACCTACTAGGTCTTCAGACTTAGAAATAGGCACTCAGCCTTTCGAAAAAATGGAACAAACATATAATGACTAATGTTTACAAATGGAATATTGATGAGAAAAATGAATATCAAATTCTAAACATACTATAGAAAATTACCATGGTGTCAAATGCTTATAAAACCTAGTTTGGAACTTCAAACAAAACAGTTGCTAAACTCTACATAGTTGGCTTTTCTGGCCAACTAAAAGGATGGTAGGGATTCCATCTTACCAAGTAACAACTGTTGGATATCTTGAATGCTATCCAAATAGGCGAGGATGGGGAACCCATTCTAAATCATTATGTAAAACCTATCCAAAATGTAGTATCAAATTCGATATTGACAATATCACTACATTTTATGGGTGAGTCTTATATTTAAAAGATAAAAATGCCAAACTCCTTTTGAACCTTCGGTGTTCAAGACTCCGTGATTTTCACTGATACAAAACAACCTTCCTTAGCAAAGTTATGCTACGAGAAGACTCTAACCAACCCTATTAGAAAGAGAAGTTCCTTATAGGACTTCCAACTCTTATGAGGGAGAGAATTAGGAACAAAATATGTGAAACAAGAGGAAACTACATAATTCCATATGATCAACTCACTTATGATGAATTGATTGGTTTCACCCAAAACCAAGGATTTCAAACCTACAAAGACTTGAAGTTACAAAAACAACTCAAAAAAGAAATGTGTAAAAACAAGAGAAAACTAAGTTCTTACTAGAAACAGTTTGATGTTTCTCTTACCAAAACCAAATACTACAATACAATTTACATTGTAAATATTTATAAGAGATCTCCCTAAAGTTCAAGAGCCTCTTGAGAAACAAATTTTAAAAACATCACTTGCTACAGATGTGGCAAGAAAGACCATACTTCAAAATTCTGTCGAGTTTTCAAAAAACTCAAGAAACTAAAACTTGAAGAAAAGAATTCCCAAAAGGTCCCTCTTCTCATTTAAACCTCTTAGTTTGAAGCCTATTCTAGAGAATCTTTTGAGGGTTAAAACCTTCAGAATAATGAATTGGTCAAAATTAATTCTAATTTTGAAAAACTAAAACAAGAAAACTTTGGAAACCAAACTTCTAAGAAAAAGATGTAAAACTCTAACTATATTCTACATAGGTCATGGTAGATTTAGGTTGAGCCAAAACACCATTGTAAACACGACATCCCCTGTGCCATTTGGACAGTATGAATAGAATGATATACTCTTCGATTTAAAATATGCACCTTCTGAGTTTCCAAAAACTATTTTAAAACTATCCTCATAAATTTTCATTGTTTATATTGATGATATGCTTACAAAACATTTCAATACTTTCTTTTTCACTAATAAAAGAAATCATTTTTACCCAGGGAAGAAAGGGTTGATTGCCCAACATACCTCTAACCACAAGATTGCTTATCACAAAGATTGTTCACCAACAATCTTATGTATTACCAAACTCCAATCCAACTCATTGAACTAAAGGTTTTTATTAAGGATTAAAGCTTTATGCAAGGATTTACCAAGCATCACTTGGAAGGAAGAACCACTACTAAACCAATTTCTTCTTCCAAACCCTTTACCATATGGTCCAATGACAAAACCAACCAAAATTAGCTAGAGGCCATAATCTCCGTAGGTATAACTTATAAATTTATTGAAGATGAAAAGGAAGAAAATTCTTCCAAAAATATTTCTCAAAAAGAGGAGCCATCCTCATTCATAACCTCTAAAATAGAGAAAGGAGAGTCATCTCCAAAACCATTTAAAGTAATCTTTAAAATAGAGAAAAGGAAATCATCTTTTCCAAAATCCTTTTCAAAAAAAACTAAGTATATTTTTAAAACTACTCAGAATATTATAACAATTATGCAAATATTTTGTAACAAAAATCCTTATATTTCTGTACAAAAACCCAAACTACTATAAGAGTATTTTGGATTCAACTAATCCTAAAAGCTTCCATTATTGGAATAATGAACCAAGGTGTTTCGGTACCTCTTTTATCCAAAACCAAGAATATTCCTCATTCTGGATATTTTATTTTAAACCTACCTAAATGCCTTCAATGCATACCCACTAGTGAAAGTCCTTACGATCCCTATCAAGAATCCAAGCAAGGCATAATTTTTCAAAACACTCTTGAAACCTACAAAGAGTGGAAGAAGGTTCATAACCACACCCTACAAAACCATACACTATGCCAAAACTGAGCTTTTAAGTCGATTAATAACCAACTTTAAATCAATTTAAAATCGGTTCGGTGAACCAACTTTGAATACTATGACTTAAAATTTAAAGTCGGATCACACGTTAAACCTACTTTAAACGTAAAGTTGGTTCACGTGTTGAACTGACTTTAAATGTAAAGTCAAGTGGTGGGCAACACCCAATGTCCCTACAGTAATTCCAAAACCGATGGTGGAAGAATGGCATAAAGAAGTTCAACTATCCCAATACCAAATCTTGGCTCAAAAGGCCAATGCATATACATTACTTGTTGTAGTACGAACAAAAGAACATCTAGACACCATGCATCCATTAGTAGAAGATAAAATATGATATTCCAAGAAAAACGCCTGACGACTTTGCACACAAAAAATCAGAAACTCTGGGGATGACAAGGAAGACTATTTCAAAACATATGAAAATGCCCTTCGACCTTATCCATGTAAATTGGCCATTGGACCTTCTAAGTTGTATTATGGTTAGAATCCCATATACTTGCATTTGGGTTAAAAGCGCATGTACTTGTATTAGGGTTAAGAGCTCAATTATTATAATGGTGACATCAATACGATGTCGCTGAGACAACATCATCATGGTGACATCAATATGATGTCGCTGAGACAACATCATCATGGTGACATCAATAAGATGTCACTAAGACATCAGCATCATGGTGACATCTATAGGACATCACTAAGACATCAACAATCGACACTATTAAGTCAACAACAAAGAAAAAATGGCTATAGAAGTGTCTGACAATGCACTATTCAAGCTACAATGCAAAGCATATGTTATAGTAAAAGGTGTTAGATAGAAGATTGTTCACAAAATAGTAACAACATCTTCTACAATATAAAGTTGGTGACATAACTCTATTCACAATAGTGCAAGCATCTCCAATAGTAAAATATTTGGCTATAAAAGGAGTGTTCCTCTCCATTCAAAACCAAGCCTTGTTTAAATAATTACAAGCATTCTCTCTTAAAACCTCCTATACACCTATCCTTCCCATCTTCATAAAAATTTCTTGTATATTCTCTAGTTTATGTAAAATTTATTTATCTTTGTAAGTGTAATTTATTTCTTTTATTTTCTGTATTTCAATTTTAATATCTATATTTTGTTTGTAATACTTATGACTAGCTAAGCCACTTAACCTTATTAATATAATATGCTTATTTATTAATATTGTGCTCTTATTCTTTAGTATTACCACTTTGATTAACTCTCCAAATCCTTGGTGCACTTATGGTATCAAAGCCAAAGGGGATATTGAATGAGTTATTACAAATTGTAGAAACTTGTTTTTTTATACTGTCTATAATCTAGTTATGCTATAATTATTTGTGTTGATTTACAAAGGGTATGTGAAGATTTTGCATAGTAATAGTTCTTATTAACTTTATTATTATGTTTAGCTACTATGTTTGTACTTGAATTTTGTATAAAAACCAAAGGGTATGTGAAGATTCGGCATATTATAGTTTTGTTAATTATATTAGTATGTTTGACTTATGAGTTTGTACTAAACTCCTCCATGTTAAAACCAATAGGCGTTAAAGATTATTTACAAAGAATAAAACTTATTTTAAACATGTCCTTCAATGTAGGGGTTGAAAGGTTCAAGTCAAATAGCTTGTTATAAGACTATATAGTACTTGATCTATTTACCATATATGAAATAAGAAAGGATTAACTACATGAAATAGTACCTATTGATTTCTATAAAGGAATTTACTTGTGGAATATGACTAGCAAGTCATAGATGGTAATAAGTCCCGAGGTTGAGGCAGTAAATCCATGTTGTGGTGATAAGTAAGACTAGATAAAATGGGTAAATACTTTATAGTAAAAGATGAGTACTAAATCTTGTTAATCAAATTCCTTCGTTTGTTTTGCAAAACTTATATGGTAAAAGGATGAGTTCTATAAATTAGAAAACTATGTTTTCAATAGAGCTTTCCAATCTTCTTGTTCAACGGGTAGATGATAAATGAGTCCTAATTTAATGTAAAGAGCTTCTGACCCATTTCCAATTTTAGCTAAAGTAAGTACGAACCATTAGTTGAATAATATGATATAGTTCTCACAAAATAAGACTTAGTTTGAATTCCTTCAACCCAATAGGTCAGTAAAACGATCAAAGTATAGGTATGAACCTTTAGTTGAATGAAACTATATAGTCCTTACAAAAGGAGTCCTGTTACTTATGAATTTATTTAACCCAATAGGTTGGTAAAACAATCAACGTATAGGTAATTATAATTAAATGAAAATTCAAATAGTATAAATGTTGAGTTATATCTTATGTAGAACTTTCTCAAATTACTCTTCTTGTTTTCCATTGTCAAAAGTTTCGATTAAGTATCTTGATAGTTAATTAAAAAATCTTACACTTGGATGCTAAAACTTATGATGAAGAACTATTTTAGGAAACCATTTATGAAATAGTTCTTCATCAGAAGTTTTACCATCCAAGTATATGATACTATCATCCTGAGGAATGATTTGAGAAGTTTCAGGGGATGATACCTAAAACGTTTACTCACTAGAGATACTGGCATCTAATTTTAAGATAACAATACTCTATGATATTTTAAGTGATGTTGGTATATGAGCATCTAAAGGTAAGATACAAATATTCTGTGGTTTTGTTTGAGGATTTTCTAGAACCATTAGACTAATGTTGGAGTTTGTAAGTACTTATATTCTGAATTTTAGTTTTTTCCTAATTATCATCTACTAACCTATCGAAATCATCCATTGTGATTTCTTTAGTACTGATTTCAAAAAAAAAGAAGACGAGTTGGTTTCTCTATTCTCAAGAATGGTTTGATATGTTTCTGGAGTACCAGTGTTAGAGGTGGAGGAAACATTTGTTTCTTGGTTTAGATGTTCTAGCCTAGTTAGTTATTCTTGGAAGACAATATTTTTAATGTTGGAAATGGATTCTTCTTGGGGATTTTGAAGAGGAAAAGCCTTTGTATTTTGGCTTTTGTTATAAGGGACGCTAATAGGTTTCAATGGAGGGTTGTCAACCTCGATTGTATCAACTAAGGTTTCCCAAATAGATGTTTCGGTGTTAACCATATTAACTATTTTAACTAGGTTAGTCATTTTAGGTTTTTGGATTGATTTGGGATTTTGAGAGGATAAATCCAACCTTTTTTGGTGGAATAATAAATTTCTAGCTAACTCAAAAATAATATATTTTCTATGTTTTGATTTATGTACCTGAAATGTTTTCCAAAAAGGCTTGCCTTTTCCCTATTTGAAAATTTTCAAGATACCATTTTTTAATGTGACTATTGTATTTTTGATCAAGGTTTATACATAATAGTTTTATGTCTATCATATTAAATTCTTTTTCATAGGTTATGACTGAAGAAGGTGTTTGATTCATCTCTTAGTTTTGTTCGACTCCTTTGATTTTTGAATTTGGTATTTCTAAGGTAGAATACCTAGGTTGAGTTTTAGAAGGTAGAGTTGTTTGGATATCTATTTCCTTGTTTTGGTATGAAATATATTTTGAAGCGTTCTCCTTATTTTTGGCTTTTAGAGGAGAAACCTTTTGTTTGACATGAGGGTGTTCATTCTCTATAGTTTTTGTTTTGGTTTTCAAGTCTTGCTATGACTTTGTGGCTTGTCATTTTGTTTCTTCCTATCAAGGATAGTGGTGAGGTTGTTTTGACCTGTGTGGATTGAGGGAAGTTTATTGGCTATGGTGTTAGTCATAGTGACCTACTACAGTGAATTTTGATGGGCTGAAGATTTTGGTGAGCCGTTGTATGTGCCATTTACAAATAAAATGTGTTGTTAAACTTGGTACAAGAATTAGGCTTTTAACCTAATAAAATTTAGGATTGCAGTCTCCTAATATAAATGGGCTCATAGTCCCATTTGAATATTTTAAATTTCATAGATGATCTTTACCTATCAAAAATAATATATCTTCCTCATTAGCTTCTATGTTTGACAGGTAGTTGAATGGAGCTTGGGAGGTTGATGGTGATGGTGATTTGATTTCGTCTGAAGAATCCTTTGTTTGGTTGGATGCTTTGTATGGTTCCTATGATTCTTGTGATAATTTCCTTATGATGTCCAAGAGTTTCTCCATCATTCCAAACTTCATATTCAGATGATGATGATTCATCTACCATTAAGGTACAAATTTTATTTAATGTTTCTTCTTCGAGGTCTAGCTCGTGAAGTTTTTTAATTCTTTTGCAATAACTTGCAATATGGCCTTTCTTACCGCATTTATAACATGTAAACTCTTTAAATTTTTTAAAGGGTTTATTATAGGTTTTAGAATCTTTTTTAAAGGTTCTTTCATAATGTTTTTTTTATAAAAATCCTTCTAGGGTTTATGATAAGAAGGTTTTCTATATTTTGAAAATGATTTATGGTAAGGTTTTGAATAGGATTTTGAAATAGGTTTATTGTAGCTACCACCGTAGTGTTTAATGATGGGAAAAGACTTATCAAACAGTTTGTAGAATGATCCAATTTCTCTTTTGGAGATTTTAAGCTCCTATTTCATTTGTTTTTAGATCTTCAAATCTTGATAAATCTAAAGTCCATGTTTTTGTGCGAAACTCATCAACTCATTATAGGTTAGTGATCATAAGGAATTATGTGATTCCCATAAGTTTCATGGATTTTTTTTCTAACCTTAACTCCTAGAAGTGGAGGAAGTCCTACTAAGAACATTTCCTTCCAAAATGGTTAGTTTGAATCATCTCTTAACATGACTCTATTAAGAAAAGTTTTTTATAATTTTGAAAATTACTCATTTTCTCACAATGTAAGTTAGAAAGAATATCAGTGTTTTTATCTTTAAAATGCGAAGAGTCTCCTATAAAATGATGTGACATGGCAAAGATTAATATGGAGACTACATCCTAAATAGGTTCTTTATAATGATCGAGTATGGGTTCGCCATACTCTCCAGTTAGAATAGCATTGAAGATATCTAACTCTTTAGTGAGTGTTTTTTCTAATTTACCATACTGGGTTTTGTAAGCATTTGGATGCCATTGTCATATGCTATAATGTGTGTTAATATTTGATGTTTTGTCATACCATCTATGTTCCATTCATAGATAGATGATGCATTAGATCGTGGTTGTATAACTTGTTTTGGTTGGGTACTTACATCTAACTGTGGGTACCTAACTGGAATAGGTTGTTACCAAGCTAATTTTTGAATTTAAGGAGTCGATTCAGGAGATGGTTCCTGAAAATATTCCCCATCAGAGGTGGTAGGTTCTTGATTATATAGAACATTAATACTCTGAGGTGGATTTTGAAGGGTCTTAGGTGTTTGAGGTGACTCAAGGAAAACTGGACCTATTTTGGAGTTTGAGCTTTATTATTCAATTTGAGACTTGAGAATGCCTCTAATTTGCTCAATTTTGGATAATAATTCTTCCTAGGCTGATTTGGAGATGTGGAATGGTTTGAAAATAGGGTTTTGAATTCTACCATCTACTACTTTATAGGTGGTAGAGGGAATATTAGCTTTATAAATTTTCTCTATCCTAGTAAGGCCAATTTAAATGAATATTGAATTTTGAAATTAATTTTTGCAGAAAAGAGATCAACGATCTCTTATCTAAAAAATTAATTTCAAAATCCAGATCACCGTGGAGTTGTGTGGCCTTCTATGTCAACAAATAAGTTGAGATCAAAAGAGGAACACCTCGATTGGCCCTCAACTATAAACCCCTCAACAAGGCTTTACAATGGATTAGGTACCATATTCCAAATAAAAAAGACCTTCTTCAAAAACTCCATTCTTCATCATTATTCTCAAAATTCAATACGAAGTTAGGCTTCTGGAAAATCCAAATCGAACCAAAACATAGATATAAAATGGAATTTACTATTCATTTTGGACATCATAAATGGAATGTCATGCCTTTTGGGCTAAAAAATGCACCTTCTAAATTCTAAAGGATTATGAAAAGATTGGTCTGGCCTTATCATCCAAAAAGATGACTCTTTTCCAAGCTAATATTAAGTTTATCGGATAGAATGTGTCTAATAGAATCGTCCTATCGAGCGATCTTTGTAGTTTACAATAACATTTCCTGACAAGATCACCAATAAAACTTAACTTCAAAGATTCCTTGGGAGCTTAAATTATGTTTTGATTTGTCTCCCAATATCAATCAATTGGAAAAACCACTCTATAATAGGCTTAAGAAAACTCTTGAGCCTTGGATAGAAGCACACACAAAAATTGTGCAAAGAATGAAAGCATAGGTCCAAAATTCCTTGCTACCACCTTATGAATCCAACCCTTCCCAAGATAGTAGAAACCGATGCTAGCGACATTGGCTTTAGAGGAATCATAAAAGAAGTCCAGGATAATATAGAACTTATTATTCAGTTTGTCTCTGGCCATTGGAGTGATTTCCAAAAGAATTATTCCACTATCAAAAATAGAGTATTAGCAACAGTACTTTGTATTACAAAATTTTAAATAGATTTATTAAATCAAATATTTTTACTAAGAATTTATTGTAAGTCTTCTAAAGAAATTTCACAAAAAATATGTTAAAAACATTACCTCAAAAAACGTTTTTGCTCAATGGTAAGGTTTATTAAGTGTTTTCGATTTTGATATATAATTTATTAGAGAAGAAGCCAAATTCATTACCGGACTTTCTAACCAAAGAGTTCCTTCAAAATAGTTAAATATGTCAAAGAAGAAGTAAGAAAAGGATAATAAGGAACCTCCTCTAAATCCTTCAACAAAAATCCTTTCTTCCTCCAAACCAATTATTACCTGGTCCTAAGTGACCCAAGTATCACCACTAAACGATGCATCATCCTCAAATAATGGTCAGTATCACCTTTGACACCCTCCAAGATTCTTTCCAAAATATTAGAGCCATATCACCATGCCACTATAGTGATAGAAGAAACGTCATCTATTAAAATCATCCATGCACCAGGGAAAAGGAAAATTATTTCTCAAACTTTTTCAAAACCCTCATCTAAATATTTTTTAAACCAGATTCTCAAATAGTTATGACCATTGAAAAAGGATTCCAAAATAAGAATACTTATTTAATTGTTCAAATTTTTTTTGGAAAAAAATGTTTTATCGGCCTTTGTATAATTCCAAAACACCAGAATACTGCTAGAGTATTTTGGAAATAACCGGTAGTGTGGAATTCAAAATTTCCTCCACCCCAACCAAATCGATGCCCAATATTGCACTTCTAAACTCCTCAAAGTCATATCTCTATTAGACTGAGGAAATGATCTATCAAAACTTTTGGCCTTTCTAGTTGGTATCAACACAACCCAACCACATTATAAAACCTACAATTATTGGGATTATTACCAAGCATAGTTTAATGCCTTCCTCATCCAAAATAAGAATAATCAACATTCCTAGTTATTCTTGTTCTTTCAAAAAACTATCAATCCAACAAAATTTCCATCATGGTTTAACAATTAGTGGAAACTTTTTAGTTCCATTATGGAAATCCTCACTCCACTAGTGTAGGAAATATATCAAACCTTCATTACCCATTTCAAACCTACACTAGAAGAAAAAATATTTCATCCACTGTGTATCTTCTCCACAAAACTCTACATTCCTAGGGTATGTTAATAGGTCGTAAAACATGTTATACCCGGGGTAGTTAATATCACCTGCCCCATTTAGGTAAAATGGTTTTCGTCTTTTACAATCCCCAAAACCCTTCTCAAACCAACCATCAAAAAATGGCTATCCAAAACCGATCATTGAATAGCCAAAAATTGAAGAAATTCAAAACACATCGTTGTTCCTAGTCAAAAGGCTCATATCAATGCCCAAATTGTTGATGCACAAATATAGGAGAAATTCTTAGACATCATAAGGCAATTATCACAAAAATCACTCGAACGCTCCAACAAAGCATCCTACCAAAAAGATAATTCGTCAGAAAAAAACCAAATCATCATCACCACTAGCCTCCAAAGCTCCATCCCACTACCTATTAGACATAGAAGCTAATGAGGAAGATATATTATTTTGGATGGGTAAACATTGTGCATAAAAATTTAAAATATGCAAACAGGACTATGAGCCCATTTATATTACGGGTCTACTATCCCAAATTTTAATAGGGTAAAAAGCCCAATTTTTGTATTAGGGTTAACAACCCAAATTTATTAAGGGTTTTACCACCCATTTTATTTGTAAGGGACCCATACAATGGCTCAGAAAAATCTTGAGAAAATTAAAAGTCATTGCAGTAGGTCACTGTAACAATTTCTATAGCATAGAAAGAAGAAGACAAAACAAGGAACAGTGACAGACAAGCCATTGTTCACAAAACAGTAAAAGGTGTTCACTATTCAAAATAATACCAACATCTTTTACAATATAAAATTGGTGACAAAATATTGTTCACAACATAGTAAAAGCATCTCAATTAGTACATAACTCTATTTATAAAAAGTAGACTCATTCTTAGTCAAAGGAATAAAAAAAACAACCCATAATTTACCATTCATTATTCCTCCCAAGCTTCCATACCCAACCTCTCTGATAATAGTTTCCTTTTGCAATCTTCAACTATAATTATTTAAGTAAGTTTGTATTTTGTTTTAAGTTCCTTTAATTAATTTTTCATTATTTATTTAAATTTTTTTTGTAATAATCATGGACAGCTAAGCCGCATAATCTTATCAATATAATATGTTTGTTTATTAATCTTATGCTTTTATTCTTTAGTATTATCTCTTCGATTAACTCCTTAGATCCTTGGTGCATTTATGGTATCAAATCCATGAGTACATATCTAATGTGTAAGAGGTAGGAAGAAACTCTGTTAGGGCACTATATGAATAAGATAAGGACTCTACCCCCTATAATGTAGGAAGGAGAGCGTCTTCGCTTATCGGGCTAAGGTGGGAATGGGTAAGAAGCAGAAAGGAACTCTGTAACCCCATCAATATGCTATCTAAGAACGGGAAGGTCCCCAACTACTTAGTCCCAAGCTGTTAGATGTCATAGGGCTATTGGTTATTAAACCTATGAAGATTGGATCCTTGGAGGAAACACTTTTTTATGGTATTAGAGTCAAGGGGATGTTTTAAGTTGTTCATTAGAAACTATAGGTATTATTTTATATGAATTTCTAATCCTTGAATATTAATATACATGTAACATAGATCCAGATGAAGGGTAATAAGTCATGTTTAGGAGTGATTTCATTAGGGCAATAAAACCTTATAAGTGCCGGTCGTTTTTTTGTTGCAGGTACACTAGAAGAGAACTAAAATAATAATAAAATAAGAAATATTTTCTATATAATAAATTAGAATATTTCCTTAACTTAATTTCAAAAATATAATTAAGAATTTTGATAGTTAATTAGAGAAAGTAATATTAAAGATTAAGATTTCATTATTAATAAATAAGGATATTATATTGATGTTTAGTATTCATAAGTTTACAACCTTTCATTTTAAGCTTTAGTTTTCATTTTTTAATTTAAATTTATTATAGTTTTAAATTTCCAATTTTAATTCAAGTAAATAAAAAATGTCTAATTTTAATTTTTCACTTTATGTGTCTACATCAAAATCATCATCTTCATCTTTGAGGAACAAAAACATTATCTGTAGTGATGAACTCACTATTGAAAACTTTTCAAAATCAATTGATACTTTGGAAATTCTCAAGATTCACAAGGATCAAATTTATAAAACAAAGATGATGAATCTTTTCAAAACAGATTACAATATCAAAATGGTTGAGAGGGATATCCAACTCTCATCGTCTTATGAAAGTAATGAAATATTTTCCAAAGAATCATTACAAAAACATATTGAAAAAAATTTCAATTATGTTCATATAGGATTAGTCTAAGTCGGATTAAAACCCTTGACCAAAGAAGGTCTAAACATATCCATCCTAGCAACTCTTCGAGATGCTAGATTCAACAATTTCTTAGATTCTCTATTGGGAACAATTGAGATGAGTCTCTATTTAGGACCGATATAATTTCATTGTTTTCCTAACTTCATAGTCTCCTTAAGTGACAAAAATATCAAGAAGTCACTTACATTACAAATCAAAACACACAACTATGGTATGATCCCAGGATCTATCCTAGTTGCATTAATATTCAAAATGCATTACAAAGCCATGATGTTTGCAATCAACACTAGACACATTCACCATTCCAAAAAGGGAGAAACACTCCTCCTACAAACGGATCTCACAAGATCTAACAAAATCATCCCAAAACCTATCACATGGAACCAAATCACCTTACTAGATGAATAGAAACTTGAAGGTGTGACTCAAACAGAGTCAAAACCATAAGAACCTGAGCAAAAATACCAATTTCCCATTTTGAGATTTTTAATTCTTCTTTCATTTGTTTTTGGATCTTCAAATCTTGAGACACTTGAAGTCCTTGTTTTTATGCGAAATTGATAATGGTAGGTTAGTTGATCATAAGTGATGATGTGATTCCCATAAGTTTTGTGGATTTTGTTTCTAACCTTATCTCCCAGAAGTGGAGAAATTCTTGCTAGAAATTTTCCTTCCAGAAGGGTTAGTTTGAATCTTCTTTTAACATGACTCTACTAAGAAAAATGGTTTTATAGTTTTGAAAATCACTCATTTTTCACAATGTAAGTTAGAGAGAAGATTAGCGTTTTTATCTTTTAGATGAGAAGAGTCTCCTATAAAATGATGTGATATGGTAAAGAGTAATGTGGAAACTACGTCCTAAATAGGTTCTCCATGATGATTGAGTATGGGTTCTCTATACTCTCCAATTAGAATGGTATTGAAGATATTTAACTATTATTTTTTTGATAGGTGGTAATCCCACCATCCTTATAGTTGGCCAGAAAATCTAGCTATTACAAGTTCCACAACTAATTTGTCCGATGTACCGGACTGGGTTTTGTAAGCATTGGACGCCATTGTCACTTGCTACAATGTGTTTAATATTTAATGTTTTGTCATGCCATTTATGTTCCATTCATAGATAGATGATGCATTATATTTTAGCTAGATAACCTGGTTTGGTTGGGTACTAACATCTAATTGTGGGTACCTAACTGGTATAGGTTATTTCCAAACTAATTTTTGAATTTCAAGAGTCGATTCAAAAGATGGTTCTTGAAAGGCTTCCTTAATAAAGGTAGTATGTTCTTGATTTTTTAGAACACTAATACTCTGAGGTAGATTTTGGGGGGTTTTAGGTGTTTGAGGTGACTGAGAGACAACTGAACCTATTTTATAGTTTGAGCTTTGTTTTTCGAATTTGGATAATAGTTCTTCCTGGTCTGGTTTGGTGACCTAGAAGGGTTTGAAAATAGGGTTTTGAACTTTACTATCTACGACTTTATAGGAGGTATAATGAATATCATTCTTTTGGTTCTTTTCCATCCTAGTGAGATATTTACCTAAGATTCTTAGGCAAATATTGGTAAAGTTGTTTTGGGTAACTATGTTTTTGAGATTGATGGCATGGTCTTTCTAAGGGTTTTTCAGGGGACATGCTTCAACTGTGGTTTAGGCATATGGAAAAGTTATTAGACTCAATGGAGGATTTTTAGCCTCGATTATACCATCTAGGGTTTTCCATAATGGTAATTTCTTTTTAGTCTTGACCATTTCAATGGATTTTACTGGTTAAAAAGTTTTGGTTTCTTTGGAAAATGTGGCTTATTTGAAAGGGTAGTTTCATCCCTTGTGAGAATATAATAATTCAAGCCAGTCATAGAATAAAATGTTTTGTTTGTTGTGATTAACATACCTGTTATGTTTCCTCATGAAGCTTGCTTGATTTGTTTAAGAGTATTTATTAATATACCAAGTTTATATATTGTTATTATATGAAGCGTTAAAGTCTAAACATAGGGTTTTTATGTCTAGTAATTTAAACTCTTTATCTAAGCCATTTAAAAGAAGTAATGAACAAGAAAATCAAGCATTCTCTCTTAAGTTTGTGTTTATATATATACACACACACACTCGTGTTACGTCGAAATGCCTTGGTTTTTCTAACTTTGCTTTTTGAGCAGCTGAAGATTGTCAAGTCACCTCTAATTTTCTTCTCTTTTCATCCTAGTTCATCCTAGTATTCTTGTTTATTTTTCCTACATAAATCTATCATAGACCTTTATGATTTCCTATGAAACTAGAACCCTTTGAATATTTTAAATTATAATAGCACTTTCTTCAAAAAATGGTTTTATTTTTTTTTTTTGCCATTTGTTGAATTTCATGTGATATTACTAGTTTTCATTGCATTTTACCCTCTTATTTACATTTAGCTGCTTATGAAGATTACATACATAAAATTCAAAATACTTCCAATTTCCTAGTAGCTCTTTCCTTCTTAGCCTCTTACATCTATTTAATTGGACGATACATAAATATATATGAATCAAACAAAGCTTAGTTTGGACTAACCCAAATTTCGTGTTAAATCACAGATATATGAAGTGGTGTAGACTTTAAAGTTTTGTGGTACAATTGAGGACTACATTATAATAATTTTATTATATATTTTGATTTTGAAATACTGAGGTGGTTTGTGTATGGTTATGTGGTCCAGGGCCTCCATGGATAACCAGTGGTGGAGGAACAATAACTGTGACTCATCTAAACTCAAATGAAATAAAAAGACCACCCAACTCAAGTATCTGAATAATATGCATATTTTGTGGAGAACCGAGAAAAGGCTTTAGGTTTTGTCTTCCTTTTGAGCTGGTTATATATAAAGCTCAAGACCAAGCTAGATGCAAAAATTTAGGTAATTAATGATCCATAAAGAAGATGAAGTTTTGGCGCTTGTAGTTTGGAGCATTTGAGGAGAGTCGTCTTCTTCACATAGTCTTTTTATTTTTGTTTGTTTTGGTGGATTCAACGTTTATGATTAAATTTAAGATGAATCTTGATAGAGACACTCCTATATTATTATTTTTTGTTTATAGTTAATACACACTGTGTGACGCGATCTATCTACACGCCAATCTTCTTAGTCTGCACATTACTCCAAAGCTGAGAAATCCAAACGAGACGAAGATCTCAAAAACTTAGACTATTGAGTACAAGCCTCCACATCATAGTCATACATTGAGAAATGATTCGGTATGCACGTCAAGTGATGGTATCCTCTTGAGTGTTTATATAAATATATATTAATTATTTTGAAATTAATATAATTATTTACGTAAATGAGGTTTTAAACTCGAGAATTTGCTTTTAAATTTTGCATAAATATAAATTTGACTCTTTTGATAAAATAATTCATGAATCATAATTCTTATCAAAATAGAATTGAGTGGTGATACTGTCACAATTTAAATTGTTATTGCTACAATTATATTCATAATGATAAATTGTGTTTAACAAATATAATAAAATGTTTCTAAGATGGTTTGTAATACTTTGAAGTATAAAACTCCTATTATGTGAGTAATAACAAAGTAATGTATCATCCGATCAATGAAATGAAGAGTTCATATAATGGTGAGTCATAATATGGATTGTTCAACAATTCGTCTAGTATGCACTAAAGCATAAATTTAAGTGTTATATAATACATAGTTTGAGACTTGTATGATGGGATCTCTAAACCTACCTCCGTTTTAAATCATACATGGGTTGCCATATTGTCAATATAATTTGTTGATATTTAATCGGGATAGCATAGTTATTGCTTACTCAGTGAAATAATATAATAATAATAACTTAAAAGATAGAGAAAATAGTAATAAAATGAGAAATATGAGAGATTTTTTCACTTGAATACAATAGCAATTAATAAAATAAAGAAGAAAAATAAAAATAAAATAAAAGAAACATTTGGATGGACGGATATAAATGAAATTTTGTTCCATGTTTTTTTTTGTTCAACTAGAGAGATTTATGTTTTTTTTAATTTATTTCTTCTAAATAATATCTGACTTAATATATTTGACTTTAGTTTGTATAAATAATTGTAGGTTTATATTAATATAAAATATTTTGTCCAAAATCTTTACTAAGCTTGAGCTTATCCCACAAAGGGTTCGACTCTTATTTTCAAGTAATGTAATGGATTTTATAAGAAGAAATTGTATGATCACTTTTATCGTTACATTAGTAATTTAAATTTGAAATAGTTGGGCTAATCCCGGGTTAATTTGGGTTGTAGGGTCATGTACGTTTTCTAATCAAAATGAGATTTTTAAATTACATGAAAGTTCAAACTCGACTTTAAAATTATGGTATGTTCAATCTTTGAAATGAATTAAGTTAGATGATATGTGAGAATTTCTTAGACAATGTTATGAAATTATCAAAGATACGTATACTTTATATGATTTAAATTAATTTGCATTGTGGATTGATTTTGAGCCAGATCCATAGGACTTAAAAAATATTTTTGATTAGGTGAGACAAAATTTCTTTTACTTTAATCGAGTTTTGAGTTGAATCCAATTAAATCGATAAATAACATGTTCGGATAAGTATGCCTAGTTACAAACATGTATCAATTGTGAGGAATTGCATAATCTATTTGCTTTTGTTTGAGTTAGTTGTTATATATTTATTTAATTGTTTATATCATCTAATCTTTAAAAAATCTTTAAAAAAATTAAATAAAATATATATAATTAAATTAGTCAAAATAACAAGCAACTAACAAACCTTGGATCATAATTCTTGTTTTTGAACACAACGAAGTACTCATGGATGGTAAAATGGGTTTACTTTTATAAAAAAAAGAGTAAAATAAATATAAATGAAATCAACAAGTATTAGTAACAATGTATATATCAAAATGTTTTCCTAAAATTATTACATTTTCAAATAATGATTGAATTTGATTGGTTTCACATACCATATATATATATATATATATATATATATATATATATATATATATATATATATATATATATATATATATATATATATACACACAAAAATAATTTTACAAGGAAAGAAAAGCATTTTGTTAAATCTAAATAAGATATTTTAATTTTAATAAAATACGAAAGAAAAAAAGAAGGAAAATATCAAAAATAACATACTTAAAACTTGTCAATATAAAAATAACTTTTTAAGTCTAATTCATACATTTTTAGTATTAAAAAAAGAAATTTAGTATATCATATTCACATTGAACGCCGCTAAATTTAAATTATAGTTATTTTTAAACTTTTTAATTTTAAAATCTATTTAATTAATCTTATTCGATATTATTAGGTATTATTTTTGTTGTTATAAGTTAAAAGTTTTTATTATTTTTTTCAAAAAATATTTTAATTATTAAATGTGTTTTTCATAAAATTTGGCATAAGATATAAGTTAAAAAAGCATAAATTATCATATTAATAAAATATAGGATTTGATTAAAAAAGTAAGTATATCATAAATTTGAGACAAATTTTAAATCATGTGATATTTTTTATTAATAAATATAATTAAATCTATATAATTGTATATAAAAAAAATTATGACAAAAGTGTTAAGTGGATTAATTTATAATAAATGGAGATAAAAAAGGTTTAATTGGACTCACTTATTAGGTTAAATTATTCAAATTTTATCTCAACTAAGACATATAATTTGTTTACAGAGAAATAATATAGTTCAAGTGAGACATAATTTGTTTATGGACCACTTCAATGTACATTAAGTTAATACAATAAAATAATTAAAATATTAGATAATTATCGGTTAAAATAGTAAAAAAAATTAAATTTATAATTAACTATTATATTAGTTATTATTTAACAACTTTATATATAAAGACTTTTTCTTTACTCTAAGTATACATATTTATTCCTATGTAAAAATACATTGTGTTTTGATACAATATAATTATTTATATAGTTTTATTTTTAAATTTATTCTAAAAATATTTTTTTATATATTATATAAAAAATAACATATGCACGTTGTATAAAAAAAATTAAAAATAAAACTTTATTTATAAAATGTAGATATAATAAACAAAACTAATGTAGAATAGAAGTGAACAATAGTGAAGATAGATGGGTACAATATATTATAAAAAATAAAAAAAATAAAATTCTTAAATTTATAACAAAAAAATAGCATTTCAATAACATTGAAAGGGGTCTAAATGTATGCAATTTAATTTAAATGGAATTTATTTTGAAATGATTTACCAAATTTTTTTATAGTAAAAATATATGAGGTGGTTATTATGAAAATAGAGGAGGGACTTATAAGTTAGATATATTAAGACAATAAATGAGGATAAAGAGCCACATAAGGTATTACATGTGTATTCATACATACATCAAATTTTGAGAAAAAAACATTTTCTCAAGATAAAAAGTAACGTGAAAACAAAAATAAAAAAAAGTAATATTTGTAGTTAAAAATGTATTTAATTTTTACATGTGATCGCCACACCAATTGTGTGTGCAATGAATATGCAAGTATATGTATTGTAACAAGTAATATAATGATAAGTAAAGATCATTCCTACGGAGATTAGTTTTTTTAGAAACTAATTTTTAAAACTAAAAATAATAAAAATCAATTTTTTTTGTGTTTTTATATCTTAAGAAAACAAAATTAAAATAACTAAAAGTAAATAGCAATAATTAATTAAATCAGATTTTGTGACTAAAAAGATATATGAGAAAATATCTAGGAATACTTAATCCCCCAATTTTATAAACATATGAATCACTAAAATCTCCTCAATATAATATCAATTAATTACATGATCAAATGAATCTAACCTAGCATGTATTCCTCTTTCAAGTAAACTACACACCATATAGTAATTAATTTAATCACACTCTAATGCCAATTAAATTGCATACTACTTATTAAGTTCATCAATTATGAATCATATACATAAGAATCATACATCTCTGTCTAGAAATTATGCATATTATTTAATCAAGACAAACAATTAAATACAAGGACCTTTTGACAAAAATTGAGTTGGACTAATTTAAACTTTGCTCATATTTTTCTTATTTTCTAAGTGCTTCCATATTATTGGTACATTAGTACTTTTATTCTGAGTCATAAAAAAATCTCTATCCCTACTACACATTTGAACAATTCTTCACCTAGATCACTTGCATGGTTTCATGTGTTTAAATTATTTTGAAAGAAATGATTTATCTAGAAAAATAAATTATTTCACTAATTTTTAAAATAATTCTTCCATTTTCGACAATACAAGCGATTTGATTGTAAAAGTATTTACAAATTTTTATATTATTAGTATTTTTTATTTTATTAAATGAAAACACATACTCTTCGTTAAATACAAATATGATAAATATGTACAAGAAATTAAACTTAAGTATATCTTGTAATAAATTAAGCACATAATAGATACCATCTACAAACAAAAACAAAAAAAATTTGTTTAAATAAAAACAGAGAAACTAAATTGTTCACTTTTATGGAGAAAAAAAGACTGGACATCAACACCCTTACTTACTCCTTAGAAGAAAAACCCTGTAAGGAATACAATTCTTCCAAGCCAACAAAATCTGGGTGGTCTCAAGCCCCCATTCCTCTCAATCAATATAAGCACCATTAAATACAAAACCCGATCATTTTGTTCGAACCCAACGTCGTTTAGGACGAAAAGAAAGTCATGTAATTGACTATGAATATCACCAACGACATCGACAGTGAAATCTGTGTCGTTTGAATCAATATAGAGTCCATTGGGTTCTTTGTGTGGAGTTAAGGGGCGGTGAGGGCAAGAGAATCAAAGACGTTGATAGTGATTACTGGGGGAAAGTTGGTGCGTTGAAGATTTAGAGAGGACCATTTGAAGGACGACGTGACGTTTCGGAACCAACCAATGGTAAAGCTTACTATCAAGTGGCAATGAGAGTGAGATTTGATTGGGGATGTGAGCTGGTGGACTGTGGATAGAATTAGGTGTTGGAGCTAAAGAAAGTTCTCCATTTCATGTATCACAATACATCCCAACCAATTCGGTTATAAATGAATTATTTTAGTTATGTTTTTTTAGTGAGTATAGTTAGGGCGGACATTGTATCAAAACGGTCAATTATATTAATTATAAAATAAAAAATTATATAAAATCGTAATTTCAAACCTATAAAATAAAAAATTATATAAAACCAAAGAAAAATTTAAAATAAAAATATTTTCTATACAAATTCAACGATAGCTGACAGGATTAAAAATAGCTTAACAAAAATGATGTAAAAAAATTAAATATCAATTACATAATAACTCCAAATATCCATAGTTTTAACATAAAGTTTAAAAATATTAAAATTCAAAGTATATTAAAAGAAAATAAAACTTTTAAAGCATTGTTCACTCCAAAGTTTCAATATGGGTTGGTTTTGAGATGATTCATTTAATGGAGCTTCCAAATTCCGATCCTTTAACTAAACAGTGAAGATAATGAAAATTGAGAGGCGATGAACTAACGAAGAATAGCAGCTGGGAACATCAACTAAGTAGGGAGCCTGTTAGTTAGGAATGATGAACATCGGTTAGAGTCGGGTTGGGAAATGGGATAGCGTTGGTGTCGAGTTGAGAAAACAAAAGTCAATGTTCTACCACAACAATAACGTTAAATTTATTTCAAATAATTTGATAATAAAAAGATCATGGTGAACTTATCAAATAGATTATCATCTATTAAAGAAAATGAAAATGACCAATAAAATAGAAAGTTCAACATTACCTGAGAACTTCTTTCTTTATGTTTGGGGATGAATGAACTAGATTACCTATAACACCAACCTACCAAACAACATGAATATAGCTAGTCTAACATGTATGAAATGCTTGGTATCTAATCTTTCAACAACACGATCTACCTACTGCACCCAACAACAAAAACGATGTTTATAAATAATAGAAACAAATAAAATTGAAGGGAAAAAAATGTGAGTAATGGAAGTGAGGAGCCAAACTACCATATTTGTGTTGTACAAGAAAGTAATAAATAGCGATATATGAATATATCAAATCGGTAAAAGGAAACACAGAATTTTTATGGTTCGACAATTTGCTTAGGTCCATGGGAGGCAGCAGATATTATTGAACTGAGTGAGAAATATACATAATATAGATGCATATTTCCTCACTAATAATATCGCTAAAATGTTTCCCTAAATTCACAAAAAACTCTCAAAGTCATTAAGTATTTTCTCTCTTTCAGTTTGCTTATGCTCTCTTTGTTTTTTTCCTTGATTTTTAATTTGTTTTTCAATGCATGAACTCCTCAATATTTATAGATGAAACAAGGCCCCCTTTTCCTAAATTATGCCATAATTTAAGACACATATGACATAATTTGTTACTTTAGAGCCAATATTTAACAATCTCCATCTTGGAAAAAAGGTTCATAGTGTTGCCTCCAAATATGACCTAGGTGCTCTAAACTCGAGAGATGTTGATCAAGTTCAAACAGTGTTAAAACTCGATCCCTTTAACCACCTTGTAAGCATATCTGCAGGGTTATCTACAGTTTTGACTTTCTGGAATGTAACATTCCCTTCATCAATGATTTCTGGAACAAAATGAAATCAAACATCATTGTGATTGGTGTGACCATGATGAACTTGGTTCTTTTCTAAACAAATGGCGCTCTAGCTGTCATAGAAAAACTTTATGTTCTTCTGAACAATACCTAAATCCTTGGTCAACCTGAGAAGCCATAAAACTTCTTTGAATGCTTATATTATAGCCATATACTCTGCCTCTTTAGTAGACAAAGCTACAGTTGACTGCAATGTTGATCTCCAACAAGCTGGTCCTCTTGCCATTGTAAACACATAACCAATTATAGATCGATGCTTATCCAGATCTCCAGCATAGTCAGAATCCACATATCCGACTTGGTGCATGCCTTCAGTTTTTTCTCTCTTAAACTTCAAACCAATATCTACAATACCATAGATGTACCATAGAATCCATTTCACTTCTTGCCAATGTCCTTTACCATGATTGTGCATGTAGTGACTCACCATACTAACAGTATGGGAAATATCAAGTCTAGTGCATACCATTGCATACATCAAGGCACCAACGACATTTGCATATGGAACATGCTCCATTTGCTTATTCTCATCAGCGGTGCTAGGTGACATCAATGTACTCAAATGAAAGTGAGGAGTAAGCGGTGTACTTACTAGTTTATTTATCTCATCAATGTCAAAACTTTGTAGTACTTTCTTCAGATACATTGTTTGTGTCAAAGAGACTATGCTTGCAACTCTATCTCTTTTGATCTCCATCCCAAGAATTTTCTTAGCTTCTCCAAGATCTTTCATTTCAAATTATGAACTCAAAAGAGAATTCAATCTGTTGATCTCCACCTTCGTCTTAGATGCAATCAACATATCATCAACATATAAGAGAAATAAATGAAAATACCATCTTGGAATTTTCGAAAGTATACACGGTGATCAAACTGGCTACATGTGTACTTCTACTCTATGATGAAGCTATCAAAGTGCTTGTACCACTGTCATGATGATTGCTTCAAACCGTAAAGTGACTTGCTCAACTTACAAGCCCAATTTTCGTGTCCAAGAACTTTAAATCCATCTAGTTGAGACATGTAGATTTCTTCGTTCCAAGTACCATGGAGAAAAGCTGTTTTGACATCGAGTTGAGCAAACTCAAGATCAAACTGTGCTACCAAAGCCAATAGTATCTAAATAGATCAATACTTAACAATAGGTGAGAATACCTCATTTTAGTTTATTCTTTTTTTTATCATAGCCTCTTTCTACTAGTCTAGATTTTTATTTGATGTTGTATTTACCAGGAGCACCTTCCTTATTGGCATAGACCCATTTGCAGCTAATAGTTTTCTTTCCTTTGGGAAGTTGGACCAATTCCCAAGTTCTACTATGGTGTAGAGACTTTATCTCTTCATCCATTTCCATCTTCCACTTCATACTATCAACCCTCTGCACGACTTTTTTGTAAGTGCATGGGACATCATCATCAATTACTGGAAATGTGAATGCTACCATGTCTGTGTATATGCTTGGCTTTCTAATCTCCTTTCTTGATCGAGTAGTTGCAATAGATTCTAGGTACTAATTGATCGGTAGTGATGGTGAGAGAACCTCTACCTTAACTAAGATATCTTCTCGATCATCAATATGATCTTTAGCATGATCAGTAGTCGGTGCAATCATTTCTAGATCTTCTGGAGTCTCAAACACCACCTTAGAAAGAGTATTTAGACTTTCATTCTCTTTCTCTGAATTTGTTTGTCTCAGCATAAAAGACTCATCAAATGTGACATCTTGGCTTAAGACAATCCTCTTCGATTCACCACACCAAAGTTGGAACTTTTTAACTCCTTCTTTAAAGCCCAAGAGAACAACTCTCTTTGCTCTATGATCCAGTTTGGATTCATTAACATGAAAATATGTAGGGCATCCAAATATTCGTAATGAATCATAATCAGAAGAAGGTTGTCCAGACCATACCTCTTTATGAGTCTTCCCATCTAATGCAGTCGTAGGAACTCTGTTGACTATATAAGTTGCATAAGACAAAGCCTTAGCCCCAAAAAATGCCTTGCTCAATTTGAATTGAGATAGCATACATCAAACTTTCTCAACCAAAGTACGATTCATTCATTTTGTAACTCCATTTTGATGTGGTGTATGAGGAACTGAAAAATGTCTGATTATCCCTTCATCTTGACAAACTTTAAAGGGATTTGATTTGTACTCACCACCATTATTAGATCTGAGTCTCTTAATTTTTCTGCCTATCAGAGTCTCGATCATTTTCTTCCATTTAAGAAAGATATCCAGAACTTCATCTTTATGACTCATGGTATATATCTAGACATATCTAGAGAAATCATCTATAAAAGTCACAAACTAGCATTTACCTCCAAGTGAAGCATTCTTGGAAGGTCCCCAAATATCCATGTGAATATAATCTAGAGTTCCCTTGGTATGATGAATGGGAGTGCCAAACTTGACACTTGTTTGTTTTCCCATTACACAATACTCGTAGAAATCAAACTTTCTAGTCTTGGCACCTTTCAGAAGACCTTACTTCATTAAGCCTTGCAAAGCCTTTTCACCGACATACCCTAAGCATATGTGCCACTGGTGGGAAGAATCATATGTCTTTTCTTCAGAGCTGCTTGAGACAACTGTTTATCCTGTAACTATACTCCTATCTAGGAAATACAAGTTTGCCTTCCGAGTACCCTTCATTACTACAAATGCACCTCTCACACCTTTCAAGACTCTATTTTTAAATGTTACCTTGTAACCATTAAAGTCTAGAACACCAAAAGAAATAAGGTTTTTCTTTAGATCAAGAATGTATCTCACATTCGTAAGTCATTTGATTGTACCATCGTGCATCTTTAGTCATATTATTTCAATCCCTTTTATCTAGCAGGAATTTTCGTTGCCCATAAACACAACTCCTCCATCGAGCTTTTCAAAACTCGAAAACCAATGTGTTTTTTGGACACATATGATAAGAACATTCAAAATCAAGGATCCATTTGTTTGAGTAGGTATCTGGTGATGAAACTGTAAAGGATAATTCTTCATCTTCATCAGCCTTTTGTGCAACATTTGCATTTGACTTTTCCTTGTTTGGACAATATTTCTTCCAGTGCCCTTTCTGGTGACAATAGGCACACTCGTCCTTCACATAACGTCTTCTAGATGACTCTCCTCTAGACTTTGATTTGGATCACCCCTATCTGATATTGAGTCTCTATGATTATGTTGATCCTTCTTCTAGTACTCATTATTTACCAAAGCATTTGAAACATCTATGAATTTAACCTTATTTTTTCCATATAATAGAGCTGTGGTTAAATGCTCATAGCTCTCAGGTAATGAATTCAGCAACAATAAAACTTTATCTTCATCGATAATTTTAACATCTAAATTTTATAGATCATCCAAAATTTTATTGAAATTATCTAAGTTCTCAATCATAGGGATACCTTTCTTGTACTGGAAATGAAAAAGTTTCTTCTTCAGGTAGAGTTTGTTCCATATACTTTTCATTATGTACTTATCCTTTAACTTATCCCGAGAATTGCGACTACATTCTCTTTCATGACAAAGTATTTCTGATGATTTCCTAAGCATAGTCGAATTGTGCCACAAGCTTATCGATTAACATAATTCCAATCTTCATTGGAATAATCTTTTAGCCTGGTTTCCAAGGCTATATTAGATCCTTCTGAGAACAATAGATCTAATACTTCACATTGCCATATGCCAAAGTTATTGGTACCGTCGAATTTCTCCACTTCAAACTTTGTGTTGGACAACATAGTTCATCGAGTAGAATAACTTGGTTTGCCAGATATTCTAAGGTTAGCTTGTTCACCTTCTTTGATCTCTCTTTTTTCAGCCATAAGCACAAATGGATAACATAAACTTTGCACTTACAACTTAAAATAGTGGTTTTCCAAATTTTATAACTTATTTGAAAAAAAACGGAGTCAGCGATTGAATTCAAATGGTCCAATTAGCTAGGAATAAGTCTGCATCAGTTGAAAATGGGTGAAAATAGAATAACTCGGTCCAAAATTTACTAATAACTAAGTTGACTCATTCCAGCTCAGTGAGTTGACTTAGTTGTTGGCCACAGGACTCCGACGGCTTATAGCGGTGAGTCTAACCTCTGATTTGAGCGATTCTTTCTTTGTTGCGTTCGTATCATCAAGAGCTTCAATTTGATATGTAATACTTTTATATTTGGCTCTAATACCAATTTTTTGTGCATGAAAGCAATAAATAGTGGTATATGAATATATCAAATCGGTAAAAGAAAATACACATAATTTATGTAGTTCAGCAATTTGTCTAGGTTCACGAGAGGTAGCAAATATTATTGAATTGAGTAGAAAATATAAAGAATATAGATACAAATTTCCTTACTAATAATATCTCTCAAGTGTTCCCCCAAACTCACAGAAAACTTTCAAAATCACTAAGTATTTTCTCTCTTTGAGTTTGCTTATGCTCTCTTTGTTTTTTTTCCAATTGTTTTTTTGTTCTTCAATGCATGAACTCTTACATATTTATAGATGAAGTAAGGCTCACTTTTCCTAAATTATGACATAATTTAGGCCACAAATTAGGTCACTAATTTGTTACTTTAGAGTCAATATTCAACAATTTGAATAGTTAGAATACACAAAAATTTCAAAATACCCAGCTAGGTGTTCCAAAAATGCCTCTATTCCAAGTCTCTTGATTGTTTGCCATCCTTTTTCTCTCTTTCGATGTCAATAGAGAACATAGGCATTAGAAACAAGCAACAACAAGATGTTTGGGTTATCAAGAAAAATACAACCCATGCTAAGGAACTACGTAAATCATGTCTAAAAGCCAAAAAACATTAAAAGTTATTAGTTTCACATACACATATCCTTACTGTCCAATAAGAGTAAAGTAATGTTTCCTGGAAATCAAGCACTAGTGTAAAAACATGACTTTCCAAGGGATGCAATTATGGAAGAAGCTTGTCGACGTATGGTTCAATATAACCCTATAATGTAGAGGGAAATTTTAAGTCAGAATTAAAGAGTAAACCAAACTTTTGAGCTTCTTCATAAGCCATTATCAGAAATAGTGGACCAACAAATATCCCAATTCTAAGCATAAAAACGTTGAGTACATTATTAACAGAGATCACACATCTTGACATTATTTCAGCAAGACAATATGACAATTACAAAAGAGCATCATGAAACTAAGTCCAAATGAGGAAACAAATCACCTTGGTGATAAGCCTAAGTAGAGAAGCACTTCCTTTCTTTACTTCATACTCAAAATGAATCGTACCACCATCAACCTCACAAACCATTGAAGGATTTTGCAAATGTTTGTTAAGAGTAGGTACTACTTGACATTCAACTATCAAATCCACAATTTCCTATGTAGAAAACTTCCAACCAATTATTCAAATTATCCAAAACAAATGACATTATTTTTACAAAGCCAATAACTATAGTGCCCAAATGAATAACATTACAGAAATGAAAAAGAATAAAAGAAAACGATTGAAGATCACTAATAAATTATTATTTACAAAGTAATTTTATCCTAATTTTATACCATCCTTAGCAAGATCACAAAGAGCCTGAGTAGCTCGTTTAGCAACAGAGTGATCAGATTCAGAAGAAAAGTAAGTTGACTTGAGGACAAAGAGTTATCGATATGATGATACTTACAATATCATCATATCAGGATACAAAGCAAGGATTCTTCTCCTCAGCGCTATTATACCCTTCATTTTCATGAGACCTGGGAGACGAGGTCCGTGACCTCGTGGGACAGCATCACTCCAATAGAGAAATAGGACTAAGTTAAGTGTGAGAACTGAGAGGCAGGACTTAGAAAATAGAAATCGATGGTTAAGGTTTTTCGTTTATATATATATATATATTTAAATAATATATCAAATATATCAAATTTTAATATTTTTAATATTGAAATAATCTATTTTTTTTGAAATCGTTTGTATTTTTTTGAATTTACTAGATATTTTGTTAGGTTTTTAAATGAATAAATTTATTATATAGATGAGTTTTGTTTAACAAATCAAAAGGCTTATTAAGGTGAGAAGGCAAAAGCTTTAATTCATTTTGTTAACAGATAAATGGAGAGAAGCCAAAAAGGTTAACTACGAGTGCTTTATATACCGCATACGACAAACTTCAAAAGTAGAGATTGAGGTCCCCACATCGCAAAAAGAAAAACAAATTGTGTTTGGTGTATATGTGATTTGGCAATATAAGCTATTCATATTTGTCTTGTAATTGTAATACAAATCTTCTTTTTTATATGTCTCTTATTCATGTAATAAAGCTGATGAGATATATTATATATGTTTTTTTTATCCCTAGTAAGTGAGATATTTTTTGATATCTTTTTAACACAAGTATTAAATTTAATTTTCATAATTTTATGTTAAGATGTTATTTTATATATTTTTTTATTTATTAAAGCATGCTATTGTATCATATGCATTTTAAATTTGCGGTTTTTTTTAAATAAAGTATATACATCATTAGAAGTTATTAATTTTTAGTTTCAAGCATTTTTTCCCATACCATACAAGAAAATTTTGGTTCTAAATAATTTTATGTTAAGATGTCCTACAATTTTTTGTCGAGAAATATATTTTCTTTGAAAAATATTTTGTCAAGAAGTACACTTTCTTTGATAAATATTTTGTCAGAAAAATACTTTTTCCAATAAACATTGACTTTATTGAGAAAAACTTTTCTACTATAGAAGTATTAGGACAACTATCATGACAAAATAATTTGTTGAGAAAAAGTTTTAGGTAACAAATTTAGGTGCTTTCTTGACAAAGTAGTTTATTATTGAAAATAATTTTTCTTGTAGTGGTTTCAATTTTTTCTATTTAAACAACCTAATGCCTTTTATTTTGTAAACGATAAGAGATCAATTTTTTTTATTTTAAGCTTTCTCTTTAAATTGTTTTCCAAAAAAATATCATATTTTTGGCTTATTCCTTTAATTAATTTATCAAACATTGATAGTTGCGTTTGATTCATTAATAAGTCTGATTAATTTATGATATTTTGATTAAATGCTTATATAACTTTTTCTCTACTTTGTTCTTGAATTATTGGATCAAATAATTATGTTTGTAATATCATAATTATTTGGTTTGATTATTTATCTTTAAAGAAGTTATATTTATTGAACTTATGCTTAACTTCTTATTATAAGGTTGTTAGATGATTTAATATTAATCATTCTTAAATATTCTAGTTTGGGTTATTCATTGTTGAATTTGGTCCAAGATGCACTTTGCACTTGTCTTATTGTGCTAATGTTTTAGGTATTTGTTGAACAAGTTTGATTACTTGTATGACTCAAGTTATTGGAACATTGGTCTAGATCCGAACACTTTTTTTGTGAAGAAAAGAAACTAAGCGACTTCTATGTGGATTACTTTGGAGCATTATCTTAAAGGATATGTGAAGTCTTGGCCTTGTAATTGGTACTTATTTTTATAGTGGATAGTTAAGTGGTCTAGTGGACCGATGATTTTTCATTTAGGGCATTATTGTGGCCTAGGTTGTTTTCACCTAAAAATCTCAAGTGCCAATTTCTATTTTTCGTATTATTTTATTCATACACGATTGCATGTCTAACCATATGTGAAATTTTAATTTGACATATTTTTATTAATTACCTATTCACCATTCTAATTAATTATATCTGTAACTTAAAAACTTTCTTTTGGTATCAAATCGGATCACCAGATACACTTAGTATTACCTAAGATCATGTTATGGATAATTTGAGAGAGGCTTCGTCTACTAACTGTGCTCCCTTCTTTAATGGGTCTAACTACTCATATTGGAAGGCTCATATGAGAGCCTTTCTACAATTTATAATTAAGAGTGTTCAGAATTTTGTTATTTATGCTTGGAAACTACTTACAGTTGCCCAAGAAAATTTTGTTACTCTCATGTAGGAATAAATGGACTATTGAATATAAAAATGCTAGTAATTGGAACGAAAAAGGTATTAATAATATCTTTAGTGCTGTATTTGCTGAAGAGTTCCATTGTATCCCTCATATTGATACTACTAAGCGTGCTTAGAATATTTTAGAGCTTTCCTATGAGGGAACCACACAAGTTAAATGAACTAAACTTTGCATATTTGGTACTCAATTTGAAAACCTTAGAATGAAAGAATGTGAGACCTTTTTGAATTCTATGCTAAATTATGTGATATTACAAACACCTCCGGAAACTTTGGAGAGAAATTTGATGATTTTAGGATAGTTTGAAAGATTCTTTGCTCATTACCAAATCGTTTCCATACAAAGATCACTGCTTTTGATGAAAGTAAGGATGTGTACACCATCAAAATAGAGAAAATTATTGGCTCAATTAAACCTTTGAGATGAGCTTTCAAACACATCCAAAGAACAAAAAGGTACTGCTTTCAAAACTTCCATGACTAATAATGGTGAGAATGACAATGATGAGGATGATGAAGAATTTAAACTCTTAGGCAAAAGATTTAACAAACTCTTACCAAAATAATTTTGAGTAATTGGCAACCAAACCATTCAAGGGATCAGAATCCAAGAGAACTCTAACTTATGAGTTCAGAAGGTAAGAAAACAAAACAAAACTAAATGGAAAACTTAAATCCTTTGAAATAAGAGATAAAATGATAAGTTACTTGTAGAAGTAACTAAACTAAATGACAAACTTAAATACTTTGAAATAAGTTCTTCAATTATGGAAAAATTGAATTGTAGACATGATAATGTTTTGAATTCAGGTCTTGCAAATCTTAAACACGAATATAAAAATATTGTGCAGGAGATGGGAGAATCAAAAGAAGCTGTGAAGAGATGGTTTATTGGAGTTGAAAGGCTAAATGAGATCCTTGACTAAGGAGAACCTTTTGGAGATCATAAGAGAGGGCTAGACTATGTAGATGAGAACTTTACGCCATCATTTTCAAATACAATTGTACTTGTCGAACCCTCTAACCCTTCGTCACATGCTGCACATTCACCTCTAACATCAAATACCACATTTGTAACAGATTCTAAATCTACTTCCCCTGTTATTAATTATGTACAAAGAACTATTATTATTATTATTATTATTATTATTATTATTATTATTTTCACTAGGGCTACCTACTGTAATGTGTGAAGTTACCGTAGTGAGTGGAGAGGACTCCCTCACAATTAGTGTGAAAGTCATCATGCTAGGTTTCTAGCTTATGTATATTTCCTTAGGAAAATAATAATAATAATAATAATAATAATAATAATAATAATAAAAGAAAAAGTAAAATACAAAAGCAATTACTGCAAAAAAAATAAAAAGCATAAAAATAATAATAGTATGCATACACTATCTGATTGGGAAACAACACATGGATCCCATTCCAAAGAAAAGTAATTAGAGGGCTATAGAGAAACTTTAGCTTGTCCATGTAGAAAGTTGTTGTCCTATCTCTCCCATCTTCAATTGTAAAAAGAGGTATATTCTATGTTTTATTGATGACTTCACTAGAAAAATTATGGACTTGTTTTTTGGTGGAGAAATTAGAAGCATTAAGTGTGTTCAAATGCTTTAAGAATTGTGTTGAAAAGGAAATAGAAGGGCATAATAAATTCTTAAGAATGATGAGCAGAACCAACATCGCTGATCCTACCAATATTTTGGTTTTATATTTATAAAACTCTCGCAAGTGCACGAATCATTTCGTAGAAAATGATAAGTATACTCCCAAGGTCGATCTAAGGAAGGACTGTATGTGGTTTTTAATTTATTATTCAAACTTTTAAAAACGAAATTAAATCCTAAACATCCTGTCACGATATTTTTGGGTTTTGTGTTTTTAATCTAATAACATAAAAATAAACATAGATTCAATAAACATTCATGCAAATTTTATCTTTTATAATGGTGGAGTATTTATGGATATAATAACTAAGTTAATTATGCTTGCTCGTATTATTTAGGTTATTAAAGATATGAATTGATATTTATTGATTCTTCCTTTTTTGTATAAATACCACCTTTGGTGGGGTTAGATATTCTTTGTTAACTAAACAAATCAATTAACACCTATGGGTGGGATTGATAACTAATATGCTTAATTAAATTAATTCCTTTTTCTAAGAGATTGAAAATGAACCATTTAAATGCCACCTTTGGTGGGGTTAGACAGTTTAAACTTTATTCAAGGCGTCCAAATTAAACCTAAGAATTTAGTTATCCGAGTACTAACTTTCAAGTTTTAAAATCACTACCAAAAACATGTCGTCAATACATTTTCAGATAATAATTATTATAAAAACTTTTGAAATAGAGCTTCACTCTAACTACCGGGCGATTGTACCATCAAATAAAAGAACACTACTCTAAATCAGACCGGATAACTAAACCTTAAAATCTAATTTTCAGGTTTAAGTTTGTAATGAAAAATAATATATTTCTCTCTAACATTCTTAATATAAAATCATCAATAAAAATAAAATCAATTCATTTTAGAGATTTTTACCTATTTAATATTTCGCAAGCATAACAACGTCATTATTACATCATGTTTACTAAACAGCCATCACAGTTAAATTTAACCACAGACAAATTAAATATAACATGTAAGAATAAAGCATAAAAATAACTGTAAAGAAAATAAAATCCTTACAGAACTTCGACGCTATTCCCGTTGCTGGAAAAACTCCAAGCGCAATTTGCACTCCCATTTATTGAATCAAAAAGCTAAATTAAAAGAAAAGAAAACAACATATCACAAAAATGTCTCATACTTTTTTAATCTCTTTTAAGATTATAATTAAAATCTCAAACATAAGTTATTTTAATCTCTTTAAACAATCATGATTTATTATAATAATTAGTCGAAAATCATTTTCATATTTCATGTCAAAAATGTATCAATTTAATTTCAACCAATTTCAGTGTCATGAATCAGAATTCGCTTCGACTCTATTCCTCACAAGTCAATACTCTCAAAACACTGAATCTTATGGGTTCAAACACTCATACTAATTTATAAAACTCTCGCAAGTGCACGAATCATTTGTAAAAAATGATAAGTATACTCCCAAGGACGATCTAAGGAAGGAATTTATGTGGTTTTTAATTTATTATTCAAACTTTTAAAAACGAAATTAAATCCTAAACATCTTGTCATGATATTTTGGGGTTTTGTGTTTTTTAATCTAATAACATAAAAATAAACATAGATACAGATTCAATAACATTTATGCAACTTTTATATTTTATAATAGTGGAGTATTTATGGATATAATAACTAAGTAATAATGCTTGCTCATATTATTTAGGTTATTAAAGATATAAATTGTTATTTATTCATTCTCTCTTTTTTATATGAATACCACCTTTGGTGGGGTTAGATATTCTTTGTTAACTAAACAAATCAATTAACACCTATGGGTGGGGTTGATAACTAATTTGGTTAATTAAATTAATTCCTTTTTCTAAGAGATTGAAAATGAACCATTTAAATGCCACCTTTGGTGGGGTTAGACAGTTTAAACTTTATTCAAGGTGTCCAAATTAAACCTAAGAATTTAATTATCCAAGTACTAAATTTTAAGTTTTAAAACTACTACTGAAAACATGTTGTCAATATGTTTTCAGATAATAATTCTTATAAATTTTTTTGAAATAGAGCTTCACTCTAACTACCGGGCGTTTGTACCAAAAAATAAAAGAACACTACTCTAAATTAGACCGGATAACTAAACCTTAAAATCTAATTTTCAGATTTAAGTTTGTAATGAAAAATAATATATTTTTCTCTAACATTCTTAATATAAAATCTTGAATAAAAATAAAATCAATTCATTTTAGAGATTTTTACCTATTTAATATTTCGCAAGCATAATAACATTATTATTATATCATGTTTACAAATAGCCAACAAAGTTAAATTTAATCATAGACAAATTAAATATAACATATAAGAGTAAAGCTTAAAAAATAACTGTAAAGAAAATAAAATCCTTACAGTACTTTGATATTATTCCAATTGTTGAAAACCTCCAAAAGGAATTTGCACTCCCATTTATTGAATAAAAAAAGAAAATAAATTACAAAAACATAATTAGTTCTTCTAAAAAAGAAAGAACTCTAAAACTAAGAAAAACTAACTAAGGAAAAACTAAAAAGAACTAAAAAAACTAAGAAATAGAGAGAAAGAAGATGTGTTTTGAGGTGTGATTTGAAGTGAAAAGAATGGGGGTATTTATAGGTGAGGAGAGGAAGAAAAAGTGGGTGAAAAAATGATTAAAAATGGTGGAAACGCGGAGTAGTGAATGATGACATCATGTTGACGTGGGGCGCTAGCGTGCGCAGACTGGGCGTAGATGGACGCTGACGCACGCGGAATGGGTGCTAATGGGCATAGGCACGCGCAGAATGAGCGTGCGGCACGAATGAACTGGGTGTTGCGCTGGCGCAGGTCGCGCGTTACTCGGCACAACTGGGCGCGCTGCATGAGGGATTTCCTCCTTTTTGACATTTTTGACCCTTTTGACCCATTTTGTCTAATTTTTCCATATTTATTGACCTTTCCTCATTTAATTTATGAATATATTTGCGATGTATTTCCTACGGTATTTTTCTTTGAGTCTTTAAGTTACTTTTTTAAGGGAAAATACCTGTGATTCCGAAAAGATAGATTTATATAAATATATGATAAAATCATATAAATATATATATTTCTAATCAATTAATGTGTCTAAAATCATGGTAATTTTAGTACTTTTTGAGCACCCATCAAGGAATTGATTGAGGTGGAGAATTCACATTTATTTAATTCAATGAGTTATGTACCAAGCATGTTATCAAAAGACAACTGACTGTAGCATTTACTCCATAGCAGAACGAAAAAATTGAACTGTGATGAATATGGTTCGATGTATGTTATTAGAGAAGAAAATCCCTAAGTCATTCTGGCCAGAGGTAGTTAATTGGAAAACTTACATCTTAAACCAAAGTCTTACATTGGTTGTGAAAGATCAAACACCTGAGGAAGCTTGGAGTGGCAAAAAAATCCTCAGTGGAGCATTTTATGGTCTTTAGATGTGTGACACATGTCCATGTGCTTGATATGAAAAGAAAAAAACTAGTGGCAAAGAGTTTCCATTGCAAAGAAGGTGGTAATCAACAGGGATGTCATGTTTGAAGAAGACAAATCTTGGAATTGGGATAAGAGCTATGAAGAATTTGAAATAACTGATCTGGAATGTCATAATAGGAAAGACAATGAGGATATTGAAATGACGAAGCAATAAATGGGGAGATTGATGAATCCATTGAAGAAAAAACCAGTGACACTCAAAATAGTAAAGATGGAGGAGAATTGTCAAGCTCAAGAGAAGGAATAATCAAAAGAACTCTAGTGTGGATGAGAGATTATACAAGTGAGAAGGGGCTCTTAGAGGAAGAAGAACTAAATATGACTATGACATTATTTTCTTCATCAGATCCAATACATTTTGAGAAGGAAGTGGAGCATGACAAATAGATAAAGGATATAGACGTGGGAATCAAAGCTATAGAAAGGAACAATACATGGGAACTAACTGATTTACCTACAAGTGCAAAAAAGATTGGAGTAAAGTGGGTCCTTAAGAGAAAAATCAAAGAAAATCTAGAAGTGGAAAAATTCAAAGCTCTATTTGTGCCTAGGAATTTGTAATAACAAGGGATAGACTACATAGAAGTTTTGCACTGGTTACAAGAATGGACACAGTGAGAATGATTATGGCCTTTGCAGCATAAAGAGGATGGTTTCTCTATCAACTTGATGTCAAATATGCTTTCTTGCATATGGAATTCAATGAAGAAGTGTACATAAAGCAACCAAAGGGATATGAATCATGGAGACACCCTTAGAAAGTATATAAGTTAGAAAAGGCTCTCCATGGACTAAAAAAAGTTCCACGAGCTTGGTTCAGCCGCATAGAAGCACACTTCATGAGTTAGGGGTTCAAAAAGTGTTACAGTGAACATACTCTATTCATTAAGGAAAATAAGATAGGTAATATTATCATTGTTAATCTATATGTAGATGATTTGATATTCACTGGCAATGATGAATTGATGTTTGCTAAATTTAAACATTCCATGCTAAAAGAGTTTGACATGTTTCATTTGGGGACAATGAGATTTTTTCATGCCATAAAAATATTTGAAAAGTCATATGGAATATACATGTGCCAAAGAAAATATGCCTTAAATGTATTTAGTAGGTTTAGGATGGAGAATTACAATTTGGTTCATAATCTCATTGTCCTAGGATGTAAACTCTTTGAAAATGAGAATATGGTGCAAGTATATGAGTCCGTGTAGAAGAAAATGGTGGGATCTCTCATGTATTTAACGGCCACAAGGCCAGATTTAATTTATGCAATAAGTTTGATTAGCATGTTCATGGAAAAGCCAATTGAGTTGCACATGTTAGTAGCAAAAAGAATCTTGCGATATTTGAAGGGAACCACTGAGCTAGAAATTTTTACAAAAAGAAAGGGAATGGTGAAATTATAATTTGATATACATATAGTAATTATGTAGGAGATTTAGATGGTTATAATAGCACATTAGGATATGTTTTCATGCTGGGTTCAAGATCTATTCCCTAGTCCTCTAGAAAACAACCTAGAGTCACACTCTAAACTATAGAAGTAGAATTCATGGATGTAGCTGCATATTATAGTCAAGTTGTTTGGATGAAGAGGATATTACAAAAAACTAGTTTGCAGCAAAGTAAGTGCAGCACCACAATCCTCTGTGATAATAGCTTCACTATGAAGCTATCAAAGGATCTTGTGTTGCAAGGTCAAAGCAAGCACATTGATTTGCGCTTTCATTTTCTTTGCGATCTCACATAAGAAGGAGTGGTTGATGACTCTATAAAAATTTTAGTGAAAAGGGTGAAAATATAAGTTTTGGAATTTTTTGGGATTTTTCTAAAATCTTTATGGATTTTTTACTAAATTTTTAACGTAGGACTGATGAGTGCTCAAAAGGCACTAAAATTACCATGATTTTGTGCACATTAATAGATTAAAAATATATATATTTATATGTTTTATCATATAATTATATAAATTTGTCTTTTTCAGAATCAATGGTATTTTTATTTTTTTTCAGGTATTTTCGCATAAAAATGTAACTTAAAGACTCAACGAGGAATACTGGAAGCAATACATCACAAATATATTAATAAATAAATGGGGAAAGGTCAAAAAATATAGAAAAATTAGACAAAATGGGTCAAAAGGGTAAAAAAGGAGCAAATCGCGCCGCCACGCCGCCCAGCAGCGTCGAGCCAGGCGCGTGCAGCGCCAAACATCCGCGCCAAGCCACGCGTGCCCAGTCCTAGTTTTGTGCGTTCCCGCGCGCATTGCTCCTCCTTCCTCGCGCGCCCCTGTGCCCCCAGCTGCCCTCCGCGCACGCCGATGCCCATTTCACCCCATTTTCGCGCCCAGCAGCCCCCATGACATCATTGTGACATCATCAAGGACCTCAGCAATTGCATTCCGCGTTTTCACATTTTTTTACTCACTTTTTCTCTCCATCCTCACCTATAAATACCCTCCTTCCCTTCACTTCTAAACACACCTCAAAACATACTTCTCTCTTCCTTCTTTCTCTTCATTTCTTAGTTTTTAGTTTTTTTTAGTTTTTTTTAGTTTTTTCTTAGTTTTGTAATTTATTTGCTTTTCGATTCAATAAATGGGAGTGCAAATTCCGCTTGAAGGTTTTCTAGCAACGGAAATAGCATCGAAGTTCTGTAAGGATTTTATTTTCTTTACAATTATTTTTTATGCTTTATTCTTACATGTTATATTTAATTTGTCTATGATTAAATTTAACTGTGCTGGTTGTTTGTAAACATGATATAATAATAACGTTGTTATGCTTGCGAAATATTAAATAGGTAAAAATCTCTAAAATGAATTGATTTTAATTTTATTCAAGATTTTATATTAAGAATGTTAGAGAGAAATATATTATTTTTTATTACAAACTTAAATCTGAAAATTAGATTTTAAGGTTTAATTATCCGGTCTGATTTAGAGTAGTGCTCTTTTATTTGTTGGTACAATCGCCCGGTAGTTAGAGTGAAGCTCTATTTCAAAAGTTTTTATAAGAATTATTATCTAAAAAATGTATTGACAACATGTTTTCAGTAGTGGTTTTAAAACTTGAAAGTTAGTACTCGGATAACTAAATTCTTAGGTTTAATTTGGACACCTTGAATAAAGTTTAAACTGTCTAACCCCACCAAAGGTGGCATTTAAATGGTTCATTTTCAATCTCTTAGAAAAAAGGAATTAATTTAATTAACCAAATTAGTTATCAACCCCACCCATAGGTGTTAATTGATTTGTTTAGTTAACAAATAATATCTAACCTCACCAAACGTGGTATTCATACAAAAAAGGGAGAATCAATAAATATCAATTCATATCTTTAATAACCTAAATAATATGACCAGGCATAATTAACTTAGTTATTATATCCATAAATACTCCACAATTTTAACTGATAAAAATTTGCATAAATGTTTATTGAATCTATATCTATGTTTATTTTTATGTTCTTAGATTAAAAAAAATACAAAAAGCCAAATATCGTGACAAGATGTTTAGGATTTAATTTCGTTTTTTAAAAGTTTGAATAATAAATTAAAAACCACATACATTCATTCTTTAGATCAACTTTGTGAGTATACTTATCATTTTCTACAAAATGATTCGTGCACTTGCGAGAGTTTTATAAATATTAAAACCAAAGTATTGGCAGAATCGGCGATACCTGTTTTCGCTCATCAAGTGTTTGGCGTTGTTTTCGGGGAAAGAATAGCGTTTTCAATTTATTTATCAAAATTTTAAAAACATTTTTGTGCTGTAAATAATTGTGATTTTTTTTTGTTTTAGTAAAACAAAATAATAATCAAATTTTAATTTTCATAAGAAATAAAAAAAATTGAAAATAATAATAATAATAATAATTATAGTGTGAATATTAAAAAAACTTTAAAAAAATTAAAAAAAATATCTTTAGATAAACAAAATATATAAATAATATAGCGTGAATAGTAAAATAAAATTACCCTTCATGAATAGTAAAAAAAACTAAAAAAATTATAAAAATTATAAAAAAAATTTAAGATAATAAATAAATAATATAACCTAAAATAGTAAAATAAAATTCCCGTTCATAAATAGTAAAATAAAAAAAATTAAAAAAAATAGATTTTTTTTTTCAAATTTCTTAATAAATAAATAAAAAATAAAAATTTTAAAAAAATTAAATTAAATTAAATTAAAGAAAAAAAATATAAAAAATATAAAAATATAAAAAACAATTAAAACAAATTATAAAAAATTAAGAAAAAACTTAATTTTTAATTTTCATTTAATTTTAAGTTTTTATTTAATTTTATTTATTTAAAATCTTAATTTTAATATTTTTTTTAATTTCTTTTATTTTTTTTTCTTTCTTAATTTTTATTTAACTTAATTAACTTAGGTTTTTACTAACTTAATTAATTTAAATTTTTAATTAACTTAAAGTAACTTAATTAACTTAACTTTTTCATTAACTTAATTAACTTAATTTGTTTTTACTACACTTAACTTAATTAACTTAGATTTTTACTTCACTTAACTTAATTAAGATTTTTATTTGATTTAGATTTTTAATTAACTTAAATTAGCTTAATTAACTTAGATTTTTACTTCACTTAACTTAATTAAGATTTTTATTTAATTTAACTTAATTAACTTACATTTTCATTAACTTAATTAACTTAGATTTTCATTCACTTAATTAACTTAAATTTTTATTAACTTAATAACATGAAAAGTAAAGATCTAAGGGAGTTCTGTCTAGGAGACTAGTTCTTGGAAGCCTTTGTGCCACTAGTCTTTCCTGGGAACGTTGTTCTGTCTAGGAGGGTGATTTTTAAGGAGCCTTTGCACCACCATTCTTTCCTGAGAGCACTCTTGGTTAATACTGATTATGTTATTTTATCTTAAAAAAACAAAAAAACAAAAAACAATTTTTGAACTATCTCCAAAATTTTAAAGTTTTAATTACAATCTAAGGAGTTAGTTGCTTTGTTTGATCTAGGTACAATTGTGTTTTAATGACTTAATTATTTGATTTGCACCTAGATGTGGGTTATCTAAAACCATCAAAGTATGCCCCTAGTTTTAAGTACAGAAAGAAATTTGAAAATCAATAGGGCATTGATGAACGAAAACCAGCATCGCCAATTCTCGCAAATACTTTGGTTTTAATATTTGTAAAACTCTCGCAAGTGCACGAATCATTTCGTAGAAAATGATAAGTATACTCCCAAGGTCGATCTAAGGAAGGAATGTATGTGGTTTTTAATTTATTATTCAAACTTTTAAAAACGAAATTAAATCCTAAACATCCTGTCACGATAGTTTGGTTTTTTTTTTGTGTTCCTAATCTATTAACATAAAATAAACATATATACAGATTAATTAAATATAATCTAAAAACGTAAAAATAAACATAGATACAAATTCAATAAATATTTATCTACAAATAAATATAATTCTGATTCAATAAATAATTATGCAAATTTTTATCATTCATAATAGTGGAGTATTTATGGATATAATAATTAAGTTAATTATACTTGCTCATTTTATCTAGGTTATTAAAGATATAAATTGATATTTATTGATTTTCTCTTTTTTGTATAAATACCACATTTGGTGGGGTTTGATATTCTTTGTTAATTTAAACAAATTAATTAACACCTATGGGTGGGGTCGATAGTTAATTTCGTTAATTAAATTAATTTCTTTTCTTTCTAAGAGATTGAAAATGAACCATTTAAATGCAACCTTTGATGGGGTTAGACATTTTAAACTTATTCAAGATGTCCAAATTAAACCTAAGAATTTAATTATTCGAGTACTAACTTTAAAGTTTTAAAACCCTTATCGAGGCGATTGTACCAACAAATAAAAAACACTCTAAATCAGACCAGGATAACTAAACCTTAAAGTCTAATCTTGATTTAAGTTTGTAATGAAAAATAATATATTTCTCTCTAACATCCTTAATATAAAATCTTGAATAAAAATAAAAATCAATTCATTTTAGAAATTTTCACCTATTTAATATTTATGCAAGCATAACAACGTTATTATTATATCATGATTATGAGCAGTAGCACGAGTTAAATTTAATGAGACAAATTAAATATAACATGTAGGAATAAAGCATAAAAATAGCGTAAAGAAAATAAAATCCTTCTGAGAACTTCGATGCTATTCTAGTTGCTACAAAACCTCAGCGGAATTTGCACTTCCATTTATTGAATCAAAAATCTAAATTATTACAAAAACATTACAAGTTCCTCCGAAAAGAAAGAACTCTAAACCTAAGAGAATTGAACTAAAAACTAAGAGAAAAACTAAGAAAAGCTTAGAAACTAAGAAAGAAACTAAGAAAAACTCAAAAACTAAGAAATGAGAGAAAGAAAGAAAGAGAAGTGTGGTTTTGAGGTGTGCTTTGAAGTGAATGGAAGAGGGTATTTATAGGTGAGGATCGAGAGAAAAAATGAGTAAAAAAATGTTAAAAAAAATATAAAAAAAATTAAAAAAACGTGTAGTGAACATGCTGAGGTCATCAATGACGTCGGCGTATGGCGTCATAAAATTTCTTTTGCACGTGAAAAATGGGTCAAAAACGCGTTGGTGGGCGTAATTCTGGCGTAATGTTGGCGCTAACTCGGCGTGCGTGAGCAGTGCCAGCGCTGCGGTCTTGTATGAATAAATTAATTCTGTGACTCTGAAGCTGCTTGTATGGTATTAAGTAATAATTTGGTATGTAATTGAAATTTCTTGTGTACTTGATTTTAAGATCTTTTGACATTTTTGACCTTTTCGACCCGTTTTGTCCCGATTTTTCCATGTTTGTTGACCTTTTCCCACTTATTTATTAATTTATTTGTGATGTATTGCTTCAAGTATTCTTCTTTGAGTCTTTACATTACGTTTTTAGACCAAAATTCCTGAAAAACAATAAAAGTTACCAGTGAAGCCGAAAAAGACAAGTTTATATAAATATATGATAAAACATATAAATATATATATTTTTAATCAATTAATGTGCATAAAATCATGGTTATTTTAGTGCTTTTGAGCACTTCATCCGCGACCCGAAACGAACTTCTTGCTAGTCACTTAGCAAGAAGCGATAAAAACTAAAAATTAAACTATCCTAAATCACTTCCGGTGGATTGACACGGTTGCATTTAGCCTATGCGACAAACGCTTTAAACCACAGGTTGCCCTAGTGGAGCGAGTTTGAGTCTCGTGAGGGTTTTGATAATGATACCAACGAACATTGAACTAAATGTAAAAACAAAAGAAACAATAAAAACAAACAACTTAAAAATTAAATTTACAACAAAATCATAAATTATCAACATCTCCACAAAAATGTCTCATACTTTTTAATCTCCTTTAAGATCATAATTAAAATCTCGAAGCATAAGTTATTTTAATCTCTTTAAACAATCATGATTTATTATAATAATTAGTGAAAATCATTTTCATATTTCATATCAAAAATGTATCAATTTAATTTCACCCAATTTCGATGTCAATGAATTAGAATTAAAACCGACTCTATTCCTCGCAAGTCAATACTCTCAGCTCTTGAATCTATGGGTTCAAACACTCAATACTAATTTATATGCGAAAAGAGTTGATGTATAGAAATGAACTAATATGTTCGCATATGTATAAAGAATAAAGGCTCAAAGTGTTATTTTAACATTGATCTCATGAAAGGAATCAAATGTATAAATTATAAAGTTATCATATATAAAAATTATTTTCATGCATAAATCAAACTTCATTAAGAAAGAATTTCAAGATATATGCCTTTTACAAATGAAGAAATTGCAATGACTTTTAGGGGAATTACTTCTTATATCTTTCTTTTGTAATTAGCCTTTACTCACAACTTTGTAGGCAATGCGGGTTATAGTATGTAGATGATACTATTTTTATCTCTCTTTTTTTTGTAGATATTTTTCAATATGTGTATTTTTTAGAGTGACCCGTATCTGATTGTACATTTTTTTTCGGATTTTTGGTGAGTGGTTAATTTTGTGGCTTTTCTATTTGATCTTGGTTTAGGTAACCCGGATATGTCTTTTGTTTTTGTAGTAGTCATGCATAAATGAGATATAAGCATATCTATCAATTTCTACTCAAATCATTTAATCTAAGCAAAAATAATAATCAAAAATATATGATACTATTAAGATGAAAAAAAATTCATACATTCAATGCTAATACCTATAGAGATCATCTAAAAATTTGAAGAAATAAGAAATGTGTTTGGAGTAGAAAAAATATATATATTTCGCTCTGAATAAAGGAAATTATGCTTTCAATTATATCTCCATGAGTAGTCTCATAAAAAAAACTCATAAACACCGATTTTGGGTTTAATATAATTTCTACATCTTATCGAAATACTAATTATGACAAAAACCTACTAATTATCAAAAATAGTTACAAATATTTCATGATATGTTTTCAAAAAAAATTAATCTAGCGAATTACAAAGATTTAACTATTTACTTAAATTTGATTTAAAGAAATGATAAATTTTTGTGAAACTTTTTTTTTTTAGTTTTTTTTTTTAGTTTTTTTTTATTCCAGAAATTACTAAATCACACAAAATAGAAATAAAACCAAACACACAAAAAAAATGAAAAAGTACATTTTTTTTTATTATTTTTTTAATTAAGCATGGTAACTTTTCACCAGAGAATTGAACTAAAAACTAAGAGAAAAACTAAGAAAAGCTTAGAAACTAAGAAAGAAACTAAGAAAAACTCAAAAACTAAGAAATGAGAGAAAGAAAGAAGAGAGAAGTGTGGTTTTGAGGTGTGCTTTGAAGTGAATAGAAGAGGGGTATTTATAGGTGAGGATGGAGAGAAAATATGAGTAAACAAATGTTAAAAAAATATAAAAAAAATTAAAAAAGCGTGTAGTGGACATCTTTGAGGTCATCAATGAGGTCGACATAGCGTCATAAAGCTGTTACACGTGAAAAATGGGTCAAAACGTTAGACTGATGGCAGTACCTTCTTGGTAATTCTTATGTCAACTAGGTGACTGCCTTCAGCCTTCTTATTGTCGATGACCAGTCTGCATGGCCTTATTGTATGAATGGAAGATTGAACCTTGTATTGTATGACTCTAGTGTGGCCTTCTGTAATTAAGCGTTAAACGTAATTTGAAGCGTCTTGGTAAAATTTCATGACATACGATTTCCGATCTTTGACATTTTTGACCTTTTGACCCATTTTGTCCAATTTTCCATGTTTGTTGACCTTTTCCATATTTATTAATTTATTTGTGATGTATTGCTTCAAGTATTCTTCTTTGAGTCTTTACATTGCGTTTTTAGACCAAAATTCACGAAAAACAATAAAAATACCCGTGATTCGAAAAGACAAATTTATATAAATATATGATAAAACATATAAATATATATATTTTTAATCAATTAATGTGCATAAAATCATGGTTATTTTAGTGCTTTTTGAGCACTCATCAGGCATGACTGAAAAAGTATAGGTAGACAACATTGTCTTACCTGTAGGTTTGATTGACTCAATGATGAGGGGACATTGAGTTTACTTAAAATGCAATCCCCAAGTTACGTCTTACTAAGACGTTAAACTAAGGGATGGGAAGCTGACCCATCATTTTAGGTAATTTTCTTTTATTTGTTTTATTTACTTAATTTTATTGTTTATTTCATTTTAATTACATGTGAATAATTTTTAAATTGTTAAAACTAAAAATATTTGTTGAAATATTAGAAGTTCACAGCGATCTGTCTGTATACACTTTAATGATGAATATAATGGATGCACCTGCATTTTCCATTACTACTTGCACATTCTCAAGAAATAGATAATCTTTCTTCTCTTTTCTCTTTATCTTTAATTTACGATTGTTACATTGAGGACAATGTAAGTTCTAGGTTGGAGGTGGTGAAAAGTTACCATGCTTAATTAAAAACAAAATTTGACAATTTAAAAATAAAAAAAATAAAAAAATAATATATATATATATATATATATAATAATTTTTTATTTTATTTTTATGTTCACATTTTCATTTTTTTGTGTGTTTGGTTTTATTTCTATTTTGTGTGATTTAGTAATTTTTGGAATTAAAAAAAAACTTCTCACAAAAATTTATCATTTCTTTAAATCAAATTTAAGTAAATAGTTAAGTCTTTTGTACTGTTAGATTAATTTTTAAAAACATATCATGAAATATTTTGTAATTATTTTTTGATAATTAGTTAGTTTTTGTCATAACTAGTATTTCTTGATAAGATGTAGAAATTATATTAAACCCAAAATCGGTGTTTATGGATTTTTTTTAGTAGAGACTACCTTTGTGAGATATAATTTGAGCCTAATTTCCTTTATTCAAAGTGAAATATATATTTTTTCTACTCCAAACACATTTCTTATTTCTTCAAATTTTTAGATGATCTCTATAGGTATTAGCATTGAATGTATGAATTTTTTCTCATCTTAATAGAGTATCGTATATTTTTTATTATTATTTTTGCTTAGATTAAATGATTTGAGTAGAAATTGATAGTATATGCTTATATCTCATTCATGCATGACTTGTACAAAAAAAAAAGAGAGACATATCTGGGATTACCTAAACCAAGATCAAATAGAAAAGCCACAAAATTAACCACTCACCAAAATCCAAAAAAAAAAAATATACAATTTGTACATGGGTTGACTCTCTAAAATATATATATTGAGAAATATCTTCAGAAAAAAATAGAGAGATAAATAATATATATTATAATCTACATACTATAACCTATATTGCCTACAAAGTTGTGAGTAAAGGCTAATTACAAAAGAAGGATATAGGAAATAATTCCGTAAAAAGTCATTGCACTCTCTTCATTTGTAAAAGGAATATATCTTGAAATTCTTTCTTCATGAGTTTGATTTAGGCATGAAAATAATTTTTATATATGATATCTTTATAATTTATGCATTTGATTCCTTTCATGAGATCAATGTTAAAATAACACTTTGAGCCTTTATTCTTTATACATATGCGAACATATTAGTTCATTTCTATACATCAACTCTTTCGCATATAAATTAGTATGAGTGTTTGAACCCATAAGATTCAGTGTTTTGAGAGTATTGACTTGTGAGGAATAGAGTCGAAGCGAATTCGATTCATGAATCGAAATTGGGTGAAATTAAATTGATACATTTTTGACATGAAATATGAAAATGATTTTCGACTAATTATTATAATAAATCATGATTGTTTAAAGAGATTAAAATAACTTATGTTTGAGATTTTAATTATAATCTTAAAAGAGATTAAAAAAGTATGAGACATTTTTGTGATATGTTGTTTTCTTTTCTTTTAATTTAGCTTTTTGATTCAATAAATGGGAGTGCAAATTGCGCTTGGAGTTTTTCCAGCAACGGGAATAGCGTCGAAGTTCTGTAAGGATTTTATTTTCTTTCTGATTATTTTTATGCTTTATTCTTACATGTTATATTTAATTTGTCCGTGGTTAAATTTATTTGTGATGGTACATTTAGTAAACATGATGTAATAACGACGTTGTTATGCTTGCGAAATATTAAATAGGTAAAAATCTCTAAAATGAATTGATTTTATTTTTATTGATGATTTTATATTAAGAATGTTAGAGAGAAATATATTATTTTTCATTACAAACTTAAACCTAAAAATTAGATTTTAAGGTTTAGTTATCCGGTCTGATTTAGAGTAGTGTTCTTTTATTTGATGGTACAATCGCCCGGTAGTTAGAGTGAAGCTCTATTTCAAAAGTTTTTATAATAATTATTATCTGAAAATGTATTGACGACATGTTTTTGGTAGTGATTTTAAAACTTGAAAGTTAGTACTCGGATAACTAAATTCTTAGGTTTAATTTGGACGCCTTGAATAAAGTTTAAACTGTCTAACCCCACCAAAGGTGGCATTTAAATGGTTCATTTTCAATCTCTTAGAAAAAGGAATTAATTTAATTAACCAAATTAGTTATCAACCCCACCCATAGGTGTTAATTGATTTGTTTAGTTAACAAAGAATATCTAACCCCACCAAAGGTGGTATTCATATAAAAAAGAGAGAATCAATAAATAACAATTTATATCTTTAATAACCTAAATAATATGAGCAAGCATTATTACTTAGTTATTATATCCATAAATACTCCACTATTATAAAATATAAAATTTGCATAAATGTTATTGAATCTGTATCTATGTTTATTTTTATGTTATTAGATTAAAAAACACAAAACGCAAAAATATCGTGACAGGATGTTTAGGATTTAATTTCGTTTTTAAAAGTTTGAATAATAAATTAAAAACCACATACAGTCCTTCCTTAGATGGACCTTGGGAGTATACTTATCATTTTCTACGAAATGATTCGTGCACTTGCGAGAGTTTTATAAATATAAAACCAAAGTATTGGCAGGATCGGTGATGCCGGTTTTTGTTCATCAAGTTTTTGTTCATCAAAGTATTTGGCGATCACGATTCTGCTAATCAAGTTTTTGGCACCGTTGCCGGGGATGACTCTGTTGCGGGGATGGCATCAAGTTTTTGCCGCCGTTGCCGGGGAAGGAATAGCGTTTTTAATTTATTTATCAAAATTTTAAAAATATTTTTGTGCTGTAAATAATTGTGATTTTTTTTGTTTTTGTAAAAAAATAAAAAATAAATAAAAAATTTAATCAAATTTTAAATTTTAAATTTCATAAGAAATAATAAAAAAATAAAAAAAATAAAAAAATAAATTTTTTTTAATAAATTTTAAATAAAAATAAAAAAAATGAAAAATGAAAAATAAAAAAAATAAAAAAAATAAAAAAAAAATAAAAAAAATAAAACAAAAATAAAAAAAATAAAAAAAACCAAAATCTTAATTTTTTAAGTTTAATTTTTTTTATCATAATTTTAATTTTTCTTTTTTTTAAATTATTTTATTTTCTTTTACCTTTTTCAATTTTATTTTATTTTATTATTTTTTAATTTTTTTTCTTTAACTATATTTTTTTCTTCTTGATTTTTATTTAACTTACTTAACTTAGTTTTTTTTTTAAGATTGTTTTTAACATTAACTTAGGTTTTTACTTAAATTTTCATTAACTTAATTAATTTTTTTTTACTTCACTTAACTTAATTAACTTAGATTTTTTACTTCACTTAACTTAATTAACTTAGATTTTTTTTACTTCACTTAACTTAATTAACTTTTTTTTTTACTAACTTAATTAACTTAGATTTTTTTTAGCTTAACTTAATTAACTTAGATTTTTTTTAATTCACTTAACTTAATTAACCTTTTCTTTAAACTTAATTAACTTAGATTTTCATTAACTTAAATTTTTATTTAATTTAACTTAATAACATGAAAAGTAAAGATCTAAGGGAGTTCTGTCTAGGAGACTAGTTATTGGAAGCCTTTGTGCCACTAGTCTTTCCTGGGAACGTTGTTCTGTCTAAGAGGATGGTTTTTAAGGAGCCTTTGCACCACCATTCTTTCCTGGGAGCACTCTTGGTTAATACTAATTATGTTATTTTTTTCTTAAAAACAAAAAAAAACATAAATTCTGAAACTACCTCCAAAATTTTAAAGTTTTAATTATAATCTAAGGAGTTAGTTGCTTTGTTTAATCTAGGTACAATTGTGTTTTTATGCCTTAATTATTTGATTTGTACCTAGATGTGGGTTATCTAAAACTCAAAGTATGCCTCTAGTTTTAAGTACAAAAAGAAATTTGAAAATCAATAGGGCATGGTGAAAAAGTATAAGTAGACAACCTTGTCTTACGAAGGTTTGATAGACACAATGATGAGGGGACATTGAGTTTACTTAAAATGCAATCCCCAAGTTACGTCTTGCTAAGACGTTAAACTAAGCGCTAGATGGGAGGCAACCCATCATTTTAGGTAATTTTCTTTTATTTCTTTTATTTACTTAATTATTTCATTTTAATTACATGTGAATAATTTTTAAATTGTTAAAACTAAAAATATTTGTTGAGATGTTAGAAGTTCACATCGATCTGTCTGTATACACTTTAATGATGAATATGATGGATGCACCTGCATTTTCCATTACTACTTGCACATTCTCAGGAAATAGGTAATCTTTCTTCTCTTTTCTCTTTATCTTTAATTTACAGTTGTTACATTGAGGACAATGTAAGTTCTAGGTTGGGGGTGGTGAAAAGTTACCACGCTTAATTAAAAAAAAAGTTTTAACAATTTAAAAATTAAAAAAAAATAAAAAAATTTTAAAAATAAAAAATATACTTTTTCATTTTTTGTGTGTTTGGTTTTATTTCTATTTTGTGTGATTTAGTAATTTTTGGAATTAAAAAAAAAATTCACAAAAATTTATCTTTTCTTTAAATCAAATTTAAGTAAATAGTTAAGTCTTTTGTACTGTTAGATTAATTTTTGAAAACATATCATGAAATATTTTGTAATTATTTTTGATAATTAGTTAGTTTTTGTCATAACTAGTATTTCTTGATAAGATGTGGAAATTATATTAAACCCAAAATCGGTGTTTATGAATTTTTTTAGTGGAGACTACCTTTGTGAGATATAATTTGAGCCTAATTTCTTTTATTCAGAGTGAAATATATATTTTTTCTACTCCAAACACATTTCTTATTTATTCAAATTTTTAGATGATCTTTATAGGTATTAGCATTGAATGTATGAATTTTTTTCTCATCTTAATAGAGTATCATATATTTTTGATTATTATTTTTGCTTAGATTAAATGATTTGAGTAGAAATTGATAGTATATGCTTATATCTCATTTATGCATGACTACTACAAAAACAAAAAGACATATCTGGGGTTACCTAAACCAAGATCAAATAGAAAAGCCACAAAATTAACCACTCACCAAAATCCAAAAAAATGTACAATCTGTACATGGGTTGACTCTCTAAAAAATACACATATTGAAAAATATCTACAGAAAAAAATAGAGAGATAAAAAATAGTATCATCTATATACTATGACCCACGTTGCCTACAAAGATGTAAGTACAGGCTATTTACAAAAGAAAGATATAGGAAGTAATTCCCTAAAAAGTCATTGCAATTTCTTCATTTGTAAAAAGCATATATCTTGAAATTCTTTCTTAATGAGTTTGATTTATGCATGAAAATAATTTTTATATATGATATCTTTATAATTTATACATTTGAATCCTTTCATGAGATCAATGTTAAAATAACAATTTAAGCCTTTATTCTTTATACATATGCGAACATATTAGTTCATTTCTATACATCAACTCTTTCGCATATAAAATAGTATGAGTGTTTGAACCCATAGGATTCAGTGTTTCGAGAGTATTGACTTGTGAGGAATAGAGTCGAAGCGAATTCTGATTCATTACACTGAAATTGGGTGAAATTAAATTGATACATTTTTGACATGAAATATGAAAATGATTTTCGACTAATAATTATAATAAATCATGATTGTTTGAAGATATTAAAATAACTTATGCTTGAGATTTTAATTATGATCTTAAAGGAGATTAAAAAGTATGAGACATTTTTGTGATATGTTGTTTTCTCTTATTCAAAAAAAAAATTAATTTTTGATTTTGTTGTAATTTTAGTTTTTGATTTCATTGTTTTTATTGTTTTTTTTATTTTTACATTTAGTTCAATGTTTGTGGGTATCATTACTGAAAACCCTCACGAGACTCAAACTCGTCCACTAGGGCAACCTAGGGGTTTAAAGGCTTGTTGCATAGGCTAAATGCAACCGTTTCAATCCACGAAAGTGATTTAGGATAGTTTAATTTTTAGTTTTTATCGCTTCTCTTGCTAAGGGACTAGCAAGAAGCTGGTTGGGGGTTGTGATGAGTGCTCAAAAAGCACTAAAATAACCATGATTTTATGCAAATTAATTGATTAAAAATATATATATTTATATGTTTTATCATATATTTATATAAATTTGTCTTTTTCGGAATCACGGGTATTTTTATTGTTTTTCAAGTATTTTGGCTTAAAAATGCAACTTAAAGACTCAAAGAGGAATACTGGAAGCAATACATCACAAATATATTAATAAATAAATGCGTAAAGGTCGACAAATATGGAAAAATTTCACAAAATGGGTCAAAAAGGAGAAAAACGCGCCGCCGCGCCGCCCAGCCACCGCGCCCCAGCACCCAGCTCCGCCCCAAACTGCGCGCGGGTTACTGTTCATGCGCGCAGCACTGCGCGGGTTACTGTTCATGCGCGCAGCACTGCGCGGGGTTACTGTTCATGCGCGCAGCACTGCGCGCGCGAGGTTACTGTTCATGCGCGCAGCACTGCGCGCGGGTTACTGTTCATCCGCGCGCGCCGACACTCATTTTTCACGTCACGGCCGCCCATGGCGTCATGCTGACGACATCAATGCCGTCAGCATTTCCATTACGCGTTTTTACATTTTTTTACTCATTTTTTCTCTCCATCCTCACCTATAAATACCCCCATTCCCTTCACTTCAAAACATACCTTCAAAACCTCCAAATACATTCTTTTCTCTCTTTTCTTAGATTTTTAGTTTTTCTTATGTTTTCTTAGTTTGTAGCTTTTCTTAGTTAATTTCTCTTAGTTTTAGAGTTCTTCCCTTTTTAGGGAAGAACTAGTTATGTTTTTGTAATATTTTAGCTTTTTGATTCAATAAATGGGAGTGCAAATTCCACTTGGAGTTTTTCCAGCAACGGGAATAGCGTCGAAGTTCTGTAAGGATTTTATTTTCTTTACAGTTATTTTTATGCTTTATTGTTACATGTTATATTTAATTTGTACGTGGTTAAATTTAAGCGTCTTTGGTACATTTAGTAAACATGATGTAATAATGACGTTGTTATGCTTGCGAAATATTAAATAGGTAAAAATCTCTAAAATGAATTGATTTTATTTTTATTCATGATTTTATATTAAGAATGTTAGAGAGAAATATATTATTTTTCATTACAAACTTAAACACGAAAATTAGATTTTAAGGTTTAGTTATCGATACGATTTAGAGTAGTGCTCTTTTATTTGATGGTACAATCGCTTAGTTAGAGTGAAGCTCTATTTCAAAAGTTTTTATAAGAATTATTATCTGAAAATGTATTGACGACATGTTTTCGGTAGTGATTTTAAAACTTGAAAGTTAGTACTCGGATAACTAAATTCTTAGGTTTAATTTGGACGCCTTGAATAAAGTTTAAACTGTCTAACCCCACCAAAGGTGGCATTTAAATGGTTCATTTTCAATCTCTTAGAAAAAGGAATTAATTTAATTAACCAAATTAGTTATCAACCCCACCCATAGGTGTTAATTGATTTGTTTAGTTAACAAAGAATATCTAACCCCACCAAAGGTGGTATTCATATAAAAAAGAGAGAATCAATAAATAACAATTTATATCTTTAATAACCTAAATAATATGAGCAAGCATTATTACTTAGTTATTATATCCATAAATACTCCACTATTATAAAATATAAAATTTGCATAAATGTTATTGAATCTGTATCTATGTTTATTTTTATGTTATTAGATTAAAAACACAAAACCCAAAAATATCGTGACAGGATGTTTAGGATTTAATTTCGTTTTTAAAAGTTTGAATAATAAATTAAAAACCACATACATTCCTTCCTTAGATCGACCTTGGGAGTATACTTATCATTTTCTACGAAATGATTCGTGCACTTGCGAGAGTTTTATAAATATAAAACCAAAGTATTGGCAGGATCGGCGATGCCGGTTTTCGTTCATCAAGTTTTTGTTCATCAAAGTATTTGGCGATCACGATTCTGCTCATCAAGACTCTAACCAAGCCCATTGGAAAGAAAAGTTCCTTGTAGGATTTTCAAACCTCCTAGGAGAGAAAGTTAGAAACAAAATATTTGAAAGCATTAGGAATTACATTATCCCATATGATTAGCTCACTTATGTTGAATTGATTAGCTGTACACAAACACAAGGACTTCAAATATGCAAATACTTGAAGTTACAAAAATTAATCAAAAAAAGAAATACATGAAACCCATAAAGAATTAAGTTCTTATTGTAAACAATTTGACGTTTCTCTTACCAAAACCAAATACTTCAAAATATTGTTGAGTTTCCAAAAAACTCAAGAAACTAAAACTTGAGAAAAAGACTCTCTAAGGAGTCCTTGTCCTCATTGAAACCTCTTAGTTTGAATCCTATTATGTAGACTCTTCTAATAATCAAAACCATCAATTTAGTAAATTATTCACAACTAATTCTAATCTTGATAGTCAAAACTTCTTTTTTAATGGATTAGTCACAACTAATTCTGATAAACCAAAACAAGAAATTCAAACAAACTTTGTAGAACAAAGAATTTCTAAATATAAAAAAAATTCAAATGGAAGGTTTTGAACCAAACTTCCAAGGAAAAGATATTCCTAACAAAAATCAAGTTTTGTAAAAACTGCATATCATGTGCATATTTCCAAAATTTAACATAAATTCTTGCTTATGGAAAACAATTTCTAGTATCTCTATAAAAAGATACAAATTCATTACCAGATTTTCTAACCTGAGAATTCTCACAAAACATAGCAATACCAAGAAAATAAAAGAATAAACCATTAATCAAACCATTTTATTCTTCAAAGCACATTTCCTCTTCAAAACCTGGTATCTCTTGGAAAGAATAACCACTACCTATTACCATTTCTTCTTTCAAACCCATTATCATCTGGTTTGAAACAAACCAACCCATAATTCAAAAAGAATCACAATCCAATAACAAAACCAACCAAAATCTAGAGTGGAATATGTCCCTTTTCTGAATATCCAAATATACTCAAAACTCTTCAGAGTTATCTTCACAATGAAGATAAAAAAAGTCCAAGGGCTCAGCCTCCGCCGATATAACTTCTAAACTTATTGAAGATAAAAGGATGAAACTTCTTCCAAAAATATTTCTCAAAAAGAGGAGCCATCCTCATTCATAATCTCTGAAATAAAGAAAGGAGAGTCATCTCCAAAACCATTTAAAATAGTCTTCAATGCCCATTGGTTTTAACACCAAGTAGTTTATTACAAATTCATAAGTCAAACATACTAATATAATTAATATAACTATAATATTCCATTGTTCTTATCTTGTTCAAAATAGCCAAATCAATCTAAAACATTAAAACTGCTAACCCAGTTAAAATAGTTGACATGGTTAACACAAAAAAATCAATTTGGGAAACCATAATTGATACAATCGAGGTTGAAAACCCTCAATTGAAACTTATCAATATCCTTTATAACAAAACCCAAAATACAGAGGCTTTTCCTCTTCAAAACCCCTAAGAAGATTCCACTTCCAGCATTAGAAATATTTTTTTTCAAGAAGTGCTAACTAGGCTAGAACATCTAAACCAAACAACAAATGTTTCGTCCACCTCCAACACGGGTACCTCAGAAACATATTAAACCATTCTCGAGAAGAGAAAAACCAACACCTCTTCTATTTTTAGAAATTAGTATTGAAGAAATCACAATAGATGACTTTTACAAGTTACTAGATGATGATTGGCAAAACCCTAAAACTTAGAGTATAAGTATCTAAAAACTAGATATAAGTATATATGATGAGGAAATTTTCCAAGAACTTACCAACTCCAACACTGGTCCAATGATTCCAAAAAATGTTCAAACAAAACCAAAGAATATTAGTATCTTGCCCTTAGTTTCTCGTATTCTAACATCACTTAAAACATCATAGAGTATTGATATCTTAAAATTATATGCCAATATCTCTAGTGAGCAAACTTTTCACGTATCATCCCCTGAAACTCCGTAAATCATTCCTCAGGATGTTAGTATATTACACTTGGATGCCAATTTTTTTTAGGAAGAAATACTTTAGGAACCATCTTCTGAAATTACAAAATCAAGTTGCCAAATATTTATAGCTATAATACCTACTTGGTCCTCAGACTTAGAAATAGGCACCCAACCATTCGAAGAAATGGAACCAAACATATAATGACTAATGCTTATGAATGGAATATTGATGAGAAAAATGAATATCAAATTCTAAACCTACTATAGCAAATTACCATGGTGTCAAATGCTTATAAAACCTAGTTTGGAACTTCAAACAAAATTGTTCTAAACTCCACATAGTTGGCTTTTCCGGCCAACTAAAAGGATGGTGGGACTTCCATCTTACCAAGTAACAATAGTTGGATATCTTAAGTGCTATTCAAATAGGCGAGAATGGTGAACCCATTCTCAATCATTATGGAAAACCAATCCAAAATGTAGTATCAACTTTGATATTGACAATATCACTACATTTTATGGTTGAGTCCTTATATTTAAAAGATAAAAATACCAAACTCCGTTTGAACCTTCGGTGTTCAAAACTCATTGATTTTCACTGATACAAAACAACCTTTCTTAGCAAAGTTATACTACGAGAAGACTCTAACCAACCCTATTGAAAAGAGAAGTTCCTTGTAGGACTTCCAACTCTTACGAGGGAGAGAGTTAGGAACCAAATATGTGAAACAAGAGAAAACTACATAATTCCATATGATCAATTCACTTATGGTGAATTTATTGGTTTCACCCAAATCCAAGGACTTTAAACCTGAAAAAACTTGAAGTTACAAAAACAACTCAAAAAAGAAATGTTTGAAAACAAGAGAAAACTAAGTTCTTACTAATAATAGTTTGATGTTTCTCTTACCAAAACCAAATACTACAATACAATTTGCATTGTAAATACGTATAAGAGATTTCCCTAAAGTTCAAGAGTCTCTTCAGAAACAAATTTTAAAAATAGCACTTGCCACAGATGTGGCAAGAAAGATCATACTTCAAAATTCTATCGAGTTTTCAAAAAACTCAAGAAACTAAAACTTGAGGAAAATAATTCCCAAAAGGTCCCTCTTCTCATTAAAACCTCTTAGTTTGAGGCCTATTCTGAAGACTCTTTTGGAGGTTAAAACCCTCAAAAATAATGAATTGGTCAAAATTAATTCTAATTCTAAAAAACTAAAACAAGAAAACTTTGTAAAGTAAAGAGTTTCTAAATATCAAAACATTTTTCCAAAATAAAGCTTGTAAACCAAAATTCTAAGAAAAAGATGTAAAACTCCACATGTATTCTACATAGGTCTTGGTAGATTTAGGTTAATCCAAACAACATTGTAAAACAACAGCTACTGTGCCATTTGGACAGTATGAATGGAATGATATACTCTTCAATTTAAAATATGCACCTTCTGAGTTTCAAAAAACTATTTTAAAATTATCCTTAGAAATTTTCATTGTTTATATTGATGATATGCTAACAAAACATTTCAATACTTTCTTTTTCACCAATAAAAGAAATCATTTTTACCCAGGGAAGAAAGGGTTGATTTCCTAACATACCTCTAACCACGAGATTGCTTATCATAAAGATTTTTCCCCAACAATCTTATGTATTACCAAACTCCAATCCAATTAATTGCACTAAAGGTTTTCATTAAGGATTGAAGCTTTATGCAAGGATTTACCAAGAATCACTTGGAAGGGAGAACCACTACCAAAACCCATTTCTTCTTCCAAACCCATTACCATATGGTCCAATGAAAAAACCAACCAAAATCAGCTAGAGAGCCTAATCTCCATAGGTATAACTTATAAATATATTAAAGATGAGAAGGAAGAAAATTCTTCCAAAAAATTTTCTCAAAAAGAGGAGCCATCCTCATTCATAACCTCTAAAATATAGAAATGATAGTCATCTCGAAAACCATTTAAAGTAATCTTCAAAAGAGAGAAAGGGGAATCATCTTTTCCAAAATCCTTTTCAAAACAAACTGAGTATATTTTTTAAACTACTCAGAATATTATAACAGTTATGCAAGGTTTTCATAACAAAAATCATTATATTTCTGTACACAAACTATTTTCAAAACGAGAATTCCATAACAAGAATGCTTTACAAAATATCTTCGAATATTGGGTTTGTGGAACTTGGAACCTAACCAAAAACCCAAAATACTATCAGAGTATTTTGGATTCATCTATTCCTCAAAGCTACCATTATTGGAATTATGAACCAAGGTAGTTCAGTACCTCTTTTATCCAAAACCTAGAATATTCCTCATTCTGGATATTCTATTTTAAACCTACTTAAATGCCTTGGATGCATACCTACTAGTGGAAGTCTTTTCGATCCCTACCAAGAATCCAAGAAAGTCATAACTTTTTCAAAAAAACTCTTAAAACCTACAAAGAGTGGAAGAAGGTTCACAACCACGTGCATCTTCCCTACAAAACCATACACTACGTCAAAATTGAGCTTTAAAGTCATTAATAACCAACTTTAATTCAATTTAAAATTGGTTCGATGAATCGACTTTGAATGTTGTGACTTCAAATTTAAACCTACTTTAAACATAAATTCAAATGATGGACAACACCCAAAATCCCTACAACAATTCCAAAATTGATGGTGGAAGAATGGCATAAAGAAGTTCCACTATCCCAACACCAGCTCTTGGCCCAAAAGGCCAATGCATATACATTACTCATTGTATTAAGAATAGAAGAACATCTAGAAACCATACATCCATTAGTAGAAGATAAAATAGGATATTCTAAGCAAAACGCCTGACGACTTTCCATGCAAAGAATCAGAAACTCTAGGGATGACAAGGAAGACTATTTCAAAACATATGAAAAATGGCCCTTGGGCCTTATCCATGTAAATTGGCCTTTGGACCTCCTAAGTTTTATTAGGGTTAGAAGCCCATCTACTTGTATTTGGGTTATAAGCACATGTACTTGTATTAGGGTTAAAAGCCCATTTATTATAAAATGTAAAATCCCAATACATAAGGTCTCAAAAGGGTTCCAAGCCCATCATGGTGACATCAACAGGATGTGACTAAGACATCAACATCATGGTGATATCAATAGGATGTCACTAAGACATTAGCATCATGGTGACATCAACAGTCGGCACTATTGTGTCAGTAACAAAGACAAAACGGCTATAGCAGTGATTGACAATGCACTATTCAAGCTACAGTGCAAAGCATCTCCTATAGTTAAAGGTGTTAGATATAACATTGTTCACCAAATAGTAACAACATCTTCTGCAGTATAAAGTTGGTGACATAACTCTATTCACAATAGTGCAAGCATCTCTAACAGTAAAATGTTTGGCAATAAAAGGAGTGCTCATCTCTATTCAAAACCAAGTCTTGTTTAAATAACTACAAGTATTCTCTCTTAAAATCTCCTATACACCTATCCTTCCCATCTTCATAAAAATTTCTTATCTATTCTCCAGTTTATGTAAAATTTATTTATCTTTGTAAGTGTAATTTATTTCTTTTATTTTCTGTATTTCAATTTTAATATCTATATTTTGTTTGTAGTACTTATGACTAGCTAAGCCACTTAACCTTATTAATATAATATGCTTGTTTATTAATATTGTGCTCTTATTCTTTAGTATTACCACTTTGATTAACTCTCCAAATCCTTGGTGTACTTATGGTATCAAAGCCAAAGGGGATGTTCAATGAGTTATTACAAATTGTAGATACTCATTTCTATATAATGTTTATAATCTAGTTATGCTATAATTATTTGTGTTGATTTACATAGGGTATGTGAAGATGTGGCATAGTAATAGTTCTTATTAACTATATTATTATATTTACCTACTGTGTTTGTACTTGAATTTTGTATAAAAGCCAAAGGGTTTGTGAAGATGTGGTATATTATAGTTTTGTTAATTATATTAGTATGTTTGACTTAAGAGTTTGTACTAAACTCCTTGGTGTTAAAACTAATAGACATTCAAGATTATTTACAAAGAATAAAGCTTATTTTAAACATGTCCTTCAATGTAGGGGTTGAAAGGTTCAAGTCAAATAGCTTGTTATAAGAATGTATAGTACTTGATCTATTTACCATATATGAAATAAGAAAGGATTAACTTCATGAAATAGTTCCTATTGATTTGTATAAAGGAATTTACTTGTGGAATATGACTACTAAGTCAGATATGGTAATAAGTCCTGAGGTTGAGGTAGTAAATCCATGTTGTGGTGATAAGTACGACTAGATAAAATGGGTAAATACTTTATAGTAAAAGATGAGTATTAAATCTTGTTAATTAAAGTCCTTCGTATGTTTTTCAAAACTTATATGGTAAAAGGATGAATTCTGTAAATTAGAAAACTATGTTTTCAATAGAGCTTTCCAATATTCTTGTTCGCTGGGTATATGATGAATGAGTCCTAATATAAAGTAAAGAGCTTTTGACCTGTTGCCAATTTTGGCTAATGTAAGTTCGAACCATTAGTTGAATAATATGATATAGTTCTTACACAATAAGACTTAGTATGAATTCCTTCAACCCAATAGGTCAGTAAAATGATCAAAGTATAGTTATGAACCATTATTTGAATGAAAGTATATAGTCCTTACAAAAGGAGTCCTATTACTTATGAATTTCTTTAACCCAATAGGTCGGTAAAACGATCAATGTACATGTGATTATAATTAAATGAAAATTCAAATAGTATAAATGATGAGTTCTATATTATGTAGAACTTTCTCAACTTACTCTTCTTATTTTCCATTGTCAAAAGTTACAATTAAGTATCTTGAAAGTTGATTAAAGAATCTAACACTTGGATGCTAGAACTTATGATGATTAGGAGACATTTTTTGAAATAATTCTTCATCAGAAATTTTACCATCCAAGTGTATGATACTATCATCCTGAGGAATGATTTGAGAAGTTTCAGGGGATGATACCTAAAAAATTTGCTCACTAGAGATACTGGCATCTAATTTTAAGATATCAATACTCTGTGATGTTTTAAGTGAGGTTCGAATATGAGCATCAAAAGGTAAGATACAAATATTCTATGGTTTTGTTAGAGGAGTTTCTGGAACCATTGGACTAATGTTAGAGTTGATAAGTACTTGGAAAATTTCTTCATCAGAGATAATTATATCTAGTTTTAACATACTTATACTCTAAATTTTTGTGTTTTCCTAATCATCATCTAGTAACTTAAATGATTAAAAATATATATATTTATATGTTTTATCATATATTTATATAAATTTGTCTTTTTCGAAATCACGGGTATTTTTATTGTTTTTCAGGTATTTTGGCTTAAAAACGTAACTTAAAAACTCAAAGAGTAATACTGGAAGCAATACATCACCAATATATTCATAAATAAATGGGGAAAGGGAAACAAATATGGAAAAATTGGACAAAATGGGTCAAAAAGGTCAAAAAGGAGAAAATCGTGCCGCTGCGCCGCCCAGTCGCCCAACTACGCCGAGCCCCGCGCACACAGTGCCCAGACCCCCGCGCGCCCAGTCCCAGTTCCGCGCGCGTTGCTCCTTCTTCCGCGCCGATGCCCATTTTGCCCCATTTTCGCGCGCAGCCGCCCCCATGACGTCATGCTGACGTCATCAATGACCTCAACAATTGCACTCCGCGTTTTCACATTTTTTTAACATTTTTTCACTCACTTTTTTCTCTCCATCCTCACCTATAAATACCCCCATTCCCTTCACTTCTAAACACACCTTAAAACACATTCTCTTCTCTCTTTCTTTCCCTCATTTCTTAGTTTTTTTAGTTTTTTCTTAGTTTTTAGCTTTTCTTAGTTAGTTTTCATTAGTTTTAGAGATTTTGGAAGACATGCTCCACCTTTTTTACAAAAATCACCAGTCGGAATTACAGAATCATAGTCACCCTTGTATTTCCAAACAACTCAAAACTTGGGACAATCGCACTATTCAAAATAGGTGCTGATCTTAATTGTATCAACCCAAAACTTGTACCACAATTGTTTCACCGAAAAACAAATGAACAACTTAAATCAGCCAATAGCTCAAAGATGAACATTTCTAGCAAAGCTGAAGTTGTAATCCTCAAAAAAAACTCTCGATCAAAACCCCATTCGTAATGGTATCTAATATTAGTCGTAAATTTATCTTAGGTACATTATTCATTAATATTATCACTCAATATCTTGTCAAACATGATAAGTTCTCTTTTAAAATCAAAGATGAAACATGCAGTTTCCTCTTCATTGATGATCCCAAAATTCAAAATTTCAATGTCATTCGAGCCAATTCCATCCATCAAAATAAGATTTCTATCCTTATCAAGCATAGAGAAAATGACCTTTTCTATCTCAAAAACCAAGTTCAATTTCACACCATAGAAAGAGAACTTCAAAACTTGGATGTACAAAACCAAATCTCCAAACTACAAACTCTTTTGAGAAAGAGGTGTGTTCTAACTTACCTAGTACATTCAAGGATAGACAAGAACATATGGTAGACTTTCCATATGAACCAAAGTTTCATGAAAAAGATATATCAAAGAAATCAAGGCCAATTCAAATGAATATTGACCTTGAACAATTTTTCAGGAAAGAGATCAATGATATCTTATCTAAAAAAGTAATTTCAAAATCCAGATCACCATGGAATTATGCGGTTTTCTATGTTAACAAATTAGCTGAGATGGACGAGAACATATGGTTGACTTTCCATATGAACCAAACTTACAATAGGGATATCCCCACAAAAACAAGGCCAATTTAAATGAATATTGAAATTTGAAATTAATTTTGCAAAAAAGAGATCAACGATCTCTTATCTAAAATATTAATTTCAAAATACAGATCATCGTGGAGTTGTGTGGCCTTCTATGTCAACAAATAGGTTGAGATCAAAAGAGGAACACCTTGATTGGTCCTTAATTATAAACCCCTCAACAAGGCTTCTACAAAAACTCCATTCTTCATCATTATTCTCAAAATTCAATATGAAGTTAGGCTTTTGGAAAATCCAAATCGAACCAAAACATAGATATAAAATAGCATTTACTATTCCTTTTGGCCATCATAAATGGAATGTTATGCATTTTGGGCTAAAAATGCACCTTCTGAATTCTAAAGGATTATGAATGACATTTTTAATCCATATTCAAAATTCTGTCTTGTTTACATTGAGGATATACTCATATACTCAAAGATTTTCAGACAACACACTACTACAAAAATAGGCATTAAAGTCGGTTAAAAACCTACTTTAAAACAAATTTAAATTCGTTCGCAGAACCGACTTTAAATTGAACGACTTAAAATGTAAAGTCGGTTCATCGCGTGAACCGACTTTACCAGTACAATTTATGATTTTTTTATTATTTTTATTCTCATTTTTCATATTATTTAATATATATAGCATAAAAAACTAAAATATAAATAATAATAATACAAATAATTAAAAATTTAAATATATTTAATTACTCGTTAATTAAATTTATTACAAAAACAAATAATGTATATATATATATATATAATACATATAGTTAACTTAAATTATAAATAAAATAATATCGTCAAAGTGTAATTGGATGCGATCGACTAAGCTTGGTTGGCATAGAATATTGATTGGCCTTCACAAGTATTATGACAAGAAAAATAGACAAAAAAACAGCTGATCCATATAACAATTCATATTCCCCTACATACATGAGCACGTAAAAAATTCATCAAACAAGCAGAGATTTGAGATAAATTCATATTTATAAACAAATGAATAATAAAGTGCTAATATGAGTTCGTAAGGAAACTAGAAAAGAGAGATGAGTGTAATATTATATATAAATTTCCTAATTATTAGAATATATATCAAAACATACATGATACAAAACAATTATCATTTTAATCATTTTACAAAACCATTTCTATACAAATTAAAAAATAAGCAACATGTTAGCATGAATATATAAAAACCAATCACTTTGGTTGATTCTAATTTCTAAGCATGTTACTATATCATAATTAAAAAGTAATCTTAATTATACGTATATAACATTATATAGAAGTATATAGGGACTACTATAGTAACATATATAAATAAAAATAATAATACTACTTACTTTTTATTTATTATTTGATTTTCATTAATATATATATATTATTTAAATTATTGAGTTTATACATATATATTTATAATTTTTTAAGAGTCAATAGATAGCACGTATAACTTTTATACCAATATAATTTCTTACAACATATTATTTTTCCTAGGTTCACTCCTTAATAAAATATAATTATTTATATATAAATAAATTTATCCACGTATAGTAAACCCACAACATTTCAGATATTATTTCCACATAAAATAAGTCAAACATAATAACAAGCAAAATAAAAACATACATAACTCAAAAATTTTATACAACATATATATAAAACAAACTGAATAATAAGTTGCAAAATTCTACTTAATAAAATATAATTATTTATAATATATAAATAAATTTATCCACGCACAATAAATATATATAATCCATCAAACCCATAACATTTCAGATATTATTTCCACATAAAATAAGTCAAACATAACAAACAAAATAAAAAACATACCTAAATCAAACATTTTTACAGAAAATAGGTATAAAAAAATTTAATATTTTGCTCAAAAAAATAATAGATCTGAAAGATAATGAGAAGAGGAATATAACTTACAAAATGACATTGCAAATGGTGGTTGGAGGTGGCCGGAAATTTAGAAAGAAGGTGGTGCGTGTGAGAGAAAATGGAGGAGAGAGAGGAATAAAATGGTTTCTGCGTAAAAAATGACCCCAATTTAGATATATTAGGTGAATAGCGTCGGTTCACGTGAAGAACCGATGCTATCTACGTGGGATAGCGTTGGTTCTTAACGTTAACCGACGCTACACACACGGATAGCGTCAGTTCTTAACGTGAACCGACGCTACACACACGGATAGCGTCGGTTCTTCACATGAACCGACGCTATTGACCTAATTAATTTTTTTTTCAATTATTATTTTATTTAGACTAGCTATGTATATATATACATATATAGAAATAGAAAAAATAATTACTTTAGAATAATATTTAATTAAAATATATACACAATTAAATAAAGATATAATGTAGGTACATATATAAATTTAAATATCCAAACAAATAAACAAAATTATATAATTTTTAAAACTAATTGTCTAAAAAAAGGAAAAAGATACTATTTTTATCAAACTTAAATTTTAAAGAGTCAAATAAAATAATAATTAATTTTAATTTTTTTTAATTTAAAAAATAGGACGTAGCGTCGATTGATGTGGCGGACCGATGCTATTCACGTACGTAGCGTCGGTTCGCCACGTCAACCGATGCTACATCCAACGTGGATAGCGTCGGTTCTACACCGAACTGACTTTAAATTCATTATAAGTCAGTTTTTAGAAAAAAACCGACTTTACACAGCGACTTAAATACCCCTTTTTGTAGTAGTGACATATTCGACATCCCAAAACTTTCTTTCATATTATCAAAAAGAGTGGTCCAGCCTTATCATCCAAAAAAGATGACTCTTTTGATTTTGATATAGAATTTATCAGAGAAGAAGCCTAATTCATTACTAGACTTTCTAATCAGAGAGTTCCTTCAAAACAGTTAAATATGCCAAAGAAGAAGAAAGAAAAGGAGAAGAAGGAACCTCCTCCAAATCCTTCAAAAAATCCTCTCTTCATCCAAACCAATTATAACCTGGTCTTAAGTGGCCCAAGTATCACCACTAAATGATGCATCATCCTCAGATGATGGTCGGTGTTAGTAGAGCCAAGATTGGATCTTTAGCCTTAGAGACACTCCAGAATTCCTTCAGGCTACCTATGACACCCTTCAAGATACTTTCCATAATCTTAGATCCATATCACCATGCCACTATAGTGATAGAAGAAATGTCATCTACTAAAATCATCCATACACCAGGGAAAAGGGAAATTATTTCTCAAAATTTTTCAAAACCCTCATCTGAATATTTTTTAAACTATACACTGAGATAGTTATGACAGTTGAAAAATGATTCCTAGATAAGAATACTTATTTAACTGTTCAAAAATATTTTGGCAAAAATTTTTTTTATCAGACTTCGTATAATTCCAAAACACTAGAATACTATTAGAGTATTTTGGAAATAACAGGTAGTATGGAATTCAAACATTTCATCCACCCGAACCAAGCTGATGCCTAATATTCCACTTCCAAACTCCTCAAAGTCATATCTCTATCAGACTGGGGAAATGATCTATCAATACTTTTAGCCTTTCTAGTTGGTATTAACACAACCCAACCACATTATAAAACATACAATTATTGGGATTATTACCAAGCATGGTTTAATGCCTTTCTCATCCAAAACAAGAATAATCAACATTCCTAGTTATTCTTTTTCTTTCAAAAAATTATCAATCCAACAAAATTTCTATCATGGTTTAACAATTGGTGGAAATTGTTTGGTTCCATTTTGGAAATCCTCACTCCACTAGTGTAGGAAATCTATCAAACCTTCATTACCCATTTCAAACCCATACCCGATGAAAAAAGATTACATCATCTATGTATCTTCTCTATAAAATTCTACCTTCCCAAAGTATATTAATAGGTCTTAAAACCTGTTATACTAAGGTAGTTAATATCACCTGCCCATTGTAGGTAAAATGGTGGCCGTCTTTCACAATCCCCAAAACTCTTCTCAAACCAACCATCAAATAATGGCTAACCAAAACCGATCATTGAATAGCCAAAAATTGAAGAAATTCAAAACACATTGTTGTTCCTAGCCAAAAGGCTTACACCAATGCCCAAATTGATAATGCAAAAATGTAGGAGAAATTCTTGGACATCATAAGGCAATTATCACAAAAATCACTAGAACCCTCCAACAAAGCATCCCACGAGAAAGATGATTCGTTAGAAAAAATAAAATCACCATCACCACTTGCCTCCAAACCTCCATAAAAATCACCATAAACACCGTCCATAAAAATTTAAAATATGCAAACGGGACTATGAGCCCATTTATATTACAAGTCTACTAGCCCATATTTTATTAGGGTAAAAAGCCCAATTCATGTATCGGGGTTAACAACCTAAAACTATTAAGGGTTTTACAACCCATTTTATTTGTAAGCGGCCCATACAATGGCTCAGAAAAATCTTGAGCCAATTAAAAGTCATTGTAATAGGTCACTGTAACAGTTACTATAGCATTGAAATAAGAAAAAAAACAAGGAACAGTGACAGACAAGCCAATGTTCACAAAACATTAAAATGTATTCACTATTCAAAATAGTACCATCATCTTTTACAATATAAAATTGGTGACAAAATAATGTTCACAACACAGTAAAAGCATCTCCAATGGTACATAACTCTAGTTATAAAAGGTGACTCATTCTCAGTTAAAGGCATCGAAAAAAATCAACTGCATAATTTACCACTCATCATTCCTCCCAAGCTTCCATATACAGCCTCTTTGATAATAGTTTCCTTTTGTAACCTTCGACTTTTTTAAGTAAGTTTGTATTTTTTAAAAATTATTGTAATTAAGTTTTCATTATATATTTAAATTTTATTTGTAATACTCATGGCCAGCTAAGCCGCATAATCATATCAATATAATATTTGTTTATTAATCTTGTGTTCTTATTCTTTAGTATTATCTCTTCGATCAACTCCCCAGATCCTTGGTGCATTTATGGTATCAAATCCATGAGTACATATCTAATGTGTAAGAGGCAGAAAGAAACTCCTTTAGGTCACTATACGAATAAGATAAGGACTCTACCCCCTATAACATAGGAAGGGGAGCGTCTCCGCTTATCAAGCTAAGGTGGGAATGGGTGAGAAGCAGAAAGGAACTCTATAACCTCATCAATATGTTATCTGTGAACAGGAAGGTCCCTAACTATTTAGTTCCAAGCTAGTAGATGTCATAGGGCTCATGGTTATTAAACCTATGAACATTAGATCTTTAGGGGAAACACCTTTTTTATGGTATCAGAGTCAAGGGGATGTTTTAAGTTGTTTATTACAAACTATAGTTATTATTTTATATGAATTTATAATCCTTATATATTAGCATACATGTAACATAGATCCGGATGAAGGGTAATAAGTCATGTTTAGGAGTGATTCTGTTAGGGCAATAAAACCTTATAAGTGTAGGAGGTTTTTTAGTTACAGGTATACTAAAAGAAGAGAACTAAAATAGTGATAAAATAAGAAATATTTTCTGTATAATAAATTAGAATATTTCCTTGACTTAATTTTAAAAGTATAATTAAGAATTTTGATAGCTAATTAGAGAAAGTAATATTAAAGATTAAGATTTAATTATTAACAAATAAGGATATTATATTGATGGTTAGTATCCATAAGTTTACAACCTTTCATTTTAAGCTTTAGTTTTAATTTTTTAATTTAAATTTATTTTAGTTTTAAATTTCCAACTTTAATTCAAGGTAATAAAAAAATGTCTAATTTTAATTTTTCACTTTATACATCCTCATCTTTGAGGAAAAAAATATTATCAGTAGTGATGCACTCATTATTTAAAACTTTTCAAAATAAATTGATACTTGGAAAATTCCCAAGATTCACAAGGATCAAATTTTTAAAACAAAGATGATGAATCTTTTCAAACTAGATTACACTATCAAAACCATTAAGAGAGATATCCAACTCTCATCGCCTTACAAAAGCAATGAAATGTTTTCCAAAGAATCATTACAAAAACATATTGAAAAAAATTTCAATTATGTTCATATAGGATTATTCTAAGTCAGATTAAAACCCTTGACCAAAGAAGGTCTAAACATATCCATCCTAGCAACTCTTCAAGATGCTAAATTCAAATATTTCTTGGATTCTCTATTGGGAACAATTGAGTCGAGTCTCTATTTGGGACCGATATAATTTGATTGTTTTTCTAAATTCATAGTCTCCTTAAGTGACAAAAATATCAAGAAGTCATTTACATTACAATTCAAAACACACAACTATGATATGATCCCAAGATCTATCCTAGTTGCATTAATATTCAAAATGGATTACAAATCCATGATGTCTGCAATCAACACTGGACACATTCACCATTCCAAAATGGGAGAAACACTCCTCCTACAAACGAATCTCACAAGATCTAACAAAATCATCCCAAAACATATCACATGGAACCAAATCACCTTACCAGATGAATGGAAACTTGAAGGTTTGACTGAAACAGAGTCAAAACCACAAGAACCTAAACAAAATACCAATTTCCCATTTTGATATTTTTAATTCTTCTTTCATTTGTTTTTGGATCTTCAAATCTTGACACACTTGAAGTCCTTTTTTTATGTGAAATTGATCAATTCACCGTAGGTTAGTTGATCATAATGGATGATACGATTCCCATAAGTTTTGTGGATTTTGTTTCTAACCTTATCTCCTAGAACTGGAGAAAGTCTTGCTAGAAACTTTCCTTCTAGAAGGGTTGGTTTAAATCTTCTCTTAACATGACTACTAAGAAAAGTGGTTTTATAGTTTTGAAAATCACTCATCTTCTCACAATGTAAGTTAGAGAGAAGATCAACATTTTTATCTTTTAGATGGGAAGAGTCTCTTATAAAATGATGTGATATGGTAAAGAGTAATGTGGAAACTACATCTTGAATCGGTTCTCCATGATGATTGAGTATGGGTTCTCTATACTCTCCAGTCATAATGATATTCAAGATATCTAACTATTGTTGTTTTGATAGGTGGTAATCCCACTATCCTTTTATTTGGCCAAAAACACCAACTAATAAAAGTTCCATAACTAATTTGTCAGATGTACTGGACTGGGTTTTGTAAGCATTGGACACCATTGTCACTTGCTGTAATGTGTTTAATATTTGATGTTCTATCATGTCATTTATGTTCCATTCATAGATAGATGATGCATTATATTTTGGATAGATAACCTAGTTTGGTTGGGTACTAACATCTAATTATGGATACCTAACTAGTATAGGTTTTGCCAAACTAATTTTTGAATTTTAAGAGTCAGTTCAAGAGATGGTTCTTGAAAGGCTTCCTAGTCAAAGGTAGTAGGTTCTTGATTTTTTAAAACACTAATACTTTGAGGTGACTCAAATACAATAGAACCTATTTTAGAGTTTGAGCTTTGTTCTTCAAATTTGGATAATAGTTCTTCCTGGTCTAGTTTGGTGACCTAGAAGGGTTTGAAAATAGGGTTTTGAAATTTACTATCTACGAATTTATAGGAGGTAGAATGAATATCATTCTTTTGGTTCTTTTCCATCCTAGTGAGCTATTTACCTAAGGTGCTTAGGCAAATATTGGTAAAGTTGTTTTGGGTAACTATGTTTTTGAGGTTGATGGCATGGTCTTTCTGAGGGTTTTTCAGGGGACAGGCTTCAACCGTGGTTTGGGCATATGGAAAAGTTATTGGTCTCAATGGAGGATTTTCAGCCTCGATTATACCAACTAATGTTTTCCATAATGGTAATTACTTTTTAGTGTTAACCATGTCAATGGATTTAACTGGTTCAACAGTTTTGGTTTCTTTGGAAAATGTGGCTTATTTGAAAGGGTAGTTTCATTCCTTGTGAGAATAATATAATTCAAGCCAGTCATATAATAAAATGTTTTGTTTGTTGTGATTAACATACCTGATATGTTTTCTCATGAAGCTTGCTTGATTTTCTTTGGAGTATTTGTTAATATACCAAGTTTATAAATGGTTATTATATGAAGCGTTAATGTCTAAACATAGGGTTTTTATGTCTATCAATTTAAACTTTTTATCTAAGCTATTTAAAAGAAGTAATGAACAAGAAAATCAAGAATTCTCACTTAAGTTTATATATATATACACACACTCATGTTATATCAAAATGGCTCTTCTTATGTTAGTTTTTCTAACTTTGCTTTTTGAGCAGCTGTAGATTGTCAAGTCACCTCTAATTTTCTTCTCTGTTCATCCTTGTATTCTTTTTTATTTTTCCTACATAAATCTATCATATACCTTTATGATTTCCTATGAAACTAGAACCCTTTTAATATTTTAAATTATAATAGCACTTTCTTCAAAAAACGGTTTTATTTTTTTTTTCATTTGTTGAATTTCACGTGATATTACCAGTTTTTGTTGCATTTTACCCTCTCATTTACATTTTACCCTTTCCTTCCTAGCCTCTTAGATCTATTTAATTGGACGATACACAAATATATATGAATTAAACAAAGCTTAGTTTGGACTAACCAAAATTTGGGGTTAAATCACATAGATATGAAGTGATGTAGACTTTAAAGTTTTGTGGTACAATTAAGGACTACATTATAATAATTTTATTATATATATTGATTTTGAAATACTAAAGTGGTTTGTGTATGGTTATGTGGTCTAGGGAATCCATGGATAACCATTGGTAGAGGAACAATAATTGTGACTCATCTAAACTGAAAAGAAATTAAATAAAAAGACTACCCAACTCAAGTATCTGGATAATATGCATATTTTGTAAAGAATGTGTTCCCCAGTGTATATGTCTATCTCTAGTACTCTAAAGCCTTACAAATTTTATCCATTTTTTGTGTAGAACCAAGAAAAGGCTTTAGGTTTTGTTTGCCTTTTGAGTTGGTTATATATAAAGCTCAAGACCAAGCTAGATAGGGAAATTTAGGTAATCAATGATCCATGAAGAAGATGAAGATTTGGCGCTTGTAGTTTGGAGCATTTGAGGAGAGTCATCTTCTTTTTTTTATGGATTCGGCGTTTAGGATTAAATTTAAGATGAATCTTGATATAGACACTTATATAATGCTAATTTTCAAACATTTCTATGTTATTTTTTATTGTTTAAAGTTAATACACTCTGTGTGACACGATCTATCTACAAGCCAATCTTCTTAGTTAACACATTACTCCAAAGTTGAGAAATCCAAACGAGATGAAGATCTCAAAAACTTAGACTATTGAGCACAAGCCTCCGGCCACATCATAGTCATACATTGAGAAGTGATTTGGTATGCACATCACGTGATGGTATTCTCTTGAGTGTTTATATATATATATATATATATATATATATACATATATATATTAATTATTTTGAAATTAATCTAATTATTTACGTACAACAGGTGTTAGACTCGAGAATTTGCTTTTAAATTTTGTATAGATATAAATTTGAGTCTTTTGATGAAATAATTTATGAATCATAATTCTTATAAAAATAGAGTTGAGTGGTGATGCTGCCACAATTTAAATTGTTATTGCTACAATTATATTCATAATGATAAATTGTGTTTAACAAATAAAATAAAATGTTTCCAAAATGATTTGTAATACTTTTAAAGCATAAAACTCCTATTATATGAGTAATAAAAAAGTAATGTATCATCCGATCATGGAAATGAAGAGTTCATATAATGGTGAGTTCAACAATTCATCTAGTATGCACTAAAGCATAAGCTTGAGTGTTACATAAGACGTAGTTTGAGATTTTTCCTAGACGCACCTGTATGATAGGATCTCTAATCCTACCTCCATGTTAAATCATACATGGGTTGCCATATTGTCAATATAGTTTAGTGATATTTAATCGGGAAGTGAAATAATATAATAGTAATAACTTAAAAGATAGAAGAAAAATAGTAATAAAATGAGAAAGTTGAGAGATTTTTTCACTTGAATACAATAACAATTAATAAAATAAAGATGAAAAATAAAAATAAAATAAAAGAAACATTAGTATGGACGGATATAAATAAAATTTTGTTACATTTGTTTTTGTTCAATTAGAGAGATTTATGTTTAATATAATTTTGTTTTTGAATTGTTTTCTTCTAAATAATATCTGAGTTAATATATTTGACTTTAGTTTGTATAAATAATTGTAGGTTTATATTAGTATAAAAAATTTGTCCAAAATATTTACTAAGCCTCAGCACACAGCTTAATCCCACAAAAGGAATTGTATGATCACTTTTATCGTTACATTAGTAATTTATATTTAGAATAGTTGGGCTAAACCCTGGTTAATTTGGGTCGTAGGCCTATGTATGTTTTCTAATCAAAACGATATTTTTAAATTATATGGAAGTTCAAACTCACTTTAAAATCGTTATGGTATGTTCAAACTTTGAATTGAATTAAGTTAGATTACGAGTTTACATTATATGAAAATTTATGAGACAATGTTATAAAATTATCAAAGATACATATATTTTATATGATTTAAATTAACTTGCATTGTGGGTTGATTTTGGGCCAAATCCATATGCCTTAAAAAATAATTTTGATTAAAATTGACCAAATATGTTTTAATTTAATCGAGTTTTGATCAAGTTGAATTCAATTAAATCGAAGAATATGTAAGGCTAAGTATGCCTAGTTACAATCCTGTATCAATTGTGAGAAATTGCATAATCTTATCAATTGTGAGGAATTGCATAATCTATTTTTTTTTTGTCTGATTTAGTTATTACATGTTTATTTAATTATTTATATCACCTAATATTTAAAATAATCTTTAAAAAAATTAAATAAAATATACATAATTAAATTAGTAAAAATAACAAGCACCTAACAAACCTCGGATCCTAATTCTAGTTTGTGAGGCCTATTTATTCATGGTATATCACAAAAATCATATTTAAGAAAGTTGCCCTAAAATTTGAGGAATTCTTTCATACAATGAAGTACTCAAAGATGGTAAAATGGGTTTATTTTTATAAAAAAATGAAGTAAAATAAATATAAATGAAATCAACAATTATTAGTAACAATGTATATATCAAAAGTTTTTCCTAAAATTGTTACTTTTTCAAATAACGATTGAATTTGATTGGTTTCACATACCATATGTATATATACACAAAAATAATTTTATGAGAAAAGAAAAGCATTTTGTTAAATCAAAATAAGATATTTTAATTTCAATAAAATACCAATAAAAGAAAGAAAAAAGAAGAAGGAAAATATCAAAAATAACATACTTAAAACTTGTCACTATAAAAATAACTTTTTAAGTCCAATTCATACATTTTTAGTATTAAAAAATGAAATTTAGTATATCATTTTCACATTGAACGCCGTTCAATTTAAATTATAGTTATTTTTGACCCATTTAATTTTAAAATCCGTTTAATTAATCTTATTTGATATTATTAAGTATTATTTTTATTGTTATAAATTCAAAGTTTTTATTATTTTTTTCCAAAAATATTTTAATTATTAAAGGTTTTTTTCATAAAATTTGGCGTAAGATATAAGTTAGGAAAGCATAAATTATCATATTAATAAAATATTGTATTTGATTAAAAAAGTATGTATATCATAAATTTAAGATGAATTTTAAATCATGTGATATTGTTTTATTAATAAATATAATTAAATCTATATAATTATATATAAAAAATATTATCACATAAGTGTTAATTGGATTAATTTATAATAAATGGAGATAAAAAGGTTTAATTGGATTCATTTACTCGGTTCAATTATTCAAATTTTATCTCAACTTAGACATATAATTTGTTTATTGAGAAATAATATAGTTCAACTTAGATATATAATTTGTTTATTGAGCACTTCATTGTACATTAAGTTATTATTATAAAAGAATTAATATATTAGATAATTATTGATTAAAATAGTAATATTTTTTAATTTATAATTAACTATTATATTAGTTATTATAACAACTTTATATATAAAGACTTTTTCTTTTCTCTAAGTATAGATATTTAGAAGAACATAAAATCGTGTAAGTATACACGGTCATGAGTAATAATATGATAAGTAAAATATCGTTCCGATGGAGATTTGTTTCCAGTGTTCGTTAATTACTAAAATTATTTCAACCTGATTTTATCCAAATAGTCGATAGTTTGATGCAGTTTGACTAACTAATTTTTATAATAGTTTATAAGAAAATTCTAGGATTGTAGTTTCACCAAATTAATCCACTTGAATCATATTATTTTCTCTTGATTTATGTTCTCGTATTTTAAGTTGTTAACCAAGAACTCCTAATTTATCCATATATCTCTTCCGAGCTCCATATAGACACATCTTGCTAAAATAATTCACTATATTCCTATGAGAATTAAATTCAACCAGATTTATTAAGTTCTAAGTTCTCAAATAGTTACACGTACAATAAAGGTATATTCCTATCCCTTATATATATATGTTATTTTATCACGAGCAACACACAAAAATGCATTTTCCAAGTTTATTTAAGTGTCATAGATCAATTAATTAATCTTCCAACAATTAAAAGCATTAAGCACCAATAAAATAAACAACTTAAAACCATTCCATAAATCATTCAAAAATAAGTAATTCAAGTTTCATCATTTAAGCTTGCATGCAACCCTAGAACAAATAAATTAGTTCATAGTAGAAATTAAATTTACAATACAACAATAATCAGACATTTCAGAGAAATAAAATTTAAAAGGAAAAGATTAGGAGAAACTCTTTCATGATTCCTCAATGAAAAATAAATTTCTTCCCTTTTCTTCTTATAAGTTGTCTTCTTTCTCTCTATTTCCTAAGAAAATAACAACATAAAAATGTTAAAGAAAAGTTTCTGTGTGTTGTAGAGAACACGCAGAGAAGAAATTAAAAATTGAAGTGAGAATGGAAACATGAAAAACTAAAAAAAAACTCCTTAACAACTTTCCTCGCGTCTCCTATATACCACCCTCAAACAATTTTTTTTTATAAAAATGCATGTAGTGGGGGATAGAAATACATGGAAAATAATAAAAAGCACACGCGTGGAGACAATAATTATTTAGCTAGAAGAATGCGTCGTTCTGCGTTTTATTTTATTTTAAACGCATGCCACATGTCAATCTCTGACTCGCTGGAATGAACGCACACATGAAGAATAGCTGGAACGCATCACACGGGAACTTGGCACACTGGAAGTGCGTGACAGACTATGCTAACACATGGGTGACGCAGAACGAACTGGAAAGTGGGTTCCGTTTCTACGTTTTCATTTTACCAAACACATGCCACGTGTCGTCATATCATTTGCTGGAATATTAGTCTTGACACGTGGTAGCTTATAATTCAATGTAATGGAAGGGTGCACGCAGTCTATATGGTCCGCGTCGCACGTATTGAGTTTTGTGCAGCGACACGTAGGTCCCACTCTACACGCCCACCTGCGCGATAGGTGGGCCACACTTGCCTTTGTCACGTCTGGATTCCACACGCCTGATCATGTAAATTTTCTCTAAATATTTTGTCTGGTTATTTTATTATTTTTCTGGACAAGAGTTTGAAATTTATGTTTTCAATAGTCTATGCGTGGTAGGAGATCCTTAGGAAACCCTCTTACACCATATGTAAATAATATTCATAAATTTAAACAACTGTTAACAAGACTGGATTCTAACCATCAACCTATTTCTGAGCCAAACATAGAACCAAGCCTTAATCCTTTATTGGAACCGAAAGAAATGGAAGAAAACTAACATGTTAGGGAAACCACCATGAAGGAGTTTGCAAGACTAGTGATTGGCACGACAACTGCCGCTATCCAGGTTGGTGAGACTGCTCGAAATTATGAACTAAAAAATATTCATTTTTCTATGCTTTCTTCCTTTTATGGGCTGCCTAATAAAGATTCTATTTCCTTCATTATAGACTTCTATGCTACAGTCCAAACCTTCCCCCTTGGTATTCTAAACGAGGATCAACATAGAATGAGATGTTTCCCCTACACTTTAAAGGACAAGGCCAAAGCTTGGTTGATGTCACTTCCCCCAGGTTCTCTGATGACACGGGAGAACATTTATAATAAATTCATGGGAAAATTCTATTCCCACCAAAAAGCATCAGAGTTGAGAGGAAATATTGCTACTTTCTCTCAGATGGAAGGAGAACCATTCCATGAAGCTTGGGATAGGTTCAAAATGTTTCTCACTCAATGTCCCCTTCACAGCTTTCCCCTGCAATTGTAGAACCAATTCTTTTACGATGGACTTATGCAACAATGTCAGTTCATTGTCGACAACGCTGTAGGAGGAGCAATGGGAGAAAATACTACCTTTTTGAGATTTTGGGTGCTAATTCTCAACAGAAAAGCTCACGAGTGAGAAAAGCTAGAGTTCATGAAATCGATTCCAGTAATGAAGTTCAACAACAACTTGTTCAATTGACCAAGCAAGTTTCCCTTCTCACTATGCAAACCATCACCAATAATGAACATTATGGTTTGTATAGCAACATGGGACATGATACTGAAGCCTGTCCATATCAAGGAGAAACAACAAGTAGACCTGAACAGGTTAATTTATTGAGAGCATATCAATAGAAACCAAGGTTTGACCCCAATTCAAACACCTACAATCCTGGGTGGAGAAATCATCCAAACTTCTCCTGGAGGCAAAAAAACCCTCATTTTGCTCAAAGCTTAAATTAGCTAGGCTAGCAATTCCACCAGCCTATTCCAAGAAGCATTCCTAATAAATCAACCCTGGAGGACAACTTGAATTCTTTTATTCAATTTTTTAGAGATAACCAATCTAAAACCAATCACAGTTGGACTCTCTTGAAGCTTCTATAAAAAAGGTGGAAGTTCAAGTAGAACAGTTAGTTGAACATTTGCAAAACAAAGCAAAGACTAACTGAATGGTCAAATGGGATCAAATAAATTCAATGAAGATGAGACATTGAGTTTGTCATTCTGCAATCTCCAAGCAACCTCTTACTAGAAGACGATAAATTTTAGTCCTACGTGGGAGGTCACCCATTATTGTATTTTCCTTTATTTTTGTTTATTTTGTGTGTAATAAAATTCAAATGAAATAAATTTGTTTTTTTCAAAAATTGTATCCATTCTTTAAATTTAGCATTAAAAAAAATTTCTTTACTTAATTAATTTAGATTTTTATTCTAAAAAAAATATGTACAAATAAATAATAAAATAAAAATAAAAAAATTAGTTTCCCTGCACCTTTCTGCTTTAAGCCTATACATTTTTTCAAGTGAGAAATTTTTCTTAGACATATCTACTATTTTTAAGAGCTAAATGTTGATACATAATAGGAGGAGGATCAATTTCAATTACAAATAGCAATGGGAGATGCTGAAGATAGGCGGAAAATGATGAAAGACTATGCAATGCCAATCATTGGCAATGTAACTTCCGGCATACAATTACAAGAGGCTGAAAGGAATTATGAATTGAAAAAGATTCATTATTCTTTGTTGCCTTCCTTTTACGGTGTCCCTAATGAAGACCCTTTGCATTTCATTCGAGAATTCTATGCTATTGTCCAAACCTTTCCACTACATTCAATTAATGAAGATCAACTTAGGATGAGGTGTTTTCCTTACACCCTTAAGGACAAACCTTTCCTCTACAGTCGGGTTCTCTAAAAACTTGGGAGGCAGTATATGAAATGTTTATGGGTAGGTTCTATTCCTATCAAAAGACTGTTGATCTAAGGACGAAGATAGCAACATTTTCTCAAATGTATGAAGAGCCCTTTCATGAAGCTTAGGAACGATTCAAACTCCTTTTCATTCAATGTCATAATCATAGCTTTCCATTACAACTATAGAACCAATTCTTTTATGATGGATTGACACTACAGAGTCAATACATGGTTGATAATGCTGCTGGAGATGCAGTAGGAGAAACAACCGCAGAGGAAACCTGAGCTATTGGGTTCTAATTCCCAACAAAGAAGTGCTAGAAGGAGAGCAAGAGTCAATGGAGTTGGCTCCAATAATGAGATAACCTTGCAACTTGCTGAATTGACTAAGCAAGTGCAACTTCTCACTACCTACCAAATGCCAAATAGAGAGGTATATGAAGTGTGTTTTTCAATTGGGAATGGTACTCATATTTGTTCAAATACTTGTGATTCTAGTTTCGATGCCATGGAGGAAGTCAAATCCTTTCAAAGGTATCATCCAAACACCTATAATCACCCTAACCATCATTGGAAATAAAACAATTACCCAGCCTACACCCAATGTCCAACACTAAGGTCGAATTAAAACCACCCTTACCCACCAAGCCAATATTTTAAGCCAACCTTAGAGGATAGCTTGAATGCTTTTATTCAAGTTAGTTGTGACAACCAATTGATGAATAATCAAAGGTTGAACATCATAGAGGCTTCAGTTAAAAGGATTGAATCTAAAGTTGGGAAATTGGCTGAACAAATACAAAAGAAGGAACCAGGAAAGTTGCCCAGTCAACCAGAACAAGCAAAGGATGTAAGAACACTTCGAAGTGGTAAGGTAGTCAATACCAGTTTACTTGAAATCTCTAACAATCTACCTTGTAGTTCAGGTAATAAAGAAGGTGATATTCTAGTCTCACATAAGGAGAAATAAGTGTTAAACTTAAAAAGCCTTCTAAAAACCTCATTGGGGAGTCATCTGACATCCCCAAAATTCAAAAGAAAATAGAACCACACCAGTTGCAAGTACCTTTTCCACACCGGTTAAAAGAACCCAAACAAGATAAGCAATTCTATTATCTTTTTAATATGCTCTCTAAAGTAAATATCAATTTACCATTATTAGAAGTGATCATGAATGTGCCCTCATATGCTAAGTTTTCAAAGAGTTGAACACTAAGAAAAGGAGGTATGAACTAAATGAACGAGTAGTAGTATCAGAAATTTCTAGCATTGTACTTCAGCACAAACTACCATCTAAGTTGAAAGACCCTAGAAGATTTATTATAAACATAACTATGGGCGATAGGAAGGTTGCTAAAGCAATGCTTGATTTAGGTGCTAGTATAAATTTGATGCCCTACTCTATATTCTTACAGCTCAATTTAGGAGATTTAAAACCCATAACTACGTCCCATCAACTTACAGATAGATCTCTTAAGTATGCAAAGGGAATAGTTGAGGATGTGTTGGTACAAGTAGAAAAACTGATAATACTTGTTGACTTTGTGGTTCTGGATATGCAAGAAAATCTAGCCTTGGACAGAGAGCACACAATACTACTTGGTAGACCATTTATGGCAACTACTAAAACTATTATTGATGTCCAAGATGGAAATTTGACAATGACAGTCTTAGGAGAGTGTTCATTTTAAAGTTTTTGATTCTTCACCTTTTCCTTCTATTTTTGCCATCGATGAAATATTCGATGTTCACCCTTTGGATAATCTTGTCCAAAGCACCTTTTCCCGACCAGAATAGAAGACAAGCTTCAAACTGTTCTTACACTTGAAAAGGTCAAAGAAGATTTAGATGAGGAAATTAAGGGGTACCTTGAACGACTAGAAAATGATGAAGTAATGACAAAATCTACTACACTTTTAAATCTACCCAATTCTTCATCTAGTAAAGAGGCCAATCCACCTAAACTTGAACTCAAAGACTTACCTGAGCACTTAAAATATGTGTTTTTGGGAGAAGGAGAAACTTATCCAGTGATAATTTCTTCAACCTTGACCAAAACCCAAGAAAACGAACTTATCAAAGTGCTTAAACAGTTTAATTAATCAATAGGATAGAGTATCGGGGATATAAGAGGCATTAGTCCTACAATGTGTATGCACAAGATCAATTTGGAGAATAGTGCTAAACCTATACGAGAAGCCCAAAGAAGACTAAACCCAAATATGCAAGAGGTAGTTAAGAAATAAATTCTTAAATTGTTAGGAGAAGGAATTATCTATCCTATTGCGGATAGTAAGTGGGTTAGTCTAGTGCATGTGGTACCTAAGAAATATAGGATAACAATTGTTAAAAATGACAAAAGTGAATTAGTGCCCACTAGAATAATCACTAGATGGAGAATGTGTATAGATTTTAGGAAACTAAATTTCTATACTAAAAAGGATCACTTTCCTCTTCCATTCATTGATCAAATGTTGGAAAGATTAGCTGGGCATAAATTTTACTATTTTCTAGATGGATTGTTTGGATATTATCAAGTACCTATAGCCCTAGAAGATCAGGAAAAGACCACATTTACATGTCCTTTTGGGACTTTTGCTTTTTGAAGAATGCCATTTGGGTTATACAATGCCCCCGCCATTTTCTAGAGATGCATGATATCTATTTTCTCGGACATGGTGGAAAATTTCATTGAGATTTTCATGGACAATTTCTCTGTCTTTGGGAACTCATTTGATGATTGCTTACATAAATTGACATTGGTTTTAGAAAGATGTATTGAATGCAATCTCACCCTTAGTTGGGAGAAAAGTCATTTTATGGTTCAACAAGGGATAGTTTTAGGACATATAATTTCAAACAAGGGTATTGCAGTTGATAAGGCAAAAGTTGAATTGATTTCCAAACTACATCCCCTACATCTATGAAGGGGATAAGAAGCTTCTTAGGACATGTATGATTTTACAAACGATTTATTAAAGATTTCTCTAAAATAAGTCGTCCCTTATGTAACTTGCTATCAAAAGATGTTTATTTTAATTTCAACAATGACTGCCTTATTGCCTTTAATACCTTGAAAGAGAAACTAACATCTACCCCTGTTATTATGGCACCAAACTAGTCTTTACCCTTTGAAATAATGTGTGATGCTTCTGATTATGCTATTGGAGCAGTCTTGGGACAAAGAGTGGATAAGTGTTTGCATGTCATCTACTATGCTAGCAAAACACTCAATAATGCCCAAATGAATTATACAACCACTTAAAAGGAATTCTTGGCTATAGTATTTTCTTTAGAAAAATTCAGGTCTGATCATGCTGCTTTAAGATACCTATTAAGTAAACCAAATTCCAAGCCAAGATTAATCAGGTGGGTCTTACTTTTACAATAATTTGACCTAGAAATAAAGGATAAGAAAGGTAGTGAAAACTTAGTAGCTGACCATTTTTCTTGGTCGAATTCTGACTTCAATTCTCTTAAAGATGAGAGTAATGAAGAAATAGTTGAAACCTTTCCTGATGAACAGTTATTTTCAATAGGTTCGAACCCATAGTATGCTGATATTGTAAACTATCTTGCCATTGGTGTCTTGCAACATAACACTTCATATCAGGAAAAGAAAAGGTTTTTTTGAAACTATTAAGGAATATTTCTGGGATGGCCCTTATTTATACAAGATTCGTCAAGATCAAGTCATTTAGAGATGTGTACCTGAAGAAGAACATAATAGCATTCTAACTTTTTGTCATAAACTTTATTATGGGGGCCATTTTGGTGGTGAAAAGATAGCCCGTAAGGTATTACAGTTTAGATTCTTTTGGTCCACTCTTTTTAAAGATGCTCATATGTTTTGTGCACAATGTGATAGATGTCAAAGAACATGAAACATAAGCAAAAGAGATGAAATGCCTTTGACATCTAATTTAGTTGTTGAGCTCTTCGATGTATGAGGGATTGACTTTATGGGTCCTTTTTCCCCCAACCAATGGTTTTCAATATATTTTGGTTGCTGTGGATTATTTATCCAAGTGGGTAGAAGCTATCCCTACTAAAACCAATGATACTAATGTTGTTGTTAAATTCTTGAAGGATTTAATATTCAGCAGGTTCGGAACACCTAGATCTATAATAAGTGATGGAGGTAGCCATTTTTGTAACAAGATATTTGATGGAGTACTAAACAAGTACAACATCACACATAAAGTAGCTACTCCATATCATCCTCAAACTTCTGGTTTAGTGGAAGTAAGTAATAGGAAAATTAAGGGAATATTGGAACGCACTGTGCATCCTTCAAGGAAGGATTGGGCATTTAAGTTAAATGATGCCTTATGGGCATACCGCATTGCTTACAAAACACTTATTGGGATGAGCCCTTACCAGTTAATCTTTGGGAAAGCGTGCCACCTTCTAGTTGAACTCGAACACAAGGCTTGCTAGGCAATTAAAGAATTAAATATGGATTTCGATAAAGTAGGAGAAATGGTTACTCCATCTTGATGAGTTGGAAGAAATTAGGAACGAAGCCTGTGAGAATGCCAAATTATACAAAGAGCGTACTAAGCGCTATCATGACAAGAGGCTAGTTCCTAAGACTCTTCACCCTAGAACGAAAGTTCTTTTATTTAACTCTCGTTTGAGATTGTTTCCAAGAAAGTTGAGATCAAGATGGGATGGACCATTCAAAATAGTTCAGGTATTTGCACATGGAGTAGTAGAACTATTGGATTCGAAGACACAAAAAACATTCAAAGTCAATAGGCATCGTCTGAAGCCTTATTTAGAAAAACCAAACAACATTGCTGAAATGGATTACATTTGGCTGAGTAACCCTTAGCACCATAAACTTTCGTCTTGCTAAGACATTAAACTAAGCACTGGATGAGAGGCAACTCATCATTTTAGGTAATTTTCTTTTATTTCTTTTATTTATTTATATTCTATTGTTTATTTTAGTTTAATTACATGTGAATAATTTTAAAATTGTTAAAACTAAAAATATTTGTTGAGATGTTAGAAGTTCACAGCGATCTGTCTGTGTGAACTTTAATGATGAATATGATGGATGCACTGATAAGAATCAAATTATTACATTTTTGTTATAATTCAAATGTTGATATTTGTGTGAAAATTTCGTTTATTTGATTATTTATCCACAAATGTCATTTCACAGGTATTTCATGTTTAAAGTGAAATTTCAAGTAAAATCATAATTTTGGAGAAGTTTGGGACAAATTTCAATGATCGGGATAGAGTGCAAATAAAAAGAAAACAAAATTTCAATATTTGGAAATTCACCGCCAGCGAGAATATTCTCGCTACTGGCAAAAACCTTACAGAAAATACGGTGAAAATCATGCAGGGAGCACGAGTTTTGCAAATTAATCTCGCCACTGGCCAAGTGAATCTCGCCGCAGCCAAGTTAATCTCATCGCCGGCCAAGTGCATATCGCTGTCGGTCACATTAATCTTGCTGCCGGTAAGAATTAGCGGAAATAAAAATTGTAACTTTTCCAGAAATCTCGCCGCGGCAAGAATAATGTCACCGCCGGCGAGTTTCGAAAAACATTTTTTATGTTGTTTTGTTCCAAAATTGCCCCCAAAACCCTAGATCTATATATACAATATGATGGAGAAAGAGGCCATGGCAGAGAGAGAGCAGATGTGAGTCATTTTTGGAGGAGAAAAGGAAATTTTGGGGAGAAAGTTTGCAGAAGCTTGAAGTATCATCACCATTGTTGCTACCAAGTCTTCATCTTCAAGAGTTTTTCATCTTTTCTCCTTAGCTTTTATTTTCTGCATTCTATTCAGATTTGTTATTCATGGATTCAATGGAGAATATGTTTTTTTCTTATTTCTATTATGATCTAATTCGTTTTTGCTAAGGCTATGATGTAGTTAAATCAAGAAAATCTGATTTCTTGTGTTATCGTTATATGAATTCATTATTTTCAATTTGAGTATTTATTTCCATGCTTAATGCTTTTAAATTTCTGATCAAGATTTAGATGATTTGTCGCATTATATTGAGACCGAGAGGAGATGTGTAATGAATGCTTCTTGTGATAAATACCGTATGTTGAATGCAAGTTTGACACCTAATGCATGATGTATGTGGTTATTCTAGAAATTCCATAAATGGTAATGTGCTTATTTGTGATTAAATCTTCATAGAAATATAGTTAGTTTTCATAGATAAGTAATTCTAATATAACTCGAGAGAGAGTATTAGATAAGTTTGGGTTTTTCAACCATCACTTCTAACTTTAATTCTCATATAACATGACTTGAAATCGGATTGAATTGATTTAGCAAAATCAAATGCCTTAACGTTTTTAATCATTTGTGAACAACATTAAATTTTGTTATTTGCGTTTAGTTTTAAGTTAATTTACTTCTTAAACAAATTCAACAATTTTGTTTTCAAATAGAATTAGGATTAGTCAATTTCGGTACTTAATAATGCTATACCTTGTGGGTTCGATATCAGTACTTTTGTGTACTTTATTACTTGAACGATTCATACACTTGCGAATTTACGCATCAAGTTTTTGGCATCGTTGCCGGGAAATGGTTTGATTTTATTAATATCGATACTACCTAATCTTAGTTTTAATTTGAAGTTCATTTGCTTTATCATTGTTTCATTTTTAATTTGTTTATTTTGATCTTTTATTTTTTTTATCATAAAAAAAGGTAACTTTGTGTTGTTTTTATGCTAGTTAATTTTCTGGTTGTAGGATTGTTGTATGACATGTACAAGAAGCCTTAACCATTTTCCATTTGATCCGGAGATTGATATCATACATAGGAGTCTAAACCAAGAGAGAAGGCATTCAACCTCACCTCCGAATAGACAATCAGCTATGGATCCACCATTTTTTGAGGGAGGTAGAAATTATAGAGCTTTGAGGGATTAAGCTGTGCTTAATGTTGCTGGAACTACTTCGGGTATAAGGAGGCCAACTGTTCAAGCCAATAACTTTGAGATAAAACCATCCTTTATCCAAATGGTTCAATCAAATCAATTTGGGGGAATGTTAAAGGATGATCCAAATGCACATATTGCTTACTTTCTGGAGGTGTGTGATCTTTACAAGATAAATGGTGTGTCTGAAGATGCTATAAGATTGAGGGTTTTCCCTTTTTCAATTCGGTATAAAGCCAAGGAGTGGGTAAACTCATTACCATCGGGATCAATTACAACATGGAATGAGTTGGTTCAGAAATTCTTGTCCAAGTTCTTTCCTCTTGCTAAGACGGCAAAATTGAGGAATGAAATCACATCTTTTACACAGTATGACCAAGAATCATTGTATGAAGCTTGGGAAAGATTCAAAGAAATGTTGAGGAAGGGCCCACATCATGGTATACCAATTTGGCTGCAAGTCTCTACATTTTATAATGGGTTGGTTTCAAACTATCGTGCAATGATTGATGCTGCATCTGAAGGGTCTTTAATGGGAAAAAACAAGAGGATGCTCATGAGTTGTTAGAGATTATGGTAGAAAACAACAATCAATGGCATTCAGAGTGGGTAATTGCAAAAAGACCAGCAGCAGTGCATGAAATTGATTCAGTGAATGCTTTGTCGGCTCAAGTTGCTGCTCTTTCAAGAAAGATGGATTCTTTGTCATCCAAATTCGAATCCAAACCAACTACACAATGTGATTTATGTGGTGGAAATCATGCTAGTATCGAGTGCCAAGCTGGAAATCCATTTGCTTCACCAAATGCTGAGCAAGAAAATTATGTTTCAAATTTCCAAAAACCTCAACATAACCCATATTCGAACACCTACAATCCAGGTTGGAGAAATCATCCAAATTTGTCATGGGGAAATAACCAAGGGGGATTCAAACCGTCATCATCTTCCTACCAACCCCAAGAGAAGAAACAAACAGATTTGGAAGGAATTTTGGGAAAGTTCATTGAGGAGACAAGAACAAATTTCAGAAATCAAGAGGCCATCAACAAGAACATCCAAAACCAACTGAGGCAGCTTTCAAAGCAGATTGCAGAAAGGTCTCAAGGATCGTTGCCTAGTGACACAATAAATCCCAAAGAGCATGCAAAGGCTATCACATTGAGAAGTGGTAAAGAACTTGAATGTCAGAGGAAATCAGAGAAAAAGATGGAAGAATCTAAAGAAAAGCCATTAACATCCCAAGATGTTAAACCTTCCCTAAATGCGAAATATGAGCCTCCTATCCCATATCCTCAAAGATTGAATAAGAAAAAGCTTAATAATCAATTTGATAAATTTTTGGATATTTTTAAGAAATTGCATATTAACATTCCTTTTGCAGAGATGTTGGAACAAATGCCCAAGTATGCAAAATTCATGAAAGAAATTCTATCAAAGAACAGGAAGCTGAGAGATTATGAAACTGTAATGCTAGATGAGGAGTGCAGTGCAGTTCTTCAAAGAAAACTGCCACAGAAATTGAAAGACCCAGGGAGTTTTACTATACCTTGTACTATATGAAGTTGCGATTTTAATAAAGTCCCATGTGATTTAGGAGCAAGCATTAATTTGATGCCACTTTCTATTTTCAGGAAACTCGGCATGGGAGAAGTGAAGCCTACTTCAATCTCTCTACAATTAGAGGATCAATCGGTGAAATACCCTCGAGGGGTAATTGAGGATGTTTTAATTAAAGTTGACAAATTTATTTTCCCTGTAGATTTCGTGGTCCTTGACATGGAGGAAGATAGAAAGCTACCCTTGATATTGGGGAGACTGTTCCTTGCAACTGGAAGAACATTGATTGATGTTCAGCAAGGAAAGCTCATTCTATAGGTGCAAGATGAACAAGTGACTTTTGATGCTTTTGAAGCAATGAAATTTCCAAATGAGGAACATTATTATTTTTGAATTAACACTCTTGAAAGGTTAATCTCAGAAACTTTTGAGGAGAGAAATCCATTGGTACCACTAGAAGCTTGCCTTGTGAAATCAGCAAAAAATGAGATGGATGAAATGAGGAATGATGCTTATGAGAATGCCCAAATATACAAGGACAAGACGAGGTTTGGCATGATAAGCACATTTTGAGGCAAAACTTTGAGGTGGGACAGAAAGTGCTGCTTTATAATTCCTGTCTCAGACTTTTTCCAGGAAAGCTAAAATCTCGTTGGTCAGGACCTTTTCTAGTAACCAAGGTGTTTCCTTATGGAACAATTGAGATTAGTCATGAAACAAAGGGAACTTTCAAGGTAAATGGGCAACGGTTGAAACCATATTTTGACGGAGAATTCAGTAAGCAGAAATAATGACATAAAGTCTAGCTAATGACTATAACTTAAAGCGCTTAATGGGAGGCAACCCATCAGATTTTTTTCTCATCTTTTATCTCATTTTATTTTAGAAATTTTAAATTTTAAATTTTAGCTTAAATTTTAAGTTTTGGAAAATTATTAGTTAGATTTTAAATTCTGCACTTCATTTTATGATAATTTTATTTTTAATTAAATTTTCTCATTTTATTTGTCTTTCAGGTAAAAAAAAACAAAAGCCATTTGCAGTTTTTCTTTCTTACATTGAGGACAATGTAAGGTTTTGGTTGGGGGTGCGGTAAGCGGAAAATCTTTTCTTCCCTTCATTTTTTTAGTAGTTTTGTTTGTGTGTTTATTTGTATTTAATTTTGATTTTCCATTTATTTTCTGCATCTTTATTTAATTTCTTTTATTTGTTCATTATCTTTTATTTATTTATTTATTTATTTATGTTTATGTTTATTTTATTTTATTTTTCTCTCAATTTCAATTTTACTTGTTTTAATTTGCACGTTGATGATAATAATGTGATTGTGATAACAAGTAGCTTTTAGAAGACATTAAATTTTGCTTCGGTTTAAAGATAATTTCAAATTTTGATTTTACCAAGTTGGCGACTCTTTTGGTATGTGGTATGATTTGGTTGATTAGTCTAAATGCTTAGAGAAGTCTTATGGGCGAATTTTTCATGGTAATTTTTGTGATCTCAACAAACTCTAGAACTCATTTGAAAACCTCTTGAGGCGAAATAATTTGGAATTACACTGTTTAGGATATGATGTAGGCCATTTTTTGATCGATTGTGCTATATTAAGCCTACCTTGTTATCTTTATATCACTAGTTACCTCTTTGAGCCTATTTAAATATAATGTTAGCCTTATTTTTCTTTCTTTTTGCCTTCTATAACCTACCCTTTGTTTAGCCAATATATATAATTCCTACCTTATTTGTTAAGAGCACTTAATTTTGAACACAAACTTTTCAAGAGCAATTGGAGTAAGGATGGAATAAAAAAAATTGTTCCACATATATTGGAAGAAATTGGTTGGGGTTGTGTTTAGAGAAAAAAAAGAAAAGAAAAAAGAGAAAAAAGGGCCTTCACACTCTAGTAAATAAAAGAGTGTTAGTGATGGATGTACTGAGGTGAAAGATTGAGGAAGAATTTTGTTTATCTTTGGAAAAATGGGTTATGATCGGAAGAAACAATTTGGGTTAAATGATATTACTCTTTTACTTAATTGGTTGTGTTTAATCTAATAAGTGCTATTATTTATATTTTGATACTTCCTGATCTTTCTTAACCAAATACCTAAGCCTAACATGACAAGCCTCATAAAATCCTATTGATCCGAAGTGGTGTATTTTCCTTCATTAGTGGAGAGAGTTTTGAAAAGTGAGCCTATGGAGTTTGAGATTTCACCTTTTTTTTTGTGGATATTATGCATAATATTATCCGGGCATTATGGCTATTGGTTTGTGGTTTGATGGATGTTTAAGAGTCAATAACAAAAGTGAAATTGGCATTTGAGATTTCTTAAAGCTTAGGTGACATTTGTGCAAATTAATTGTTGTGTGATTTTATTGTTTTGAGTTAGGATAGTTATAGGTAAGATGTTTATGGGTATCATCACTGGAAGCACTCACTAGACTACAACTCATCCTACTAGGGCCGCCTAGGGGTTTAAAGGCTTATTGCATACGCTTAATGTAATGTGGTAAATAGAATAAATTTTCTTTGAATTTTTCTTTTCATGTCTCCTTTGAATTTATTCATAGATTGCTTTTCTTGCTAGAGACTAGCAAGAAGCTGGTTGGGGGTTGTTGATAAGAGTCAAATTATTGAATTTTTTTTATAATTTAAATGTTGATATTTGTGTGAAAATTTTGTTTATTTGATTATTTAATCCACAAATGTCATTTCACAGGTATTTCGTGTTTAAAGTGCAATTTCAGGTAAAATCAAAATTTTGGAGAAGTTTGGGACAAATTTCAATGATCGGGATTGAGTGCAAATAAAAAGAAAACAAAATTTCAAAAAGTGCATCTCGCCGCCGGCGAGAATTAGCGGAACCAAAATCGTAACTTTTCCAAAAATCTCGTCGCGGCGAGAATAATGTCACTACCGGTGAGTTTCGTCCGAAAACACATTTTTTATGTTGTTTTGTTCCAAAATTGCCCCCAAAACCCTAGATCTATATATACAATATGATGGAGAAAGAGGCCATGGCAGAGAGAGAGCAGATCTAAGTCATTTTTGGAGGAGAAAAGGCAATTTTGGAGAGAAATTTTGGAGAAGCTTGAAGGATCATCACCATTGTTGCTACCAAGTCTTCATCTTCAAGAGTTTTTCATCTCTTCTCCTTAGCTTTTATTTTCTGCATTTTATTCAGATTTTTTATTCATGGATTCAATTGAGAATATGTTTTTTTCTTATTTCTATTATGAACTAATTCGTTTTTTCTAAGGCTATGATGTAGTTAAATCAAGAAAATCTAATTTCTTGTGTTATCGCTATATGAATTCATTATTTTCAAGTTGAGTATTTATTTACATGCTTAATGCTTTTAAATTTCTAATCAAGATTTAGATGATTTGATGCATTATATTGAGATCGAGAGGAGATGTGTAATGAATGCTTCTTGTGATAAATACCGTATGTTGAATGCGAGTTTGACACCTAATGCATGATGTATGTGGTTATTCTAGAAATTCCATAAATCGTAATGTGCTTATTTGTGATTAAATCTTCATAGAAATATAGTTGGTTTTCATAGATAAGTAATTCTAATATAACTCGAGAGAGAGTATTAGATAAGTTTGGGTTTTTCAACCATCACTTCTAACTTTAATTCTCATATAACATAACTTGAAATCGGATTTAATTGATTTAGCAAAATCAAATGGCTTAGCATTTTTAATCATTTTTGAAGAACATTAAATTTTGTTATTTGCGTTTAGCTTTAAGTTAATTTACTTCTTAAACAAATTCAACAATTCGGTTTTCAAATAAAATTAGGATTAGTCAATTTCGGTACTTAGTAATGCCATTCCTTGTGGGTTCGATATCCGTTCTTTTGTACGCTTTATTACTTGAAAGATTCGTACACTTGCGTATTTACGCATCATGCACCTTCATTTCTCCATTACTACTTGTACATTTTCAGGAAATAGGTAATTTTTCTTCTCTTTTCTCTTTATCTTTAATTTACAGTTGCTAGATTGAAGACAATGTAAGTTCTAGGTTGGGGGTGATGAAAAGTTACCATGCTTAATTTAAAAAAAACCAATTTAACAATTTTAAAAAAATAAAAATTAAAAAAATTAATTTTTATTTTATTTTATGTTCACATTTTCATTTTTATTGTGTTTGGTTTTATTTTCTTTGTGTGATTTAGTAACTTTTGGAATTTTAGAATTAGCTTTAAAAATTCTCACAAAAATTTATCATTTTTTTAAATCAAATTTAAGTAAATAGTTAAGTCTTTTGTACTGTTAGATTAATTTTTGAAAACATATCATGAAATATTTTGTAATTGTTTTTGGTAATTAGTTAGTTTTTGTCATAACTAGTATTTCTTAATAAGATGTAGAAATTATATTAAACCTAAAATCGGTGTTTATGAATATTTTTTAGAGGAGACTACATTTTTGAGATATAATTTGAGCCTAATTTCCTTTATTCAGAGTGAAATATATATTTTTTCTACTCCAAACACATTTCTTATTTCTTCAATTTTTTAGATGATCTCTATAGGTATTAGCATTGAATGTATGAATTTTTTTCTCATCTTAATAGAGTGTCGTATATTTTTTATTATTATTTTTGCTTAGATTAAATGATTTAAGTAGAAATTGATAATATATGCTTTTATCTCATTCGTGCATGACTGTTACAAAAAAAAGAGATATGGGGTGACCTAAACCAAAATCAAACAGAAAAAGAGAGACATATCTGGGATTACCTAAACCAAGATCAAACAGAAAAACCACAAAATTAACCACTCGCCAAAATCCTAAAAAAATGTACAATTTGTACATGGGTTGACTCTCTAAAAAATATGTATATTGAAAAAAATCTTTAGAAAAAAATATGACCCACATTGCCTACAAAGTTGTGAGTAAAGGCTAATTACAAAATAAAGATATAGGAAGTAATTCCCTAAAAAGTCATTGCACTTTCTTCATTTGTAAGAGGCATATATCTTGAAATGTTTTCTTAACGAGCTTGATTTATGCATGAAAATAATTTTAATATATGATATCTTTATAATTTATACATTTGATTCCTTTCATAAGATCAACATCAAAGTAACACTTTGAGCCTTTATTCTTTATACATATGCAAACATATTAGTTCATTTCTATACATCAACTCTTTTTCATATAAATTAGTATGAGTGTTTGAACCCATAAGATTCAGTATTTTGAGAGTATTGACTAGTGAGAAATAGAGTCGAAGCGAATTCGGATTCTAGGCACTAAAATTGGGTGAAATTAAATTGATACATTTTTTATATGAAATATGAAAATGATCTTCGACTAATTATTATAATAAATCTTAATTGTTTAAGGAGATTAAAATAACTTATGCTTTAGATTTTAATTATGATCTTAAAGGAGATTAAAAGTATGAGACATTTTTGTGTTATATTTCACGAGACTCAAACTCGTCCACTAGGGCAACCTAGGGGTTTAAAGGCTTGTTGCATATTCTAAATGCAACCATGTCAATCCACGGAAGTGATTTAGGATAGTTTAATTTTTAGTTTTTATCGCTTCTCTTGCTAAGGGACTAGCAAGAAGCTAGTTGAGGGTTGTGATGAGTGCTCAAAAAGTACTAAAATTACCATGATTTTATGCATGTTAATTGAATAAAAACATATATATTTATATGATTTTATCATATATTTATATAAATCCATCTTTTCAGAATGACATGTATTTTTATTGTTTTTCAGGAATTTTCGCTTAAAAAAGTAACTTAAAGACTCAAAGAAAAATACCGGAGGCAAAAAATCACAAATATATTCATAAAGTAATCGAGGAAAAGTAAAAAAAGTATGGAAAATTTGGACAAAATGGGTCAAAAGGGACAAAAATGTCAAAAAGGAGGAAATTGTGCACGTAGCCGCCCAACCGCGTCGAGCAACGTGCGCACCGCGCCAACACAAGGCCCAGTCCGCATGCGCAACACGCCTAGTCACATGAACCCCTACTAAATTCTGCACGCGCCTGTGCCCAGTTTGCAGGTGTCGCTACGCCCATATGCCCCATCCACACTGCGCTGAGGAGCCATCTGCCCCGTACGTGGTGACTGTGCACCAGCACCCACCATGACGTCGGTATGCCATCATCATTCACTACTCAGTTTTTTCTCCATTTTAAATCATTTTTCACCCACTTTTTTTCCCCTCCTCACTTATAAATACCCCAATTCTCTTCACTTCAAATCAGCAAACACATCTTCTCTTTTCTTTCTTTCTCTCCATTTCTTAGTATTAGAGTTCTTCTCTTTTCGAGAAGAAGTAATTATGTTTTTGTAATTTATTTGCTTTTTGATTCAATAAAAGGAAGTGCAAATTCCGTTTGGAGGTTTTCCAGCAACAAAGTTAGCATCAAAGTACTATAAAGATTTTATTTTCTTTACAGTTATTTTTTATGTTTTATTCTTATATGTTATATTTAATTTGTCTGTGATTAAATTTAACTTTGCAGGCTGTTTGTAAACATGATATAATAATAACGTTGTTATGCTTGCGAAATATTAAATAGGTAAAAATCTCTAAAATGAATTGATATTATTTTTATTCAAGATTTTATATTAAGAATGTTAGAGAGAAATATATTATTTTTCATTACAAACTTAAATCTGAAAATTTGATTATAAGGTTTAGTTATCCGCTCTGACTTAAAGTAGTGCTCTTTTATTTGTTGGTACAATCACCTGGTAGTTAGAGTGAAGCTCTATTTCAAAATGTTTTATAAGAATTATTATCAGAAAATGTATTGACAACATGTTTTCAGTAGTAGTTTTAAAACTTGGAAGTTAGTACTCGGATAACTAAATTCTAAGGTTTAATTTGGACACCTTGAATAAATTTTAAACTGTCTAACCCCACAAAGGTGGCATTTAAATGGTTCATTTTCAATCTCTTAGAAAAATGAATTAATTTAATTAACCAAATTAGGTATCAACCCCACCCATAGGTGTTAATTGATTTGTTTAGTTAACAAAAAATATCTAACCCTACCAAAGATGGTATTCATAAGAAAAGAGAGAATCATAGATATAAATTTATATCTTTAATAACCTAAATAATATGAGCAAGCATAATTACTTAGTTATTATATCCATAAATACTCCAATATTATAAATGATAAAATTTGCATCAATATTTATTGAATTTGTATCTATGTTTATTTTTATGTTATTAGATTAGAAATACAAAACCCAAAATATCGTGATAGGATGTTTAGGATTTAATTTTGTTTTTAAAAGTTTGAATAATAAATTAAAAATCACATATATTCCTTCAAACTTGATGAGCAAAACTCACATCGTCGATCCTGCCAATATTTTGGTTTTATATTTATAAAACTCTCGCAAGTGCACGAATCATTTCATAGAAAATGATAAGTATACTCTCAAGGTCGATCTAAGGAAGGAATATATGTGGTTTTTAATTTATTATTCAAACTTTTAAAAACAAAATTAAATCCTAAACATCCTATCACGATATTTTGGGTTTTGTGTTTCTAATCTAATAACATAAAAATAAACATAGATACAAATTCAATAAATATTGATGAAAATTTTATCATTTATAATATTGGAGTATTTATGGATATAATAACTAAGTAATTATGCTTGCTCATATTATTTAGGTTATTAAAGATATAAATTGATATTTATTGATTCTTTTTTTTATGAATACCACCTCGTGGGGTTAGATATTTTTTGTTAACTAAACAAATAAATTAACACCTATGGGTGGGGTTGATAACTAATTTTGTTAATTAAATTAATTCCTTTTTCTAAGAGATTGAAAATGAACCATTTAAATGTCACCTTTGGTGGGGTTAGACAGTTTAAACTTTATTCAAGGTGTCCAAATTAAACCTAAGAATTTAATTATCCGAGTACTAACTTTTAAGTTTTAAAAATACTACTGAAAACATGTTGACAATACATTTTCTGATAATAATTATTATAAAAAATTTTGAAATAGAACTTCGCACTATCTACCGGGCGATTGTACCAATAAATAAAAGAACACTACTCTAAATCAGATCGGATAACTAAACCTTAAAATCTAATTTTTAGATTTAAGTTTGTAATGAAAAATAATATATTTCTCTCTAACATTCTTAATATAAAATCTTGAATAAAAATAAAATCAATTCAATTTTGAGATTTTTACCTATTTAATATTTCGCAAGCATAATAACGTTATTATTATATCATGTTTACAAATAGCTAGCAAAGTTAAATTTAATCACAGATAAATTAAATATAACATATATAAGAATAAAGCATAAAAAGTAACTGTAAAGAAAATAAAATCCTTATAGTACTTTGATGCTAACTCTATTGCTGGAAAACCTCGAAACGGAATTTGCACTTCCATTTATTGAATCAAAAAGCAAATAAATTATAAAAACATAATTAGTTCTTCTCAAAAAGAGAAGAACTCTAAAACTAAGAAAAACTAACTAAGAACAGCTAAAAACTAAGAAATGGAGAGAAAGAAAGAGAAGAAAATATGTGTTTTTAGGTGTGATTTGAAGTGAAGAGAATGGGGGTATTTTTAGGTGAGTAGGGGAAGAAAAAGTGGGTGAAAACATGATTAAAAATGGAAAAAATGCGGAGTAGTGAATGATGATATGATACTACTGACGACATGGTGGTGTGGGCACAACGGCACGTGGAGATGGGGTAGATAGGCATAGCGGCACCTACGGACTAGGTGCGTGCGCGCGTAAAATGGAGTAGGGGCACACGCGGAATCGAGAGTAGGTGCGTGCGGACTAGGTGTGTTGTGCACGTGGACTGGGCATTGTGCTGGCACGTTGCTCGGTGCAGCTAGGCGGATGCGTGCACGATTTCCTCCTTTTTGACATTTTTGACCCATTTTGTCCAATTTTTCCATCTTTTTTTGACTTTTCCTCAATTACTTTATGAATATATTTGTGATGTATTGCCTCCGGTATTTTTCTTTGAGTCTTTAAGTTACTTTTTTAAGCGAAAATACCTGAAAAAAATAAAAATACCCGTGATTCTGAAAAGATAGATTTATATAAATATATGATAAAATCATATAAATATATATGTTTTTAATCAATTAACGTGCATAAAATCATGATAATTTTAGTACTTTTTGAGCACTCATCAGTTAGTCATATGATTTAAATAATGTTGTGTAAGAATAAGGTTATTTATCTTAACAAGCGTATCAAGAATTTGACTATGTTCTTTAGTTAATAGAGTTTTTTTAGAAGAAAGGTTATAGTATTGTTTTAAACAACTATTTTATGGATCTGATACCATAAGTGCACCAAGGATATGGGTTGTTAATTAAAGAGATTATACTAAAGAATAAGAGCAAAAGATTAATAAAGATGCATATTATATTCATAAGGTTAGGTGGCTTAGCCGACCATAAGTATTACAAACAAAATATAAATATATAATGAAAACTTAATTACAGGAACTCAAAAAAAAACTTAAACAAAATTAAAACTTACTTAAATAATTATAATTGAAGGTTACAAAAGGAAACTATTATCAAAGAGAAGGGTATGGAAGTTTAAGAGTAATGAAAGTATGAGTGGTAAATTATATAGTTGATTTTTTTGATCCCTCTAACTAGGAATGGCCATGTTTTTATAACAAGAGTGATGTACTATTGGAGATGCTTTTACTTGTTGTGAATAGTATTTTTTCGCCAACTTTATACGGTAGAAGATGTAGGTATTGTTGTGAATAGTGAGCAACTTTTATTATTTTGTGAATAATGGCTTGTCTGTTATTGTTCCTTATTTTGTCTTCTTTTGTAGATGCTATAGTAACTATTACAGTGACCTACTATAGTGAATTTTGATGGGCTGAAGATTTTGGTGAGCTGTTGTATGTGCCATTTACAAATAAAATGGGTTATTAAACTTGGTACATGAATTGGGATTTTAACCCTAATAAAACTTAGGCTTGCAGACTTGTAATATAAATGGGCTCATAATCCCATTTGAATATTTTCAATTTCATAGATGATCTTTATCCATCAAAAAATATATATCTTCCTCGTTAGCTTCTATGTTTGAGAGGTAGTTGGATGGAGCTTGGGAGGCTGATGGTGATGGTGATTTGATTTTGTTTGAAGAATCCTTTTTTTTTTGTTGGATGCTTTGCTGGAGGGTTCCTATGATTCTTGTGATAATTTCCTTATGATGTCCAAGAGTTGCTCCTAGGTTTATACATTGGAAATAAGGGTATTGGTACGAGCCCTTTTGGCTAGGATCATCGATGTGTGTTGGATTTCTTCAATTTATTCTATTTTATGACCAATTTTGGTCAGGCATTATTCGATGGCTAGTTTCAAAAGGGTTTTGGGGATCGTGAAATATAACCCCCATTTTACCTAAAATAGAAAGGTGATATTAACTACGTCGGATATAATAGGTTTAAAAACCTATTGACATACCTGGGGAAGGTATAATTTGGTGAAGAAGATACATAGAGGATGTAATGTTTTTTCATCCACTGTAGGTTTGAAATGGGTAATGAAGGTTTGATAGCTTTCCTGCATTGGTGGAGTGAGGATTGCTAGAATAAAACCAAAAATTTTCCACCAGTTGTTAAACTATGATTGAAATTTTGTTGGATTGACAGTTTTTTGAAAGAAAAAGAATAACCAAGAATGCTGATTATTCTTGTTTTGGATGAGGATGGCATTAAACTAGGTTGGTAATAATCCCAATAATTGTAGGTTTTACAATAGGGTTGTGTTGTGTTGACACTAACTGGAAATGCTAGAAATTTTGATAGATCATTTTCCCCATTTCATGGAAATATTACTTTGAGGAGTTTGGTGGTGGAATATTGGACATCGACTTGGTTGGGGTAGAGGAAATGTTTGAATTCCACACTATTGACTATTTCCAAAATACTCTCATAGTATTATGGTGTTTTGAAATTATACCAAGGTCGATAAAACATTTTTTGCCACAATATTTTTGAACATTTAAATAAGGATTCTTATCTTGGAGCCCTTTTTCAATGCTCTTAACCATCTGAGTGTCTGGTATTAAAAAAAATACTCAAATGATGGTTTTGAAAAAGTTTGGAAAATAATCGTTGTGGTGGTAAGTTTTTCAATTCAAGGTTTTGAAATAATGATTTTTTTGTTGGAAGATGGTTCTTCCTATTTTACCTTATATTTACCATTGGAAACAAGGTTCTCTTTTGGCAATCATTCCAATGGCTAGAGGAAAATTGAAAAATAAATTCTTTATACTACTAGACTAGTTTTAGGATCTTCCGAAAGCCAATGTCCGTGGCATTGATTTCTATTATCTTAGGAAGGGTTGGATTTGCAAGGTGTAAACAAGGAATATTTTAGACTTGTGCTTTTATTCTTTGCACAATTCTTTTATATGCTACTGTCCAAGGCTTCAAAATTTTCTTAAGCCTATTATGGAGAGGTTTTGTCAATTTATTGATATTGGGACAAAAATCAAGAACATAATTTAAGCTCCCAGGCAATATTTGAAGTTGAGTTTTATTGGTGATCTTGTTAGGGACTTATCCAACAGTTTGTAGAATGATCCAATTTCTCTTTTTGGAGATTTTAAGCTCCCCTTTCATTTTTTTTGGATCTTCAAATCTTGATAGACCTAAATTCCTTGTTTTTGTGTGAAACTAATCAACTCATTGTAGGTTAGTGATCATAAGGAATGATGTGATTCCGATAAGTTTCACGGATTTTGTTTCTAACCTTTTCTCCTAGAAGTGGAGGAAGTCCTACTAAGAACTTTTCCTCCCAGAAGGGTTGGTTTGAATCATCTCTTAACATGACTCTATTAAGAAAAATGGTTTATAATTTTGAAAATCACTCATCTTCTCACAATGTAAGTTAGAAAGAATATCAATGTTTTATCTTTAAAATGGGAAGAGTCTCCTATTAAATGATGTGATATGGTAAAGATTAATGTGGAGACTGCATCCTGAATAGGTTCTCTATAATGATCGATTATGGGTTCTCCATACTCTCCAATTAGAATAGCATTGAAGATATCTAACTCTCCAGTGAGTGTTTTTTCTGATTTACCATACTGGATTTTATAAGCATTTGGATGCCATTGTCATATGCTATAATGTGTTTAATATTTGATGTTTTGTCATACCATCTATGTTCCTTTCATAGATAGATGACACATTATATCTTGGTTATATAACCAAATTTGGTTGGGTACTTACATCTAATTGTGGGTACCTAACTGGAATAGGTTGTTGCCAAGCTAATTTTTGAATTTGAGGAGTCAATTTAGGAGATGGTTCCTGAAAATATTCCTCATCAGAGGTGGTAAGTTCTTGATTATTTAGAACATTAATACTATGAGGTGGATTTTGAGGGGTCTTAGGTGTTTAAGGTGACTCAAGGAAAACTAGACCTATTTTGGAGTTTAAGCTTTATTATTCAATTTGAGACTTGAGAATGCCTCTAATTTGATCAATTTTGGATAATAATTCTTCCTAGGTTGATTTGGAGATCTGGAAGGGTTTTGAATTTTACCATCTACTACTTTATAGGTGGTAGATGGAATATCACTTTTATGATTTTTCTCTATTCTAGTAAGTTGCTTATCTAAGGTGCTTAGGTTGATATTGGTAAAGCTTTTTGAGTAAATGGTTGGTAGTGTGGTCTTCCTAATGGATTTTCATAGGCTCATATATCATAAGTGCATAATGGATTTGGGGAGTTAATCAAAGAGGTAATACTAAAGAATAAAAGCATAGGATTAAATAAAAAAGCATATTATAATGTTTAGAAGCAATGTTTTTAACATCTTTTTTGTGAAATTTATTTAGCAAATTTACAATCAATTCTTAGTAAAAAAATTTGATTTAATAAATATGATTGAAATTTTGAAATACAAAGTAGTATTGCTAATATTTCTTTTTTTGACAGTGGAATAATTCTTTTGGAAATCATTCCAATGGATAGAGTCAAACTGAAAAATAAATTCTTTATTATCTTGGACTTGTTTTAGGATTCCTCTTAAGCAAATTTTGCAGGCTTTAGTTTCTACTATCTTAGGAAGGGTTGGATCTCTAAGGTGTAAACAAGGAATATTTTGGACTTGTGCTTTTATTCTTTGCACAATTTTTGTGTGTGCTTTGGGCAAGGCTCAAAAACTTCTTAACCCTATTATGGAGTGGTTTTTCCAATCGATTGATATTGGGAAAGAAATCAAGAACATAATTTAAGCTCTTGAGGAATCTCTGAAGCTGAGTTTCATCAGTGATCTTGTCAAGAAACTTTATTGTAAACTACAAAGATCGTTCGATAAGAATAATGGTTCCATTAGACACATTATGTCCAAGAAACCTAATATTTATTTGGAAAAGAGTAATCTTTTTGGCTGATAAAGCCAGGCCACTCTTTTTGATAATATGAAAGAAGGTTTTGAGGTGTCAAATATGTTGTGTGATAGTCCTTGAGAATATGAGTTCTTTGTCAATGTACACAAGACAGAATTCTAAATATGGAGTAAAAATGTAATTCATAATCCTTTGGGATTCTAAAGGTGCATTTTTGAACCAAAAGGCATGACACTCAATTCATATTGTCCAAAAAGGAACAGTAAATACCATTTTATATCTATGTTTTGGTTCGATTAAGATTTTCCAGAAACCTAATTTCATATCGAATTTTGAGAATAATGATGAAGAATGGAATTTTTGAAAAAGGTTTTTTTTATTTGGAGTAGTGTACCTAATCCATTATAAAGCCTTTGTGAGGGGTTTATAGTTGATAACCAATCGAGGTGTTCCTCTTTTGATCTCAAATTATATGTTGAGATAGAAGGCAACACAACTCCACGATGATCTAGATTTTAAAATTAATTTTATAGATCTCTTTTCTGCAAAATTAATTTCAAAATTCCATATTCATTTAAATTGGCCTTTTTTTGTGCGGATATCCCTATTTTAAGGTTAGTTTATATGGCAAGTCTACCATATCTTCTCGTCCATCCCAGAAAGCAATGGGTAATTCAGAACAAAAATCTTTCTCTAAAGAGTTTTGTAGTTTGGATATTTTGTTTTGTACCTCTAGGTTTTGAAGTTCTCTTTCTATGTTGTGAAATTGAACTTGGTTTTTGATATAGGAAAGTTTCCTTTCTCTACCATATAAGGGTAGAAATCTTATTTTCATGGTTGGAATTGGCCCAAATGAGATTGAGATTCCTAATTTTGGGATCATCGATGAAGAGGAAATTGAAGGTTTCATCTTCGATTTTAAAAGAGGACTTATCATGTTTGACAGGATATGGAGTGATAATATTCATGAATAATGTACCTAAGATAACTTTATGGCTAATATCATACACCATTATGAATGGGGTTACGATCGAGAATTTTTTGTTTAGGATTGCAACTTCAACTTTGCCAGTAATGTTCATCTTTGAACTATTACTCAGTTGAGTTTTTCATATTTTTTTGGTGAAACTATCATGGGAAAAGTTTTGGATTGATACAATTGAGATCAACACTTGTGTCGAATAATGCGACTCTCTCAGTTTTGAGTTGCCTGTAAATACAAGGGTGACTATGATCCTGTATTTCTGACTAGTGATTTCTCTAAGAAGGTGGAACATGTCTTTTGGAATATTTTCCAAGCTCACAAGAATTTTGTTTGCCAATTTTTTCGAGTTCTTCATTTGAATTACTCAGGGAATCTTAGTTTTAATTACAAGTTTTCTAGTTGGCAACCAATGATTGAATTAATTGAGAGTCTTTTCTCTGTTTTGTCTTAACCTATTGAAGTTCTAGCTTAATGGTTTTAGGGTGTTATTCTTCTTTCAGTCAAGGATTGTATTGAGGTCATAATGGCATGTGTTGGTTGATGGAAGTTCAGATGGTTTTGATTGTAGCTAGGTTTTGGCAAGATATGGGTCAAATGATCCACATATAATTGGGTAAGATCAGGGTCGTTTAATCTAAGGATTTTTTCTTGGAGTTGATTATCTTCCTTGGTTAATATATTGATCTTTTTGAATGACGAGTATGAGAGTGAGTGGATGCTAACTCATCAACTTGTGGATTTTGGTCATCAAAGTCTTCATTGCAAGGCTTAAACTCAAATGTTGATGATTCATTTTCCATTAAGGTAGAAATTTTATAAATCATTGGTTTCCAACCAAAAAAATGGTAATAAAAACCAAGATTCCATGAGTGATTTAGATGAAGAACTAGACAAAATTAGTGCACCATATTTTTGCTAGCTTCAAACTAGGGAAAAGATTCCGAAAGACATGCTTCACCTTCTTACAAAAATCACCAGTCGAAATTACAAAATCATAGTCACCCTTGTATTTCTAAACAACTCAAAACTTAAGATAGTAGCACTATTCGAAATAGGTGGTGATCTTAATTTTATCAACCCAAAACTTGTACCATAATAGTTTCACCGAAAAAAATGAACAATCAAATCAACCAATAGTTCGAAGATGAACATTACTAGTAAAGCTGAAGTTGCCATCCTCAAAAAAAAATTCTCGATCCAAACCCCATTCGTAATGGTAATTGATATTATCCATAAATTTATCTTAGGTGCATTATTCATTAATATTATCACTCCATATCTTGTCAAACATGACAAGTTTTCTTTTAAAATCAAAGATGAAACCTTTAGTTTCCTCTTCATTGATGATCCCAAAATTCAAAATCTCAATCTCATTCGAGCCAATTCCATCCATCAAAATAAGATTTCTACCTTTATCAGGCATAGAGTAAAGGACATTTTCTATCTAAAAATCCAAGTTCAATTTCAAACCGTAGAAAGAGAACTTCAAAACTTGGAGGTACAAAACCAAATCTACAAACTACAAAACTCTTTTGAGATAGAGGTTTGTTCTAACTTTCCCAGTACATTTAAGGATAGACAAGAACATATGGTAGACTTTCCATATGAAAAAAACTTTCATGAAAGGGTTATATGAATAAAATCAAGGCCAATTCAAATGAAAATTGACCTTGAATAATTTTTCAGGAAAGAGATCAATGATCTATTATATAAAAAAGTAATTTCAAAATCCAGATCACCATGGAGTTGTGTGGTTTTCTATGTTAACAAATCAGCTGAGATGGACGAGAACATATGGTTGACTTTCCATATGAACCAACCTTACAATATTGATATCCCCACAAAAACAAGGCCAATTTAAATTAATATTGAATTTGAAATTAATTTTGTAGAAAAGAGATCAATGATCTCTTATATAAAAATTTAATTTTATAATCTAGATCACCATGGAGTTGTGTGGCCTTCTATGTCAACAAATTAGTTGAAATCAAAAGATGAACACCTCGATTGGTCCTCAACTATAAACCCCCCAACAAGGCTTTACAATGGATTAGGTACCATATTCCAAATAAAAAAGACCTTATTCCGAAACTCTATTCTTCATTATTATTCACAAAATTCAATATGAAGGCTTTTGGCAAATCCAAATCGAACCAAAAAATAGATATAAAATGGCATTTACTATTTCTTTTGGACATCATAAATGGAATGTCATTCCTTTTGGGCAAAAAAATGCACCTTTTGAATTCTAAAGGATTATGAATGATATACTTATATTCTCAAAGACTGTTAGACAACATATTCGACATCTCAAAACTTTCTTTCATATTATCAAAACGAATGGTCTGGCCTTATCATCCAAAAAAAATGACTCTTTTCCAAACTAATATTAAGTTTCTCGGATAGAATGTGACTAATAGAATTGTTATTCCTATTGAGCGATCTTTGTAGTTTACAATAAAGTTTCCTAACAAGATCACCAATAAAACTCAACTTCAGAGATTCCTGGGGAGCTTAAATTATGTTTTGATTTCTCTCCCAATATCAATCAATTGGAAAAACCGCTCTATAATAGGCTTAAGAACATTCTTAATCCGTGGATAGAAGCACACATAAAAATTGTGCAAAGAATAAAAGAATAGGTCCAAAATATTCCTTGCTCATACCTTGTGAATCCAACCCTTCCCAAGATAGTAGAAACCGATGCCAATGACATTGGCTTCAAAGGAATCATAAAACAAGTCCAGGATAATATAGAACTTATTGTTCAGTTTTTCTTTGGTTATTGGAGTGATTTCCAAAAGAATTATTCCACTGTCAAAAACAGAGTATTAGCAATAGTACTTTGTATTTCAAAATTTCAAACAGATTTATTAAATCAAATTTTTTACCAAGAATTGATTGTAAGTCTTCTAAAGAAATTTCACAAAAAAGATGTTAAAAACATTGTCTCAAAAATTTTTTTTGCTCAATGGCAAGGTTTATTAAGTGTTTTTCATTTTGATATATAATTTATCGGAGAAGAAGCCAAATTCATTACTGAACTTTCTAACCAGAGAGTTCCTTCAAAACAATTAAATATGTCAAAGAAGAAGAAAGAAAAGGAGAAGAAGGAACCTCATCCAAATCCTTCAACAAAAATCCTTTCTTCTTCCAAACCAATTATTACCTGATCCTTAGTGGCCCAAGTATCACCACTAAATGATGCATCATCCTCAGATAATGGTCGATATCACCAGAGCCAAGATTGGATCTTTAGTCTCAAAGACACTCCAAAATTCCTACAGGCTACCTATGACACCCTCTAAGATACTTTCCAAAATCTTAGAGCCATATCACCATGCCACTATAGTGATAGAAGAAATGTCGTTCACTGATAACTATGGCACGCATATTGAATTTAAAATATCATAAACGGCGCCCTCTGTTTCATCTTGCACTCGTGTATTAAAATACGAAATTCTATTTTCGTGTGGACGCAAATTTAAGGGAAAATGTCGGGTTTTGTTTTCGATATAATTGTTTTTATGCGTGTAAAACCTTGTTGTGTGTTTCGCAACACACAAAAAATTGTGCAAGTATACACGGTCACAAGTAATAAGATTTGTGAGTAGAGTATCGTTCCCACGAGGATTTGCTACTATAGTTTGTTGATTACTAAAATTGTATCTCTCTGATTTTATCCAAAATAATCGTAGATTAAGAAAAAGGTAATAAGAAAATAAGAGAACTCTACATCTAAAATAATACAATTTTTTACACGCGTAAAAAAATTATATCGAAAACAAAACCCGACATTTTCCCTTAAATTTGTGTCCACGCGAAAATAGAATTTCGTATTTTAATACATGCGTGCAAGATGAAACAGAGGGTGTCGTTTCTGATATTTTAAATTCAATATGCGTGCCAAGTGTCAGCATTTGATTCACTGCAAGATTTACAAAGGCCACGTGGAAGCATATCATTGGGTGAACAAACCGGCTGCACGCAGGAATGGCGCACGGGAAAATGGCACGCCGAACGTGGGAGACAACGGCTAGAACAGGGACTTGATCCTGTGCGTTCCCGTTCATTGTAACTTGCCACGTGTCTGAACATGATTTTCTTTAATATAAAGTGTGACACGTGGCAGATTATGGCTCGTGGAATAACCGGGCGCACGTGGATCGACCGCACGGGAAAGGGGCGCGCGAAGGTGGGGGGACAGGTCTGCACGCCGGCCTGCGCGGCAAGTGGGCCCCACTCGAGCACCAAGCCGTACGATGGAGGAAATCCCTGCACCCACTCTCCTTGGTTGGGTTTGAACAGCACGCGTGCATCCGAACCATTGATGCGTTGATCTGACGGTCCAAAATGGCACGTGGATCATAACGGCGTGTGGAATCTCTCTCCTGCGAAGAAAATTAACTTTTATTAATTATATTTTCACCCACAAATATATTTCAAATTACATTTTAAACTTTCTTAAATTACAATTAGGCCCTTTGCTAATTTTAAATTAAATTTTTAAATTTTAAATAATTATAATTAAGCCCAAATTTAATTTAAATTATATTTTCGATTTTTATAAATTGTAATTAAGAACTATATTATTTGAAATTATATTTGTGGACAAAAAAATATGAAATTAAGTACATTTTCAATACAAATTATTTAATTTTATTAAAAATGTATTTTTTAATGCATAAAAGGAAAATATTAATTTATTTAACAAAAATTAACTAAATATTAAAAGAACATAGCAATTATCATTACTAAAATTGATGAAAATAACTATATAAAATACAGTTATCAACACCCCCAAACTTAAGTTTTTGCTAGTCCTCGAGCAAAAGGAAGGAAATAAAACAAAGATAACTGCATTTAAAATAGTGATTTTCAAAATATTTCTTTTTAAAGATTCCAAATAACATAGCTCAAAGAAATAAAAGAATTTTATCAAAGTATCAAAATTAATTTAAAAATATATTACATTTTCACAATGAATGTTAGTGTGTGTGTGAAGTCTTTTCATATTTCATAACATGCAATCCGGATAAGTTTATACAAATATAAAATCAAACAAATTTTCATGAAATCACAAATCTCATAGTTTATTTTTCATTTCTCTCTCCACTAATGTAGACATACACAAAACACAAAATCAATAAGACTTTATTAAGCTTGTAATGTATGGCTTAGGTAAAGGTAAGATAAAGGTTAATATTTAGCTCAAAAAAATTTCCCAACCATAACATTTTAGGATTGAAAAAGATAACTTCTATCATCACAATAATAACTTCCCAATTTGGACTTTATCATCACATACCATCCTCTTTTTTTTTTCTTTTTTTTTAGAATCTATTTTTTTCTTTATTTTTTTAGAATCTATTTGTTTTTTTTTTGGTTTCTTCTTTTCTATTTTTTTTCTTAGTACCCTCTTTTTTTTCGGATATATCTTTACATATTTACTAACATTTTTTAAATGTTAGTGCGATAAGAAAAATAGATATATCTACACATATATATTTTTTTGGTAGGCTTTTGAAATGAGAAATATATATATATAAACTTTGAAGCTTAAAAGGGAATACTATGGATAACGCATGTAAAGGTAGATAGAAAGGCTCAAACGATCCAAAGATGGCCTAAATCATTTTCTTAGTTAAATGTTATCTATAATTTCGCCTCGAGATAAAATCATACAAATTCTAAGAACTGTAACACCACAAAAATCAATCGAATTCCATACTCACATAAACATTCTCTAAATTAGCATAGCAATTCAAAAGTCAAGACTAGTGCTCATGAATATTTAATCTTGTAAAAATGAAACATATGTAAAATCACTTAGACAACATTCAATTTTTTTCAAAGAGACATGCACCATTTAAACAGATGAAATAAAAATTAATCACTATTCATAGCAAAATATCTTCAATTAACCAAACAAAAAAAAATTTCGCAAGCAAGAACATCCAGAAAGTATTTCAATTACGTAATATATCAACCACCCCCAAACTTAATATACACATTGTCCTCAATGTGTGAAGTTAAAGAACATATGAGATGGGTTTAAAGAAACTTCCTGGTTTGTTTGATTGGTTAAACCAAAATAGCTTCATTACCTCCAATTTGCACCTACGAAAGAAAAAAAATTAACATAACAAAATATAAAAAGCAATACATCCGAAAAATAAAAAATAAATATAAAACACATGGGTTGCCTCCCAAGAAGCGCTTGATTTATAGTCTTCAGCTTGACTTCTCAATTTGTTTTTCTTTTTTTAAGTTAAGATTTGTGTGTCAAACAAAATCTCAACTTACGAGAAAATTGAAAAATAAATTAAGAAACAATAACCATAAATTTTTTAATTTTTAATTTTTAATTTTTTTTTCTTTTGTGAATTAAGATTTGTGTGTCAAACAAAATCTCAACCCATGAGAAAATTGCAAAATAAAAAAAACAACAAACAATAAGCAAAAACAAGATTTATTTTTCTTTTTGTGAGGTAAGATTTGTGTATCAAACAAAATCTCAACCCACGAGAAAACTGAAAAATAAATTAAACACACAAAAATAAAAATTGTTTTTTTTTTGAATTAAAATCAGATTGATTGGTATTAATATCAACAATTAAAATAGTAAAACAAGTCCACTCAAGAACGGCGCTAAAAACTTGTCAGGTGTTTTACAACATTGTAAATCGCAAGCATACACGGTCACAAGTAATAAAGATTTGTAAGTAAAGTATCGTTCCCACGAAGATTTGTTACTATAGTTTGTCGAGTACTAAAATTGTATCTCTCTAATTTTATCCAAAACAATCGATGATTAAGAAAAAGGTAAAAAGAAAATAAGAGAACTCTAGGATTGCAATTTTTCACCAAACTAATCCACTCAAATCATGTTATTTTCTTTTGATTTATATTTTTTGTACATTTAATTTGTCAACCGAAAACTTCTTTTTTTATTCATACATCTCTTCCGAGCTCCGTATAAACACACCTCGTTAAATTAATTCACTATATCTCTAGGAAAATTAAATTTAATAAGATTCATTACGTTCTAAGTTTTCAAATGGCCACACATACAATTAGGGTATATTCCTATCCTTCATCATACATGTCATTCTATTTTTATGCCACAAATCGTTTTGATAAAATTCGTAAATAATCAAAAAGCATTAAGCACAAAATAGAACAAACAAATCGAACGTCTTATAAATCTATCAAAAATAATTAAAATCAAAGCTTCATATATTTGAATCAAATGCAACCCTAGAAAAATTAAATTACTTCATTAAATTAAAATAAAAATTACAATAGATGCAGAAAAATTAGAAGAAGAAGAAAGAAAAATAAAACATTTCGGATCGTAAATATTTGGCACATGTAGAACACAACAGAAGCCAAAAATGGCTTCTTTGTGTTCCACCGTCCAAATTTCCAAACACCACGTAAAAATCCAAAAACTAAAAAAAAAAAAACTCCCCAAAACCTATCATAATATCACCTATTTATAGCTAAAAAAATCCATCTAAAATAATACAATTTTTTACATGCGTAAAAACAATTATATTGAAAACAAAACCCGACATTTTCCCTTAAATTTGCTTCCACGCGAAAATAGAATTTCATATTTTAATACACGCGTACAAGATGAAACAGAGGGCGCCGTTTCTCATATTTTAAATTCAATATGCGTGCCACGTGTCAGTATTTGATTCGCTGCAAGATTTACTAAGGCCACGTGGAAGCATATCATTGGGTGACACGCCGAACGTGGGAGACAACGGCTGGAATGGGTACATGATCTCGTGCCTCGTTCATCAGTAACCCCGCCATGTGTCCGAACATGATTTTCTTTTAATATAAAGTGCGACACACGCGCATTATGGCTCGTGGAATAACCGGGCGCACGTGGGATCGACCGCACGGGAAAGCGGGCGCGCAAGCGCTGGGGGACAGGTCCCACACGGTGCCGACGAGCCGGGTCCCACGCTGCATGTCGGCCTGCGCAGCAGGTGGGCCCCACTCGGGCATTGATTAACGAAAACCGGCATCGCCGATTCTCGCAAATACTTTGGTTTTAATATTTGTAAAACTCTCGCAAGTGCACGAATCATTTCGTAGAAAATGATAAGTATACTCCCAAGGTCGATCTAAGGAAGGAATGTGCGTGGTTTTTAGTTTATTATTCAAACTTTTAAAAACGAAATTAAATCCTAAACATCCTGTCACGATAGTTTTGGTTTTTGTGTTCCTAATCTAATAACATAAAATAAACATATATACAGATTAATTAAATATAATCTAAAAAGAATAAACATAGATACAAATTGAATAAATAAATATAAATACAGATTCAATAAATATTCATGCAAATTTTATCATTTATATTAGTGGAGTATTTAGGGATATAATAACTAAGTTAATTATGCTTGCTCATATTATCTAGGTTATTAAAGATATAAATTGATATTTTATTGATTCACTTTTTATATGAATACCACCTTTGGGGTTAAGGATACTCTTTGTTAACTAAACAAATCAATTAACACCTACGCGGGGTTGATAACTAATTTGGTTAATTAAATTAATTCCTTTTTCTAAGAGATTGAAAATGAACCATTTAAATGCCACCTTTGGCGGGTTAGACAAGCTTTAAACTTTATCCAAGGTGTCCAAATTAAACCTAAGAATTTAGTTATCCGAGTACTAACTTTCAAGTTTTAAAACCACTATTGAAAACATGTTGTCAATACATTTTCACATAATAATTCTTATAAAAACTTTTGAAATAGAGCTTCACTCTAACTACCGGGCGATTGTACCAACAAATAAAAGAGCACTACTCTAAATTAGATCGGATAACTAAACCTTAAAGTCTAACTTTCAGATTTTTTTAAGTTTGTAATGAAAAATAATGTATTTCTCTCTAACATCCTTAATATAAAATCTTGAATAAAAATAAAATCAATTCATTTTAGAAATTTCACCTATTTAATATTTCGCAAGCATAACAACGTTATTATTATATCATGATTATAAACAGTTTAAGTACGCTTAAATTTAATCACGTATAAATTAAATATAACATGTAAGAATAAAGCATAAAAATAATCAGAAGAAAATAAAATCCTTACAAGATTGACGCTATTCCCGTTGCTAGAAAACCTCCAAGCCGAATTTGCACTTCCATTTATTGAATCAAAAATCTAAATTATTACAAAACATTACAAGTTCCTCTCAAAAAGAGTAAGAACTCTAAACCTAAGACAATTCGAACTAAAAACTAAGAGAAAAACTAAGAAAAGCTTAGAAACTAAGAAAGAAACTAAAGAAAACTCAAAAACTAAGAAATGAGAGAAAGAAAGAAGAGAGAAGTGAGTGTTTTGAGGTGTGTTTTGAAGTGAATGGAAGCGGGGGGTATTTATAGGTGAGGATGGAGAGAAAAATGATTAAAAAAATGTTAAAAAAAATATTAAAAAATAAAAACGTGTAAGGGACATGCTGAGAGTCATCAATGACGCAAGCATGACGTCATGGGCGGTCAGACGTGAAAAATGGGTCAAAAACGCTGGCGCGCTACCGGCTGTCAGCTGGCCGAGGCCGCGGCACAAGCGCTGGCCGGCGCAGCGCGCAATGGCGGCGTGAACAACGCGCTGGCAGCGCGCGAAGGCTGGGAAGAACAACGCGCGCATCGCGCGGCAGCACAGCGCGCGGCCTGGCGCTGGCACGCGCCGGGCGCTGGCCGGGCGCGCTAAGGCGTTTTTCCGCTCTTGACATTTTTTGACCTTTTTCACCCATTTTGTCCAATTTTTCCATGTTTGCTGACCTTTTTCCACTTATTTATCAATTTATTTGTGATGTATTGCTTCAAGTATTCTTCTTTGAGTCTTTACATTGCGTTTTAGCCAAAATTCCCGAAAAACAATAAAAATACCCGTGATTCGAAAAGACAAATTTATATAAATATATGATAAAACATATAAATATATATATTTTTAATCAATTAAAGTGCATAAAATCATGGTTATTTTAGTGCTTTTGAAAGCACTCATCACAACCTCAACCGCCTTCGCTAGTCCCTTAGCAAGAGAAGGATAAAAACTAAAAATTAAACTATCCTAAATCACTTCCGTGATTGACACGTTGCATTTAGCCTATGCAACAAGTTTTAAACCCCTAGGTTGCCCTAGTGACGAGTTTGAGTCTCGTGAGGGTTTTCAAGAATGATACCCACAAACATTGTACTAAATGTAAAAACAAAAGAAACAATAAAAACAAACAACTTAAAAATTAAATTTACAACAAAATCACAAATTAACAACATTTCACAAAAATGTCTCATACTTTTAATCTCCTTTAAGATCATAATTAAAATCTCAATCATAAGTTATCTTAATCTTTTTAAACAATCATGATTTATTATAATAATTAGTCGAAAAATCATTTTCATATTTCATATCAAAAATGTATCAATTTAATTTCACCCAATTTCGTGTCATGAATCGTAATTCCGCTTCGACTCTATTCCTCACAAGTCAATACTCTCAAAACACCGAATCCTACGGGTTCAAACACTCATACTAATTTATATGCGAAAGAGTTGATGTATAGAAATGAACTAATATGTTCGCATATGTATAAAGAATAAAGGCTCAAAGTGTTATTTTAACATTGATCTCATGAAAGGAATCAAATGTATAAATTATAAAGATATCATATATAAAAATTATTTTCATGCATAAATCAAACTCATTAAGAAAGAATTTCAAGATATATGCCTTTTACAAATGAAGAAATTGCAATGACTTTTTGGGAATTACTTTTATATCTTTCTTTTGTAATTAGCCTTTACTCACAACTTTGTAGGCAACGCCGGGTTATAGATGTAGATGATAATATTTTTTATCTCTCTTTTTTTTTTTTTTCTCAAGATATTTTTCAATATGTGTATTTCTGTAGAAGTCAACCCATGTACGTATTGTACATTTTTTTTTTTTTGGATTTTGTGAAAGTGGTTAATTTTGTGGCTTTTTTGTTTGATCTTGGTTTAGGTAACCCAGTATATGTCTTTTGTTTTCAGAAGTAGTCGCATCAATGAGATATAAGCATATACTATCAATTTCTACTCAAATCATTTAATCTAAGCAAAAATAATAATCAAAAATATATGATACTCTATTAAGATGAAAAATTCATACATTCAATGCTAATACCTATAGAGATCATCTAAAAATTTGAAGAAATAAGAAATGTGTTTGAGTAGAAAAAATATATATTTCACTCTTGAATAAAGGAAATTAGGCTCAAATTATATCTCACAAAGGTAGTCTCCACTAAAAAACTCATAAACACCGATTTTGGGTTTAATATAATTTCTACATCTTATCAAGAAATACTAATTATGACAAAACTAACTAATTATCAAAAATAATTACAAAATATTTCATGATATGTTTTCAAAAATTAATCTAACAAGACAAAAGACTTAACTATTTACTTAAATTTGATTTAAAGAAATGATAAACTTTTGTGAAACTTTTCTTTTTTTTTTTTTTTATTCCAAAAATTACTAAATCACACGTAATAGAAATAAAACCAAGCACACACAAAAAATGAAAAAGTATATATATATATATTTTTTTTTTATTTTTTTATTTTAATTAAGCATGGTAACTTTTCACCACCCTAACCTAGAACTTACATTGTCCTCAATGTAACAACTCAGAAATTAAAGATAAAGAGAGAAGAGAAGAAAGATTACCTATTTCCCGAGAATGTGCAAGTAGTAATGGAAAATGCAGTGCATCCATCATATTAAAGTGTATACAGACATGTGACACAGAAACTTCTAACATCTCAACAAATATTTTTAGTTTTAACAATTTAACAATTATTCATATGTAATTAAAATGAAATAAACAATAAAATTAAGTAAATAAAACAAAAACAAACAAATTTTTTTTTATATTTTTTTTTATTATTTTTTTTTATTGTTTTTTTTTTTTTTATTTTTTTTTTTTTATTATTTTTTTACCTAAAATGATGGGTTGCCTCCCATCCAGCGCTTAGTTTAACGTCTTAGCAAGACGTATCTTTTGGTGCTAAGGTTTTCACCAAATGCAATCCATTTCAAAGAATGTTGTTTGGTTCTTCTAAATAAGGCTTTGACACATGGCCATTGACTTTCAACGCCAGGTCTCTGAGTCCAATAGTTCCACCACTCCATGTTCAAATACTTGAACTATTTTGAATGGTCCATCCCATCTTGATCTCAAATTTTCCTCGAAACAATCTCAAACGAGAGTTAAATAAAAGAACATTCATTCCAGTGGTGAAGAGTCTTAGAACTAGCTCACATTACGATACGCTTTAGTACGCTCCTGTATAATTTGGCATTCTCATAGGCTTCATTCCTAATTTCTTCCAACTCATGAAGTCAAGTAATCGCTTTTTCACCTCGCTTTATCTAAATCCATGTTTAACTCTTTAATTGCCCAATAAGCTTTGTGTTCAAGTTCAACTCGAAGGTGGCACGCTTCCCAAAGATTAACCTAGTGGCTCATCCCAATAGGTGTTTTCAGGCGCGTATTTCCATGTGGCATCATTTAGCTTAAATGCCCAATCCTTCCTTGACGGACGGACACAAGGCTTCCAAGATTCCCTTAATTTGCCTATTGCTCACTTCCACTAAACCGTAAGTTCGAGGATGATACGGAGAGTTACTTTTACGTGTGCGATGTTGTACTTGTTTAGTACTCCATCAAAGAGTTTGTTACAAAAATGGCTACCTCCATCACTTATTATAGCTCTAGGGCGTTCCGAACCTACCGAATATGAAATCTTTCAAGAATTTCACAACAACATTAGCATCATTGGTCTTGGTGGGGATAGCTTTCTACCCACTTGGACACATAATCCACAAAGAACCAAAATATATTGAAAACCATTAGATTGGGAAAAGGACCCATGAAGTCAATCCCCATACATCAAAGAGTTCAACAACTAAATTAGATGTCAAAGGCATTTCATCTCTTTTGCTTATGTTTCCTCGTTTCTTGACATCTATCACATTGTGCACAAAACATACGAGCATCTTTAAAAAGAGCGGGCCAAAAGAATCCAGCATCAGAATATCTTACGGGTCGTTTTTTTCACCTCCAAAATGACTCCCACAATGAAGTTCATGACAAAAAAGTCGAATGCTCTTATGTTCTTCTTCTCGGTACACATCTCCTGATGACTTGATCTTGACCAATCTTGTATAACAAGTGGTCATCCCGTAAATAGTCCTTAATAGTTTTAAAAACCTTTTCGGTCTCCGACATGGTTGTTAGGTCGCAAAACACCAAAGGGCAAGATAGTTTACAATATCGCATACCATGGGTTCTGACTCATGAAAATAACTCGTTCATCGTGAAAGGTTTCAACTATATCATCATTACTCTCATCTTTAAGAGAATCAAGTCGAAATCAACCTAGACAAACGGGTCACTACTAAGTTTTCACCGCTTTCTTATCCTTGATCTCTAGGTCAAATTCTTGTAAGAGTAAGACCCACCTGACACCTTGGCTTGGCATTTGGTTTACTTAATAGGTATCTTAAAGCAAACATGATCGAATGTACAATCACTTTAGATCCTACTAAATAAGATCCGAAATTTGTCTAAAGAGAATACTATAGCCAAGAATTCCTTTTCAAATGGTGTAATTCATTTGGGCATCATTGAGTTTTGCTAGCATAGTAGATGACATGTAAACGCTTATCCACTCCTTTGTCCTGTGGGATCAAGCTTTCCTATTGCATAATCAAGCATCACACATTATTTCAAAAGGTAAAGACCATTGGTGCCATTATAACAGTGGGTAGATGTTAGTTTCTCTTTCAAGGTATTAAAGGAAATAAGGCAAATATCATGAAGTCAAATTCAAGATCTTTGGATAATAAGTTACATAAAGGACTACTTATTTTAGAGAAATCTTTAATAAATCGTCTCAGAAAATCCCGCATGTCCCAAGAAGCTTCTTATCCCCTTCACGTATGCAAGTGAGTGTAGTTCGATATCAATTCAACTTTTGCCTTATCAACTTCAATACCCTTGTTTGAAATTATATGTCCCAAAACTATCCCTTGTTGAACCATAAAATGACTTTTCTCCCAACTAAGGGTTAGATTGCATTCAATGCATCTTTCTAAAACCAAAGTCAATTTATGTAAGCAATCATCAAACGAGTTCCCAAAGACAGAGAAATCGTCCATGAAAATTTCAATGAACTTCTCCACCATGTCCGAGAAAATGGATATCATGATCTCCTCGGAAAGTGGCAAGAGTAGCATTGCATAACCCAAATGGCATTCTACGAAAGCAAATGTCCCAAAAGGACATGTAAACGTGGTCTTTTCCGATCTTCCTAAGTACATGTACTTGATAATATCCAGATACCCATCCAAAAACAAGAAAATTGCTGTCTACTAATCTTTCCAACATTTGATCAATGAATGGAAGAGGAAAGTGATCCTTTTTCGTATATAAATTTAGTTTCCTAAAATCTATACACATTCTCCATCCAAAGGATTATTCTAGCTGGCACTAATTCACTTTTATCATTTTTAACAACGTATCCCGCATTTTTTTCTTTGGTACCATGCACCGGACTAACCCACTTACTATCCGCAATAGGGATAGATAATCCCTTCTCCTAACAATTCTAAGGATTTCCTTTAACTACCTCTGCATGTTTGGGTTTAGTCTTCTTTCGTGCCTCTCGTACATTGTGTTTAGCACCATCCTCCAAGTTGATTCAGGCATACACATTGCTCGGACTAATGCCTCTTATATCCCCCTATACTCCAACCTATAGATTTCTTAAACCTGCTTAAGCACTTTGACGAAGTTCCTTTTTCTCAGTGGTTTGGTCAAGGTTGAAGAAATTATCACCGATATGTTTCTCCTTCTCCCAAAAACACATATTTTAAGTGCCAGGTAAGTCTGAGTTCAAGTTCGTGTGGATTGGCCTCTTTAACAGATGAAGAACCTGGGTAGATTTAAAAGTGCACTAGATTTTGTCATCACTTCATTATTGTCTAGTTGTTCAAGGTACCCTTAATTTCTTCATCTAAATCTTCTTCAACCTTTTCAAGTGTAAGAACAAGAAGCTTATTCTTCTATTCCTGGTTTGGAAAAGGTGTTTTGGATAAGATTATCCAAAGGATCAACTTCAATATTTCATCGATGGGCGTAAATAGAAGCGGAAAGGTGAAGAATCAAAACTTTGAAATGAACAAATTTCTCCTAAGACCGTCATTGTCAAATTTCCATCTCGACATCAATAATAGTTTTAGTAGTTGCTATAAATGGTCTACCAAGCAATATTGTATGTTCTCTCGTCCAATGCCGGATTTTCTTGCATATCCGTAACCACAAAGTCAACAGTGTATTATCAGCTTGTCTACCCGTTACTCAAAACATCCTCAACTATTCCCTCTCGATATTTAAGAGATCTATCTCGCAAGTCAGTAGGACATAGTCAAGGGTTTTAGATCCCCTAGATCGAAATGTCATGAGAATATGTAGTGTGGCATCAAATTTATACTAGCACCTAAATCAAGCATTGCCTTAGCAACCTTCCTATCCCCCATAGTTATGTTTATAATAAAACTTCCAGGGTCTTTCAACTTGTGGGTAGTTTGTGGTCAAGTACGCCGGGCTAGAAATTCTCGACACTACTACTGCTCATTCGGCCCATACCTCCTTTTCTTAGTGTTCAACTCTTTTGAAAAACTTGGCATATGAAAGTAACATTCATGATCACTTCTAATAATGGTAAATTGATATTTACTTTAGAGAGCATATTAAAAAGATCATTGAATTGCTTATCTTGTTTGGACTCTTTCAACCGAAGGGGAAAAGGTACTTGCATCCGGTGTGGTTCTCGTTTGTCTTTTGAATTTTGGGGAGTGCTCGATGACCCCCAATGAGTTTTTCAGAAGCTTGTGAAGTTTAACACTTGTTTCTCCTTGCGATATATTAGAATGTCGCCTTCTTTGTTAGAGATTTCAGTACACCGGTATTGACTACCTTACCACTTCGGGGTTCTAACATCTTTGTTGTTCCTGCCGACCGGCAACTTTCCCGGTTCTTTCTTTTGCATTTGTTCAGCCTGTCTAACTTTTAGATTCAATTCTTTAACCGAAGCCTCCTACGGTGTTCAACCTTGATTAGTCATCGCTATTGTCACGACTAACTTGAATAAAAGCATTCAAGCTATCTTCTAAGGTTGGTTTAAAAGATTGGCTCTCAAGGGTGCGGTCGTAGGTTGGGTGATTATAGGTGTTTGATGATACTTTGAAAATATTGGACTTCCTCTATGGCATCGACACTAGAATCACAAGTATTTGAATAATTAAGGCAGAGTACCATGCCCAATTAAACAACACACTCCACATACCTCTTGATTTGAAATTTGGTGAGACGTGAGGAATTTCACTTGTTTAGTCAATTCAAGAATTTGCAAGGTTATCTCATCATCAAAGTTCTAACCTCATTGACCTTTGCTTTCCTTCCACCACCCTTTGTCGTGGGAATTAGACCTCAACAAATTATAGAGATTATAGCTTCCTCTCGTCAGTTTTTCTCCTACAAAGACCTCCAAGAAGATATCAACCATGTATTGACTCTCAGAAGGTCAATCCATCGTAAAAGAATTGGTTTTGTAGCTGAAGTGGGAAAGCTATGCGATTTTGACATTGAATGAAAAGGAGTTTGAATCGCTCCCAAGCTTCATGAAAGCGGCTCTTCATTCATTTGAGAAAATGTTGCTATCTTTGTTCTTAGATCAATGATTTTGACGTGGGAATAACCTACCCATAAAAATTTCATAGATCCGCCTCCCAAGTTTTAAGAGAACCCGATCAGAGTAATGAACCACGACTTTTATCTTTGAGAGTGTAAGGAAAACACCTCATCCTAAGTTGATCTTCACTAATTTCCACAGAAGGAAAGGTTTGGACAATAGCATAGAATTCCCGAATGAAATGCAAAGGATCTTCATTGTGATACCGAAAAGGAAGGCAACAAAGAATAATGAATCTTTTTCAATTCATAATTCCTCAGCCTCTGCAATTGGATGCTCGGAAGTTACATTGCCAATGATTGGCATTGTATAGTCTTTCATCTTTTTCCGCTTTATCTTCAAGATCTCCCATGGTTTGCCAGTTGAAAATGATCCTCCTCCTATTGTGAATCAAAGATTTTGCTTTTTAAAAACAATGGTAGATATCTCTAAAAAAAAAAAATGCAAGGAACCCAAATTTTTTTTTTTTTTTTTTTTTTTTTTAATTTAAACGAAGGGACACAATTTTTTGAAACAAATGAATTTATTTTATTTGAAATATTTTTTTTTTTTATTACACGCAAACTAAAACAAAGGAAAATACAATAACGGGTGACCTCCTACGTAGGACTAAAATTTATCGCCTTCTAAGAAGACGTTGCTCAGAGATTGCAGAATGAAAAACTCAATGTCTCCTCTTCATTGAATTCATTTAAGTTTCAATTTTGCCTTTCGCAAATGTTCAACTAACTGCTCAACTTGAACTTCCACCTTTTTGATAAGCTCTTCCACAGAGTCCAACCGTTGATTGGTTTTTGATTGATTGTTCCTACAAACTTGAATAAAAGAATTCAAGTTGTCCTCCAGGGTTGGTTTATTTGGAATGCTTCGTGGAATAAGTGGGGTGGAATTGCCGGCCCACCGGGTTTGGAGCTTTGAGGAAAGGAGGGTTATTTTGCCTCCAAGAGAAATTTGGATGACTTCTCCACCCAGATTATAGTATTTGAATCGGGATCAAACCTTGGTCTGCTGATACGCCTCCCCAACACATTAACCTGGCCAGGTCCAACAGTATCTCTCCTCACGTGGACAGCTTCGCATCTTGTCCCACGTTGCCAGACAAACCATATTGTTCATTATTTGTGTTGGCTCAGGTAATAGAAGCGGCAACTTGCTTAGTCACGGGCTGAACAAGTTGTTGTTGAATTTCATTACCGGAGTCAATCTCATGAACACCACTTTTTCTCACTCGGGAGCTTTTTCTCACGGGAATTAGCACCCAACATCTCAAAGAGATTATACGCTTCGATGCGCCTTTTTCTCCTATTGTTCCTCCCCGCACTGTTGTCGACATATGAACCGACATTGTCAGGTAAGTCCATCGTAAAAAGAATTGGTTCCGCAACCTGCAGGGAAAGCTATGTGCGGGACATCGAGCGAGAAACATTTTTGAACCTATCCCAAGCTTCATGGAATGGTTCTCCTTCCATCCGAGAGAAAGTAGCAATCTTTTCCTCTCACCGATGTTTTTTGACGGGAATAGAATTTTCCCATGAATTTATTGTAAAATTCGACCCCATGTCATCGTAGAACTGTGGTGTTGACATCAACCAAGCTTTAGCCTTATCCTTTAAGGTGTACCTGAAAACATCTCATTCTAAGTCGATCCTCGTTTAGAATACCGGTGGGAATGTTTGGACCGTAGCATAGAAATCTCTCATAAAGGAAAGAGAATCTTCATTAGGTAGCCCATAGGAAGGAAGCATAGAAAAATGAATATTTTTAAGGTCATAATTCCTAGCAGCTTCTCCTTAATCGGATAAATGGGCAGCTGCCGTGCCAATCACCTGGCCTTGCAAACTCTTTCATCGTGGTTTCCTAACATGTTGGTTTTCTCTCCATTTCTTTTGGTTCTAGTAAAGGATTAAGACGTTCTATGTTTGGCTCAAAAATCGTTGGGCAGTAGGATCCAAATATTGACACTTGCTTTAAATTTATGAATATTATTTACATATATGTGTGGTTTCCTGGGCGATCTCCTACCACGCATGCACTATTTTTAAACGTAAATTTAAAACTCCCGTCAACAAAAATAAAGAAATTAGAAAATTTCCACGGCATTTAATTCAAAACACTAGACAATTTTTTTTTTTTTTTTTTTTTTAATTCTCTTCTTTTTTATTTTTTTTTTCTTTTTTTTTATTTTATTTTTTTCTTTTTTTTATTTTTTAAAATAACATAATTAAGATTAACCAAGAAGGTCTCGTGAAAGAACGTGGTAAGCATGGCCCTTAAAACCATTCTCCTAAATGTAACAACGCTCTCAAGTGAAAGAAGACAAAGGCTTCAAAGAATCAGTCTCCTGCATTTAACTCCCTTAGATTTTTACTTTTCTACGCTTTTAGTTTTTTAATTTTTTTTTTTTTTTTTTTTTTTTTTACGAACGGTAATTTTATTTTACTATTCACACTATCTTATTTCTTAAAATTTTTAAAAAAATTTTAATTTTTTTTTATTTATTTATTTATTTATTTATTATTTATTTTTTATGAAATTTGAAATTTGATTAATTTTTATTTTATTTATTTATTATTATTATTATTATTTTTTTTTTTTTTTAAATATCACAATTATTTACAACACAAAAAATATTTTTAAAATTTTGATAAATAAATTAAAAACGCTATTCCTTCAAAGAATCGGCCATACTAAAACTTGATTAACGAAAACCGCAGATCGCCGATTCTCGCAAATACTTTGGTTTTAATATTTGTAAAACTCTCAAGAAAGGTACATCTAATCATTTCGGTAGAAAAATGATAAGTATACTCCCAAGGTCGATCTAAGGAAGGAATGTATGTGGTTTTTAATTTATTATTCAAACTTTTAAAAACGAAATTAAATCCTAAACATCCTCGTCACGATAGTTTTGGTTTTTGTGTTCCTAATCTAATAACATAAAATAAACATATATACGTATTAATTAAATATAATCTAAAAAAGAATAAAACATAGATACAAATTGAATAAATAAATATAAATACAGATTCAATAAATATTCATGCAAATTTTATCATTTATATTAGTGGAGTATTTAGGATATAATAACTAAGTTAATTATGCTTGCTCATATTATCTAGGTTATTAAAGATATAAATTGATATTTTATTGATTCTCTTTTTTATATGAATACCACCTTTGTGGGTTAGATACTCTTTGTTAACTAAACAAATCAATTAACACCTACGCGGGTTGATAACTAATTTGGTTAATTAAATTAATTCCTTTTCTAAGAGATTGAAACGAACCATTTAAATGCCACCTTTGGGCGTTGGCTTAGACAGTTTAAACTTTATCCAAGGTGTCCAAATTAAACCTAAGAATTTAGTTATCCGAGTACTAACTTTCAAGTTTTAAAACCACTATCAAAACATGTTTTCAATACATTTTCACATAATAATTTTATAAAACTTTTGAAATAGAGCTTCACTCTAACTACCTAAGCGATTTGCATTCAACAAATAAAAGAAAGACTACTCTAAATTAGACCTAGATAACTAAACCTTAAAGTCTAACTTTCAGATTTTAAGTTTGTAATGAAAAATAATGTATTTCTCTCTAACATCCTTAATATAAAATCTTGAATAAAAATAAAATCAATTCATTTTAGAAATTCTCACCTATTTAATATTTCGCAAGCATAACAACGTTATTATTATATCATGATTATAAATACTAGTACGCTTAAATTTAATCACGCATAAATTAAATATAACATGTAAGAATAAAGCATAAAAATAATCAGAAGAAAATAAAATCCTTACAAAGATTGACGCTATTCCCGTTGCTAGAAAAACCTCCAAGCGAATTTGCACTTCCATTTATTGAATCAAAATCTAAATTATTACAAAACATTACAAGTTCCTCTCAAAAAGAGAAGAACTCTAAACCTAAGACAATTGAACTAAAAACTAAGAGAAAAACTAAGAAAAGCTTAGAAACTAAGAAAGTTAAACTAAAGAAAACTCAAAAACTAAGAAATGAGAGAAAGAAAGAAGAGAGTATGAGGTTTTGAGGTGTGTTTTGAAGTGAATGGAAGGGGGTATTTATAGGTGAGGATGGAGAGAAAAATGATTAAAAAAATGTTAAAAAAATATTAAAAAATAAAAACGTAGATGGATAGCTTCAGGGTCATCAATGACGCCAAGATGACGCCACGGGGCGGCCGCACGTGAAAATGGGTCAAAAACGCATTGGGCGCGGCTACTGTCAGCTGGCTGATGGCCACAGGCTGGCCGAGGCCGCGCGGTTTCGCTACAGAACAGTGTTTAGCAGGCCGCACAAGGCGCAAGTTATGCAACAACGCCGCTGCCGCGCGCGGCGGTTAGGCTCGATGCCGCGGCGCCAAGACGCTGGCTGCGCGCGGCCGGGCGCTGGGCCGGCTGCGGCGCGCGTTTTTTGCCTTTTGACATTTTTGACCTTTTCGACCCATTTTTGTCCAATTTTTCCATGTTTGTTGACCTTTTTCCACTTATTTATCAATTTATTTGTGATGTATTGCTTCAAGTATTCTTCTTTGAGTCTTTACATTGCGTTTTTAGGCCAAAATTCCTGAAAAACAATAAAAATACCCGTGATTCCGAAAAAGACAAATTTATATAAATATATGATAAAACATATAAATATATATATTTTTAATCAATTAAAGTGCATAAAATCATGGTTATTTTAGTGCTTTTTGAGCACTCATCAGGCATCGAGCCGCGCGATGGAGGAAATCCCTGCACCCACTCTCCTTGGTCGGGTTTGAATAGCACGCGCGCATCCAAACCGTTGATGCGTTGATATGACGGTCCAAAATGGCGCGTGGATCGTAACGGCGTGTGGAACTCTCTCCTACGAAGAAAATTAACTTTTATTAATTATATTTTCACCCACAAATATATTTCAAATCACATTTTAAATTTTCTTAAATTACAGTTAAGCCCTTTGCTAATTTTAAATTAAATTTTTAAATTTTAAATAATTATAATTATAATTAAGCCCAAATTTAATTTAAATTATATTTTCGATTTTTATAAATTGTAATTAAGAACTATATTATTTGAAATTATATTTGTGGACAAAAAAATATGAAATTAAGTACATTTTCGATACAAATTATTTAATTTTATTAAAAATGTATTTTTAATGCATAAAAGGAAAATATTAATTTATTTAACAAAAATTAACTAAATGTTAAAAGAACATAGCAATTATCATTACTAAAATTGATGAAAATAACTGTATAAAATACAGTTATCATCCACTAAAATCATCCATGCACTAGGGAAAAGGAAAATTATTTCTCAAACTTTTTTGAAACCCTCATTTGAATATTTTTTAAACCAGACTTAAATAGTTATGACCATTGAAAAAGGATTCCTAGATAAGAATACTTATTTAATTGTTCAAAAATATTTTGGAAAAAAATGTTTTATCGGCCTTCGTATAATTCCAAAACACTAGAATACTATTAGAGTATTTTGGAAATAACCTGTAGTGTGGAATTCAAACATTTCCTCCACCCCAACCAAGCCGATGCCCAATATTCCATTTCCAAACTCCTCAAAGTCATATCTCTATCAGACTAGGGAAATTGTTTATCAAAAATTTTGGCCTTTCGAGTTGGTATCAACACAAACCCAACCACATTATAAAACCTACAATTATTGGGATTATTACCAAGCATGGTTTAATGCCTTCCTCATCCAAAACAAGAATAATCAACATTCTTGGTTATTATTTTTCTTTCAAAAAACTATCAATCCAACAAAATTTCCATCTTGGTTTAACAATTGGTGGAAACTTTTTGGTTCCGTTCTGAAAATCCTCACTCCACTAGTGTAGGAAATCTATCAAACCTTCCTTACCCATTTCAAACCCACACCAAATGAAAAAAGATTTCATCCTCTGTGTACCTTCTCCACAAAATTCTACAATCTTAGGGTAAAATCTGTTATACCCGAGCCCATTTTAGGTAAAATGGTTATTGTCTTTCACAATCCCAAAACCCTTCTCAAACCAACCATCGAATAATGGCTAACCAAAACCGATCATTGAATACAATAATATGATGCAATACAATCCAAGCATAGTATAACTAGCATTAGTTAACATGATATAAAATGATATATATAATTTAAAAAAAATCATATAACTACAAATTAAAGTAATATTGTCTGACACTAATTCATACTCCACTCAATTTAAAATAAAGATATTAATTTTATTATTATGAGTTTTTGGAGTATTATTTTAAGTAATTTTCTTATTTAGTAAATATATAGAAAAGAATACGTTCTAAATAAGTACAAATTTACTAAAATATAATTTTTTTTATTATTTTATTTGTTTAACTTGATACAAATACAATGCAATACAGCATGTCGAAAATTCATAAGTCACTCCTTGATTAAATTAATATATTTTGTTGGCTATTTATGTTTTAAATCCGTATACATAATGTGTGAGAAACACGGATATGATATTTTATTTATAACATATTTTTTCGGTTTTACAATATATTTTTTATTTTTATATATGACATTTTTTGTTTTAATAACCATAATTTATTTTTTTACCGGAAACAAGTATCATGGAATTTGAACCCATATTTTTAGTGTCTATTTTTTAAAAAGCATAAATTTATATTTATTTAAATCAAAAATATTTTAAAAATAATTAAATTAAAAAAATAAAAATACGTTTAAGTATTACGAGAATCCTTAAAAGTCATTGTTAGATAGAAGCAAGCTTCCTTTTTAAGCTCTTTGAGTTCTTCAACGTTCTTCTTAGCTTGTTTACTCTAAGAATATATTATTACACTGTAAGTTAATTTTCAACAACTACAAAATTTTACATCCCTTTTATATCACATTTCATTTTCCCTCTTTTATGCCAATTTTATTTTGTCATAGTAACACTTTCTAATATTAAATAGAGAAAAAGTCAATTAAGTCCCTCATATATTGGTTTTAGTGTGCGTTAAGTCCAACATGTTATAAAAACGTGGTTTTTTAGTCTTCTAGTTTTGATAAAAAGAATCAATCAAGCATAAATAATAATATTACAATAATTTTATATTTTTTTTCTCTAGAATGATTAAAACCGGATAAAAATTTGACTATTTAACAATAATAAATTATATTTAATAAAAAAATATTTTAACAAAATATTAGTGAAGGTCCTAATTTTTAATTTAATATTTTTAAAAATTAAACATATGTATTTAAATAGTTTTTTTTGTTAGAATATTATTATTGTTATTTTTTAAAAAATATTTTCTTATTAAATTTTACTTTTACCCATATTAATAGCTTGTATTTTATCGAGTTTGATAGTAAAACTAATATTTTAATAAAATATTATCTAAATAATATAATTTATTCATAATTGACTAATTTTCTCAAAATTAAAGGACTAAAAAACACTTTATTATAGTTTTTTGCTATTTTTTTAATTTTCTTACAAGTTTACCCTTTCTTGTTAATGAAAGATATAGTGTAAATAAGCCAAGATTGCCGTAGCATTGCTTAAAGTATCTTTTTCTTTAAGCTTCTTTTACTGACCTTGCTTTTTTTTCCTTCGTAGAATTCATACAAATAGAAAACTTCAAAAAAAAAAAAAAAAAAATTCAAAAACCAAGAGATCAAAGATATCAAAGCCAGGCTAGATCAAAGTATTGCATCCTAACAAAAATAATAGGAAAATGTTGACAAAGTGATTTTTTTTAATAAAAAAGATAAAACCCATTTTAAATACTCCATCTTAATTATTATTTGGTCTCGACTTGAATTTGTAATTTGCACTCTTAATCTTGCATTATACACTTTTTTTTTTACTTCACAAGAACTCATATTTAAATAAAAATCTTCTTAATTAGTGAGTATTACTAATCCTATTTATAATAGAAAAGATATTTATCAATTATACATGAGTCTTCTACATTAGTGAGTATTACTAATCTTATTTGTAATATAACATATATTTATCAATTATATAGGATTAAAGTTTTAATTTTTCCTATAAATAGACATGTGGTTTTCTTTTTATGTCTTTGTTGTGGTCTAAGTTGTTTCTACCTAAAAATATTGTGTGTTATTATTTTATTTTTGAATTTTTTTATTGATAATTTTATTAAGGGTTATAGCTCAGATGATGAGGAACTTAAATCTTCTTTTCTTTCTAAATATAACATTAAAAGGTTTAAAGAATTATTTTCTAAATGTCTTATAGCCATAGAAGAGAATAATAGTTTAAATACAACAATAGAAAAACTAAATGAACAACTTGAATTACATAAAAACTTTTCTAATAAATTAAAAGATAATAATATTTTGCAAAAACAAAATAATGCTTTGAACTTAAGTCTAGTAGGTTTGAAAGAAGAAAATAATAAGCTTGTTGAAGATAATAAAAAACAAGTGCAAGAGCTTAAAGAATCATGTGAGGTAATGGAGAGACTTACCATTGGAGCTCAACACTTATATAAAATCTTGAGCATTGGTAAGTCACATGGTGATACACGTGGTTTTGGTTATAAGGATGAGAGTTCCACACCTTCAACATCAAATACCACATTTGTAAAGCCCTTAAACTCTACTCCTACTATTACTACTTATACACAGAGAAATATTGCACCTATGGTAAAAAAAAGTTGTTTAGTTTGTGCCTGTCTATAATTATTGTGGTAAGAAAGGTCATATAAGACCAAAATGTAGATTTTTAATGAATACTCTTGAACTTAATGATCATTTCCATGTTTCATATAGTAGGACCCATAAGCATCATCCATCTATGCATGCTACATCATATTCAAAGATGAATGGAAATTATAATAACGTATTTGAAAATTATACTAGGAAGCATGAAGTCTTAGGTTCAAGGAGGTAAGTAAAATTCAGTACTTTTAATGCTAGGACTCATTATCATCATCCTATTATACATTCTGCATCTTCATTTGGGATGAATGAGAAAAGTACATTTAAGTCCAACAATATGCCTATGAAACCTAATTTAGTTGAGTCTCAACCCAATGATATAAAGAAACCGAAATGCAAGAAAATTTGGGTTAGAAAAAATTGTTTTTTCCTGGTCACATTACTACCTTCTATTCTTTCATCTAGGTATTTCTATTAGATTTCTTAAATAACCTTAGGTGAGTAATCTCTATTGTCTTTATTTTATTTATAAATTAAACTTACAAAAAGAAAAGAGAATTAGAATCCTTATTTGGCCAACAAGGTATTAGACTTATTCAACACTTACATTTATGAAAACTAAAAAAAATAGATTTTTATTCATTTACAAATTTTTATTTATTAACTTTTTAATTGGTTTTTAAGTTAGAGAGTCATAGAACTTTGGGAGAGTTTGAACTACATTTCATTTATGCATTAATCTTCTTCTACATTGCTATATCGTTAGGGAGAGTTTAGCTACATTGAATTGTCCAATGCTTTGTCCTTCTCGTTTGTCACAAAGGGGGAGAGTGTGTTTCACTTTCATGATTTATTTTGTTATGCATATAGGGGAAGAACATATTTAGGATAAGAATTCTTTCCATCATTTTTTCTTATTTTAAGCTTGATTTGTATGAATACATGCACTACAAGATTATTTTTTACTGTTTGCTTATTTCTGTGTAAACTGAACTAATGTACAATGAGGTTTTTACGCCAAGTTATTGTATGATTTTTCTGTCATTTCAGTTAATTAAGCTTGTCAAGTTTTAGTGAAGATGGATTCAGCAGACCATATGATAGTTACACTAGTGTACTAGATATGGATCCAAAAACTATGTCATCCATATAAATTTGAGCAATAAAGATCTCATCACTACTCCTTTTAATTAATAGAGTCTTATGAACTCCCCCTAAAAAAATCTCTTGTTCAAGAGATAGTTGGTAAGTCTTTCATACCATGCTCGAGGAGCTTGTTTCAAACCATAAAGAGCTTTGATGAGTTTGTAAACATGATTTGGAAATTTTGGATCAATAAACCCTTTTAGTAGTTCCACGTATACCTCATCATTCAAAAATCCATTTAAAAAGGTAGACTTACATACATTTGATATAATTTGAATTTCATATGACAAATTCTATATGTGTTGCCTTATTGTACTACCTATCCTTGATTTCAGGGATGGCAAGGTGGTTGATGAGGTGAAAAACTTAAGTTCTATTAAATTGACATCTTGTTTTTTTTGTTTTCAGATCACTAATACTTTGAGTGTTGTTTGGTACTAATGATTCATGATAATGTGAGTTAAACTGTGCTTGTGAGTGATAAGTACTCTAGGCGGTGTTAGCAAGTGGGTTTTATATGTAGAGTCATGTGTTAGCTGGTAGTTTTCCTCATGAACCTTTTTCTTATTCACTTTATATATTATTGGTCTTTAGTTACTGATCACACCACTTTGGGTGGTGTCAGCTTTAGAGAAGAGTCAGGCTCATGTGAAAAACTAGGTTGTTGTAGGGCAACAAGTGAGGGAATTATTAAATATTTTTGATATAGGTCGTAGCTAATAGAGATAATGGGATTTTATTTATATCAGGGTTGTAACTATTTTATTAAATACTGAATTTTTTTGATGCCGAGTGGTTTCCATTAGAAACCTAAGAATGTTATCAAATAAATAGGGATTTTGTATGGATTTACATCATTATATCTAGTGCTATGCATGTCTGCATATGTAGCTAGTTCAATTAGAGTTTAAATGGTGTATATTCCTACATACTAGAGTTTAAACTCTGATTATAAACTTTTGATATTTATCACCTTCTTTCCCTTTACTGAATTATATATCTATTGCTTGTGTTTGATTGTATGTACTACTACTATGTTTATCTATCATATGTTTTCCTCTCTATGATTTTTATGTTTGAATTGAGTCCTTAAGGAGATATTATCTCTTTAGCCTGATTGTGTGTCGAGTTTTGGACTCTTTCAATGTTGTTTTGGATTATTAGTATGTATGTTAGTATAATCTAAGTTTCTATCATATATGTTATAATATACTAGAAGTATACTCTAATTATAAAGCTTATTTGTTATATGTTGTTCATTCTTTCTTTCTTTTCTTTGTAGCATGCCTATAACTTTCTAATCATTACTTTTGTTGTAGTAAATTAACTTTCTTTCTCTCTCATTAATTTATCTTACTTCTGTCTATTATATGCAAGTAAGTTTGACGTGAATCTCTAAAGAGTTTGTATCTTTTTACTCTGGTTGTGTCCCAAGTGTCGACCTTTTTATTTGGTTTGCTATGTTTAGATTGATCGAATTTTGTAAGAGTATAATTATCATTTACCAAATATATTCTCACATATAAAGTCTTGAAATGATTGGAAATCCTTTGTTGTTCAGTATGCATTCTAGCCTCACATGCTATTAATTGTTTACCACGTATATGTTTGTTTCTAGTTTGGATAGGAGCCTACGAGGCACACAGTTTCTAATTTATTTACTGTAGATTGTACTTTTTGTATTTGCTGGGGTTTTTAGTTTTCTATTGAATTGAGAATATTGTTTTATACTTTCGTTGTGTAGGTTGCTTATTTCACATTTGTGATGTTGGCTTGGCCAAATTGATATAGAGCTCACAAAAATATTTCATAGGTTGGTGTCTCTACCCCTCATTTAGGTTTTAGTTACTTATATGAGTCTAAGGAACAATTGACCTCCGTGTAATTGTTCTTATGTATAAGAATACTTAATCAATATTAGAGCAGCCCTGTTTTGGCTTAATTGCCTAGGTGCTCGATTCTAGAACTCTATCTACACATGCACATACCTTGTATATTTGTGGCTTTTGTCTCTACTAGTATGGGTTATTGTTGTTCTGTAATATTTTTATCTCTATGAATCTTTGTTATTTTCATGTTCCCTCTTTTCTTGTTCATACATATATCTTTCTCTCTATACTTCTTTATCTTGCATAGTATGTTACTTGTCTTACATGTTGTTATCTTATATTTTTTGATCCTTTACTAGTATTCTCTCATGCTAGTTACTTTGACATGATCTTTTTGTGTGTTTGCCTTGCTTACTACTTACTTCTTCCATGGTTATTTGCATGAGCATCATGTCACATGCTTGTTAGCATGCAGTGCCAAAGTATTAGGATTGTTCTTCTTATGTCATTTATATGCCATGCCATATATAATGTATCTCTTCTATTTTACCGTGTTCTTCTTTCTTATACTAGTATGTTGAGTGTCAGTTATTTGTTTGTCTCCTAGTGATTTTTTCATTTTTGCTTGCATTTCCTTCTCTTGTGCTTTAGATTGATGTCTGTTTAGAGAATCTAGGGTGTCTTAAAAGTTTGAGAACATGGGTGTTTATCTATACTATGATTGTTCATGTTTGTTAAGTGCATTTATATGTCATATAGATTATTTACATGCCTTTTGGACTTTTGACTTACATCCATTGTTGTGACTAAACTTGTGTGTTTAGTTGGCATTCTTGGTGTTTCGGGTGTTAACCCTGTCTAAGCATGTCTCTTGTTTCTGTATTTGAACCTGAGCCTTTCCCTCATGCTTAGATGTTTTTGTAGCATCCTTTGTTTGTTATCTCTCTTGGGGGTGTTATTTGTGTTGCTCATTAATTAGTCAGTTTCTTTTCTTCCCTTGACTAGTAATGATGTGAGTGTTGTCGATGATCTATTTTGAGGCAACTATGTGCAATTTATTACCTTTTCTCTCTCTTTGGAGGCAACATTGCATGGTTTGTGCTAATAATCTCTCTTGACGCACATCCTTGTCTTTTTAGCCTATGATATCTTTTGAGGCCATCATTGTCATCTCGCTTGTTTATTGTATTTATTTTTTTACTCTCTTTCTATCTCTTTCCAAGATTATTTTGTATGTTCTTCTGTTATGCTATCCTTTTTACATGTAAAATGAACTTATTAGGGACATTTGATGATATACGGTTGGCATGCATTCAACTTGGATTGATATATGATTGTTTTGACATGTATATTCATTGAGTTTTTATATGGCTAAATTTTTGTATTTTATTTGAGTTGAACATTTTCTTGCACATACCATAACTTAGTGAATTTGTCACTACTACAAAAATAGGCATTAAAGTTGGTTTTTAACCGACTTTAAACAAATTTAAAGTCGGTTCACGCCATGAACCGACTTTACCCATTTTATGATTTTTTTATTTTATTCTCATTTTTTGTATTATTCAATATATATATATAGCATTAAAAAACTAAAATATAAATAATAATACAAATAATTAAAAATTTAAATATATTTAATTACTCGATAATTAAATTTGTTACAAAAATAAATAATATATATATAATACATATAGTTAACTTAAATTACAAATAAAATAATGTCATCAAAGTGTAATTGGATGCGATCGAGTAAGCTTGGTTGGCTTAGAATCTTGATTGACCTTCACAAGCATTATGACAAGAAAACTAGACAAAAAAATAACAATTCATATTCCCCTACATACATGAGCACGTAAAACATCCATCAAACTAGTCTAAACTTCAAACATACGAATGAAGAAATTAAATCATTATAAATATTACCATCAAAAAGAGATTATCATGTACAACGAAATTCGACGAACTCATATTAGTATTTTATTAATCATTTGTCTATAAATATGAAGTTATCTGCAATCTCTACTAGTATTTTTTAATGCTATAATGAACTCTAAATATGAAATCAAGTGTAACTCTGATTCTGGCTTGTGTGAGTGTTGGTGCCCTTAAACATATGGAACACGTTCATAGGCACCAAAACTCATACAAACCAAGAAAAAAATTGAAGTTACGTACACCTGATTTTTCCATTTAGACCTCATTATAGCATTAAAAATACTAGCAGAGATTCTAGATAAATTCATATTTATAAACAAATGATTAATAAAGTGCTAATATGAGTTCGTAAGGAAAGTAGGAAAGAGAGATGAGATGTAGTTTGGTCCAAAATTAGGTCCATAAAACAATACATTCCCCTAAATACATGAGCATATAATCATCCATCAAACAAGTGATTTCAAATACAGGAATAGATAGAAAAATCAAATCATTAAAAAATTTACTGTTATGTTGTCAAATGCTATTTAAGATCATCAGAATCTTATCCTGATTCTTCTTGTGATGATATAATTTGAACAATGTGTTTTGCCCATTCCTCTCGTAAATCATCAAAAATTTGCTGGTCGTAGCCCGTCTTATTCCAACCAAAGAACTACATGTATTTAAAATCAAAATAAGAATATAATTTCATTTATTTACAAAAACAAACTCAAGTATGTTAAAAACTTTTATATATATGAGTGAAAGATATTACCACATCATCAATTGGAATTTTGATATTTGTGATGATTTCGCTCATAAACTTCATGACATAATAACCACATATGACTCCATTGTAAAATTAATAAAATTATTAATATTAACTTGTACATACCATAACTTTTTTCCATATAAGCTTATGAAATTTTTTAAGGGCAATGTCCTTAAACTTGTTCCACAACTTCCATGCCCTATGAAGGTTTAAAACGGTTAGTTTTTATTAAATATTACAACAAATAATAGAAGAAACTAATATGTAACTATAGCTCTTACATTTCAATAACTACTTTTGTATCTTTACTCGGTTTTATGGAAGCTGAGTCACAGTACCAAGCATGATTTTTGAACAGATCAATGATTACCAACATCCAATGATCTTGCCATTGTTCAAACCTTAATGGCCAAGAGATTATCAACTTTTGATTTTTGTTAAGCTTTAATGCTCTATCACATAATTGTTTAGCTCTTATGCTAACATTTTTCTCTTGATATTGATTGACATATGAAGAATCATAGAACATTGCTAAATGTGATGAGTGATTATGTTGAAGTCGATAATAGCACGCCCTATATAAAAGATATATATATATATATATATATATATATATAATTAGATAATATAAATATAATTATATATGTTCCACATATATAAAAGAAAAATAAATAGATTGACGACTCACCTTGTCCACACTTGAATTATACTTAAATCGATCATTCAATATTCAAATAGTTGCAATAAGCACTCGATCGATATATAAGTTTGGCCGAGGTCTACACCAGAAATTTCTATAGGAAGTGGCACAGTCCATCCATCATTTATTGTAGATAGTCATCAAAGTGCCAAGATTTCTGCTAAAGTTTAAAGTATAATCATAACTATAGTTTTTCCAAGGCTTCTTCTTGAATGACTTGGTGCACCATGATTGGCCACTAGACATAGATTTAGCACGAGATACTTGCTTCGTATCTCTTAAATGTGTCGCATTTAAGAGTTCTAGTATAATAGACTAAAAACAAGTATTATATATGTATTTTAGTAACAATAAAAGATATAATAAAATAATAGTAGTAAACAAGTGTTATCTTTTAAGTTAAAAGATTATACCACATCAAAATTTAGAACAACTTGAATCGATGGCCAAGCCACATACTGTCCAATCGCCTCTTGGACTGTGGTAGCATCAGAAGGCACAGGTAGTGGACAATCATGAAACAATGATTGATCAATTACTATTCACCAATGATTAGGTAAATATTGATTATGAATCATCCGATCATCGCTCAATTGTTGTACCATTCCAATAGCAACATAGTCCGTTGACGAAGGATGTTTCAATAAACATTTCATATTCTGTAAATAATTTAAGTGTTATATATAAAAAACAAAAACATATAATATAAGAATTTAAAAATAATGCAGTATATACACCAGAAATTAAAATCTTACCACATACGATTCATCAAATAGAAGAGGACTCTCATGTGGTGTAGCTATTGGATATACATTCTCACCAAAACATTCATCGTGGTTTGATTTATGGTAAGAATGTCCAGATTGCATTGGAGAAAATGAACCACTACTTGATTGCATATGCATTCCTAGCATATAGTGAGGACCAATAGGATGGTTATATCTAGTACTGGATATTGTTTGACCGCAATGAGATTGCGTAGGTGGCATGCCTGGCATGGATTGTGGCATGCCTGGCATGGATGGTGGTATGCTTGGCATGGAGGGTGGTATGCTTGGCATGGATGGTTGCATGCTTGGCCAATATGGGATGCCCTGGTTGTAGCATGATGCCATGGCTGACATATTTTGTGATTGATGTTCTTTTAGAGTGGCAATCTCACTTATTATTGAGGCCTTAAAGGAGTTGAATTCTTCTTCAATTTTAGTGTACTTCTCCTTACATACGGTATGAGGCTTTATTTTGGAATGTTAAAATACTCTATAAAACCATCATATTGGCTACCTCCCCTAACACGACTAGGATGTTCGTGTCCGAATGCATGATATAAAGCATCTCTCCCAGGCTCTTCGATTATTTCACCCCTGTATATTTTTTCTTGAACAGCTCTCTACAAATAATAAAGCACACAAACATATCATTCATTATTACATCAATTATTAAATATCATTAAGACTTTTTATCAACCGAAATTACTAACCAAATCATTTAATTGTTCTTTTCCTCGCTGAGTCATCGGTCTTGAATTCTTCGTTTTGGGAGTCTTTGTTTCTATAATTCAGTTCGGGTAATAGGTCTACCTAATTCATTTTCCTACATAAATTATGAAAATTTTATTAAAAATGACATGAAATTAAATTGAGGAAAATAAATATAAAAATATTTATAAATTAAGACAAATTAATAATACCATTCTATATCTAACTTCAGGATTTGAAGACCTCCTAGTATGGTTAGGAAGAATATTATGAATTTGTACATTCTGATGATTTCCCTAATAATTTGAAATTCATTTGAACATCTATAATCAACAAAGTCTTTCCAAACTTGAGGTGTAGTCCAGGGGTGTCCTTCAGGGATTTTGTAGATCACATTCTCATCAAGTGTTTCCAAATATGGAAACACATAATTTCTTGCCAATCCAGAAGTCTTGTATTCCTTCCACCTAATAGTCTGTAAAAACACAGTACAAAAGATTAGATATAATACACCTAATAGCCTATATATATATAATGATTATAAACTATAAGAGACTTACACAAATGGTTATCCATATTTTGAACTTTTCTGCATCGTCAACCTCAGACCAATCATTTATATTGATTGGTATACTGGACTTTGCAAGTCGACCAATTGAGGATTTCAATTGTTGACCATTTTTCCTTATTGGATTACCAGTAGCATAAAATAAAACAGATATTCTATCATCTAGGTTAAGTGGAGCATGAGGTATATTTGCCCAACCCCTTCTTTTCAAATACCCCAATGGATCATTTGGATCTACAAGTTCTATTATCCGAATATCCATGAAATATCTGCAAACAATGAAGAAATATAAATTAATTGACAATTTTAGGAACATACATATATATAAGAGTTATTACAACAATATAGAACATACCTTATGTTTAATTAGGTTGTTGATCGTATACATATATTCCTTCACAATCACTTCGAGCCCATGACGAAGAATCATCATCATCAATTAGATCATCACATACATTAGGCAATTTATTTGAGAAATTACTAATATTGGTTAATGTATCAAGCATAGAGTCATCATCTTTTACAACATCACAATGGTAAAACTCTTTTTATGGAGGCGTTAACACAACAGACCATCTTGGATCAATTTGATCGCTCACATAAAATACTTGTTTTGCATGAAGTGCTAACGTGAAAGGATCATCAGTGTGACTTATCCTGGATAAATTTACAAGGGTAAATCCAAAATCATCTATTTTATATCCAACATTGATAACATCTTCGACCCAATCACACAAGAAAACTGTTTTATGGAAGACCTCATAATCCAATTCCCAAATCTCTTGTATTATACCATCATATGTTCTATCAGAAAGTACAAGATTAGCATCTTTTGAACTAGTAAATTTCATAGTTTGTGCAACCATTTTCACCCCACTATTTTGATTTACTCGGACTTTGTCCCTAGCTTGAGTCATAAAGCTCGATCCATTTATTGTGAAACTATAAAATGATTTGACATCGAATTTTGGCCCATGTGCAAGCCATTGTAAACTTTCTGATATTTTATGATTGGGTTTCTTGAGTTCATCTTGAATCTATGTATACAAAAACACAAAATGTGTTTAGAGCAAAGTTTTAAAACATTTGATAAATCTAGGAAGATACTGATGAGCAGAATCGGGATTGCCAAAAACTTTGATGCCATCCCCGGCAACGGTGCCAAAAACTTGATGAACGAAAACTGGCATCGCCGATTCTACTAATACTTTGGTTTTATATTTATAAAACTCTCGCAAGTGCACGAATCATTTCGTAGAAAATGATAAGTATACTCCCAAGGTCGATCTAAGGAAGGAATGTATGTGGTTTTTAATTTATTATTCAAACTTTTAAAAACGAAATTAAATCCTAAACATCCTGTCACGATATTTTGGGTTTTTGTGTTTTTAATCTACTAACATAAAAATAAACATAGATTCAATAAATATTTATGCAAATTTTATCATTTATAAATAGTGGAGTATTTATGGATATAATAACTAAGTTAATTATGCTTGCTCATATTATCTAGGTTATTAAAGATATGAATTGATATTTATTGATTCTCCCTTTTTTGTATGAATACCACCTTTGGTGGGGTTAGATATTCTTTGTTAACTAAACAAATCAATTAACACCTATGGGTGGGTTGATAACTAATTTGGTTAATTAAATTAATTCCTTGTTCTAAGAGATTGAAAATGAACCGTTTAAATGACACCTTTGGTGGGGTTAGACAGTTTAAACTTTATTCAAGGTGTCCAAATTAAACCTAAGAATTTAGTTATCTGAGTACTAACTTTCAAGTTTTAAAACCACTACTGATAACGTGTTGTCAATACATTTTCAGATAATAATTCTTATAAAAACTTTTGAAATAGAGCTTCACTCTAACTACCGGGCGATTGTACCAACAAATAAAAGAGCACTACTCTAAATCAGACCGGATAACTAAACCGTAAAATCTAATTTTCAGATTTAAGTTTGTAATGAAAAATAATATATTTCTCTCTAACATTCTTAATATAAAATCTTGAATAAAAATAAAATCAATTCATTTTAGAGATTTTTACCTATTTAATATTTCGCAAGCATAACAACGTTATTATTATATCATGTTTACAAGCGACTATACGAGTTAAATTTAATCATAGACAAATTAAATATAACATGTAAGAATAAAGCATAAAAAATAAGCGCAAAGAAAATAAAATCCTTACAAGATTGACGCTATTCCCGTTGCTAGAAAACCTCCAAACGGAATTTGCACTCCCATTTATTGAATCAAAAAACTAATAAATTACAAAAACATAACTAGTTCTTCCCAAAGAGGGAAGAACTCTAAAACTAAGCAAAACTAGCTAAAACATAAGAAAAACTAAAAAAAACTAAAAACTAAGAAATGGAGAGAAAGAAAGAAGAGAGAAGTGTGTTTTGAGTTGTGTTTTGAAGTGAAGAGAAGGGGGTATTTATAGGTGAGGATGGAGAGAAAAAGTGGGTGAAAAAATGTTAAAAAATGGTGAAAATGCGTATTGCAAATGGTGAGGTCATTGATGACGTCAGCATGACGTCATGGGGCAGCTGCACGTGAAAAATGGGGCGAAATGGCGTCGGCGCGCGAGGGCGGTGCGCGCGCGCGTGCGTATGGCAGCGGCACGGCGCGTGTGAACGGATGCGGCGTGCCGCGGCGCACGTGGATCTGGGAGGAAGGCACGCAGACCGCGCACGGACGGGTCTTGGTGGTCTTGTGTAGCGCGCGAGGTGGGCTGCTCCGGGCGCGATTTTCTCCTTTTTGACATTTTTGACCCATTTTGTTCAATTTTTCCATATTTGTTGACCTTTCTGCATTTATTTATTAATATATTTGTGACTTATTGCTTCCAGTATTCCTTTTTTAGTCTTTAAATTGCGTTTTTAAGCCAAAATACCTGAAAAACAATAAAAATACCCGTCATTCCGAAAAAGACAAATTTATATAAATATATGATAAAACATATAAATATATATATTTTTAATCAATTAATGTACATAAAATCATGGTTATTTTAGTGCTTTTTGAGCACTTATCAGATACATGCATGAAAATTTGTTTGTGACATTTACATGGTTGTGAAAGCAATTAATAAGTTCCTGCTTATGTTCATCATACAACCATTTTTCACCTCCTTTTTTTTATAACGAGGATCAATCTTCAATAAGTTTAAATGCATCCTGTAATTTTATTAAATATATATTAAGTTATATATCATCATTAATATTTAAATATAAAATATTTTTGCAATCATGAAACAATGAACATCACTTACTCTATGTACGGTTGTGCCTTATTATTATTTACCAAAATGATTCGATGTGCTTTTTCCCATTGAGTGCGATCAATAAATAATTTCTTACTTACACCAAGCATAGGGTTACCTACTTGGATCATGTGACGTTCTAAGAACAACTTGTGCGTAGGATTCAAAATTTCAGTGCAACCACTAAAGTATTCAGAACAAAACTCAATAGCCTCTTCAGTAATGTAGTGTTCCACCATGCATCCTTCAGGTCGATTTCTATTATTTACATATCCTTTAAGGACTTGCATATATCTCTCAAAAGGATACATCCACCTTAAGTAAGTAGGACCACACAATTGAACCTCTCGAACTAAATGAACATATAAGTGAATCATTATATCGAAGAAAGAAGGAGGAAATTACTTTTCAATTAGACACAAAGTCTCTACAACATCTTTCTATAAATAATTTAACTCGCCAATTGATATAGATTTCTTGCATATTGTATTGAAGAATGAACAAAGTCGAATTATTGATAACCGAACATGTTTTGGAAGAATTGATCTAATAGAAACTGGTAATAACTGTTGCATTAAGATATGACAGTCATGTGATTTCAATCCATATAGTCTCTTATCAGTGATAGACACAAAATTTCTTAAGTTGGATGAGTAACCATCAGGAACTTTCACACCCTCCAAACATTTACAAAACACATCCTTCTCTTTTGTTGACATTGTATATGATGCTGGTGGTAAGTATGTTTGCTTCTTATCATTTTCCACCTTTGGTTCCAATTCAGGTTGTATGCCTAGTTTCTTTAAATCCAATCTTGCTTTAATTCCATCCTTTGGTTTTCTAGTTATATTAAGTAAAGTACCAATCAAGCTCTCATATACATTCTTCTCAATGTGCATGACATCTAAGATGTGACGAATGTGTAGGTCTTTTCAATAAGGTAATTCCCAAAATATTGATTTTTTTTCAACAACCATGGTAAGTCGATTCAAAATCATTTTCATTTTCACCCATTTCATTAGTTGACCTCTTTCGTTTCCCTACCTTAGTGAGTTTTTTTTCATCTTTCCATATCGTTTGAATGTCATCCCATTCAATTTCCTTAACATCTCAACACCTCGCAAAGGTTGAGTTGCATGATCATGATCTTCTTCACCATCAAACGGTTTCTTTTGGTATCTAAACTTGTGTCCAGATGGCAAAAATCTTCTATGTCTTCTATAAGACATCTTTCGTTTGTGAACAAGATAAGTTGCAGAAGTTCCATCACTATATATAGGACATCCCTTGTAACCTTTTGTTGCATGTCCTGATAAGTTTCCATAGGCAGGAAAATCATTAATTGTCCATAAAAGGACCCCCTTCAAGTTAAAGTGTTCTTTTTTATGTGCATCATAAAAATTTACACCATCATTCCACAACGTTTTTAAATCATCTATCAGAGGCTGCAAATATACATCAATATCAACACCAGGTTGTTTCGGTCCTGAGATCAATAATGTTAACATCATGAATTTTCTTTTCATACACAATCAGGGAGGAAGGTTGTATGTTACCATAATTACTGGCCAACAACTATATCTACTACTGAGGGAACTATGTGGATAAATTCCATCAGCAGCAATGGCAAGATGAAGATTGCACGGATCAGATGAAAATTGAAGAGATAAATTATCTATTACTTTCCAATTTGGAGAATCACAAGGATGACGTAGCACCCCATCATCAGATCGATTATCTAAATGCCAAGTCAACATCTTTGATATATATTTACTATTGAAGAACCTTTGAAAGCGAGGAATCGGAGGAAAGTACCAAAGAACCTTTGCAGGCACCCCTTTCTTATGTGTTGTACTCTTATTTGTACCATGCTTCCATCTCGATTCTTTACACATAGGACAATCGTGTAATGTCTCATATTATTTTCTATAAATAATGCAATCATTAGGCCAAGCGTGAATCTTATGATATTCCATGCCAAATCGACTAAGAGATTTCTTCACTTCATACATTGAAGATGGCAATTCAATACCCTCAGGAAACATATCGACTAGTAGATTTAGTAATTCTGTGAATCCCTTGTCAGAAAAACCATTTTTTGCCTTCACATTGTACAAATGAACCAATCCCGACATTTTATTGTATTTTTTGCAATTTGGATACAACAGTTTTTCGGCATCTTCTATAAGTTTATTAAAGGTTTCGGGATCATCCTCGCGTAATTCATCTTCAACACCATGAAACATATTTTCTGTCTGTACATTATGATAAGATGTATGTAATCCACTCACATTCTTATTTATCTTTTCCCCATGAGTATTATCAATATTTTCTCCATGATAATACCAACATTTATAGCTCAATAGAATACCATTACGGATAAGGTGATACCTAACCTCATCAAATTCATGAAATCACTCATTTTTACATTTAACACATGGGCATCGAATCATACTAGTTCCAATATTACTATTTCTATAAGCAAATTCCATGAAGCTTTCAACTCCAGAAATATAGTCTTGCTCAATTCTACACTTTGACATCCAAGATTTGTCCATTTTCTATAAATGACATTAATTAAATGTATTACTTAATTATGTATACAATGAATATATTTCAAGTATTATTATATATAAATTTCCTAATTATTAGAAAATATATCAAAAACATACATAATACAAAACAGTTATCATTTTAATCATTTTACAAAACCATTTCTATACAAATTAAAAAATAAGCAACATGTTAGTATGAATATATAAAAACCAATCACTTTGGTTGATTCTAATTTTTAAGCATGTTACTATATCATAATTAAAAAGTAATATTAATTATACTTATATAACATTCTATAGAAGTATATAGGGACTACTCTAATAACATATTTAATATTTTAACACATAAGTAGCATATATAAATAAAAATAATAATACTACTTACTTTTTAGTTATTATTTGATTTTTATTAATATATATATATTATTTGATTTTTATTAATATATATATATATATATTATTTAAATTATTGAGTTTATAAATATATATTTATAATTTTTTTAAGAGTTCAGATAGCACATATAACTTTTATACCAATATAATTTCTTACAAATTTAAAAAAACATATTATTTTTTCTCTATTCACTACTTAATAAAATATAATTATTTATGGATAAATAAATTTATCCATGCACAGTAAACCCACAACATTTCAAATATTATTTTCACATAAAATAAGTCAAATATAATAACAAGCAAAATAAAAAACATACCTAAATAAAACTTTTATACAAAATATAAAACAAACTGAATAATAAGCTGCAAAATTCTACTAAATAAAATATAATTATTTATAATATATAAATAAATTTATCCATGCACAGTAAATATATATAATCTATCAAACCCACAATATTTTAGATATTATTTTCACATAAAATAAGTCAAACAAAATAACAAACAAAATAAAAAACATACTTAAATAAAAAATTTATACAGAAAATAGGTATAATTGTTTTTTAATATTTCGCACAAAAAAATAATAGATCTGAAAGATAATGAGAAGAGAAATATAACTTACAAAATGACGTTGCAAATGGTGGTCGGAGGTGGCCAGAAATGTAGAAAGAGGGTGGCGTGTGGTGTAGCTTTTGTGAGAAAATGGAGGAGAGAGAGAGGAAGAAAATGGAGGAGAGAGATGAAGAAAATGGGTTCTGCATAAAAAATGACTCAAACTGGGATATATTAGGTGGATAGCGTCGGTTCATGTGAAGAACCGACGCTATCCGTGTGTGTAGCATCGGTTCACGTGGAAAACTGATGCTACACACGCGGATAGCGTCAATTCTTCACGTGAACCGACGCTATTTACGTGGGGTAGCTTCGGTTCTTCACATGAACCGACGATATCTTCAGAATTTAAAATTATTTTTTTGTCAATTATTATTTTATTTAATTTAGACTATTGTATATACATAGAAATACAAAAAATAATTACTTTAGAATAATATTTAATTAAAATATATACACAATTAAATAAAAATATATTGTAGGTACATATATAAATTTAAATATCCAAACAAATAAATAAAATTATATAATTTTTAAAACTAATTGTCTAAAAAAAGGAAAAATGATATTATTTTTATCAAACTAAAATTTTAAAGAGTCAAATAAAATAATAATTAATTTTAATTGTATTTAATTTAAAAAATAGGACATAGCGTCAGTTGATGTGGCGAACCGACGCTATCCACGTGTGTAACGTCGGTTCTACATGTCAACCGATGCTACATCACGTGGGTAGCGTTAGTTTTCCATGTGAACCGACGCTACCCACGTGACGTAGCTTCGGTTCTACACCGAACTGACTTTAAATTCATTATAATTCGGTTTTTTCCAAAAATCGACTTTACACAACGACTTAAATACCCCTTTTTATAGTAGTGTGTATTGTTGTTTTGAGAAGTTTGTGTGGATCTCTTGCTTTGATGATTTGTATGTCTATAATAAATTCTAGAATACACTTTTATTATCTATAGAGATGAAATCATAGGTGCTACATAGATAGAGAGAGGATTTAGGCCATCTTTGGATTATTTCAAGCCACCAATATTTTCTTATCCTTAATCTCCCCTCTTAGGCCTTTACATCATTCCTTCATTTCTTTGCACTTAAATACTAGGTTAGCCTAAACGATTATTCCTACTTACCTAGCACACCTTCCATTGATTTTTAATTTTGATTTGTTGAATTTTTCTACCTTTTGGTTGTTTATGTTACTGTTATGTTTAAAGAAAAATAAAAAGAAAAGAAAAGAATAAAGGAAAAAAAGAAAACAATGAAAAGGGAAAAAGGAAGAAAATGTAAAAGAAAAAGAAAAAGAGGGATTTTAGTGAATGAATGCTAAGTCATAAATAAAAAAGATCCCATGTTTGGAAAACTTTTGAGTGTTTAAATTTTGAGAAGTAAAAGAAAATAACCTTTGTTTAAAGGTTTACTTCTTTTGGTTATAAGTTGGGATAATCTAAAGGTGTGAGTATGCTTAAATGTTTCTTCTCTTCTACCCAAACCTCAATCTAACATTTTAAGCTTTGAAAAACTTATTGATTTCTGCTAACCTTGCATTTACTTTAGTAGAGATAGGTTAAATGCAGACTTATGAAGTTTGGTACAAGTTGATTTTATATTTCTATTTTCTTGGTCCACATAAGCATATTGTATAGAGTAAACAATTTTAGCACAACACACATGGAACATGTCAACAAAAATTTAGTTATACCTTTACATGAATGCATCATGGATTCATGGACATGTGGTAATGGAGATCGATGTGTTGATCAAGTTAATGTTCCCAAATATTCTCAAGATCTTTTGCAAGAAATTGGTGGTCTAATGATTAAGGATAGATTTGGAAGATCAAGTTGGGTATAAAGATTACTTTAGGGAGAAATTGTTGTTTTAATTAATTGTGGGCTTTTTATGTTTCATTTATCTTAAGTCTTTTTTTTTATCTTTTATTTTTAAGAATGGATTAGGCTCAATCCACCACTAAATAAGCCCATTAGTCTTTAATCTCTTGAACTTGCGCCTAGGGTTTTTCTTTAGGCTTGAATTTGTGTCTAGGGTTTTCATGAGGGTATGCTGTTATAAAAACGCAGTAGCTATGTAATTTGGAGGTAGATCTACCACATATCATTAATAAAAGTTTATTTCAAAAAGCTTCTTGCTTTGCCTTCTTTTGTTCTGGATTGAATGCTTGAATTTGACTTATCAAAGGGAGTGATCATCCTTTGTGGTGTATCAAGGTTAGGGTTTTAAAAACTTCGTTTGCTTAGGGTTCTAATCTGATCATACTAAAAGGTTAGGGTTTTAAGGAGTTTTTTTCCTTAGGGTTCTAATCCAATCATCTTCAAGACGTTCCTAACAAATCGATTGTTCCTATTCCTTTGAGTTTGTGAGTTCCTAGGGTTCTTCACCTAGAGGATTTGCATCATTTCATATCAGAGCTTTGGTTGTTAGAAACAAGTTATCTATCAATATCTATCTTTGTTTGTGTTATTGATTTCAAAAAAATAAATTTCATCTTGTTCTTGTTTTAGTCCTTTTCTGCATTTTCTTGATTCACAAAAAAATTATATCCTTCAAGTCTTTTAGTTTTCTTTCAATTTTGTTTTCATTGTTTTCATCTTTGGATTTTGTTTTTTAGTTTCCTTTGAGTCCATGATTTCAAAAAAACATTCCATCATTCAAGTCTTGTATTTTCTTTCAATTTCGTTATCATTGTTTTTGTATTTGGATTTCATTTCATAATTCTTTTTATCTTTTTTGTTCTTTATTTTTGTGTTCAATCCATCTTTGTTCTTCAAAAAAAAAAGAGAAGAAGGTTGTTGGTCATAGTTTCAAAAAATTGATAAATCGTAGTTGCAACTTTAAACGGCCATAACTTTTGTTCTCAAATTTTTTGACCCAAACTCTATCGTTTACACCATATACGAAGGGGTTAATGTTTTGTTGCATATTTCTGTGTTATTTTTTGTTTTTGTTCATTAGGGGGTTTGAATTTTTTTATGAATTTTCTATTCATAGTAGCTGTGGCAGAAAAAAAGGAAAAGAAAAGGAGAACAAAGTAGCAAATTGTTCAAAAATCTAATTTTTGTTTTCTTGTTCTTGTTGAAATAAGTTTTTCATTATTTTGTTATAGTTTCCGTATATTTCATTCTAGAGAATCATCAAACTTGCTATCCAAGTATGATTTATAAAAAAACAAGAATCATATTTTGTTCAAGATTCTTTCTTTAGAGTCCCCTTTAGACCTTTCTTTTTTGTCCTCAATTAAGTTTTTTTAAATTTTGATTTTCAAGATCTTGAAAAGATTCATTCTTCTTTAGAGTCCTCTTTGGAATTTCTTTATGTCATCCTTTGCCTTTAAGTTTTTTAAATTGTGATTTTTGAGATTATTACCAATTAATTAGTTGCTTTTTGAGATTAGTTAAATTCCTTGATTTTTTTAAGAGCACAAAAGGGGACTGGCATGAACTTTGAGTGGTAAATGGGAAGAGAAATAAAAAAAGGTCAAAATAGTGCGAAAAAAGTGAGTGATAACAATATGATTTGAGAGAAAACACATGAAAGAGTGTGTGAAGAACGCCACCTTTTATTTCATTTTGTTTTATAGGTTAAAAAAATGAGTTTGTAAGGAGGAGAACCATAAGAGGTCAACTTCAAATTCTTCATCAAAGCTGTTAAGGACCAATTTAAGAGGCTAAATGCAGGGTTGGATGGTTTAGAATCCTTTTCCAATTTTGATTCATATAGAAGTCATGAGTTTGATGAAGAAGAAGCCAATTTCAATATTGAGGAGAGAACAAGTTATAAACGGGATAAAAAGGTTGACTCCAAAAGAGATAGCAATATGGGTAGTATAAAGATGAAAATTTGCCTTTTCAAGGAAAGAATGATCTTGAGTTATACTTGGAGTGGGAAAGAAAGGTTGAACATGTATTTGATTGTCATAATTACTCCGAGGAGAAGAAATTAAAGCTAGCAACCATAGAATTTACAGATTATGCTGATATATAGTGGTCAATAGGTGAAGGAATGGTGAGAGGCCTATTCGGTCATGGGAAGAGATGAAATTGGTGATGCATAAGAGGTTTATACCAAGCCATTACTATAAAGATTTATACAGAAAGTTGCAAGGCTGATTCAAGGTTCCATGAGTGTAGAAGATTATTATAAAGAGATGGAAATTTCCATGATTAGAGCAAACATAGAAGAAGATAGAGAAACAACAATGGCTAGATTCATTGCCGAATTAAATAGAAAAATTATTGATATTGTTGAATTGCAACACTACCTAGATGGAAGAACTACTACACAAAGCCATTAAAGTGGAGAAGAAAATCAAGTCAAAAAGGTTCAAATCTGGTTCGTCCTCTAGTTCTCCATGGAAATCAAATTGAAGGGACAACAAAGCTTCCTTTAGAACAAAAGGTGAAGAAAAGTCAAAAATATTTAGTTGTTGTTCCTAGAGGTAAACCTGAAACTAAGTCATGTGATATTAAGTGTTTTAGGTGCCAAAGATTAGGACATATTTATTCTGAATGCCCAAACAAAAGGGTATGGTTGTACGAGCAAATGGAGAAATCGAAAGTGCTAGTTCAAGTGATGATGAAATGCCACCATTGGGGGATTTTTTTGTTGTTGAAATGGAAAGACTTGTGAATGGGGAATTACTTGTCACAAGGAGAGTCCTGAATAAACAACCTAAGAATGAAGGAGATGAGGAGCAAAGTGAGCATATTTTTCACACAAGATGCCTTGTGAAGGATGAGGTATGTAAGGTTATTATTGATAGTAGGAACTGCACTAATGTTTCTAGTATTTTATTGGTAGAAAATTTGAATTTGTAGGGGCAAAAGCAATCCAAATTGTACAAGCTACGATGACTGAATGATTGTGGAGAAGTGAATTTCAACAAATAAGTTTGGGTTCCTTTTCTGATTGACAAGTATGAGGATGAGGTTCTTTGTGTTATGGCACTCATGTATGCTGCTCATATTTTGCTTGGACGACCATGGCAGTTCGATAGGAGGGTGTCATATGATAGTTACAGAAATCATTATTCTTTTGACATGAATAACTAAAAAGTTGTATTAGCCCTCTCAAACGTTTACATGCTTATGAGGACCAGATTAGGATAGCAAAATAATACAAAAGAGAGAAAAGTGAGCACGAAAGATAGAAAAGTGAGTACAAAAAAGAGAAAAGTGATCACAAAGGAGAGAAAAGTGAGAAAATAGAAGAGAAAAATAAAAGTGAATGCATTGGCTGAAAAACATGGGATTAAGAGTACAATGATGGCATGACAACAAGTACTTGTACTTATGTACAAGGATGTTTATCTTTCTACTAACGATCTTAACGTATCTTTGCCTAGTGTTGTTGTATCTTTATTGTTGGACCTTGAGGATCTACTTCCGAAAGAGATTCCCTATGGATTACCTCCTTTGAGAGGAATTGAGCATCAAATGGACTTCACACAAGGATCTACGAAACCAAATCAACTTTCTTACAGAGCTAAGATTCGAGGATGAATATTTTTGAAGATGAGTGGAATAATGGAGATTGATGTGCTCTTCTAGTTGATGTTTCCAAATATTCTCAAGATCTTTTGCAAGAAATTGGAAGTCCAATGTCTAGGGATAGATTTGGAAGATCAAGGTGGGTGCAAGGATTACTTTAGGGAGAAATTGTTGTTTTAATTAATTGTGGGCTTTTTATGTTTCATTTATCATAAGTCTTTAATCTCTTGAATTTGAGCCTAGGGTTTTTCTTTAGGCTTGAATTTGCATCTAGGGTTTTCATGAGGGTATGTTGTTATAAAAAAATAATAGCTATGTAATTTGGAGGTAGACCACATGTCATTAATGAAAGTTTATTTCAAAATTTTTCTTGCTTTACCTTCTTGTATTCTTGATTGAATGCTTGAATGTGACATATCAAAGGGAGTAATCATCCTTTGTGGTGTCTTAAGGTTAGGGTTTTAAAAAATTTGTTCCCTTATGGTTCAAATATGATCTACCAAACGTTAGGGTTTTAAGGACTTTGTTTCCTTAGGGTTCTAATCCAATAATCTTTAATATGTTCCTATAAAATTGATTGTTCATATTCCTTTGAGTTTATGAGTTCCTAGGGTTCTTCGCCTAAAGGGTCTGCATCATTTGGATATTTATGTTGATTGTAATGACTATTCATTAAGGATGCTTTGATTTGTTAAACATGCTTTGGTTGCTTCTCTTGTTTTATATTTCTTATTGTATTTTATTTGTAGATGCTTTTGTGTTGGGAGTTTTGAGAGTAAGATGCATAACACGTTTATTACCTTATATAGGGGTGAACAACGGATTGAAATTTCCTATTTTTGGCCAATCTGAATCTGATCCAATCCGATCTAAACAGATTTGAAGATTTTCAATCCGAATCCAATCCAATGTTATATTCAATTAGAACCTATGTGAATCCAAAAAAATCATATTTTTTCATATCTAATAAGGTCAGAATAATATTGAACTTTATTTATAAATTAATATCATATATAAAACCAACATATACAAATTTAAATTTCAAATTGATATGTTTGTAACAAATATTATTATTTCTAAAAAATATATCTATACAATTATTAAATTATTATAAACATTTATATTTATTTTTAAGCTAAAATAATAATATAATATAATTATGGTAGGCATGATATTTAAATATAACATATTATAAAATAAAATATATATTTATTTATAATTTAATAGTAATTCGATTCAGATCGAAAACAACAGATTATAAAATCTTTCAATCTAAATCCTATCTAACTATCAAATTTATCAATCCAATCCGATCAGAATCTAACATATTGGATCAGATTTCTCAAGGTGGATTGATCTTATTATTTTCCCATCCATACCTCACATGCATACTTTTAGAGGGAAAAATGTGTTTCATTTGTATGGTGTAAATGGGAGTCATGTATGTGTTTGACATCCTTTTTGTTTGTTCTATTTATAAGTTTATATTATATTATTGTGATGCTTCCTTCTTCTTTATATCACTATGTATGAACCATGCATAAATAAAACTGTTAACATGACTTGTTGCATGCATTATTTACATTTTTTTTATTTCATGTGTCTTCTTATATGTTTACCTTCTTTCCTGTTATTGTGAGTTATTGCATGTTTATCACTTGTAGATAATAGCCTAGTATTTATCATTGGAATGCATGACACATATTTTCTTTGGTAGACTAGGATATCTTTTCATATGTGTGTGCATAGTATGAGATGAGGTTATAGGATTGAATACACTCAAGTGTTGTTGAGGGAAGATAGTTGAATCATTAGGAGTGTGTCAACTAAGAAGATAGTTAGACTCCTAATCAACTCCTTCTTAGGGATTTTCTGACACATTTAAGTGGCGTTGATGTTTGGGGGAAGATTTTTGAGTAACTAAGAGTGTACCAACTTGAAACATAGTTGGACTCTAAGTTAGCATCTTCTTATAAAGTCGTAGACATATTTATATGCCATTGATATTTGATTGCCCATCCTATTTATGTGTTATATGCATATTATGAATCCCTTTATGCCCTTCTACATAGCTTATAGATGTGGGGCTCCATGCTATGTATTGCATTAAGGAGATTTTTTTTGTATCTGCATCACACTTGATTTGTTTATGCATTTAGGTTTTTATTTGTTCATGCTTTTAACTTACTGTTATCTTAGAATTTTTCTTTATCTGTTTTGCATAACTGAATTTGTTACTTGTTTTTATGTTTTCCTTAATTTTCTCTATTGTGTTTCATGAGTATTAGGATTATTAAATTTTTGTTTGACTTTTCTCCTACATAAAGGGATGTGATATGTTACATACTCTGTGTATGCTTACTTTGACTTTCCAATCAAAAAGGAAGAGAAGTGTGCACAACTTGTGTTTGTTTGTGTGTTATGTTTTCTTTTTGCATGAGGTAGTGAGTGTAGTCCGCATTACATTATTGCATTATGATTATATGATATACATACACTCAAGAGAAGTATTGCATATGTTTAGGGGGAGTTTGCATATTTGTATTGCATGTAGATTGTGTAGTTTGCATATAAATAGTGTTTGTTTATGCTACATGTTAGTTGTGCTTAGACTATCAATGCATACCTATGTAGGGGTAACATGATAGTATTTGGATAGATTATCAATGTGTACCTGTGTAGAGATAACATGATAGTATTTGAATAGACTATATACTATTTCTACATGATACATTCACGAGGTATGTGTTTGTTTCATGTGTATAGGTTACAGGTGTAGAATGTAGTCTTCGTGCTTCAAGTGTGTTGTGTGTAGTGATGTTGATTCATAAAGTAGGATGAAGTACTCAAGATAGATGCATTTGGAACATGTGTGTCTTTTGGGTTTTTGTGTGTCATTGTATTATTCTTAAGAACAAACAACTTTAGGAAATCTTTATAATCATCTATGTTTGATGAGTATTTGTATTTAGTTATGCAATGTTTTGACGTGGAAAGCCAAAGGGGGAGAATGTAATCCTCTTATACTCGTGTTTGTGTATTAGCTTCCCATGTGGAAAACACTTGAATATGTTATTAATTTCATTAAATTATAAATTCATAACCTAATTACAATGGCCAGACATGCAATCGCATGATAACAATAAAGTATAGATATTAAAATTACACATGAAATTTTTAAGTGAAAACGACCTGGAATCATAACCTAAGATGAAAGCCATCGTTCTATCAGATCATCTAACCTATTAACTATGAAAATTTAATGTTCATGTATAAACTTGATCTTATACTACCCTTTTAAGGATAATTCTATGATCTAACCAAAGCTTTGATCAACTATTTACAAATCAAACACATTTATGGAAATCAGATCCTTTTACGAATCAACCTGTAACATGATTAGCAAAAAAAATAGAAATGTATGTATGTGTTCTAGATGGATTTCAATAAGAAACAAATCTTAACCTTAATTCAAAATATAGATCAACAAGTACATAACTAAGATTTCTAGAACAAAAAATAAACCTATAATCTAGGTAGAGATTTATGAATCAAATAGAAATTATGAATACATAGAATTGAATTTGACTAGAATAGTTATAGAGTTACGAAGCACAAAAAGATGATAATGGTTATCAAAATATTATATTTTCTTTCACAAAAAAATAAGCTAAGGTTTGCATATATAGAGCGTTTTGAAATCCTAAACCTAGATATATAAGGAAAAGATTAAAATACCCTCATTAGGTTTTAAAGCACTTAATTAAAACAAGAATATTAGGTAATTTCATAAAGGGATCAAGTTAAAAAGGATTTTTAAATCATATTAACTACTCGTTTGATCAAGGTATGTTAAAAATTTGACCCAAGAGAACTAGATTGAACTCTGATCAATCTAGTAAACGCAACAACAAAAACCTAGGAGAGACTCGATAAGAGTTGATTGAGGCTCGATTGATCAACAACCTCAATTGATTGACTATCACAACTTTTAGTACACAAAGTAATTTTAAGTTTTTTAAACATGTGCTAGTGAATGCATGAGTACAACACTATGTGTAATAGCTATGAAAGATATACCTTAAAATGATTATCTAGAACTTGAGTGTTTCTTTAGCTTGTCTTGATGGGCTTGATAATGAGCCTAAAATCTAATTTACAAATAAATGTTTTGTCTATGAAAATCGTTAATACTCATACTTTCTTTAAAAATATAAAGAAAGCACCTTAAAAAAAGTGTGGGTTCTTGAAAATATTTGGCTCCTACTCCTTTGCGTTTCAATTTGCCCAAAAATTGATACGTATATTATATAATTTGATTAAAATAGATTTCTCCTAGTGCTTTTAAGAGGAAGAAAATAACCTATCATTAAGGTGGCGTTTAGTTCACATAATGGAATCGAAATCGAAATGGGAATGAGAATGAAATGGAATGAGAATGAGAATGGAATGGAATGAAAAAAATTTTGTTTGGTTCGACCACTAGAATTAAAGAAGGAATCAATATTATAGTGTTTGGTTTACAATTGGAATTGAATGGAAAACACTATATATTACCTTAGTACCCCCATATTCAGTAAAGTTTAAATAATATCATTTAATTATTATTTTTTCATCAGACAAAATACATTATTGAAATTATTATTTTTATAAATAATTATTACTTAAAAAGAAAATATATTATTAAAATTATTATTTTTATAAATAGGGTTTAGGATTTTGAGGTTTGGGATTTGAGGATTTGGGGTTATATTTGTGGGTTAAAGTTTAGGGTTAAAATTATTATTTTTCTACATAGGGTTTAGGGTTTTAGGATTTGGAATTTGAGATTTAAGGTTTAGGGTTTAGGGTTTTAGGATTTGGGATTTGGGGTTTAGGGTTATATTTGTGGGTTATGGTTTATGATTAAAATTATTATTTTTCTAAATATGGTTTTGGGTTTTGGGTTATATTTATGGGTTAATGTTTAGGTTAAAATTATTATTTTTCTAATGCTATTTAGGGTTTTGGGTTTTGGGATTTGGGATTTGAGATTTAGGATTTAGGGTTTTGAGATTTGTGGTTTGGGGTTTAGGGATTTGGGATTTAGGGTTTAGGGTTATATTTAGGGTTAGGGTAAAATTGGAAAAAAATTGAGATGAGAATGAAATCATGATTCCTTAAGGGGAGAGAAGAAATTCGGATTCCTTCTCCTTTAGGAATAGATTACATTCTATTCCCATTTTTCAGTCCAACCAAACACAAAAATAAAAGGAATTAATTCTGATTACATTCTATTTCATCCAACCAAACATAGTATAAATGTCGTTAATAGTTCCTTCTCAAACGAAACCCTATCCGTAGAATGGAAACCTACTCACAATGATCCAAACCATTACTAAACGTTGAGTGAAATCATGTGAACACCATTGTTACCTAGCGGATAAACCACCAAAACTTATCCTCTTTGTTGTCTTCATGGTCAAAGGTAGGATAACATTTTTGTTTGTGATTTTGTGTTTCTCCCATTGTATATGTCATTTTCTTCTATCTTTAACATATTCTTTCTTTGTACTTTTGGTTAAATTCACAATAGTGGATTGGGATGGTCACATTCCAATGTATATGTCCAAGCTCATTCCTAGAATGGGTACCGTGGACTTCTATGTATTCATAAAGACATGAGTGTGACAAACCCTACCATTAAGGTAATCTTTCTTTACCTCACCCATGCCCTCGTAAACTCTTAACTGGATATCTAGGGTTTTAAGATTAGTCAATATAGGTTATGGTTAAATGCCATGTTTCGAAATTATAATGCGCCCAACTTATTTTTAGATTAGGGAAATTTGTGTTCGCACCAGACTATGCGATAGAACGTGATGACCTAGCCCCTTTGAGTGAATCTGTATATCCCTAGGGCCCTTTTTTTGCTTCCCTTGGGTACTCAAAATCATTAGTGAAGCATTGACTTTTTTCAACCATTACTCAATTCTATTATGTGTTACCTTAAACTTTCAAATCTAAATTTTCATGGGCTTTAGTAGTTTGTAAAATTTTGAGGTTATTATTAGCACAATTTTTAAATTTTAGATGATGTGTATATGTTAGGTAAATAAATTGTTGTTTGAATTAGACACTAATGAGAGTTATTGAATATGTTCTCTTTTATTATTTTCTTTTTTACTTATAAGTTTTTGTTATGCTTTTTTAAAATACAATTTGTTATAATTTAAGTAGTTTCATTTAGAAATGGAGCTAACAACATTTCGGTGTGACTTTTGGCATTCACATAATGGTAATTAGAGTTAGACACACTGATAGATTGACTGGATTTGTATTGATTGCAATTGTTAATTGGATTTATTTCTCACCCAAAACAATTTATCGCTAATGTCATATCTTCTTCGATGTAATGCTATGAAAAGTTGTATGGTTAGGTCAGATAAGATAGTTTTAGCTTAAAAGGATTCCTTACAATGTAAAAAAAGATTAATGAGTGATCAATTCCAATGAACTCAATTAAACATGCATTTCTATAAATTAAGCTTAAAAATTAATGATATAACCACCCTAAAAGAACTTTGAATACTCTGCTTTGATTTTAGGGGTTTAAGTGGATCAAGATTAGGATGGCATGCTAAAGCATCACTTATAAACATATACAGCTACTAGTCTACTACCCTGTGGGTTTTTGGGAATATTTATTGGGATTCTTCTAAGTTGGTTGATGGCTTTTAGTGCTAAGGTATGTATTTTTGCATTATTACAGTGGTAAATTACACCATCTTTATTGATATACTTTAAACATGTTTTCTCTTGATAAGTGCAATATTTGGATTATGTTAATGAAGATTGAACTCCAAGCATGTTATTTTGATATTGACACCTTGAATATTCATCACCCATCATCTAATTTATTAAATTTTGGCTACTTGTAAGTTTTAACAACTTATTGGCAATTATAAACAATAGATTCCCATTTGAATTTTAGGCCCTAAAGTAGTTTAAGAAGGACACCACATGTAATATGTTTATTTTCTTTTTCTGTCTGAGTTGTTTTTATTGTGCATTGTAGGTAAGTAACTGCTACTTATTCTGATTTTGTTATTCTTTTATACCTATTCTATGGATGGAAAGGGAGTAGCAAAGAATAATCTTATCTCATGTTTTCTGTCTTATGGATTATTGGAAAAGAATAATAAAGAAAAATACATTACATATATATCCTACTGAATTATGTTATTTTCAATGCAATGATCATTTTACTTTAACCAACACTTGTTTACCTTTACTTTCATTATTCAGGGTTATTAGTGTTATTTGTTAGTTTTGTAGAAGGTCTTGTTTGTTTTCTTTTCTGTGCTAATCCTCTAATCTTCTCTTTGAACTTACACAATTGGAAAATGGTTAAAATTGAACCATATCATTCATTATCTTATAGCAATGACACTATATCTTATCTAATATTTTCGCATATATCTTATTCTATATTTTAGCTCATATATTATCCTACATTTTAGCCTAAATGTTTTCAATAGTTTTAAAAAGTGAAGAGAGCTGGATATTTCTCTCAATAGTTTTGATTGTGTAATCGGTTTTGAAAAGATTCATCATCTTTATTTTATAAATTTGATCATTTTGAATCCTATGGTTCTTCTAGTTATCGATTGGTTTTTTAAATTTCAATAGTGAGTTCTTCACTATTAATAATATTTTTATTCTTCAAAGACAAAGATGATGATGTTGATGAAGAAGATGGAAAAATTAAAGCTAGACATTTTAAACTAAAAATTAAATTAAAACTTAATCTTGTAAAACTTATGTTAAAACTAACCATCAATATAATATCCTAGGTCGTTAATAATGAATTCTTAAACTTTAATATTACTTTCTTTAATCAATTATCAAGATGTTTAATTATAATTTTGAAATTAAGTCAAGGAAATATCTTAAACTATTATACAGAAAATAGTTCTTATTGTTTTACTGTTTTAGCTTCCACTACCCTCCATCTAGCTCCTATATTTGTATCTACTACCATATGCTCTTCCAGGTTTCTTTCCCTAATGGGATTCTTACCCAAAGGGGGACTTATTACCTTTCCTCTAGATGACTCTTGAAAATAGAGTCATTAACGCACTTTTTAACTTAATATTTACTTATTTTATTTAATAAATAGTATTTTTATAGCCAAAAAACAAAAATATTAACTTTTTGTAAAAAGGGGTGAAAATATAGTTTCTGAAAATTTTATAGATTTTTAACATAGGACCAATCAGAAGTTGACACGTGGCATGCCACGCAAGTAGAGAAACTGACTGGGCAAGCCACATGGACGCCACGTAAGCACAGAGAACGAATGATGTCGCGCCGCATTTGAGGAGGATGAAACATGTGCCACATGTCAGCACGACGATCAATCTGAGTTCAGAAAATCGGTCAACGAGCCATGCCGCGTGTCACCACGCCATTTCTCTGAGCATTCCACCTGTGCGCCACGCCATCCATTTCACAAATGACGTTGTGCCACATGTTGATGACTCGGGGAGCATTGACTCTGACTGGTCTCCCCTACCACGCTTCGCTCCCTGATTCGTACAATGAATTTCTAATGCCACGTTTTGCATTTTGACTGGCTAAAATTGTTAGTTTTGCTTGTTTTGATCGTATCCTTTGATCTAAAGGTGATCGAACGGCCTAGATCGTACTTGACCTTTATTTAAGCCCCTAATCACTCTATAAATCCTAATTCGCCTCCATGAGCATAATTTTGGTCAGATTTTAGACCTAAAAAGAGAGAAAAGTACAAAAAAATCAAGAGATAACACAATTTTGGTAGAGATTCAAGAGGAAATTAATACTACAATTCAAGAGATTGATTGTATTTCTTTTTCTACTATTTTCTTTATCAATTTTATCTCTTTCTTTATGAAAAATATGTGTTTTATGAACACAATTATGTGTAATTAATTTATTAATCTAGGGATCTTATGAACCTAATTTTCACTATGTGATGATATACAAATTTTCTCCAATTATAATTATAATTTAATTATATTATTTAATCTGATTTGTATACTATTAATTGTTTGGCCAACAATTTATCTATAGAGGCAATTAAATAGATTTGAGAGAATTATTTAATTGTTTGTCTTGATTAAATAACATGTATAGTTTCTAGGCAGAGATGATGATTCTTATGTATGTGATCCATAATTGATGAACTTAATGAGTAGTATGCAATTTAATTGGCATGAGAGTGTGATTAAATTAATTATTATATGGTGTGTAGTTTACTTGAGAGACAAATACATGCTAGATTAGATTCAATTGATCATGTAATTAATTGATAATTATATTGGGGGGATTTTAGCGATTCGCATTTTAGAAAATTGGGTGGTTAATTATTCTTAGATATTTTCTCATAAATCTTTTTAGTCACAAAATCTGTTTTAATTAATTATTGCTATTTACTTTTAGTTATTTTAATTTTGCTTCCTTAAAATATAAAAACACCAAAAAAAATTTATTTTTATTATTTTTAGTTTTAAAAAAATTAATTTCTAATAAAATAATATCTGTGGGAACGATCTTTACTTATCATCATATTACTTGTTATGATACATATACTAGTGTATTCATTGTACACACAATTTGTGTGGCGATCACCTCCGGATCCATGGCTAAAAGCTCACTACAAATATAGTCATATACAAGGTTTCAATAGTCATTTAACATAATTACTATAGTTTGTAATGAACAACTTAACACCCCCTTGACTCTGATACCATAAATTCACAAAGGATTTAGAGAGTTAATCAAAGAGGTAATACTAAAGAATAAAAGTGTAATACTAATGAACAAGCATATTATATTGATAATTTAGGTGGCTTAGCCAGCCATAAGTATTACAAACAAAATATAAATATTAAAATTGAGATACATAAAAAAATACAAACTTAATTTAATTTATACACAAGATATGAAGGTTATATGAGGATTAAAAAATGAAAGGAATCAGAAAGGATGCTTGAGTATGAGAAAGCTATAGGCGATTATGAGTGATATTAAGCCATGTCTTTGGAATGAAATGAGCTTCCCTTTTATAACCAAGATTATATTGTGCACAAATGCTTGTACTATTCAACGAATAGCCACTTATAATTTGTTTCCTGAATGGAAACTAGGGATGGAACAACAAGACTATCAAGTTGTAATTGTTCAAGCCAAAGAACTGAAGTTGGAGCTTGAGCAGCCCCTATTTCGGTCTAAAGGTTCCTCTAGAGAAGGACAACTGGCAAGAGTTTCTTATTACAAGAAAAGTCTGAAACTCTTGACATGGTGGAATTCTTTGGTTGCTCAATTGTTAGAGATGGTCTTGTAAAGACTAAAAGTGCTACTTATAGTTGGATAAAGGTTAATATGGTGTCAATTGTTGGGGTGTAGTCTATTAAGGAACAAGGTTTTAATATTAGGCGGGGATGTGAAGTAGTAATTTCCACCCTTGGGCAGTTGATTGATTGCTGGAAATAGGGATGGAATAACAAGACTATCCAGTAGCTTTATTTTATAGAGTTCATTACAAAATTTTGACGTCCACTAGAAACATTCATAACTCCAAGAAAGGAGAAACCATTTTATTTCAAACTGATCTGTCTAGATCAAATATTACTATCCCTAGGCCAATAAGTTGGGATAATATTATTTTCCTATATAGATGGCTTTTGCAAGAAATTTCACAGCCAACATCTAAAACTCATCAACCGGAAGAACCTGTACAACATACAGAACTTACAGAAATAATAAGATATAAAAATGGAAATATTGAAATAGGATTCAATAGATCTTCATCAATGAGATGGTCATCGAGTGCCTCTAAATTTTCATCTATGGATTTACCACTCAAAACAAAACCTAGGTTATCAACCTCAGATATCCTTAGGAAAACAAAACTCAAAGGAGTAGACTGTAGTTGACTCTGAGATGACTGATTCACCTCAGTTATCACCTACCTACCCTGTATCACCAACTCAATCAACTGCACCTAGCCAACAAGTTAGGATGAATGAGTTAAACATACTAACAATGGAAGATGAATTATTAGACATAGAAATCCAACGTCTAGATTTGGAGTATCCACATAACAAGAGAATTAATCATTGGTTCTTTAAAACATAATCAGAACACTCTAGGGCAAGCTGCTTTAGGAAACATGAGCATTATGTTAAGGAACATAACAAAAATACATAATTTTTGGATTGGTTAGAGATCTATAGGGCAACCAAAGGTCTAGACTCTCCATATATATATAAAAAAAATACTCTACTAAGACATATATGGAAAAACCTAGGTCCGAAAGTCTAGTAGAAATATTACCATATCACATTGTTACCCTTACCCAGGATAACATAGTTGAAACCTCATCAACAGTTAACCTTAAACCATTAGCTCAATATCACCAGTCAAAATAGTCAAACTTGTTGACTATGTAAAAACATTACCGGTCTTAATAGGTAACCCTAACCCAGTTATCTTAGAGGATCCAAAACCCGAACCAATAGTTACACCTATAGTTCAAATTGACTCTAAACTATTCAACATTACTGTAGAACCCATAGCTATAGTTCCACATTATAAGAAATTCCCATCAATTAGTGTTTCGGATGTCACAGAAGCTGACTTCGACATGCTTTTAGAAGATGAAACTATAGATTCTTTTGCTGGAAAACCAGTAGTTATAACTCCACAACTAAAGACCTTTTCAGATATTAGTTTTCGCGATGTCACTGAAGTTGACTTTGATAGGCTATTAGAAGAAATTGATGAACTAGTTAATACAATTAACATGGTTAATGTTAAAAATAAGTTACCCGTATGGGAAACTCCTAATGGTTTAGTTAAAGCTGGACATCCTCCATTAAGACCTATTACCATCCCTTATAAGGATAATCAGGTAGAAGCCTTCCCTCTTAAAAACCCTCAAGAGAACCAGGAAATTAACCTTAAAAACCTTATTGCGCAAAATAATTTTACCAATATCAACCTAAATACTTTAGGTAAACAACTCATAAGAATAGAGAAAAATCTAAGAATAGATATTCCCTCTACCTCTTATCAAACCATAGATAGTAAGGTCAAGAACCCTATCTTTAAACCCTTCTAGGTCTCCAAACCAGCCCAGGAAGAAATAACATCAAAATTTGAAAAAATCAAAATTGGAATAGTACCCTTAGATCCCAATTAGAAGACCAATTTTCAAACAAAATAGGAATAGTTGTTCTTGAGTCACCATTGACTTCAAAATCAATCGAGAAACCATTATAGGATCTTAGTATTCTTCGTAAACTAGGATATGATATATCATATGAGGATAGTTCCCAGGAAACCCTTTCTGAACCAATTCCTCACATTCAAAAATTAGCTTGGCAAAAACCTAGCACAGTTAGGTACCCCCATACCATAGGTACCCAGCCTAGTCAGGTATTCCAATCTAAGTATAACGCATCTTCTATCTATGTTTGGAACATTGATGGAATGATTGATCATAAGATATTAAAAATCTTGCAGTAAATGACCATGGCGTCAAATGCTTATAAAATCCAAATAGGTACAACTGATAAAACAGTTGTTGAATTATTAATAGCTGAATTTTTAGGTCACCTAAAAGGATGGTGGGATCATCATATTTTAAAAAAACAACAGTCAGATATCTACAATGCAATATTGACAGATGAGTGTGGTATACCCATACTTGATCATCATGGAGCTCTTATACAGGATGTAGTCTCCACATTACTCTTTACCATATCACATCATTTTATGGGGGATCCATCCTATTTAAAGATAAAAACGCTGATCTTCTTTCCAATATAAAATGTAGGAAGATGAGCGGTTTTCAAAACTATAAAACCACATTCCTATCTAGAGTTATGTTAAGGCATGACTCTATTCAACCATTCTAGAAGGAGAAATTCCTATCTGGACTTCCTCCCTTCTTAGGAGAGAAAACCATAAACAAAATCTGCGAAACTTATGGGGATCACATCATCCTATATGATCAGCTAACCTACAGACAACTTATCATTTTTTCTCAAAACTAGGGTCTTCAAATATGCCAAGATTTGAAAATCCAAAAACAAATGAAATTGGATCATTCTGCAAATAGTTTGATGGCAATCTCTCTATTGATAAAACCTGCGAGGGAACTTGCAGTAAAACCATTTCAAAGCCTTATAAGAAAACTCATAAAACTTATAAGATGTTGTCAAAATCTAGTAAACCATTCTTTGAAAAGAGAATGAATTTTTATAAAAACCCTTATAAAAGAAATTTTAATAAGGAACTAAAATCTCAAAAAAAAAAGCAACACTTTAAAAACTTTAAAGAATTTAAATGTTATAAATGTGGAAAAAGGTCACACAACTATTTATTGCAAAATGTCTAAAAAACTTCACGAATTAAAACTTGAAGAACACACCTTTGCCAAAATATCTGCCCTAATGGTAGACACATCCTCGTCATCTAAGTCTAAACAATGGACATACGAAGAATCAAATCCCTAGGATGATTAATTTGCAAACAACAATTCAGATTCCTCTAATAAAACTATAAATGTATTAACTAAAGAAGAAGATGAACAATTTCAAGATAAAATCCTTAAGTTAAATGATCCATCAATAACCAAATTATATGTAGAACACTTAACTACATCTTTGGATAAATCACAACCATTAAAGAAACATTCTGAACTTCCAAATACCAGCACAACCTATTATAACCTCACTGTTGCTCTGGAATGAAAGTACAAAGTCATCAAACCAGAAAGTCAAATACAAGACTTACAAATTGAAATCAAAACTAGTGTTCAATCTCATACAGTTGAGAAAGAGCTTCAAATCCCAGAGATCAAAGACAAGATCTCTAAATTACAAAACTCTTTTGAAAAAGAGGTTTGCTATGAATTACCCAGTGCATTCTGGGATAGAAAACAACACATGGTGGATCTACCATATGAATCATCCTTTAATGAGAAGGATGTCCCTACAAAATAAAGGCCTATTCAAATGATTAATGACCATGAACAATTCTATCGAAAGGAGATCAACGATCTCTTATCTAAGAATCTGATTTCAATGTCTAGATCGCCTTGGAGTTGTGCGACTTTCTATGTCAACAAAACTGACGAGATTGAAAGAGGAACCCCTCAGTTAGTCATCAATTATAAACCTTTGAATCAAGCCTTAAAATGGATTAGGTACCTTATCCCCAATAAAAAAGACTTGCTTCAAAAGCTATATTCATCAACCATATTCTCAAAGTTTGATATGAAATTTGGCTTTTGGAAAATCCAAATTGAGGCTCAACATAGGTACAAAATTGCATTCACTGTTCCATTTGGATAGTTTGAGTGGAATGTTATTCCATTTGGGCTCAAAAACGCACCTTCTGAGTTTCAAAGGATTATGAATGACATATTCAATCCCTACTTAGAATTCTGTATTTTGTAAATCGATGATGTACTTATATTCTCAAAAGATGTCAGACAACACATCAGACATCTCAAAACTTTAGGATTGGCTTTATCAATCAAGAAAATGACTCTTTTTCAAACCAATATCAAGTTTCTTGGACACAATATATCCAATGGAATAGTTATTCCAATCGATCGATCACTTCAGTTTCATACAAAAATTTCTTAGTAGCTTAAATTATGTTCTAAGTTTTTGTCCAAATAACAATATACTAGCAAAGCCACTACATAACCGGCTTAAGAAAACCCCTGAGCCATTGACAGAAGAACATACCAAAATTGTGCAAAAAAATAAAAGCACAGGTACAAAACATTCCTTGTTTACACCTTGCGGATCCAACTCTTCCTAAGATAGTAGAAACCGATGCCAATGAACTCGGCTATGGTAGGATATTAAAACAAGTCCAAGATAATAGTAAAAAAAATTTTCAGTTTGTCTCTAGCCATTGGAATGATTGCCAAAAGAATTATTTCACTGTAAAAAAAAGAAGTACTTTGCATAGTACTTTGTATTTCCAAGTTTCAATTAGATTTACTAAATCAAATTTTTTTATTAAGAATTGATTGTAAGTTTACAAAAGAAATTTTATTAAAAGAAGTTTAAAACATTGCATCAAAACAAAATTTTTCCAGATGGCAAGCAATATTAAGCATTTTCTATTTGGATATTGAATTTATCAAAGTAGAGAATAATTCATTACCAGATTTTCTAACCAGAGAATTTTTCCAAAATAGGTTTCAGGATGAGTAAGAAAAAGAATGATAAGGAGAATAGGGAACTTCCAAACCTTACCATCACTAGCCTCTCATCAGCCAAACCTATTATGACTTGGTCTCAAGCAACCCAAAACCAACCATCATCTTCCCAAAAAACATTGGAAGAATCATCACCATAGCTAACCCCTAAAGATGTATAATTATATCAACATATCCAAGAATGGATGCAAAATATGGATTAAAAAAAATCCAATCAACTTTTTATTGTATCCTAAGATTAGGGGGACCAACCTATTCATCAAATTTGGAAATAATACCTTTCAAATCCAAATCATTTTCTCAAAAATCATATGGATCAATTTCTATCCTAGAAAGAGATGTTACATCTTCAACCTATTTTCCTTCAAATAAAGGAAGGGAAGTTATTCCTAAAACAAAAAAAAACCTCTGAGTATTTTCAAAAATAGCCAACTCAGGTGGTTACTATTTTAGAAAAACATTTTTCCGATCAAAACCCTTACCTGGTCATTCAAAAAATGTTTGGAAACAGGATTTTCTATCGGCCATCATTAATTTCAAAACACCTCAATACTATCAAAGTATTTTGGAAATCATTGGAAGTATGGAATTCAAACATTTCCATTATCCTAAATCACAAGAAGTGTAGTTTTCAACTGCCAAACTTCATAAAATCATATCTCCATCAGATTGGGGAAATGAGTTATCAAAATTGTTGACTTTTCCAATCAGCATCTTAGCTTCTATTCCCCACTATACTTCGTAAAATTACTGGGATTATTACCAGGCATGGTTCAATGCATTCCTTATTCAAAACAAAGATAACCAACATTCTTGGTTATTTTTCTTTATAAAAAAATCCATTAATCCATCCAGATTTCCATCTTGATTTTTCAGAATGGTGGAAATTATTCATAAACCTTAGTTGTATTCTGATATCACCTGTGAAAGATAGTTATGAATCTTTCCAGTCACATTATAAACCATCAACAAAGGAAGCTAGATTCCCTCCTTTGTGCATTTTTTGTTCAAAGTTTTACCTTCCTTGGGTATGTCAGTAGGTCTTAAACCCAGTTGCATTTGAGGTAATTACTATTACTTGTTATTTTAATAATAAATGGTGGTCGGCATTTACGATTCCTAAGACTCTGTTATTAATAGCCGTTGATAAATGGCTACTCCAAAAGGGTCATAGAGAACCCCAAGTAAAGGAAATAAAAACTTCCTCACTCCTATTAGCACAAAAGGCACATACAAATGCCTTAATATCTCAAGCGAAAACCCAAGAGGAACTCTTGGAAATCATAAAACAATTATCATTTAGACAACCTTCCAAGGTCTAGAAAGAATAACTCGATTCGGATGAGATCCAATCACCCGATCGAATAATCACTTCATGAAATACTTGAGAAAAGGACTTAATTGATTTAGAAACCTCTACTGTAGATATGAATTTTTGGACCAAGAAATAGATCCATTACTGTTTATTATTGGACCTGTGTTTCCATTACTCTTTATTATTGGGCCTGCGTGTCCATTACTCTTTATTATTGGTCCTGTGTGCCCATTACTATTTATTATTAGGCCTTCGTGTCCAATGACCATGTGGCCCACGAAGCACATTTGGCCTAACAAAAGGCTCATTAAAACAGGGTCAGAATACATCACTGTTGTTTTCACAGAAGATGAAAAAGGAGCAAACAGTGTCAACAAGACAATGTACATTTCACTAAACAGTACCCAACAAAGTACTATTCAAATACCTGTATAGAATGATGAAACACTACTGTTCAGCACAGTAGTCAAAACCAAACAGTATCTAGTGGTAGACAAAATACTATTCATTGAATAGTAGTTACATCTCTCCACATTTTTTTACTCGGTTATTTAAGGAGACTCGATTCAGAAGAGAAGGGTCCGCAATTTCCCCATTTTCAATAATCTCAACCCTCTCTACTCTTTGTGATATTGTTTTCTTTATAATCTTTAATTATAAGTAAGTTTGTTTTACATTATTGTTTTTAAAGCTTTGTTTATAATAAGTTTTATTTGTTTGTAATTTAATATGGCCGGCTAAGCCGCCTAATTATCAATATAATATGTACGTTAACCATGTGTTCTTAATATGATATGATTGCTTCTACTGATAACACCCGAGATCCTAGGTAGACATTATGGTTTGAAAGATTCTTTGCTCATCACCAAATCGTTTCCATACAAAGATCACTGCTTTTAATGAAAGTAAGGATGTGTATGCCATCAAAATAGAGGAACTTATTGGCTCACTTAAATGTTTGAGATGAGCTTTCAAACACATCCAAACAAAAGGTACTGCTTTCAAAACTTCCATGACTGATAAGGGTGAAAATGACAATGATGAGGATGATGAAGAAGTGAAACTCTTAACAAAATAATTCAGAGTAATTGGCAACCAAACCATTCAAGGGATTAGAATCCAAGAGAACAATAACTTATGAGTTTAGAAGGTATGAAAACTAAACTAAACTAAATGACAAACTTAAATCCTTTGAAATAAGAGATAAAATGATAAATTACTTGTAGAAGTAACTAATCTAAATGACAATCTTAAATCCTTTGAAATAAGTTCTTCAATTAAAGAAAAAAAATTGAATTGTCTAAACATGATAATGTTTTGAATTCAGGTTTTGCAAATCTTAAACATGAATATAAACGCGCAAGAGCTGGGAGAATCAAAGGAAGATGTGAAGAGATGGTTTATTGGATTTGAAAGGCTAAATGAGATCCTTGACTAAGGAAAACCTTTTGGATATAAGAGAGGGCTAGACTATGTAGATGAGCACTTTACGCCATCATTTTCAAATACAACTGCGCTTGTCAAACCCTCTAACCCTTCATCACATGCTACACATTCGCCTCCAACATCAAATACCACATTTGTAACGGATTCTAATTCTACGTTTACTATTATTAATTATGCATGAAGAACTATTATTATCATTATTATTTTCATTAGGGCTACCCTGCTATAATGTGTGAACTTACCTTAGCGAGTGGAGAAGACTACCTCACAACTAGTATGAAAGTAATCATGTTAGGTTTCTAGTTTATTTATATTTCCTTAGGAAAAATATAATAATAATAATAATAATAATAATAATAATAATAATAATAATAATAATAATAATAATAATAATAATGAGAATGAGAATGAGAATGAGAATAATAATAATAAAAGAAAATGTAAAATATAAAGGAAATTGCTGCACAAAAAGAAAAGGCATAAAATGGTTATTAAAAAAGGAAAATAAATAAGTAAATAATCAATCCAACATGAACAAAAATGGTTAATAACAAAAAAAAAATAAAGTTCTCTCTTGATAGAAAATTTTATACTGTGAAAGTAAGGTTCAATTGCATTTTATCATGATAGGTGATACTATTTCATTTGAACTTTCCATGATTGATCATAAATGAATAAATTGGCATACTATTGTAGTCTAAACTTGTATCTTATCTTGGGTGATTGAAGCATTGTCACCGTATGTGTTAGTATGACTGTGTCTGATTCATATACTTTATACTTTTAATGGATAGTCAAAATTTAAACAAGATTAATTTCTTAATTGAGTTTTATGTTCTAATTATGCTTAAATAATTCTACTACTCTCAATTAAAACAATTATATAAATATAACAATTTTTATAATTTTTTGTGCTATTCTAGTTTATTTAGGGGAGTTGTAGAACTTAGAGGGAGTTAATTCTTTTTTAAAAAATATCTTATTTTGAGTTCTATTTTTATTTTAAATTATGTTTGTCTTTATTTTATGATTATATTAATTATTCATATGAAAAAGAGGGAGAGAGAGTTATTGAGCTTTAATTGAAAATATATAAATTAAGAGAGTTAATTAAGGGGGAAAGTTATTAATTAAAATTTTCTATGAGAAATATTACACTTAGGGGAGAGCACAATGAGTGTTCAAAGTTATTGATATAAGGGAAATAATACTTAAATGTTCTATCTATTATTACTCACAACTTATGTATGTTTCTTCACTTTTTTTTATTATATACATTGAACCAATAAACAATGAGTCTTTTGAGAGAAGTTGTGTGCCTATTTGTATTTTTTGTTTTTGAATGTACATGCGAGCTGTCAAGATTCAAGCAAAAATGTTTTCACTAGATCATAGGATAGTTCCACTATATAAAATTATTTTTCCTATGAGGGTTATGTAGTGAGAGAGGAGATTTTTTGTCACACTAATATGCAGAAAAGGGAGATTGTAAGGTTTATGAGTGTTATCGATATTTGTGAACAAAATAGCTAAATATAATTTTAATTTCTAAGTAAGTCTTTGAAGGAAAGTTTTCAAGCCAAAGAAATAATCGAGTTCTAAATGAATATATCTTAGGTATATCTCTATTCTAATCTATGTTAGATCTTATATTAGACACATAAGAATATTTTATATTTAGGTTACTCCATCGATCGAGAAATGTCTGGATTGATCGAGGTAAGTAGATTAATCGAGAATGATCTACCTTGATTAAAAATTCCTCAATTGAATTTTTAAATGAGGTAGATCGATCAATGTTTAATGTTCGATCAATTAAGGATTGAATCGATCTAGGTATAATCAAATTTGATCTACCTAGTCTAGGGTTTTATTAATCATTGCTTGGATTGATCGAGAAGGGTTTCAATTGATTAACCTTATTGGTTTGATCAATCGAGCTTGATCTAGATCAATCGAGCTTGATCTAGATCAATCGAATGAGAAGGGCTTCAACTTATAACCTAATTGTTTACTTGAGTTAAACTTGTCAATTATAATATTGTTCCTATTATTTAGTACTCTATAAATTGTTTAATGGATATATTTGAATTGGATTTTAGCCTAGCATTAGGATTTCAATAATTTTTTATATAAACAACCTAATTCCTCTTGTTTTCTTTAACCACAATAGCATTAATCTTTTCATTTTAATCTTTCTCTTTCTCTCTCAAATTATTTTGTAAAAATAAGATCAAAAGTTTAGGTAGTTATGATTAAAATAACTAGCAATAAGGAATTGAATTAAATCTTAAAACTTAGTTATTTTGAGGGGAAAAATGACATTATAAATTATATGTTACATGAGTTTTGAACTCACTCTTTCTTTTATAGGAGAAAAATACACTCCTATTATAAACCTAATAGAGTGATTGAATGATTGGGAGGATAATTTGTAATCGATAAAACAATGTGATACATTAAATGTTATCGATAAAATAAGGTCCAAGCATACAACGTCACTAGGTAGAAATTGGAATTTCTCCTTCCTAAAAATCTGAAGTACATTAATGAGTGTACTGAAATATCAAAATAACAAATACAAATGAAAAAATGAACCTAGTTTCATGTCATGGTTATTATTACACTATCGTATCTCTAACCTTTAGGATTCTACATGGGGTATTCGTTCATTGCTCGATGAATTTTTCACCCTTCCCCTTCTTAAAAAGAAAAAAACACTCTCTCCATTTCCATGAGCTCAAAAATTTCTTGACAAAAGAAGAGGAAACTGAGAGACAGATAGTGATGAGTGAAACATTGAAATTGAAGAGAAAATTTAGGGTTTTTCTATTAGATTTTCAATTTTAATATGCCCTAGTCTAATGGGCACACGATTATTTATCGCAAATTAGTTAGTCATTCATACGACAAGTTTGATCGTGGAGCTATGTTTCTCTTTTTCAGTAGGTTTGTAAATGGCTATGTTTCCCCTTCTTAAAAAGAAAACAACACTCTCTATATTTGGCTAGGATCATCGATGTGTGTTGGATTTCTTCAATTTATTCTATTCTATGACAAATTTTCTTTAGCCATTATTCGATGGCTGGTTTGAGAAGGGTTTTGGGGACCGTGAAATATAATCCCCATTTTACCTAAATTAGAAAGGTGATATTAACTACCTCAGATATAACAGGTTTAAAGCCCTATTAACATACCCAGGAAAGGTAGAATTTGGTTAAGAAGATACACAAAGGATGGAATGTTTTTTCTTCCACTATGGGTTTGAAATAGGTAATGAAGGTTTGATAGCTTTCCTACACTAGTGGAGTGAGGATTGCCAGAATAGAACCAAAAAGTTTCCACCAGTTGTTAAATTGTGATAGAAATTTTGTTGGATTGATAGTTTTTTGAAAGAAAAAGAATAACCACGAATGTTGATTATTCTTGTTTTGGATGAGGAGATATGACTTTGAGGAGTTCGGTGGTGGAATATTGGACATCAGCTTGGTTGGAGTAGAGGAAATGTTTGAATTCCACACTCTCAGTTATTTCCAAAATTCTCTGATAGTATTATGGTGTTTTAAAATTATTCGAAGGCCAATAAAACATTTTTTTCCAAAATATTTTTGAACATTTAAATAAGGATTCTTATCTTGGAATAATTTTTCAACGATCTTAACCATCTAAGTGTTTGGTATTAAAAAATACTCAAATGGGGGTTTTGAAAAAGTTTGGGAAATAATCATTGTAGTGGTAAGTTTTCAATTTGAGCTTTTGAAATAATGATCATTGGAAATAGAGATGTTGTGTTCTCGACCAATGTAATTACGTTGTTCTTGATGAGGTTGATGGAATGATTGATAAGGGTTCTGAGCCACGGGTTGTAGGTGTTTTGGATGCCATGCCTTACAAAATTTTTAACCCTAAGAATGAGGAGAAGGCTGATAATAAATTGTTGTGGCCTATGGTCTTACATAAAAAGAGCCAGTGTTGCATGTTTGGGTCACCTTTGTTTAAGCCAAGAGATGTTAAGGCATATGCTAGATTGTGTACACGATCTAAGTTTGGAAATGCAGTGGGAGTGAATGAAAACTTATCTTCTCTGCTGCTTGAATTACCATTCATCATAGAGGCATTTAGAATGGCACCTATTATTGATGATATAGCCACTGGGGATATTTGGGAACCTGAGATCGATGTAAATGCATATCCACCTGTTGGAGGGCTGTAATACTAGAGGCTCCAAGGAGTGGTACAAGATAATTGGATAAAGACATTAAGCAACCAGAATGGAAGCCATATGATGTAGAAGGATTCCCTGAGTTGTTAGTACCCTTGACAGGATCAAATGGATATTAGAAAGAAGTTTTGTCATTTCACTCTACTGCTAAGAATTCTGAACAGAATGTGGATAAACAAGCAGTGAAGTTCTTTCCAACCTTGAGCAATTTGGTGTGGATGCGCTATCAGTGATCTTGGAAATCAAAAGGGGTAAAGGTGTGCAAGCGAGAGCTAATGGAAGAGCATCCAACTGAAAGAAAAATAATATCAAGTGGGCATGACATTAGCATCCAGGCAACCATCCATGGCACTATAGACTTGCTCCAAAGTCAATTCAAGGCTACTTTTCACGCCTATCCCAAGGCACATATAGTGATTATACCAACTCATACCTCCATTCTATCCTTGAGGACAAGGATTCTAAAAAGGGTATGGAATGATACGGGCATGATTTTCTTGAGGCCGTTGAGCGCTCGGGTACAGGCAAACTTAGGCGTAGACTTGAGTAGGAATGCTGAACGCATGATTAGAGGGGACCATTACAACTCTGTTAGGAATGTTAGAATCGATTAGCAAGATTCTTATATACCCTACATATGTGAGGCTATATATATAGCCATAGTGAATTAAGGGAGGATATAACAAATTATATGAAATCAACTTCCCTAACCTCTATCATTCTTCTTCCCTAACCTCTGAGAAATTTTGTTTGTATCATATCCCAATTCTAAGCATAAAAACTTTGAGTACATAATTAATAGAGATCACACATCTTGAACCTTTGCCAAAAATAAAAAGCTATTTCCGCAAGACAATATCAAAATTACAAAATAGCATCATGAAACTAAATCCAAATGAGGAAATAAATCACCTCAACAACAAAAATGAATCCTACCACCATCAATCTCACAAACCATTGAAGGATTTTGCAAATGTTTGTTAAGAGCAAGTACTACTCGACATTCAACTATCAAATCCACAATTTCCTATGCAGAAAACTTCCAGCCAATTATTCAAATTATCCAAAACAAATGACACTATTTTAACAACGCCAGTAACTATAATGCCCAAACGAATAACATTATAGAAATGAAAAAGACCAAAGAAAACGATTGAAGATCAACAAAAGTAAATAGTCTAATAAATTATTATTTATAAAGTAATTTTATCCTAATTTTATACGATCCTTATCGAGGTCACAAAGAGAGTGAGTAGCTCGTTTAGCAACAGTGCAATTGGATTCGGAAGAAAAGTAAGTTGACTTGAGGAAAATGAGCTATCGATACATGTTTCTTAAGGAGATACTTACGATATAATGTAGTGACTGAAAATGTCACTAAGACATCAACATCATGGTGACATCGATATAATGTCACTAAGACATCAACATCATGGTGACATCAATAAGACGCCAGTAAGACATCAGAAGTCAGCACTATTGAGTCAACAACAAAAAAAATGGCTAAAGTAGTGACTGAAAATGCATTATTCAAGCTACAGTGTAAAGCATCACCTATAGTAAAAGGTGTTAGATAGAACACCAAATAGTAACTGTATCTTCTACAGTATAAAGTTGGTGATATAACTCTATTCACAATAGTGCAAGCATCTCTAATAGTAAAATATTTGGCTATAAAAAGAGTGCTCCTCTCCATTCAAAACCAAGCTTTGTTTAAATAACTACAAGCATTCTCTCTTAAAACCTCCTATACACCTATCCTTCCAATCTTCATAAAAGTTTCTTGTATATTCTCTAGTTTATGTAAAATTTATTTATATTTGTAAGTATAATTTATTTCTTTTATTTTTTGTATTTCAATTTTAACATCTATATTTTGTTTGTAATACTTATAAATAGCAAAGCCACTTAACCTTATTAATATAATATGCTTGTTTATTAATATTGTACTCTTATTCTTTAGTATTAGCACTTTGATTAACTCTCCAAATCCTTGGTACACTTATGGTATCAAAGCCAAAAGGGATGTTGAATGAGTAATTACAAATTGTAGATACTCATTTCTATATACTGTTTATAATCTAGTTATGCTATAATTATTTCTGTTGATTTAAAAGGGTACGTGAAGATGTGGCATAGTAATAGTTCTTAGTAACTATATTATTATGTTTAGCTACTATGTTTGTACTTGAATTTTGCATAAAAACCAAAGGGTTTGTGAAGATGTGGCATATTATAGTTTTGTTAATTATATTAGTATGTTTGACTTATGAGTTTGTACTAAACTCCTTGGTGTTAAAACCAATAGGCGTTAAAGATTATTTACAAAGAATAAAACTTATTTTAAACATGTCCTTCAATGTAGGGGTTGAAAGGTTTGAGTCAAATAGCTTCTCATAAGATTGTATAGTACTTGATATATTTACCATATATGAAATAAGAAAGGATTCACTATAAGAAATAGTACCTATTGATTTCTATAAAGGAATTTACTTGTGGAATATGACTACTAAGTCAGAGATGGTAATAAGTACCAAGGTTGAGGCAGTAAATCCATGTTGTGGTGATAAGTACAACTAGATAAAATGGGTAAATACTTTATAGTAAAGGATGAGTATTAAATCTTGTAATCAAAGTCCTTAATTTGTTTTTCAAAACTTATATGGTAAAAGGATGACTTCTATAAATTAGAAAATTATGTTTTCAATAGAGCTTTCCAATCTTCTTGTTCGATGGGAAGATGATGAATGCGTCCTAATTTAATGTAAAGAGCTTTTGACCCATTGCCAATTTTGGCTATAAAAGGAGTGCTTATCTCTATTCAAAAGCAAGTCTTGTTTAAATAACTACAAGTATTCTCTCTTAAAATCTCCTATACACCTATCCTTCCCATCTTCATAAAAATTTCTTATATATTCTCCAGTTTATGTAAAATTTATTTATCTTTGTAAGTGTAATTTATTTCTTTTATTTTCTGTATTTCAATTTTAATATCTATATTTTGTTTGTAGTACTTATGACTAGCTAAGCCACTTAACCTTATTAATATAATATGCTTGTTTATTAATATTGTGCTCTTATTCTTTAGTATTACCACTTTGATTAACTCTCCAAATCCTTGGTGTACTTATGGTATCAAAGCCAAAGGGGATGTTCAATGAGTTATTACAAATTGTAGATACTCATTTCTATATAATGTTTATAATCTAGTTATGCTATAATTATTTATGTTGATTTACATAGGGTATGTGAAGATGTGGCATAGTAATAGTTCTTATTAACTATATTATTATATTTACCTACTGTGTTTGTACTTGAATTTTGTATAAAAGCCAAAGGGTTTGTGAAGATGTGGCATATTATAGTTTTGTTAACTATATTAGTATGTTTGACTTAAGAGTTTGTACTAAACTCCTTGGTGTTAAAACTAATAGACATTAAAGATTATTTACAAAGAATAAAGCTTATTTTAAACATGTCCTTCAATGTAGGGGTTGAAAGGTTTGAGTCAAATAGCTTCTCATAAGATTGTATAGTACTTGATATATTTACCATATATGAAATAAGAAAGGATTCACTATAAGAAATAGTACCTATTGATTTCTATAAAGGAATTTACTTGTGGAATATGACTACTAAGTAAGAGATGGTAATAAGTACCAAGGTTGAGGCAGTAAATCCATGTTGTGGTGATAAGTACAACTAGATAAAATGGGTAAATACTTTATAGTAAAGGATGAGTATTAAATCTTGTAATCAAAGTCCTTAATTTGTTTTTCAAAACTTATATGGTAAAAGGATGACTTCTATAAATTAGAAAATTATGTTTTCAATAGAGCTTTCCAATCTTCTTGTTCGATGGGAAGATGATGAATGCGTCCTAATTTAATGTAAAGAGCTTTTGACCCATTGCCAATTTTGGCTATAAAAAGAGTGCTCCTCTCCATTCAAAACCAAGCTTTGTTTAAATAACTACAAGCATTCTCTCTTAAAACCTCCTATACACCTATCCTTCCAATCTTCATAAAAGTTTCTTGTATATTCTCTAGTTTATGTAAAATTTATTTATATTTGTAAGTATAATTTATTTCTTTTATTTTTTGTATTTCAATTTTAACATCTATATTTTGTTTGTAATACTTATAAATAGCAAAGCCACTTAACCTTATTAATATAATATGCTTGTTTATTAATATTGTACTCTTATTCTTTAGTATTAGCACTTTGATTAACTCTCCAAATCCTTGGTACACTTATGGTATCAAAGCCAAAAGGGATGTTGAATGAGTAATTACAAATTGTAGATACTCATTTCTATATAATGTTTATAATCTAGTTATGCTATAATTATTTATGTTGATTTACATAGGGTATGTGAAGATGTGGCATAGTAATAGTTCTTATTAACTATATTATTATATTTACCTACTGTGTTTGTACTTGAATTTTGTATAAAAGCCAAAGGGTTTGTGAAGATGTGGCATATTATAGTTTTGTTAACTATATTAGTATGTTTGACTTAAGAGTTTGTACTAAACTCCTTGGTGTTAAAACTAATAGACATTAAAGATTATTTACAAAGAATAAAGCTTATTTTAAACATGTCCTTCAATGTAGGGGTTGAAAGGTTTGAGTCAAATAGCTTCTCATAAGATTGTATAGTACTTGATATATTTACCATATATGAAATAAGAAAGGATTCACTATAAGAAATAGTACCTATTGATTTCTATAAAGGAATTTACTTGTGGAATATGACTACTAAGTCAGAGATGGTAATAAGTACCAAGGTTGAGGCAGTAAATCCATGTTGTGGTGATAAGTACAACTAGATAAAATGGGTAAATACTTTATAGTAAAGGATGAGTATTAAATCTTGTAATCAAAGTCCTTAATTTGTTTTTCAAAACTTATATGGTAAAAGGATGACTTCTATAAATTAGAAAATTATGTTTTCAATAGAGCTTTCCAATCTTCTTGTTCGATGGGAAGATGATGAATGCGTCCTAATTTAATGTAAAGAGCTTTTGACCCATTGCCAATTTTGGCTAAAGTAACTATGAACCATTAGTTGAATAATATGATATAGTTCTCACACAATAAGACTTAGTATGAATTCCTTCAACCCAATAGGTTAGTAAAGCATTCCAAGTATAGGTATGAACTATTAGTTGAATGAAACTATGTAGTCCTTACAAAAGGAGTCCTATTACTTATGAATTTCTTTAACAAAATAGGTAGGTAAAATGATCAATGTATAGGTTATTATAATTAAATGAAAATTCAAACAATATAAATGATATGTTCTATCTTTTGTAGAACTTTCTCAAATTACTCTTCTTGTTTTCCATTGTCAAAAGTTACAATTAAGTATCTTGATAGTTGATTAAATAATATTACACTTGGATGCTAAAACTTATGATGAAGAACTATTTCAGGAGACTGTTTCTGAAATAGTTCTTCATCAGAAGTTTTACCATCCAAGTGTATGATACTATCATCCTGAGGAATGATTTGAGAAGTTTCAGGGGATGATATCTAAAACGTTTGCTCACTAGAGATATTTGCATCTAATTTTAAGATATCAATACTCTGTGATGTTTTAAGTGATCTTGGAATATGAGCATCTAAAGGTAAGATACAAATATTCTATGGTTTTGTCTAAGGAGTTTCTGGAACCATTGGACTAATGTTGGAGTTGGTAAGTACTTGGAAAATTTCCTCATCTGAGATAATTATATCTAGTTTTGACATACTTATACTTTGAATTTTAGTGTTTTCCTAATCATCATCTAGTAACTTATCGAAATCATCCATTGTGATTTCTTCAATACTGATTTCTAGAGTACCGGTGTTAGAGGTGGAGGAAACATGTAATTCTTGGTTTAGATGTTCTAGCCTAGTTAGCTATTCTTGGAAGAAAATATTTTTAATGTTGGAAGTGAAATCTTCCTGGGGATTTTGAAGAGGAGAAGCCTTTGTATTTTGGCTTTTGTTATAAGGGATGCTAATAGGTTTCAATGGAGGGTTTTCAACCTTGATTGTATCAACTAGGGTTTCCCAAATAGATGTTTTGGTGTTAACCATGTCAATTGTTTTAACTAGGTTAGTCGTTTTAGGGTTTTGGATTGATTTGGGTTTTTGAGAAGATAAATCCAATATATTTTGGTGGAATAATAGATTTCAAGCTAACCTATTTGAAAATTTTCAAGATACCATTTTTTAATGTGACTATTGTGTTTTTGATCAAGGTCTATACATAATAGTTTTATGTATATCATATTAAATTATTTTTCATATGTTATGAGTGAAGAAGGTGATTGATTCATATCCTAGTTTTGTTCTACTCCTTTGAGTTTTGAATTAGGTATTTCTAAGATTGAATACCTAGGTTGAGTTTTAGAAGGTAGAATTGTTTGGATATATATTTCCTTGTTTTGGTTTGAAATATATTTTGAAACGTTCTCCTTCTTTTTGGCTTTTAAAGGAGAAAACTTTTGTTTCAGAAGAGGGTGTTCATTCTCTATAGTTTTGGTTTTAGCTTTCAAGTCATGGATATGACTTTATGGCATGTCATTTTGGTTCTTCCTATCAAGGATAGTGGTAAGGTTGTTTTGGCCTGTTGATGAGCAAAACCGGCATCGCCTATCCTGCCAATACTTTGGTTTTATATTTATAAAAATCTCGCAAGTGCATGAATCATTTCATAGAAAATGATAAGTATACTCCCAAGGTAGATCTAAGGAAGGAATATATGTGGTTTTTAATTTATTATTCAAACTTTTAAAAGCAAAATTAAATCATAAACATCCTGTCACGATATTTGGGTTTTTGTGTTTTTAACCTAATAACATAAAAATAAACATTGATACAGATTCAATAAACATTTATGCATATTTTATCTTTTATAATAATGGAGTATTTATGGATATAATAACTAAGTTAATTATGTTTGCTCATATTATTTAGGTTATTAAAGATATAAATTGATATTTATTGATTCTCTCTTTTTTATATGAATACCACCTTTGGTGGGGTTAGATATTCTTTGTTAACTAAACAAATCAATTAACACCTATGGGTGGGGTTGATAAATAATTTGGTTAATTAAATTAATTCTTTTTTTTCTAAGAGATTGAAAATGAACCATTTAAATGCCACCTTTGGTGGGGTTAGACAGTTTAAACTTTATTCAAGCTATCCAAATTAAACCTAAGAATTTAATTATCTCAGTACTAACTTTTAGGTTTTAAAACTACTACTAAAAACATTTTTTCAATACATTTTCTGATAATAATTCTTATAAAAACTTTTGAAATAGAGCGTCACTCTAACTACTGGGCGATTGTACTAACAAATAAAAGAGCACTACTCTAAATTAGACCGGATAACTAAACCTTAAAATCTAATTTTTAGATTTAAGTTTGTAATGAAAAATAATATATTTCTCTCTAACATTCTTAATATAAATCTTGAATAAAAATAAAATCAATTCATTTTAGAGATTTTTACCTATGTAATATTTCGCAAGCATAACAACGTTATTATTACATCATAATTATAAACAGCCAGCACAGTTAAATTTAATCACAGACAAATTAAATATAACATGTAAGAATAAAGCATAAAAATAACTGTAAAGAAAATAAAATCCTTACAGTACTTTGATGCTAACTTTGTTGCTGGAAAACCTCCAAACAGAATTTGCACTTCCATTTATTGAATCAAAAAGAAAATAAATTACAAAAGCATAATTAGTTCTTCTCAAAAAGAGAAAAACTCTAAAACTAAGAAAAACTAACTAAGAAAAGCTAAAAAATAAGAAATTGAGAGAAAGAAAGAGAAGAGAAGATGTGTGTTTGAGGTGTGTTTTGTTATGAAGAGAATGGAGGTATTTATAGGTGAGGAGAGAAAGAGAAATTGGGTAAAAAAATGATTAAAATGGTGGAAAAGCGAAGTAGTGAATGATAAAATCATTGTTAAGGACTGGGTGTAGGTGTGCTCAGAATGTAAGAGGGGTCCGCACAAAATGGAGAGCAGGTGCACGCGGACTGGACGTTGTGCTGGTGGGTCGTACGTGTTGCTCAGCGTGGCTAGGCACGTAGCACGTGTTAGCCGCGTGGTTGGGCGAATACGTGCGCGATTTCCTCCTTTTTGACATTTTTGACCCATTTTGCCAATATTTCCATATTTTTTTACCTTTCCTCATTTAATTTAGGAATATATTTGCGATGTATTGCCTCCGGTATTTTTCTTTGAGTTTTTAAGTTACTTTTTTGAGTAAAAATACCTAAAAAATAATAAAACTACCCGTGATTCCAATAAGACATATTTATATAAATATATGATAAAATCATATAAATATATATATATATATATATTAATCAATTAACGTGCATAAAATTATGGTAATTTTAGTACTTTTTGAGCACTCATCACCTGTGTGGGTTGAGGGAAGTTTATTGGTTATGGTGTTAGTCATATGATCTAAATAATGTTTTGTAAGAATAAGGTCATTTATTTTAACAAGCGTATCAAGAACTTGACTCTGTTCTTTAGTTAATAGAGTTTTTTCAAAAGAGAGGTTATAGTATCTTTTTAAACAATTTTTTTATCATATGGCTCTAATACAATAAGTGCACCAATGATCTGAGGAGTTAACCAAAGATGTAATACTAAAGAATAAGAGCAAAAGATTAATAAAGATGCATATTATATTGATAAGGTTAGGCATCTTAACCGACCATAAGTATAACAAACAAAATATAAATATATAATGAAAACTTAATTACAGGAACTAAAAAAAACTTAAACAAAATTAAAAGTTACTTAAATAATTATAATTGAAGGTTACAAAAGGAAACTATTATCAAAGAGAATGGGTATGGAAGCTTGAGAGCAATGAAAGTATGAGTGGTAAATTATGAAGTTGATTTTTTTATCCCTCTAAGTGGGAATGACCATGTTTTTATAACGATAGTGATGTACTGTTAGAGATGCTTTTACTTGTTGTGAATAGTATTTTTTTGCCAACTTTATACTGTAGAATATGCTAGTATTGTTGTGAATAGTGAGCACCTTTTTCTATTTTGTGAATAGTGACTTGTCTGTTACCGTTCCTTGTTTTGTCTTCTTCTGTAGACGCTATAGTAACTATTACAGTGACCTACTACAATGAATTTTGATGGGCTAAAGATTTTGGTAAGCTGTTGTATGTGCCATTTACAAATAAAATGGGTTGTTAAACTTGGTACATGAATTTGACTCTTAACCCTGATAAAATTTAGGAATACAGACTCATAATATAAATGGCCTCATAGTCCATTTTGAATATTTTAAATTTCATAGATGATCTTTACCCATCAAAAATAATATATATTCCTCATTAGCTTCTATGTTTGACAAGTAGTTGGATGGAGCTTAGGAGGCTGATGGTGATGGTGATTTGATTTTATCTGAAGAATCCTTTTTTCAGGTTGGATGCTTTGTTGGAGGGTTCCTATGATTATTGTGATAATTTCCTTATGTTGTCCAAGAGTTGCTCTAGGTTTGTGCATTGGAAATAAGGGATTAGTACAAGCCCTTTTGGCTAGGATAATAGATGTGTGTTGAATTTCTTCAATTTATTCTATTCTATGACCAATTTTGGTTAGCCATTATTCGATGGCTTGTTTGAGAAGGGTTTTGGGGATTGTGAAATATAACCCCCATTTTACCTAAAATATTAAGGTGATATTAACTACCTTAGATATAACAGGTTTAAAGACCTATTGGCATACCTAGGGAAGGTATAATTTAGTGAAGAAGATACATAGATGATGGAATGTTTTTTCATCCACTGTGGGTTTGAAATGGGTAATGAAGGTTTGATAGCTTTCCTGCGCTAGTGGAGTGGGGATTGCGAGAATAGAACCAAAAAAGTTCCACTAGTTGTTAAACTATGATGGAAATTTTGTTGGATTGATAGTTTTTTGAAAGAAAAAGAATTTACCAAGAATTCTAATTATTCTTGTTTTGGATGAGGAAGGCATTAAACCAGGCATGGTAATAATCCCAATAATTGTAGGTTTTACAATGGGGTTGTGTTGTGTTGACACTGATTGGAAATGCCAGAAATTTTGATAGATCATTTTCCCAATCTCATGGAGATTTGACTTTGAGGAGTTTGGTGGTTGAATATTGGACATCGGCTTGGTTGGGGTAGAGGAAATGTTTGAATTCCACACTATTATGGTGTTTTGAAATTATACGAAGGCTGATAAAACATTTTTTGCCAAAATATTTTTGAACATTTAAATAAGGATTCTTATCTTGGAATCCTTTTTCAACAGTCTTAACCATCTGAATGTCTGGTATTAAAAAAATACTCAAATGAGGGTTTTGAAAAAGTTTGGGAAATAATCACTACAATGGTAAGTTTTTCAATTTGAGGTTTTGAAATAATGATTTTTTTTATTAGAAGATGATTATTCCTATTTTACCATATATTTACCTTTGGAGACAAGGGTCTCTTTTGGCAATCATTCCAATGGCTAGAGGCAAACTGAAAAATAAATTCTTTATATTGTTGGACTTGTTTTAGGATCCTCCAAAAGCCAATGTCGGTGGCATCGATTTCTATTATCTTAGGAAGGGTTGGATTCACAAGGTGTAAATAAGGAATATTTTGGACTTGTGCTTTTTATTCTTTGCACAATTTTTTTGTGTGCTACTATCCAAGGATTCAAAATTTTCTTAAGCCTGTTATGGAGTGGTTTTGTCATCGATTGATATTGGGACAAAAATTAAGAACATAATTTAAGCTCTCGAGGAATCTCTAAAGTTGAGTTTTATCGGTTATCTTGTTAGGGAACTTTTTTTTAAACTACAAAGATTGTTCAATAGGAATAATGGTTCCATTAGACACATTATGTCTGAGAAACCTGATATTAAGTTGGAAAATAGTAATTCTTTTTGCTGATAAGGCCGGACCACTCTTTTTGATAACATGAAAGAAGGTTTTGAGGTGTCAAATATATTATCCGATAGTCTTTGAGAATATAAGTTCATCACCCATGTACATAAGATATAATTTTGAATATGGATTAAAAATGTCGTTTATAATCCTTTGGAATTCAGATGGTGCATTTTTGAGCCCAAAAGGCATGCATTCAATTCATAATGTATGAAAGGAACAATAAATTATGTTTTATATCTACATTTTGGTTCGATTTGGATTTGTTAGAAGCCTGAATTCATATCAAATTTTGAGAATAATGATGAAGAATGGATTTTTTGAAGAAGGTCTTTTTTATTTGGAATAGGGTACCTAATCCATTGTAAAGCCTTGTCGAGGGGTTTATAGTTGATGACCAATCGAGGTGTTCCTGTTTTGATCTCAACTGATTTGTTGACATAGAAAGCTGCATAACGCCACAATGATTTGGATTTTGAATTTAATTTTTAAGAAAAGAAATCATTGATCTCTTTCCTACAAAATTGTTCGAGGTCAGTATTCATTTAAATTGGACTTGATTTTTTGGGATATCCCTTTCATGAAAGGTTGGTTTATATGGAAAGTCAAACATATGTTCTCGTCTATCCAAGAAGGAATTGGGTCATAACAAACCTCTTTCTCAAAAGAGTTTGGTAGTTTGGAGATTTTTTTTTACATCTAGGTTTTGAAGTTCTCTTTCTGCAGTGTGAAATTAAACTTGGGTTTTGAGATAGAGAAGGTCCTTTTTCCTATGCCTCATAAGGGTAGAAATGTCATTTTGATGGATGGAATTGGCTCAAATGAGAGTTAGATTCCAATTTTTGGGTTTATCGATGAGGAGAAAACTGAAGGTTTCATCTCCAATTTTAAAAGAGATCTTATCATGTTTGACAAGATATAGAGTGATAATATTCATGAATGGTGTACTTAAGATAACCTTATAGCTAATATAAGATACCACTACGAATGAGGTTTTGATTGAGAATTTGTTGTTAAGGATTGCAACTTCAGCTTCACCTCTAATGTTCTTCTTCAAGCTATTGGCTGAGTTGAGTTGTTCATTTTTTTTTGGTGAAACTGTTATGGGAAAATTTTTGGATTGATACAATTAAGATCAATACCTATGTCGAATATTGCTACTATCTCAAGTTTTGAGTTGTCTAGAAATATGAGGGTGACTATGATCATGTACTTTCAACTGGTGATTTCTCTAAGAAGGTGGAGCATGTCTTCTGGAATCTTTTCCATAGTTTCAAGCTTGCAAGAATTTGGTTCACCAATTTTGTCGAGTTCTTCGTCCAATTCAATTAGGGAATCTTGGTTTTGATTACCAGTATTCTGGTTGGCAACCAATTATTGAACTATTTGAGAGTCTTATCTATACTTTATCTTAAGCTTTAAGAGCTATATCTTTATGGTTTTGATTTCATCCTTTATGACATGGATATGATTTTGTGTATTTAGGGTGTTATTCTTCTTTCGGTCAAGGATTGTAGTAAGGTCATAGTGGCTTGTGCTGGTTGATGAAAGTTAAGAAGGTTTTGATTGTAGCTAGGTTTTGGCCAAGGTATTGGTCAAATGATCCAAGTATAATTGGGTACGATCAAAGTCATTTAACCTAAGGATTTTTTCTTGGAGTTGATTATCTTCCTTTGTTAACATATTGATCTCTTTTGATTGATGAGTTTCAGAGTCAGTGGATACTAACTCATCAACTTTAGGATTTTGGTCATCAGAGTCTTCATTCCAAAGTTCATATTCAGATGATGATGATTCATCTACCCTTAAGGTACAAATTTTATTTAATGTTTCTTCTTCGAGGTCTAGATCGTGAAGTTTTTAATTCTTTTTTAATAATTTGGAGTATGGCCTTTCTTACCACATTTATAACATGTAAACTCTTTAAATTTTTTAAAGGGTTTATTATAGGTTTTGGAGTCTTTTTTAAAGGTTCTTTCATAATGTTTTTGTATGAAAATCCTTCTAGGGTTTATGATAAGAGGGTTTTCTATATTTTGAAAATGATTTATGGTAAGGTTTTGCATAGGGTTTTGAAATAGGTTTACTACAACTACCACTGTAGTGTTTAATGATGGAAAGAGATTTATCAAATAGTTTGTAGAATGAGACAATTTCTCTTTTGGAGATTTTAAGCTCCTATATCATTTGTTTTTGGATCTTCAAATCTAGATTGACCTAAAGTCCTTGTTTTTGTGCAAAACTGATAAATTCATTATAGGTTAGTGATCATAAGGGATGATGTGATTCCCATAAGCTTCATAGATTTGTTTCTAACCTTATCTCCTAGAAGTGGAGGAAGTCCTACTAAGAACTTTTCCTTCCAAAAAGGTTGGTTTGAATCATCTCTTAACATGACTTTGTTAAGAAAAATGGTTTTATAATTTTGAAAATCACTCATCTTCTCACAATGTAAGTTAGAAAGAATATCAGTGTTTTTATCTTTAAAATAGGAAGAGTCTCCTATTAAATGATGTGATATGGTAAAGATTAATGTGGAGATTGCGTCCTGAATATGTTCTCTATAATGATCGAGTATAGGTTCTCCATACTCTCCAGTTAGAATAGCATTGAAGATATCTAACTCTCCAGTGAGTGTTTTTTCTGATTTACCAGACTGAGTCTTGTAAGCATTTGGATGCCATTGTCATATGCTATAATGTGTTTAATATTTGATTTTTTTTCATACCATCTATGTTCCATTCATAGATAGGTGACGCATTATATCTTGGTTGTATAACCTGATTTAGTTGGGTACTTACATCTAACTGTGGGTACCTAATTGGAATAGGTTGTTGCCAAGCTAATTTTTGAATTTTAGGAGTCGATTCAGGAGATGGTTCTTGGAAATATTCCTCATCAGAGGTGATAGGTTCTTGATTATTTAGAACATTAATACTATGAGGTGGATTTTGAGGGGTCTTAGGTGTTTGAGGTGACTCAAGGAAAACTGGACTTATTTTGGAGTTTGAGCTTTATTATTCAATTTGACACTTGAGAATACCTCTAATTTGCTCAATTTGGATAATAATTCTTCCTGGGTTAATTTGGAGATCTGGAAGGGTTTGAAAATAGGGTTTTGAATTTTACCATCTACTACTTTATATGTGGTAGAGGGAATATCAGTTTTATGATTTTTATCTATCCTAGTAAGTTGCTTACCTAAGGTGCTTAGGCTGATATTGGTAAAGTATATTGAGTAACTATATTTTTAAGGTTAGTAGCTTGGTCTACCAAATGGATTTTCATAGGCTCAGATACCATAAATGCACCATGGATTTGGGGAGTTAATCAGAGAGGTAATTCTAAAGAATAAAAGCACAAGATTAAATAAAAAATCATACTATAATGTTTAGAAGCAATGTTTTTAACATCTTTTTTGTGAAATTTATTTAGCAAACTTACAATCAATTCTTAGTAAAACAAATTGATTTAATATGATTGAAATTTTGAAACACAAAGTAGTATTGCTAATATTTATTTTTTGACAGCGAAATAATTCTTTTGGAAATCATTCCAATGGACAGAGTCAAATTGAAAAATAAATTCTTTATTATCTTGGACTTGTTTTAGGATTCCTCTGAAGCTAATTTTGCAGGCTTCAGTTTCTACTATCTTAGGAAGGGTTGGAACCGTAAGGTGTAAACAAGGAATATTTTGGACTTGTGCTTTTATTCTTTGCACAATTTTTGTGTGTGCTTTGGAGCAAGGCTCAAAAACTTCTTAACCCTATTATGGAGTGGTTTTGTCTATCGATTGATATTGGGACATATATCAAGATGCATATACTTTATATGATTTAAATTAACTTTATGTGAGAATTTGTGAGACAATGTTATGAAATTATCAAAGATACATATACTTTATATGATTTAAATTAACTTGTATTATGGGTTGATTTTGGGCCAGATCCATAGGCCTTAAAAAATATTTTTGATTGGGTGAGACCAAACTTCTTTTAATTTAATCCAGTTTTGATCAAGTTGAATCCAATTAAATCGAAGAATAGCATGTCGGCTAAGTATGCCTAGTTACAATCATGTATCAATTGTGAGGAATTGCATAATCTATTTGTTTTTGTTTGATTTAGTTATTATATGTTTATTTAATTATTTATATCACCCAACATTTAAAATAATCTTAAAAAAATTAAATAAAATATACATAATTTAATTAGTCAAAATAACAAGCAACTAACAAACCTCGGATCCTAATTCCAGTTTGCGAACATAATGAAAAACAATAATAATAATTACATACCACTGACCTATTTATTTATGGTATACCACAAAAATCATATTCAAGAAAGTAGCCCTAAAATTTGAGGAATTCTTCCATGTAATGAAGTACTCATAGGTGGTAAAATGGGTTTATTTTATAAAAAATAAGTAAAATAAATATAAATGAAATCAACAATTATTAGTAACAATGTATATGTCAAAACTTTTTCCTAAAATTGTTACTTTTTCAAATAATGATTGAATTTGATTGGTCTCACATACCATGTGCATATATACACAAAAATAATTTTATGAGGAAAGGAAAGCATTTTGTTAAATCAAAATAAGATATTTTTATTTCAATCAAATATCAATAAAAGAAGGAAAATATCAACAATAACACACTTAAAACTTGTCAGTATAAAAATAATTTTAGTCCAATTCATACATTTTTAGTATTAAAAAATGAAATTTAGTATATTATTTTTACATTGAACGCCGTTCAATTAAATTATAATTATTTTTGACCTATTTAATTTTAAAATATGTTTAATTAATCTTATTCAATATTATTAGATATTATATTTATTTTTATAATTTTAAAGTTTTTATTTTTTTTTCCCAAAAATATTTTAATTATTAAATGTGTTTTTCATAAAATTTGGCATAAGATATAAGTTAAAAAAGCATAAATTATCATATTAATAAAATATAGGATTTGATTAAAAAGGTATGTATATAATAAATTTAAGATGAATTTTAAATCATATGATTTTTTTTATTAATAAATATAATTAAATCTATATAATTGTATATAAAAAATATTATCAGAGAAGTGTTAATTGGATTAGTTTATAATAAATGGAGATAAAAAGGTTTAATTGGACTCACTTACTAGGTTCAATTATTCAAATTTTATCTCAACTAAGACATAATTTGTTTACAGAGAAATAATATACTTCAACTAAGACATATAATTTGTTTATTGAGCACTTCGGTGTACATTAAGTTATTATTATAAAATAATTAATATGTTAGGTAATTATTGATTAAAATAGTAATATTTTTTAATTTATAATTAAATATTATATTAGTTATTATATAACAACTTTATATATAAAGACTTTTTCTTTTCTTTAAGTATACATATTTATTTCTATGTGAACATACATTGTGTTTTTAAACAATACAAATATTTATATAGTTTTATTTTTAAATTTATTTTAAAAATATTTTTTATATATTATATAAAAAATAGCATATAAACGTTGTATAAAAAGAGTTAAAAATAAAACTTTATTTATAAAATGTGTATACAATAAAAAACTAATGTAGAATAGAAGGGAACAATAGTGAAGATAGATGGATACAATATATTATAGAAAATACAAAAATAAAATTCTTAAATTTGTAACAACAAAATAGCATTTCAATAACATTAAAATGGGTCTAAATATCTGTAGTTTAATTTAAACGAAATTTATTATGAAATAATTTACTAAATATTTTATAGTAAAAATATATGAGGTGGTTATTAGAGGTATTATTTTTGTGATACAAGTATTAAGGTGCTATTTTTAATTTTTTTAAAGATATTATTAATTACCTTTACATGAGAAAAAGTCTATTGAAGGACAAATTTAGTTTTTTTATCAAATGTTTTGTTAAATATAATGAAATAACACATGTAATCCATGCATATTTGTATTTTTTGATAAATATTTATTTAATAAAGTAATTTTTAATTAGAATAATTACTCAAACTTTTTAACAAATTCTTTTGATCAAACTTAAATAAAAAATTTATTATCTATTATGTGATATATAATATTAAACAATGAAATTTTTTTTAAATTTGAAATAAAAAATTTATTAAAAAGTTTGAGTAATGTTCTAATAAAATATTAATTTTTTTGCATATATACCTTATAAAAAATATAAACATGTATATAATAAATGTGTTATTCTATTATATCCAACAAAAAATTAGATCAAATAAAAAGACTTAAATAACATATTTTTCATAAATAAAGAAACTTAAAAATATATTTTTTAAACTAAAGTATTAAATAATACATTTAACTTAAATATATATATATATTATTTTTTATTAAATAAAATAAATTGGATTAAAAATAGAAGAATTAAAAAACAAAACTAGTTTTTGAACTCGTATAGATTGATAATTCAAATTGGATAAATATGTAGCAATATTAATTATCAAACAATAATTGTTATTGTTTCAAATTCTTTATTTTATAAAAATATTTAAATATAAATCTTTAAATTAATTTTATTATTATTGAAAAATTGATGTTAAAATATTTTATAAAGTGGTTTACAGAAATACTCTTAAAAAATAGTTAATTAATTTATTACATTAATAATGAATAAATATATAATAGGAACTATTTTATTAGCTATAGAATCCAAATACAATATAAACATAAATAATTTACAGCTATATTAATAATAATTATATAACTTTATTTAATAAAAAGTCAAATAAAAAATATCAATATATGAACCTATTCAATTAATATTTTTATTATTTAAGAAGTTAACCTTACATGAATAATAAGCATTTTTTTTGCTTAAAAATAATTTATATTAGCTTAATATTCTTTTTTTAGTTGATATGAGATATGATATGATCTCGATATGAAAATTATTAGTTCAAAATATATGATCTACTTATAAGTGAAGTAATCAAACATTCATTAAATAGGTAATCATGAATTGTATGAATTATTATATTTAATATAATAAAAATAATTACATTATATAAGATAAATATTCATAAAAATGTATTTATTATATTAAATTTTTGGTATTTATTGATATAAAAATAACAAAAAATGAAAAAAAATGTATTTATTATATAAATATTTTGATATTTGTTATTGTAAAAATACTAACAAAAGAAAAAAAAATGAAACTTGGTCGTTGATCAAACATTCTCATTTTTTTATATATAAAGAAATCATACATGAATACAATAGACACGACCTAATTCAACTTAATAAGTGCTTTTTATAAATATTTTTTGCTTAAAAATAATGTATATATTAGTTAACTATTTTTTTATTAACATGAGATATAGCATAATCTCAACACGAAAATGATAAGTTTAAGATAAATAAGATACACTCATAAATGAATTCATTTCACTAGATCCATTCATAAAAATAAATAAATATGAACCATATGAATTGTCATCTTTAATGTGTTTAAAACAATTATTCACTGATAATAATAAAATGTCAATTGCACCCGATCCATTCATAAAACTGAATAAGTATGAACCACAAAAATTGTAATCCTTAATGTGTTTAAACAATTATGCACAGATAATAATATAAATTCCATACACAATAAAAGTAATAAAATAATTCTTTTAAAAATTATATTTATTATATAAGTATTTTAATATTTATTGGTATGAAAAATAACAAAAATTAAAAAAATAAAGCAAAGAGCTAAAACCAGAGAATGACCAAAAACACCATTAAAAATAAGAAAAAATAAAAAATAAATTAAAGAGATAAAAAGCATAACGACCAAAAACACTTTTCATGTAGGATTTTAATATATAAGACATATAATAAAAATAATAATGTGAATTCACCAAATTAACTTCCGACATATATGATGTTAAAAGTAATGTAAGGACTATAAGTACTAATTATTTTCGTAGATAAAATATTTATATGCAATTCCTTTTTAGTCTGTTAGGAAAAGTAAAAGAAACATTTAGATTTTGAATAGTCGTAATTCAATTATATTCTTTATAACTATCACGCATAGGATTGCACTAATTCATTCGCTAGCACATGTTCACAACATGAATCAAGATAAAATATATCACATCATAATAACAATGTTCAAATTACTCATATTCATGTATTGCTCTATACATATTTTAATGCACTTAATATAGGTTTTTTGTTGAATGAATTCTAATATTGTATGATTAAATTATAAGCCTTTTTTAAATAGAGGGATCAATCGCTCTAGTAGATGGATCAATCTCACTTTAGATGGATTTATAAAATATCCTCAACTAATTGTGTCAAACTATGTAACTTTAAAATGAGATATAAGAGAGAGATCGATCCCTACTTGAGATGGATCGATCCCTTTTTTACATTACCATAATTTTTTAGTGCGATATATCCCCCTCATCTAATAGGGATCGATCCCTCTCATGAAGGGATCAATCTCTCTCAGAAGGATTGATCCCCCTCATAGGGGATAGATCTCCTTGATAGAAATTGGTCGATTTCTCCTTGTTTTACACCTTATTGTCATTTCAATCAGCAGCCAACTTCCTATTATATTTTGTCACATCATATAGGTGATGTACATTTTCCCATCTAGGTTTTCTTTAAATACATCACTTGGCTCTTATAATTTATACACATAACTATAAAGCAGTTTTCAAAAGCACAAGGTTTTTACAGTAAGTTTCTCTACTCTTTTGCTCTTCTCTATTTTAGGTTGAACTTCATTGTCTCATCTTAGATATTCATATGATTATTCTAGTATAGATCTAAGCCTATTCATTTCATAATTTCATGTTCATATAGCTTCTTCTCGATTAGGAACTTGGATGTTTAGATCCAATAATTTTATGTGTGATCATGATTATTTGATTTAATTATTAAATTTCAAAGAATTTATTTTTATTGACTTATGCTTAATCTTCTTACTCTATGATTTACTATTTATTTGATTTAATTAATATGTGTTTTGAATAATAAAGTTAGGATTACTCAATATTAAATATTTTCCAGAACATGCACAGGCCTTTATATTTTTTTGTGCTAAACTTGGTTGCAGGTTGTTCAATGAACGTATTTTATTGACGAGGAACTAATTAGAATGTTGGTCATGATATCGCTCATGTTAATTTTGAAAATTGTAAAAATAGAGTAGGGGCTTATAAGTTAGATATATTGAGGCAATATCTGAGAGATGGTAGCATAAGACCGAGTTTGTACTTGAACGTTTGTTTTTCATATCTGAAATTTAGGTGGTGCAATGGACTATTGATTTTTCTCTTAGGTCATAGTTAAGGCCTAAGTTATTTTTACCTACAAATATTGTGTATTATTTTTAATTTTTCCACTTTACTATGTATACGTGATTAAAGTTTTTGCTACTTTTTTTAGGTTACTAAATTATAAATTGATAAAACTTAAAAATAGCATATTTACCTTCTCTAGGCTTATTAGGACCATTTTATAACTTTAAAAAGCCTACATGTGTGTTATTTTTAATTTCCACACTTTACTATTTACGCGCGATTAAAGTTTTGGCTATTTTATTTAGGTTAGTAAATTATAAATTGATAAAATTTGAAAATAACCTATCCACTCCCTCTAGGCTTATTAGGTCCATTTTATAACTTTAAAGAGCCTATGGTAGACACACTTAATGATTTTGATTCGTACGGACACACACTCATTAATAGACCTAATGAAAGGAAATGGACCATATGCTAGATCTCGACTCTTTGATAGGCATATTTACCCTTCCTGAAAGGCTCGTATGAAAGCCTATTTAAGACAAGATTAAAATTTATAAGATTCCATTCTTGAAATTTAGGAACCACATTCCATAACCAAAGATAGTATAACAACCATAAAGACTAGAAAATAATGGACAACAAAAGAAAAAGAACCCTTAGTAGATCAAATTAAAAAGGGTTAAGTTCTATTTTTATTGTAGTGTCAATGGACGAGTTTAGTTTCATCTCCGACTGTAATATTGTAAAAATTACATGGAATACACTTAATCTTGCTCATGAGGGAACTTCCTAAGTGAAACAAACTAAACTAAGTTTATGCTTGTCTATCATTATTGTGGTAAGAAAGGTCATATAAGACCAAAATGTATATTTTTGATGAATTCTCATAATCATCATCGTACTATGCATATTATATCTTTGTTTGGGATAAATGTCAAAAGTATAGCTATGTCCGAGCGCGTGCCTACAAAACCTAAGGTAGTTGAATCTCAACCTAAAGATATAGAGAAACCAACATTAAAGAAAAATTGGGTTAGAAAATATTTTTTTCTTCTATTCACTTGACTAACTTTTATTGTTTCACCTAATTTTTGGGAGAGTGCTTAAATGACCCAAGGTGAGCAATTTTTTAGAATTGTATCTATTTTATTTTATTTTATTTTATAATTGTTAATTTAAAAAAAATAATAAGTAGAATCATTTTTTTGGCAACATGATAACAGATTTATTCAACACTTACAAACATACAACCTTATCTTTAGTAGCTTAACTCGTTTTGATGTTTATTTCATAAATGATTCTACAATTTTGACTTCTGTACGCACATATATTTTTACATTGATAATTGATATTAACATGAATTTATTCACGCACTCACGAGCATACATGTATGTTATGCTTGAAGTTTATGATTTCTCTTGAAAGATTATAGAACTTCAACTATTCTTGACTTTAAAATTGTGTTGAGTTTAATTTCTTGTTTTCTAAAATTTTACGGGAGACATCTAATATTGAGAGAGCTACTTATTGTGACATGTGAAGCTACCGCAGTGAGGAGAGAAGGATATCTTACAACTAGTATGAAAGTCATTATGTTAGGTTTATGGCTCATGCATGTGAAAAAAATAAATTGAAAAGATTATACACAAAGAAACTATGCTTATAAAAATGTACTTGTATGCACAAATGTTAAAAATAAATTAATAATCATATGTTGCATTTATAAAATAAAAATAAAAATTTTAAGTCCTCTCTAATTAGTAGATATATTTTATTTTTGTGAGATTAAAGACTCGATTACAGTTTTACATGATAGTGATATTTTTTCTTTAAGTCTTTCTTGACTGATCATAAATTACTTAAATAGCATATTTGTGAAGTTCAAATATATATACTATTTTTAAGTAAGTATCAGTATGTCATTATATGTGCCAAGTGTGCTTGTGTGCCTCTTATTCTCTACTTGTTTATTTATACAATAGATAATCAAAATTTGAGGAAAAATGAGTTTTTAATGAGTTGTGTGTTTGTTTGTAATTAAATGTTTAATACCTTATGTGGCTCTTTATAAACAAAATAAAAATTTAGATTTTAATTTTTTGTTTTATTTATATCTTATCCTTATTTATTAACTACTTAATTGGTTTTGTATTTACAGATTCATACGACTTTGGGGGAGTCATTGTGTCTTGGAAAGCTTGCATTGTTTTGTTTTTACATTACACTTTTACCTTTAGAGTGAGTTTAGCCTCATACCATCTTTGCATAAATAATTCCCAATTATTTCTAACATGTGTAATTTCTCCTCATTGCTTTGTCCCTTTCCTATGTGAAAAAGGTGGAGTGATTATCATGTTTCATGATGTTATACATGTAGGGAGTGAGATTGCATATAAGGGGAGAATGCTTTGCCTTGCATAATTATATTTTAATTGTGAGATAGATTGATGTAAATCCATGTACTGTATGATTTTTTCTCTCACTTCGTTTATTTTTATGTAAACTAAATCAATGAGACTTTCAAGCTAAGTTGGCATATGCCTTGTCTATGTGGATTCAGTTATATACAAGCTTGCTGAGTTACAATATAGATGTTTTCACCAGATCATAGGATAATTTCACTATGTAGTCTAGGACTCGATATATTTTTACTTTATTCCTATAAGTGTCATTTAGTGAGTGAGATTTCTCCTCATTGCTTTGTCCCTTTCGTATGTGAAAAAGGTGGAGTGATTATCATATTTCATGATGTTATACATGTAGAGAGAAAGATTGCATATAAGGGGAGAATGCTTTGCCTTGCTTCATTATATTTTAATTGTGAGCTAGATTGATGTAAATGCATACACTATATGATTTTTCTCTCACTTCGTTTATTTTTAAGTGAACTAAATCAATGAGGCTTCCAAGATAAGTTGTCATATGCCTTATCTATATGGGTTTAGTTATATACAAGCTTGCCAAGTTACAATGGAGATGTTTTCACCAGATCATAGGATAGTTTCACTATGGAGTCTAGGACTCAATGTATTTTTACTTTATTCCTATAAGCATCATGTAATGAGTGAGATGTTTTGTCACATGAAAATAAAAAAAAAAAGAGAATTTTATAAGGACTATAGGTGTTGGCTATTTTTATGGATCAAACACTTGCATGTAATTCTTCTTTAAGCTCGATATCAAGTCTATAAAGAAAATCTGAAGAAATGTTAAGATTTTAGATAGTCGTAATTCATGTATATCATTTATAACTATCACATATAGGTTGCATTCCTTCATTCACTAGCACATATTCAAAATATGAATTAAGATAATATGTATCGCATCATAATCACAATACTCAAATAACTCATATTTAGATACTATTGCATGCAAATTAAAGTACATTTAATATAGGCTTTTTGCTGAATCAATTTTAATATTGTATGATTGAGTTTTAAGCCTTTTTAGATAGAAGGATCGATCCCATGCTGAATCAATTTCTAAATAATCCTTAACAGATAGTGTGAAATAGTGTAACTTTAAAAAAATGTGGTATAGAGAGAGGGATTAATCCCCACCCGAGATGGATTGATTCCTTGTTACGTTAGCATACTTATTTTTAAAGGAATCTATCTCCCTTATAGCGAGTCGATCCTTTTTAAAGGGATCAATCCCCCTCTTAGAGAGATAGATCATTTGATGAAAATTGGTCGATTTTGCCTTGTTTTACACATTTTATATTCCCAATCAGCTACCAACTTCCTATTATATTTTGTCACATAATATGAGTGACGTTTTCGCATATAGTTTTTTTTAAAGCATCACTTGGCTCTTATAATTTATACACATAACTACAAAGCAATTTTCAAGAGTATAAGATTTTTACGATCAGTTTCTCTACTTCTTTGCTCTTCTTTATTTTAGTTGAATTTCATTATCTCATCTTACATATTCATATGATTATACTAACAAAGATATGAGCCTATTTTTTTCATCGTGTGTTATTTTTAATTTATACGCTTTACCATTTATATGTGATTGAATATCTAGTTGCTTTATTGAAGTTACTAAACTATAAAGTGATAAAATTTAAAAATAACAATTCACCTCCCTTAAAATTTACTAAGAACATTTTAGAGCTTTCAAATAAGGTGAAAAGAAATTAAAAAATGATAAAAGTATAAATTACCTATTATGTAAATACTTCTCTTTATTTTATTTTATTTTTTTTTTAAATTTCTTTTTACCTTACTTTTACATATTATCATAAATACATCTCTTTTACTTTTGTTTTTTAAAAGCTTCTTTATCATTTATGTAAGAAATTAATTTGTTCACTTTACATTGTTATTTTCCCCCTTTTTGGTTTCAATGCATGTTTTTCTACATACTTCTATTTGTTGTCCAATTTATTTTATTTCATAAAAAAATATAATTATCAAACACAAATAAACAATTTTAGATATAATTCTCCTTTATATATATATATATATATATATATATATTTATATAGTTAGTTAATTTATTATTGTGATAGTTATATCAATATTCTCACCATATAATAAAGAATAATATTATATATATTAAATTATTATTTGCATGAGTGAAATAACATACTAAAAAAAATTAATTATATTATAACATGTGTATTCATGCACACAGTGAAAACAAAAATAAGGAAAAGTAATATTTGTAGTTAAAAATGAATTTAATTTTTACATTTAAATTATAAAAAGGAGAAAAACGTCACAAAAGTTCATTGATTAAGTCATTTGTATTATTTAATTTTTTAGATTAAAAATTGTGTGATTTAGTCCCTTACCATTGTAAAAAGGACAAATTAAGGACAAATTATATTATTTTAATAATTTTTCTATTGATGTATTATTATTTTCTTTGAAATAATTAAAGGTAATTAAAACATGAGTATTTAACTATGATAAAGTCGTAATTAATATGAAAAAATGTAGAAAATATTCCCTTGTTAATTTTTATTATTTTTTTAATATTTTATTAAAAATTAAAAATTATATGTAAATAACTTTTAGTTTATATTTTACTTTTTCTTAAATTGTTTTATATTAATTTTTACTTTTATCATTGTTAAATACTTATATTTTAATTACATTTTAATTACTTGAAAGAAAAATAATAATATTTTTAATGAAAAATTATTAAAATAATATAATTTATCATTAATTCACCATTTTTATAAAGTTATAATTCGGGGACTAATAATCTAATTTAAGAGACTTCTATGGTACCTTGTGTTAAAAAAATGGTTTTTTTTAAGAAAAACTATATCTTTAGATAATTATGTTGTTTTAGTTATTCCTTTTGTTTAAGGCTTTATGAGTACCACTATATTTTTATATTAATAAACTTATCTTATGAATAAAATATAAAGAATTTCGGTAACGTTATATCTAAGCAAGAAATAATCTTTTAATTTATAGCACATATGTTGTTAATTTACTATTATCTAAACATAAAGTAAATGTTTTAATTAATTTCAATCTACCGTTCATTTTTTTTTGTTTTTGTTTTTGTTTTTGTTTATATAGTTATAAATTATTAAACTTTACATTGTTTTGCATGCTTCAATAAAAGTTGTATTCTTATAAAAATATAAGAGAAGTTGTATTGGTTAAATAATATATCTATTTTTTAATTGGAAAAGAAGGGGAGATTTCATTCATTTTTTTAAAGAGGTCCAAAGTTTTGTTTTGTGTATTTTTGGTTTTTGGTTTTTTACCCAATTGATTAAATCTTCCAAACCATGTAAAAGTTTATAAGTACATTAGACTTTTTTCATCTTAAAAGATTAATTCAATGGGTAAATATACTCATAATTTTTATAAATCCTATAATAACATTATATTTAATCAACATGAGATACATTACCTTTAGACAACCTATAAAAATATAAAAATTATTGTATTTGTAAATAAAATGGTTGTTTTGCCTTGGTTTTTTAGTATTGATAAATTAAAAACAATTAATCAAACAATTAATTACATATAAAATAATAATATTTATTTATATATTTATCACATTATATAACTATTACGTACGCTACACGTGCAACCAAAAATAATTATACTTATATAAGAAAGGATTAAAAGCCTTACAATTATATCCGATATTTATTTGTTTTATACTTTTTTTAATAAATTTTTTCCGTTTAAATTTTAAATTTTTGATCTATATGTATTTTTATATTTTCATTTCAAAATAATATACTTATATAAAAAAGTGCTTCAACCTTCCTAATTATAGCCCACATTTTATTTTTTTATTTTTTTAAAATCTATATGTATTTTTGTACTTTTTTAAAATAATATAAATAAATATTATAATTTCTAATATGAGACAATAATATAATACAATTGGTAACACGATATAAAATAATGTGCATAATTGGTAACTGAAATTTCTATGTTTGTGAGTGTTGTATTTTCTTTTTTCGTTCTTAATTCACTTATTCATTCACTTTTTAGATCAATAGAGCTTTTTCGTTCTTTTTCTCCACTTCTAAGTCATGATTTGTGATTAAAGCATGAAAAATATATGAAAGCAATAGCAAGCAAATACTGAATGAAAACTTGCCATTGACCATCAATAGTTTTGTGTACATCTATATATTTGGTTATGGTCTTTCTTTAAAAAGATGCATATATATATGCCTCTAATATTTAAGTCTATTAGTTTTTATTCTTAATTTTTTCTTTTAATGAGTTTTTTGCTAAGCATATATTTCCTTCCTATATCGTGACCAAATTGCTTTGTTTTTTTAATCATATATAGTGCTCTAAAATCCCTACTACATATAATTTGTAAGAACCTCTATTTTAGATTTTTTTTAATCTTCCTTTATTACACTCAGCATAATTATTTCCAAGCTATTCATGAATCTCTTACTCCTACAACTTTTCTTAATTTTTTTCATTATCAAATGTTAAATTTAAGTGTTTCTATAAATTTAATTTCTATTAGATCATTTTATATTATTTCTACAATATCTCATTATCGAAATTGAAAACTAATAGCTCTGCCAAGATGTGCTACATTGCTTATTGGGTATTAGATCAAACTAATTCTACATTGCTTATTGTGTACATCTATATGTGGATCTATTGCTTTGATGATTTGTATGTCTATAATAAACTCTAGAATACACTTTTATTATCTCTTGAGATGAAATCTTAGATGCTACTTGAATAGAGAGAGGATTTAGGCCATCTTTGGATTGTTTGGATCTTTCAAGCCACCAATATTTTCTTATCCTTAATCTCCCCTCTTAGGCCACATCATTCCTTCGTTTCTTTGCAATTAAATACTAGCTTAGCCTAAATGATTATTCCTACTTACCTAGTACACCTTCCATTGATTTTTAATTTTGATTTCTTGAAATTTTCTACCTTGTGATTGTTTATGTTGCTATCATGTTTAAATAAAAATAAAAAGAAAAGAAAAGAATAAAGTAAAAGCAAGAAAACACATGAAAAGGGAAAAAAGAAGAAAATGTAAAAGAAAAAGAAAAGGAGGGATTTTAGCGAATGAATGCTAAGTCATAAATAAAAAAGATCCCATGTTTGAAAAACTTTTGAGTGTTTAAATTTTGAGAAGTAAAAGAAAATAACCTTTGTTTAAAGGTTAACTTCTTTTGGTTATAAGTTGGGATCATCTAAAGATGTGCCTATGCTTAAATGTTTCTTCTCTTCTACCCAAACCTCAATCTAACATTTTAAGCTTTGAAAAACCTATTGATTTCTTCTAAGCTTGCATTTACTTTAGTAGAGATAGGTTAAATGCAGACTTATTAAGTTTGGTACAAGTTGATTTTATATTTCTATTTGCTTGGTCCACATAAGCATATCATATAGAGTAAACAATTTTAGCATAACACACATGGAACATGTCATCAAAAATTTAGTTATACCTTTACATGAATGCATCATGGATTCATGGACATGTGGTAATGGAGATTGATGTGTTGATCAAGTTGATGTTCCAAAATATTCTTAAGATCTTTTGCAAGAAATTGGCAGTCTATTGATTAGGGATAAATTTGGAAGATCAAGTTGGATGCAAGGATTACTTTAGGGAGAAATTTTTTTTTTAATTAATTATGGGCTTTTTATGTTTCATTTATCATAAGTATTTTTTTATCTTTTATTTTTAAGCATGGATTAGGCTCAATCCACCACTAAATAAGCCCATTAGTCTTTAATCTCTTGAACTTGCTCCTAGGGTTTTTATTTAGGCTTGAATTTGTGTCTAGGGTTTTCATGAGGGTATGTTGTTATAAAAACGAGGTAGCTATATAATTTGGAGGTAGACCACATATCATTAATAAAAGTTTATTTCAAAAAGCTTCTTACTTTTCCTTCTTTTGTTCTGGATTAAATGCTTGAATTCGACTTATCAAAGGGAGTGATCATCCTTTGAGGTGTCTCAAGGTTAGGATTTTAAAAACTTTGTTTCCTTAGGGGTTCTAATCTGATCATACCAAAGGTTAGGGTTTTAAGGACTTTGTTTTCTTAGGGTTCTAATCCAATCATCTTCAACACGTTCCTAACAAATTGATTGTTCCTATTCCTTTGAGTTTGTGAGTTCCTAGGGTTCTTTGCCTAGAGGGTCTGCATCATTTCGTATCAGAGCTTTGGTTGCTAGAAATAGGTTATCTGTCAATGTCTATCTTTGTTTGAGTTCTTGATTTCCAAAAAATATTTCATCTTGTTCTTGTTTCAGTCCTTTTCGGCGTTTTCTTGATTAACAAAAAACATTTATCCTTTAAGTCTTTTAGTTTTCTTTCAATTTCGTTTTTGTTGTTTTCATCTTTGGATTTCTTTTTTTAGTTTCCTTTGAGTCCATGATTTAAAAAAAAACATTCCATCATTCAAGTCTTGTATTTTCTTTCAATTTCTTTATCATTGTTTTTGTCTTTGGTTTTCATTTCATAGTTCTTTTTTAATTTTTTGTATCTTTTTTTGTTCTTTATATTTGTGTTCAATCCATCTTTTTTCTTCAAGAAAAAGGAGAAAAAAAGAGAAGATGGTTAATGGTCATAGTTTCAAAAAACAATTGATAAATCGTAGTTGCAACTTTAAATGGCCATAACTTTTTTTCTCAAATTTTTGACCCAAATTCTATCGTTTACACCATATACCAAGGGGTTAATGTTTTATTGCATATTTCTGTGTTGTTTTTTTTTGTTCATTAGGGGCTTTGAATTTGTTTTTGTGAATATTTTATTCATACCAACAGTAATAGCAAATAAAAAAGGAGAAAAAAATGAAAAAAAAGAAGAAAAGAAAAGGAGAACAAAGTAGCAAATTGTTTAAGAATCTAATTTTTGTTTTCTTGCTGAGTTTTCTTGTTCTTGTTGAAATCAGTTTTTCATTATTTTGCTATAGTTTCCGTATATTTCATTATAGAGAATCATCAAACTTATTATCCAAGTATGATTTATAAAAAGACAAGAATCATATTTTGTTCAAGATTCTTTCTTTAGACTCCTCTTTAAATCTTCTTTCTTTTTGTCCTCTATTAAGTTTTTTTTAATTTTAATTTTCAAGATCTTGAAAAGATTCTTTCTTTTTTAGAGTCCTCTTTGGAATTTCTTTCTATCATCCTTTGCCTTTAAGAGCACAAAAGGGGACTGGCTTGAGCTTTGAGTGGAAAATGGGAAGAGAAATAAAAAAAGGGTAAAAATAGTGTGAAACAAATGAGTGATAACAATATGATTTGAGAGAAAACATGTGAGAGAGTGTGTGAAGAATACCACCTTTTATTTTCATTTTGTTTCATAGGTTGAAAAAATGAGTAAGTAAGGAGGAGAACCATAAGAGGTCAACTTCAAATTCTTCATTAAAGTTGTTAATGACCAATTTAAGAGGTTGAATGTAGGGTTGGATGGTTTAGAATCCTTTTCCAGTTTTGAGTCACATAGAAGTCATAAGTTCGATGAAGAATAAGCCAATTTGAATATGGAGGAGAGAGCAAGTTATAAACGGGATAACAAGGTTGACTCCAAAAGAGATAGCAATATGGGTAGTATAAAGATGAAAATTTTGCCTTTTCAAGGAAAGAACGATCTTGAGTTATACTTGGAGTGGGAAAGAAAGGTTGAACATGTATTTGATTGTCATAATTACTCCAAGGAGAAGAAAGTAAAGCTAATAACCATAGAATTTACAGATTATGCTGATATATGGTGGTCAATAGGTGAAGGAATGGTGAGAGGCCTATTCGGTCATAGGAAGAGATGAAATGGGTGATGCATAAGGGGTTTATACCTAGCCATTACTATAGAGATTTATATAGAAAGTTACAAGGGTTGGTTCAAGGTTCCATAAGTGTAGAAGATTATTATAAGGAGATCAAAATTTTCATGATTAGAGCAAACATAGAAGAAGATAGAGAAACAACAATGGCTAGATACATTGACAAATTAAACAGAAAAATTATTGATATGGTTGAATTGCAACATTACCTAGATGGAAGAACTACTACACAAAGCCATTAAAGTGGAAAAGAAAATCAAGTCAAAAAGGTTCAGATCTGGTTTGTCCTCTAATTCTCCGTGGAAATCAAATTGAAGGGACAACAAAGCTTCCTTTAGAATAAAAGGTGAAGAAAAGTCAAAAAATTAAGTTGTTGTTCCTAGAGGTAATCCCGAAACTAAGTCATGTGATATTAAGTGTTTTAGGTGCCAAATATTTGGACATATTACTTCTGAATGCCCAAACAAAAGGGTTATGATTGTACGAGCAAATGGAGAAATCGAGAGTGCTAGTTCAATTGATGATGAAATGCTACCATTGGAGGATTTTTTTTGTTGTTGAAATGGAAAGACCTGTGAATGGAGAATTACTTGTCGCAAGGAGAGTTCTGAATATACAATCTAAGAATAAGGAGATGAGGAGCAAAGTGAGCATATTTTCCACACAAGATCCCTTGTGAAGGATGAGGTATGTAAGGTTATTATTGATAGTGGGAACTGCACTAATGTTTCTAGTATTTTATTGGTAGAAAATTTGAATTTGTAGGGGCAAAAGCAATCCAAATTGTACAAGCTACGATGGTTGAATGATTTTGGAGAAGTGAATGTCGACAAATAAGTTTGGGTTCTTTTCTGATTGGAAAATATGAGGATGAGGTTCTTTGTGTATTAGCACTGATGTATGCTGCTCATATTTTGCTTGGACGACCATGGCAGTTCCATAGGAGGGTGTCGTATGATGGTTACAAAAATCATTATTCTTATGACATGAATAACTAAAAAGTTGTATTAGCCCCTCTCAAACCTTTACAAGCTTATAAGGATCAGATTAGGAGCACAAAAGAGTACAAAAGAGAGAAAAGTGAGGACAAAAGAGACAAAAGTGAGTACAAAAGAGAGAAAAGTGATCACAAAGGAGTGAAAAGTGAGCAAAAAGGAGAGAAAAGTGAGCAAATAGAAGAGAAAAATAAAAGTGAGTGCATTGGCTGAAAAACATGATATTAAGAGTCCAATGATGGCATGACAATAAGTACTTGTACTTATGTACAAGGATGTTTATCTTTCTACTAACGATCTTAACTTATCTTTGCCTAGTGTTGTTGTATATTTATTACGGGACCTTGAGAATCTACTTCCTAAAGAGATTCCCTATATATTACCTCATTTGAGAGGAATTGAGCATCAAATGGACTTCACACAAGGATCCGCGATACCAAACCAACTTGCTTACAGGGCTAAGATTCAAGGATGAATATTTTTGAAGATGAGTAGAATAATGGAGATTGATGTGCTGATCAATTTGATGTTCCCAAATATTCTCAAGATCTTTTGCAATAAATTGGAAATACAATGTTTAGGGATAGGTTTGGAAGATCAAGTTGGGTGCAAGGATTACTTTAGGGAGAAATTGTTGTTTTAATTAATTGTGGGCTTTATATGTTTCATTTATCATAAGTCTTTTTTTATCTTTTATTTTTAAGGATGGATTAGGCTTAATCCACCCCTAAATAAGCCCATTAGTCTTTAATCTCTTGAATTTATGCCTAGGGTTTTCTTTAGGCTTGAATTTGTATCTAGGGTTTTCATGAGGGTATGTTGTTATAAAAACGTATCAGTTGTGTAATTTGGAGGTAGACCACATGTCATTAATAAAAGTTTATTTCAAAAAGCTTCTTGCTTTGCCTTCTTGTGTTCTTGATTGAATGCTTGAATTTGACTTATCAAAGGAAGTGATCATCCTTTGTGGCATCTTAAGGTTAGGGTTTTAAAAACTTTGTTTCCTTAGGGTTCTAATCCAAAAACCTTCAATACATTCCTAGCAAATTTATTGTTCATATTCCTTTGAGTTTATGAGTTCATAGTGTTCTTCGCCTAGAGGGTCTTCATCATTTGGATATTTATGTTTATTGTAATAACTATTCATTAAGGATGCTTTGATTTATTAAACATGCTTTGGTTGCTTCCCTTGTTTTATATTTTTTATTGTCTTTTACGTGTAGATGTTTTTGTGTTGGGAGTTTTGAGAGTAAGATGCATAACACGTTTATTACCTTATATTAGGGGTGAACAACAGATGGAAATTGCCTAATTTTGGCCAATCTGAATCTAATCCGATCCGATCCAAACATATTTGAAGATTTTCAATTTGAATCCAATCTGATGATATATTCAATCAAAACCTATATGAATCCAAAAAAATCATATCTTTTCATATCTAATAAGGTTAGAATAATATTGAACTTTATTTATAAATTAATATCATATATAAAACCAACATATACAAATTTAAATTTCAAATTGATATGTTTGTAACAAATATTATTATTTCTAAAAATTATATCTGTACAATTATTAAATTAATATAAACATTTATATTTATTTTTAAGCTAAAATACTAATATAATAATATAAGTATGGTATGCATGATATTTAAATATAACATATTATAAAATAAAATATATATTTATTTATAATTTAGTAGTAATTCGATTCAGATCGGATACAATGGATTATAAAATCTTTCAATCTCAATCCTCTATAACTATCAAATTTATCAATCCAATCCGATCAGAATCTAACAAATTGGATCAGATTTCTCAAGGCGAATTGATCGGATTATTTTCCTATCCATACCTCACATGCATACTTTTAGAGGGAAAGATGTGTTTAATTTGTATGGTGTAAATGGGAGTCATGTGTGTGTTTGGCATCCTTGTTGTTTGTTCTATTTATGAGTTTATATTATATTATTGTGTTCTTCTGATGCTCCCTTCTTCTTTATATCACTATGTATGAACCATGCATTATTTACAATTTTTTTGTTTCATGTGTCTTCTTATGTGCTTACCTTCTTCCCTGTTATTGTAAGTTATTGCATGTTTATTGCTTGTAGTTGATAGCCTGGTAATTATCATTGGAATGCATGACACATATTTTCTTTGGTAGACTAGGATATCTTTTCATATGTGTGTGCATAGTATGAGATGCGGTTATAGGATTGAATACACTTAAGTGTTGTTGAGGTAAGATAGTTGAATCATTAGGAGTGTGTCAACTAAGAAGATAGTTAGACTCCTAATCAACTCCTTAGGAATTTTCTAACATATTTAAGTGGCGTTGATGTTTGGGAGAAGATTGTTGAGTCACCAAGAGTGTACCAACTTGAAAAATAGTTGGACTCTTAGTTAGCATCTTCTTATAAAGTCGTAGACATATTTATGTGCTATTGGTATTTTATTGCCCATCCTATTGATGTGTTGTATCCATATTATGAATCCCTTTATGCCCTTCTACATAGCATATAGATGTGGGGCTCAGTGGTATGTATTGCATTAAGGAGATTTTTTCTATGCTTCATGAGTATTAGGATTATTAAATTTTTATTGTACTTTTCTCCTACATAAAGGGATGTGATATGTTACATACTCTGTGTATGCTTACTTTGACTTTCCAATCAAAAAGGAAGAAAAGTGTGACAACTTGTGTTTGTTTGTGTATTATGTTTGCTTTTTGAATGAGGTGGTGAGTGTAGTTCGCATTACATTATTGCATTATGATTATCTAATATACATACACTTAGGAGAAGTATTGCATATGTTTAGGGGGAGTTTGCATATTTTTATTGCATGTAGATTGTGTAGTTTTTATATTGGTGTTGCATATAAATAGTGTTTGTTTATGCTACATGTTAGTTGTGCTTAGACTATCAGAGCATACCTGTGTAAGGGTAACATGATAGTATTTGGATAGATTATCAATGTGTACCTGTGTAGTGATAACACGATAGTATTTGAATAGACTATATACTATTTCTACATGATACGTTCATGAGGTATATGTTTGTTTCATGTGTATAGGTTACAGGTGTAAAATATAGTCTTCGTGCTTCAAGTGTGTTGTGTGCAGTGGTGTTGATTCATGAAGTAGGATGAAGTACTCAAGATAGATGCATTTGGAACATGTGTGTCTTTTGGGTTTTGGTGTGTGTCATTGTGTTGTTCTTAAGAACAAACATCTTAAGGAAATCTTTATAATGAAAGGAATCGATTCCATTCTATTCCCATTTTTCATTCCAACCAAACACAAAAATGAAAGGAATTAATTCTGAGTACATTCTATTTCATCCAACCAAACATAGTACAAGTGTCATTAACAATTCCTTCTCAAACGAAACCCTATCTATAGAATGGAAACCTATTCACACTAATCCAAACCATTTCTAAACGTTGAGTGAAATCATGTGACAGACCTTACCAAAACTTATCCTCTTTGTTGTCTTCATGGTCAAAGGTAGGATAACATTTTTGTTTGTGATTTTATGTTTCTCCCATCGTGTATGTCATTTTCTTCTCTCTTTAACATATTCTTTCTTTATATTTTAGGTTAAATTCACAATAGTTGATTAGGACAATCACATTCCAATGTATCTATACAAGCTCATTCCTAGAATGGGTACCGTGGACTTCTATGTATTCATAAAGACATGAGTGTGACAGACCCTACCATTTAGGAAATCTTTCTTTACCTCACCCATGCACTCGTAAACTCTTAACTGAATATCCAGGGTTTTAAGATTAGTCATTATATATTATGGTTAAATTCCATGTTTCTAAATTATAATACTACCAACCTATTTTTAGATTAGGGAAATTTGTGTTCGCACCAGACTATGCAATAGAACGTGGAGACCTAGCCCCTTAGAGTGAATATGTATACCCCTAAGGCCGTTTTTTACTTCCCTTAGGTACTCTAAATCATTAGTGAAGCATTGCCTTTTTTATCCCTTACTCAATTTTATTATGTGTTACCTCAAACTTTCAAATCTAAATTTCATGGGCTTTGAAGAGGAAAGTTTTCCTACTCCAGGTTTTGAAATAAACGTTTGGAAGATGATTATTCCTTTTTTATCTTAAATATAAAGAGTGGGGTCTCTACATTTCTTGATGATGGATTTATAAGGTATTTGAGAGTATATTGCAGAGTCTAGATAAGCTTTGGGGTTTTACTAAGATTAAATACCCATTCCTAGATCTCCTTTTGTTTCTTGCCAAATGATAAGTCATATGAGGGTTTTGTTAATGATGTATTTGTTGGGGTTTTTTCTAGGCCACCTGGGACCATGTGTAATTGGTTTTGATGAGGAAAGTAGCTTTGGTGAAGGATTGGGAGGAGGCCCTTCTTCCTCTTTGGATTTTTTTTCTTTTTGGCCATTAGTTACCTGTTTTGAAGAAATTCCTTGGTTAGGAAATTTGATAATGAATTGGTTTCTCCTCTAATAAATTCTATATCAATATCAAAAACACTTAATATATGTGAGACTATATATATAGCCGTAATGAATTGAGGGAGGTTATAAAAAATTATATGAAATCAGCTTCCCTTATCTCTATCTTTGTCTTCCCCAACCTTTGAGAAATTCTGTTTGTATCAATGTTATCAAAACCGGTTACAGCCATGTACGATTGGAATTGATCCTACACAGAGACCTCTGACGAGAAATGTGATTCTTTCGCGCGATCTGAGTTTGATTGAGAGTGATTCAATGCCATCCTACAGGTATTGCAAGCTGAGGTGATAGCTCTTCACGCAGCTTGCATTTCACCACCGAAAACCTCTCTTGGAAATTAGAGGAATAGATCATCTAAAACCTTCGAGAAATTGGAAGCTCCATCCATGGATCCCTTCACCTTTAATACCTGTTTGAAGAAAGCTCTGAGAAATCCCCAAACTGTAGAGAACCTATTACTTCCTGGGTTTTATAGAGAAGTAACGAAGGACATCGGGCTTAAGCTCTATGGATTGCCAGCTTCTGGGCTTCCAGAAGTGGCCCAGGAGCCATCCCAAAGACCCATCCTACCCCATAAGGACAACCTCTCTCCATCAGTTGAACTGCCTCGCAATGGGCTTGCATTCAGCCTATCACCTGGCCCTATAACCCTTGCCCACGAAAGAGACCAGATCCCTTTCGTCTATACCTTTACTTTGTCTGGAAACTCTCTGAAAATAATCAGAGAAATGGATCAATTAACCACCTGAGATACTTACGAGCAAGGACGAGAAATATTATGTCATTATTGTGGTGAGAGAGTCGTTATAGGCTATCGCTACGCAAGACCCAAGCCTTTTCACGTTGATGAAGGTTCACTCAGAGAACCCCAAGAAAGTCACATAAGAAAGCATCATCGAGCTAATAAACTCTACGAACGCACTCCTCTACCAATTTCTGACAATCAGATGGGTATTCTCCTAAAGAAGGTTCCCTCAGTTACTCTAAAAACAGTGATGAATCTACGAAGCTTGAGGTTAGATAATCATATTCATGCTAATAATGTAAGAGTTGTGTATGAGTCATATTATGTCCCTGAGTCCATTAACCTAGTGATATTGTATGAGTTGTACCTCTGGCATCAATGGTACTATAAAAGTAATATTACTCATAAACGATATAGCCACACATCGGTTATAACTCTAGTTTTTCCCTTGATATGCTCTACGATGATGTTAACAAGTTGGCTAGGGTTTCAAATCTCAAAGGCAGAAGTAGAGATAGAAGCGACCCCTTCTATCCATACCCTATTCCAAAGGTTAAAGTCAAAGGGCCTTTTATTCGATCAGAAATAAAGAGGTGAGAAGCATAAACAACCATCGACCATTCTAAGGTTTGATGGGAAGATCCATCTGATTTATAGCAAGCTACACATTCTAAAATGTTATGAGAGCTTTCAGATAGCATTTAAAGGTAAAGGTTGTCTGCTTCCGTGCATGGGTACAATTGAGGATATTGGAAATCTATGCATCAAAATTGGATCAGCTTCTTTAGGGGTTACTCAACCTAGCCATCCACCTAATTCTTGGGTTCTAAATTCTTTGGCTGAGCTGAATCCTCTATATCTCAATCAAGAAACTTTTGAAGATGATGAGATTTTGGTCCTGAAGTTTACAGAGGCACTTCCTAATGAATTAGGAGTTTTAGCCATGGTTTCTGAAGGAATTTTGAGTGACAAACTAAAATATTCCTTCAGGAGTACTCAAGCTCATAATGGTGAGAAGAAGAATAGGACAGTCACACAGTTTAAACTTGCTGATGCTAGAAGAAGCTTCCCGTGCTGGGAGGAACCTACTGGTAAGGCTACCTTGAAGACTACATGGGGTGAGTCGTTCAAACTTGTAGTAATTTTCCACCTGCCAATGTCGGAAGAGAAAAAAAATGGACATGTCAAGATAGTTTCATATCAAGAGTCATCCATTGTGTTGACTTATTTGGTTGATAGGGGAACTGGATTGTTAGATTACATTAAAGGTCAGACATCTTATGGGGCTGAGGCTACGGTATCCTATCGAGTAGGTAAGGCAAACCATTGGAATTTTTCACTACCTATTGATATTAACACTCGGGAACGGTTCAAAGAATATTTTGTTGTGCCATATCCTTTGCCAAAAATGGATGTGATTGCTATCCCTGAATTGGTTGAAGAAGCCATGGAGATTTACAGGTTGGCTACATACCATGACACAACTTTACAATATAATGAGAAGCACTCTACAGTTGCTAATAGAAAAAGGGTTACCATTGTTGTAGCCCATAAACTTACAAACCAAAGGTTTGGCAATCTGGTAACTATGGAGTGGCGGACACATTTGAGGTTGAATGAGGAAATTGTAATGTGGGAGAGCTATCTAGCCACTGATAATTTGTTTCCTAAATGGAAAATAGGGACGGAACAACAAGACTATCCAAGTGTAACTGTTCATGCCAAAGACCTGAAGTTGGAGCTTGAGAAGCCCCTATTTCTGTCAAAAGGTTCCTCTGGAGAAGGACAATGGGTCATCCGTGCTACATTATGTTATAGATAGAATAATACCAGAAAGTGTCTCTTATTACAAGCAAAGTCTGAAACTCTTGACATGGTGAAATGTTTTGGCTACTCAATTGTTAGAGACGGTCCTACAGAGACTAAAAGTGCTACTTGTAGTTGGATAAAGGTTAATGTGTTGTCAATTGTTGTGGTGCATTCTCCCATCTGATGAGTTTGATGGAATGATTGATATGGGTTTTAGCCGTGGGTTGTAGGTGTTTTGGATGCCATGTCTTACAGAATTTTTAACCCTGAGAATGAGGACAAGGCTGATAGCAAATTGTTTTGGCCTACGGTATTACATAAAAAGGGCCAGTATTGCATGTTCGGGTCACCTTTGTTTAAGCCAAGATATGTTAAGGCATATGCTAGATTGTGTACACGAGCTGAGTTTGTAAATATAGTATGAGTGAATGAAAACTTATCTTCTCTGTTGCTTGAATTACCATCCATCATAGAGGCATTCAGAATGGCACCTGTTATTGATGATATAGCCATTGGGGATATTTGGGAGCCTGAGATCAATGTAAATGTATATCCACCTGTTGGAGGGTTGTTGGACTTACTAAAAGAAACTGTAATACTAGAGGCTCCAAAGAGTGGTACACGAAAATTGGATAAACACATTAAATAACCAGTATAGAAGTCATATGATATAGAAGGATTCCCTGAGTTGTCAGTACCCTTGACAGGATCAAATGGAGATCAGAAAGAAGTTTTTTCATTTCACCTTAGTGTTAAGAATTCTGAATAGAATGTGGATACACAAGTAGTGAAGTTCTTTCCAACCTTGAGCAGTTTGGTGTGGATGCGTTATCAGGTGGGTTATGGTAGTGGACCTCCCTCGAAAGGATCTTACCAAGTATTAGTGATCTCATAAATCAAAGGGGTGAAGGTGTGCAAGCGACAGCTAATGGAAGAGCATCCAACTGAAAGAAAAAAATATCAAGTGGCATGACCTTAGCATCAAGGCACAGATAGTGATCATACCAACTCATACCTCCATTATATCTTTGAGGACAAGGATTCTAAAAGGGGGATAGAATGATACATGCATAATTTGCTCAAAGTTGTTGAGCGCTCGGGTACAGGCGGACGTAGGCGCAGAGTTGAGTAGGAACGTTGAACGCGTGATTAGGGGGGACCATTACAATTCTGTTAGGAATGTTAGAATCGGTTAGCAAGCTTCTTGTATACCCTACATATGTGAGGCTATATATATATCCGTAGTGAACTGAGGGAGGATATAACAAATTATATAAAATCAGCTTCCCTTACCTCTACCTTCTTCTTCCCCAACCTCTGAGAAATTACGTTTGTATCATATTCCAATTCTAAGCATAAAAACTTTGAGTACATAATTAACAGAGATCACACATCACGAACCTTTGCCAAAAATAAAAAGCTATATTTTTTATTTGAAATATATTTTGTCAAGAAGTATACTTTCTTCGATAAATATTTTTTCGGAAAAATAATTTCTTCAATAAATTTTTTTTCTAGAAGAATATGATCTTTGATAAATATTTTATTGAGAAAAATTCTTTTTGCAATAAACATTGACTTTATTGAGAAAAACCTTTTTATGACAGAAGTATTAGGACGACTATCATGACAAAATAATTTGTTGAGAAAAAGTTTAGGCAAGAAATGTAGGTGCTTTCTTGACAAAGTAGTTCATCATTGAAAATAATTTCTTTCGTAGTGATTTCAATTTTTTCTATTTAAACAACCTAATTCCTTTTATTTTGTTTAACGACAAGAGATCAATCTTTTCATTTTAAGCTTTCTCTTTCTTAAATTGTTTTGCAAAAAAAAAGATCATATTTTTTGGCTTATTCCTTTAATTAATTTATCAAACATTGATAGTTGTGTTTGATTTATTAATAAGCTTAATTAATTTATGATATTTTGATTAAATTCTTATATAGCTTCTTCTTTACTTTGTTCTTGAATTATTGGATCAAATAATTATTATATTTGTAATAGCATAATTATTTGGTTTGATTGTTTATCTTTAAAGAAACTATATTTATTGAACTTGTGTTTAACTTCTTATTATAAGGTTGTTAGATGATTTAATATTAACCATTCTTGGATATTCTAATTTAATTGGGTTATTTATTGTGAAATCTGCTCCAAGATGCACCTTGTACTTGTCTTATTATGTTAACGTTTCAGGTATGAGTTGAACAAGTTCAATTACTTGTGTGACTGAAGTTATGGGAACATTGGTCTACATCCGAACACTTTTCTTGTAAAGACTGTGAAGAAAAGAAGCGACTTCTATGTGGATTACATTGGAAAATTATATTAGAGGATATGTGAAGTCTTGGCCTTGTAATTGGTCCTTATTTTTATAGTGGATAGTTAAGTGGTCTAGTAGACCGGTGGTTTTTCATTTAGGTTATTATTTTAGCCTAGGTTGTTTTCACCTAAAAATCTTGAGTGTCAATTTCTATTTTTCGTATTATTTTATTCATATGCGATTGCATGTCTAACTATACATGAAATTTTAGTTTGACATATTTTTATTAATTACCTATTCACCATTCTAATTAATTATATCTGTAACTGAAAAACTTTCTTTTGGTATCAAATTGGATCACTAGATACACTTAGTATTACCTAAGACCATGTTATGGATAATTTGAGAGAGGGTTCGTCTACTACCCAGATTGGAAGGCTCATATGAGAGCCTTTCTACAATCTATAATTAAGAGTACCTAGAATTTTGTTATTTATGCTTGGAAACTACCTACGATTGCCAAAGAAAATTTTGTTACTCTTATATAGGAATATATGGACTACTGAAGATAAAACTGCTAGTAATTGGAACGAAAAAGGTATTAATAACATCTTTAGTGTTGTATTTGCCGAAGAGTTTCATTGTATCCCTCATGTTGATACTGCTAAGCATGCTTATAATATTTTAGAGCTTTCTCATTAGGGCACCACACAAGTGAAATGAACTAAACTTCGTATGCTTGGTACTCAATTTGAAAACCTTAGAGTGAAAGAATGTGAAACCTTTTTGAATTCTATGCTAAATTATGTAATATTACGAACACCTCTGCCAACTTTGGAGAGAAATTTGATGATTTTAGGATAGTTTGAAAGATTCTTTGCTCATTACCAAATCGTTTCCATACAAAGATCACCGCTTTTGATGAAAGCAAGGATGTGTACACCATCAAAATAGAGAAACTTATTGGCTCACTTAAACCTTTGAGATGAACTTTCAAACACATTCAAAGAAAAAAGGTACCACTTTCAAAACTTCCATGACTGATAATGGTGAGAATGACAATGATGAAGATGATGAAGAATTGTAACTCTTGGGAAAAAGATTTAAGAAAATCTTACCAAAATAATTCAGAGTAATTGGCAACCAAACCATTCAAGGGATCAGAATCTAAGAGAACTCTAACTTATGAGTTCAGATGGTAAGAAAACTAAACTAAACTAAATGATAAACTTAAATCCTTTGAAATAAGAGATAAAATGATAAGTTACTTGTAGAAGTAATTAAACTAAATGACAAACTTAAATCCTTTGAAATAAGTTCTTCAATTATAGAAAAAAAAATTGATTTGTCCAAACATGATAATGTTTTGAATTCAAGTCTTGCAAATCTTAAACATTAATATAAAAATATTGTGCAGGAGATGGGAGAATCAAAAGAAGTTGTGAAGAGATGGTTTATTGGAGTTGAAAGGCTAAACGAGATCCTCGACTAAGGAAAACCTTTTGGAGATAAGAGAGGGATAGACTATGTAGATGCGCACTTTACGCCATCATTTTCAAATACAATTGTGCTTGCCAAACCCTAAAACCCTTCGTCATATGCTGCACATTCACCTCCAACATCAAATACAACATTTGTAATAGATTCTAATTCTACTTCCACTATTATTAATTATGCACAAAGAACTATTATCATTATTATTATTTCACTAGGACTACCTACTGTAATGTATGAAGTTACCGTAGCAAGTGGAGAGGAATGCCTCACAACTAGTGTGAAAGTCATCATGCTAAGTTTCTAGTTTATGTATATTTCCTTAGGAAAATAATAATAATAATGATAATAATAAAAGAAAAATTAAAATAAAAAAGCAATTGTTGCACAAAAATAAAAAGCATAAAATGGTTATAAAAAAAGAAAAATAAATAAGTAAATAACAAATCCATCATGCACAAAAAAAGGAGAATAACAAAAAATTAATAAAGTTCTCTCTTGATAGAAAATTTTATAGTGTGAACGTAAGGGTTCTGATAAGAGTCAAATTATTGCATTTTTGTTGTGATTTAAATGTTGATATTTGTGTGAAAATTGTGTTTATTTGATTATTTAATCCACAAATGTCATTTCACGGGTATTTCATGTTTAAAGTACAATTTCAGGTAAAATCATGATTTTGGAGAAGTTTGGGACAAATTTCAATGATTGGGATTGAGTGAAAATAAAAAGAAAATCTTATAGAGAGCACGGAGAAAATCTTATAGAGAGCACGGCGAAAATCTTCTCGAGAGCACGGATTTTGGCAGATGAATATCTTCCCGCCAGTGAGACACCTTTATCTGCCGGCGAGAATCAGAAGAACCAAAATTTTCGTTTTCCCAGAAATCTCGCCGCGGCGAGAATAATGTCACCGCCAACGAGTTTCGTTCCAAAACACATTTTTTATGTTGTTTTATTCCAAAATTGCCCCAAAAACCCTAGATCTATATATACAATATTATGGAGAAAGAGGCCACGGCAGAGAGGAGTAGATCTGAGACATTTTGGAGGAGAGAAGGTAATTATGGAGAGAAAGTTTGGAGAAGCTTGAAGGATTATCACCATTGTTTCTACCAAGTGTTCATCTTCAAGATTTTTTCATCTCTTTTCCTTAACTTTCATTTTCTGCATTTTATTCAGATTTGTTATTCATGGATTCAATTGAGATCATGTTTATTCTTATTTCCATTATGAACTAATTCAATTTTGCTAAGGCTATGATGCAGTTGAATCAAGAAAATCTGATTTCTTTTGTTATTGTTATATGAGTTCATTATTTTTGAGTTGAGTATTTATTTCCATGCTTAATGCTTTTAAATTTATGGCCAAGATTTAGATGATTTGCTGCATTATATTGAGACCGAGAGGAGATGTGTAATGAATACCGTATATTGAATGCGAGTGTGAGACCTAATGCATGATGTGTGTGGTTATTCTAGAAATTCCATAAATCGTAATGTGCTTGTTTGTGATTAAATCTTCATAGAAATATAGTTGGTTTTCATAGATAAGTAATTCTAATATAACTCGAGAGAGAGTATTAGGTAAATTTGGGTTTTTCAACCATCGCTTTTAGCTTTGATTCTCATATAACAAGACTTAAAATCGGATTGAATTGATTTAGCAAAATCAAATGCCTTACATATTGCTTAACTTTGAGATAAAACCATCCTTTATCCAAATGGTTCAGTTAAATCGGTTTAGGGGAATGTCAAAGGATGATCCAAATGCACACATTGCTTACTTTCTGGAGGTGTGTGATCTTTACAAGATAAATGGTTTGTTTGAAGATGCTGTAAGATTAAGGGTTTTCCTTTTTCACTTCGGGATAAAGCCAAGGAGTGGCTAAACTCATTACCACCGGGATCAATTACAACATGGAATGAGTTGGTTCAGAAATTCTTGTCCAAGTTCTTTCCTCCTGCTAAGATGGAAAAATTGAGGAATGAAATCACATCTTTTACACAGTATGACCAAGAATCATTGTATGAAGCTTGGAAAAGATTCAAAGAAATGTTGAGGAAGTGCCCACATCATGGTATACCGATTTGGCTGCAAGTCTCTACATTTTACAATGGGTGGTTTCAAACTATCGGGCAATGATTGATGCTGTAGCTGGAGGGTCTTTAATGGGAAAAACACCGGAGGATGCTCATGAGTTGTTAGAGATTATGGCAGAAAACAACAATCAGTGGAATTCAAAGCGGGTAACTGCAAAAAGACCAGCAGTAGTGCATGAAATTGATTCAGTGAATGCTTTGTCGGCTCAAGTTGCTACTCTTTCAAGGAAGATGTATTCTTTGTCATCCAAGTTCGAATCCAAACCAACTTTATGTGGTGGAAATCATGCTAGTATCGAGTGCCAAGCTGGAAATCCATTTACTTCACCAAATGCTGAGCAAGCAAATTATGTTGGAGAAATCATCCAAATTTGTCATAGGGAAATAACTAAGGGGGATTCAAATCGTCATCATCTTCCTACCAACCCCAAGAGACGAAACAAATAGATTTGGAAGGAATTTTGGGAAAGTTCATTAAGGAATCAAGAACAAATTTCAGAAATCAAGAGGCAATCAACAGGGACATCCAAAACCAACTGGGAAGCTTTCAAAGCAGATTGCAGAAAGGTCTCAAGGATCGTTGCCTAGTGACACAATAAATCCCAAAGAGCATGTAAAGGCTATCACATTGAGAAGCGGTAAAGAATTTATATGGCAGGGGAAATCGAAGAAAAAGATGGAAGAATCTAAAGAAAAACCATCAACATCCCAAAGTGTTCAACTTTCCCCAAATGCGAAATATGAGCCTCCTATCCCATATCCTCAAAGATTGAATAAGAAAAAGATTGATAATCAATTTGATAAATTTCTGGATATTTTTAAGAAATTTCATATTAAAATTCCTTTTGCAAAGATTTTGGAAAAAATGCCCAAGCATGCAAAATTCATGAAGGAAATTCTATCAAAGAAGAGGAATCTGGGAGATTATGAAATTGTCATGCTAAATGAGGAGTGCAATGCAGTTCTTCAAAGACAACTTCCACAGAAATTGAAAGACCTAGGGATTTTTACTATACCTTGTACTATAGGAAGTTGCAATTTTGATAAAGTCCTATGTGATTTAGGAGCAAGCATTAATTTGATGCCACTTTCTGTTTTCAGGAAACTAGGCCTAGGAGAAGTGAAGCCCACTTCAATCTCTCTACAATTAGCGAATCGATCGGTGAAATATCCTCGAGGGGTAATTGAGGATGTTTTAATTAAAGTTGATAAATTTATTTTCCCTGTAGATTTCGTGGTGCTTGATATGGAGGAAGATAGAGAGGTACCATTGATATTGGGGAGATCGTTCCTTGCAACTGGAAGAACATTGATTGATGTTCAACAAGGAAAGCTCATTCTACGGGTGCAAGATGAACAAGTGACTTTTGATGTTTTCGAAGCAATGAAATTTCCAAGTGAGGAACATTCTTGTTTTCAAATTAACACTCTTGACAGGTTAATCTCGGAAACTTTTGAGGAGAGAACTCCATTGCTACCTCTAGAAGATTTCCTTGTGAAATCTGCAATAATTGAGGAGGAAGATGAGGGAGTGAGACAATGTTCTGAATTACTGGCAGCACTTGATGAATATTTGTGCAGTGATGAAACATTCAAGGAGTTGGGCACAAATGAAACTCCAACCTCAGTGGTAAAGAAGGAAGCCAACAAGATTGAGCTAAAGCCACTGCCATCCCATCTAAGGTATACCTATCTTAAAGACTATAAATCTTTTCTTGTTATTATTAACAATTCTTTAAATGGTGAAGAGGAAAACAAGCTATTAGAAGTTCTTCGGACTCACAAAGAGGCAATTGGATGGACAATGGCAGACATCAAAGGGATTAGCAACTCTGTTTGCATGAATAAAATCTTGATGAATGAGGATTGCAAGCCCACAATTCAGTCACAAAGGTGCTTAAACCCAACAATTTAAGAAGTGGTCAAGCCCAATTCATTGTGTACCAAAGAAATGAGGAATTACAGTTGTAGAAAATGAAAACAATGAGCTTATTCCAACAAGGACAGTGACTGGGTGGAGAGTGTGTCTTTATTATGGAAAGTTGAACGATGCCACCTGAAAAGATCATTTCCTTTGCCATTTATTGATCAGATGTTGGAAAGATTGGTTGGACATGCTTATTATTGTTTTCTTGATGGATATTTGGGGTACAACTAAATTGCAATTGCACCTGAGGATCAAGATAAGACAACATTTACATGCCCTTATGGTACTTTTGCATATAGAAGGATGCCATTTCGGTTTATGTAATGCTCCTGTAACTTTCCAAAGATGCATGGTAGCAATTTTCTCTGATATGGTTGAAAAGTTTATTGAGGTTTTTATGGATGATTTTTCTGTTTTTGGCCATTCTTTTGATAATTTCTTGCATAATCTCTCTTTAGTCTTGCAGCGTTGTAAAGACACAAATTTAGTGCTAAATTGGGAGAAATGTCACTTCATGGTTCAAGAAGGAATTTTTTTTGGCCATCAGATTTCAGCAAAGGGAATAGAAGTGGACCGTGCAAAGGTGGAAGTAATCAAAAAATTACCACCTTCAACAACTGTAAAGGGCTTCAGAAGTTTCTTGGGACATGCTGGGTTTTATAGAAGATTTATTAAAGATTTTTCAAAAATAACAAAACCTCTTTGCAATTTGTTAGTTAAAAATGCACAATTTTATTTTTCTTCTGGTTGTTTGCAGGCTTTTAACCTTTTGAAGGAGAAGCTCACTTCGGCCCCCTATAATTTGTGCACCGGATTGGAGTCTTCCATTTGAGGTAATGTGTGGTGCCAGTGACTATGCTATAGGTGCTGTTTTGGGCCAAAGGAAGAATAAGTTGCTAGATGTAATTTATTATGCAAGCAGGACATTGACAAATGCACAACTTAATTAGGGGATTTGTCTAAAAGAGGCATATTTTTTACAATAGTTTATAAAAAGGCTAAGATTGTTTTTAGTTTAAAAAAGGGCTAAGATTGTTTTAAATACACAAATCTCTTTTATTATATTATATATTAAAGTTTTATTTTAAAAAATAAAAAAAAATATTTTATAATAAAATAAATATAAATTTATATAAAAATGATACGCTAAGTATTTTGATAATTCATAAATAATATAATATATTCTTATTATTATTAAATATAATTATAATTATATTTAATAAAAATTATATTTATAATATAAAAATAATATTCATAAAAATAATTAAATTATTAAAAAAAATCGAAAGCCTCTATATCCAACTTTCTATTAGATATAAATACAAATATAGAACATTTTGACGCAAACTGTGTCAAAATATTATCTAATATAATATTATTATAATTATTTTTATTATTAATATAATAAAATATATCTAATTAATTATATTTTAATATTTAAATAAAATTATTATTAATAAATATTTGTTATCTTAATAAAAATAAAAATTATAATAATATTAGAGATATGTGTTATAATGTAATCTATTTTTTATTTTTTAATCTTAAATAATTTATTTTTAAAAAAATATCAATAATTTTTCATAAAAATGGTTGTAACTATTTAGTAAAGTTTTTAATAATTTAAAATTTTATAATTTATTATTATTATTTTAAATTATTTTATAATAAAATTTTGATAAGTTATTTGTTATAAAAATTATATATTTTTTATTTATAAATATAATTTATTTTTATTTATAATAAAAATAAATTATTATTTATTAAAATTTATAAATGGGGATATTTTATTTTTAGTTTTTTTTAAGAAGAAAAAAATGTACAGTTTGATTTTTTGAAGAAAAAAAAAGTGGATGAAAAGAAGGGGAGTAAGAAAAGAAAAAAAAGTGGCTGGGAAGGAGGGGAGTAAAAAGAGAAAAAAAAGTGGTTGGGAAGGAAGGGAGGAGAGAGAAAAAAAATATAATTATCGTCAAATTGTTGAATAGGTTTCAATTTGCCCATTTTTAAACTAAAAACAATATATGCTCTTTTTTAAACTATTATAAAATATATGCCCTATTTAGACAAATACCCACTTAATTATGCAACAACTGAGAAAGAGCTTTTAGCAGTAGTGTTTGCATTTGATAAGTTTAGATCTTATTTAATTGGCTCTAAAATCATTGTTTATACTGATCATTCTGCTATTAAGTATTTGCTAGCCAAGAAAGATGCCGAGCCGCGATTACTAAGATGGATTCTTCTCTTGTAAGAATTTGACTTAGAAATCTGGGACAAAAGGGGACCGAAAATTTGGTTGCTGACCATTTGTCCAGGTTGGAGGAAGATTACCTTGAGGTTGAAGGACAAATTAATGAAACATTTCCTGATGAGCAATTTCTTTCTATCCAAACGGCTCCATGGTTTGCTGATTATGCAAATTATTGGTCAAGAAAATTTTACCTCCTGACATGTCTTATCAACAAAGAAGGAAATTCTTTTTTGATTTGAAACATTATTTTTGGGATGAACCTTACTTGTATAAACATTGTGCATATCAAATTATTAGAAGATGTGTGCCAGAGGAAGAAATGGAAAGCATTCTTCGTCATTGCCATTCGAAGGAAGTTGGAGGACATTTTGGTGGAACAAAAACTGCAGCAAAAATTTTGCAATCTGGATTCTATTGGCCTTCATTTTTTAAAGATGCTTTCAAGTTTATTTCAATGTGTGATGATTGCCAAAGGAGAAGAAATATTTCACGGAGACATGAAATGCCCTTAAATAATATTTTGATAATTGATTTATTTGATGTTTGGGGTCTTGATTTTATGGGATCTTTTCCTTCATCTCATTCTAATAAATACATTCTTGTTGGTGTAGACTATGTCTCTAAATGGGTGGAAGTAGTTGCCTTGCCTACCAATGATGTTAGGGTTGTGATCAATTTTCTCAAGAAGAACATATTTTTCCAGATTTGGCACACCTAGAGAAATTATAAGTGATGGAGGTAAGCATTTTTGAAATAACCAATTTGAGGCTTTGTTGCAGAAATATGGAGTAACACACCAGATAGCAACACCTTACCATCCTCAAACTAATGGACAAGTTGAAGTGTGAAACCGAGAGTTGAAAAGGATTCTTGAAAAGACCGTAAATAACTCACGCAAGGATTGGTCAAGGAAACTAGATGATGCACTTTGGGCCTATAGGACAGCTTTCAAGACACCTATCGGCATTTCTCCATACCTAGACACTTTGATGCACTTTTGATCTTAAGGTAGCAGGTGAAAAGAGGGTGTTGCAATTGAATGAGATGGATGAAATGAGGAATGATGCTTATGAGAATGCCCGAATATACAAGGACAAGATGAAGGTTTGGCATGATAAGCACATTTTGAGGCAAAACTTTGAGGTGGGACAGAAAGTGCTACTTTATAATTCTCGTCTCAGACTTTTTCCAGGAAAGCTAAAATCTCATTGGTCAAGACCTTTTCTAGTAACCAAGGTGTTTCCTTATGGAGCAGTTGAGATCAGTTATGAAACAAAGGGAACTTCCAAGGTGAATGGACAACGGTTGAAGCCATATTTTGACGGATAATTCAGCAAGCAGAAAGATTCTCTATATTTACAACAACCGTAGTAAATAATGACAGAAAGTCTAGCTAATGACTATAACTTAAAGCGCTTAATGGGAGGCAACCCATCAGATTTTTTGCCTCATCTTTTATCTCATTTTATTTTAGCAATTTTAAATTATAAATTTTAGCTTAAATTTTAAGTTTTGTTGAATTATTAGTTAGATTTTAAATTCTGCACTTCATTTTATGATAATTTTATTTTTAATTAAATTTGCTTATTTTATTTGTCTTGCATGTGAAAAAAAATGCGATTGTGATTGATTTTATTTTATTGTTAACCCCTTGATTTAACAAATTACTGTGACTGTGATGGTGCACCTAACTCTTTTTCTCTTTGTGATGACGATATCAATTTGCAGTTTTTTTCTTTCTTACATTGAGGACAATGTAAGGTCTTGGTTGGGGTGCGGTAAACTGTAAATCTTTTCTTCGCTTCATTTTTAGTAGTTTTGTTTGTGTGTTTATTTGTGTTTAATTTTCATTTTTCATTTATTTTTCTGCATTTGATTAAATTTCTTTTATTTCTTTATTGTCTTATTTTTATTTTTTATTTTTATGCTTTATTTATTTTTTTCATTTGCATTTTACTTGTTTTAATTTGCACGTTGATGATAATAGTGTGATTGTGATAACAAGTAACTTTTCGAAGACATTAAATTTTTCTTCGGTTTAAAGATAATTTCAAATGTTGATTTTACCTAGTTGGTGACTCTTTTGGTATGTGGTATGATTTGGTTGATTAGTCTAAATGCTTAGAGAAGTCTTATGTGCGAATTTTTCATGGACATTTTTGTGATCTCAACAAACTCTAGAACTCATTTGAAAATCTCTTGAGGTGAAATAATTTGGAATTACACTGTTTAGGATATGATGTAGGCCATTTTTGGATCGATTGTGCCATTTTAAGCCTACCTTGTTATCCTTATATCACTAGTTACCTCTTTGCGCCTATTTAAATATATTGTTAGCCTTACTTTTCTTTCTTTTTGCCTTCTATAACCTACCATTTATTTAGCCAATATATATATATATATATATATATATATATATATATATATATATATATATATATATAATTCCTACCTTATTTGTTAAGAGCACTTAATTTTGAACACAGACTTTTCAAGAGCAATTGGAGTAAGGATGAAAAAAAAGGCCTTCACATTCTAGTAAATAAAAGAGTGTTAGTGATGGATGTACTGAGGTGAAAGATTGAGGAAGAATTTTGTTTATCTTTGGAAAAATGGGTTATGATCGGAAGAAACAATTTGGGTTAAATGGTGTTACTCTTTTACTTAATTGGTTGTGTTTAATCTAATAAGTTCTATTATTTGTATTTTGACACTTCCCGTTCTTTCTTAACCAAATACCTAAGCCTAACATTACGAGCCTCATAAAGTCCTATTGATCCGAAGTGGTGTATTTTCCTTCATTAGTGGAGAGATTTTTGAAAAGTGAGCCTATGGAGTTTGAGATTTCACCTTTTTATTTATGGATGTTGTGCATAATATTATCCGGGCATTATGGCCATTGGTTTGTGGTTTGATGGATGTTTAAGAGTCAATAACAAAAGTGAAATTGCCTTTTGAGATTTCTAAAAGCTTAGGTGACATTTAATTATTCTATGTGTTGTGTGTTATTTATAATCTTTGATACATTTGTGCAAATTGATTGTTGTGTGATTTTATTATTTTGAGTTATGATAGTTATAGGTAAGATGTTTGTGGGTATCATCACTAGAAGCCCTCACGAGACTACAACTTGTCCTACTAGGGCCATCTAGGGGTTTAAAGGCTAATTGCATACGATTAATGTAATTTTGTAAATAGAATAAATTTTCTTTGAATTTTTCTTTTAATGTCTCGTTTGAACCTTCCATGATTGATCATAAATGAATAAATTGGCATACTATTTTAGTTTAAACTTGTATCTTATCTTGGGTGATTGAAGATATGTCACCGTATGTATTAATATGACTATGTGTCTTATTCATATACTTATGTTTTTAATGGATAGTCAAAATTTAAACAAGATTAATTTCTTAATTAAGTGTTATGTTTTAATCATGTTTAAATAATTCTACTACTCTATGAGAAATATTACACTTAGGGGAGAGCACATTGAGTGTTCAAAGTTATTCATATAGAGGGAATAATACTAAAATATTCTATCTATTATTACTCACTACTTATGTATATTTCTTCACATTTTTTGTTATTATATACATTGAACTAATAAACAATGAGTCTTTCGAGAGAAGTTCTGTGCCTATTTGTATTTTTCGTTTTTGAATGTACATGTGTTGTCAATATTCAAGCAAAGATGATTTCACCAGATCATTGGATAATTCCACTATGTAAAATTATTTTTCCTATAAGGGTTATGTAGTGAAATAGGAGATTTTTTGTCCCACTAATATGCCAAATTGTAAGATTTATGAGTGTTGGCGATATTTATGAACAAAATAGCTAAATATAATTTTAGTTTCTAAGTGAGTCTTTGAAGGATACTTTTCAAGCCAAAGAAACAATCAAATTCTAAATGAATATATCTCAGGTATATCTTTATTCTTATCCATGTTGGATTTTATATTAGACACATAAGAATATTTTATATTTAGGTTACTCGATCGACCGAGAAATATCTATATCGATCAAGGTAAGTAGATTAATCAAGAATGATCTACCTTGATTAAAAAGTCCTCGATTGAATTTTTCAATAAGGTAGATCGATCAAAGTTTAATGTTCGATCAATTAAGAATTGAATTGATCTAGGTACAATCAAATTCGATCTACCTAGTATAGGGTTTTATTAATCATTGTTTGGATTGATTGAGAAGGGTTTCGATTGATTAACCTTATTGGTTCAATCAATCGAATGACGAGGGCTTCTACTTATAACCTAGTTGTTTACTTGAGTTAAACTTGTCAATTATAATATTGTCCCTATTATTTACTGCTATATAAATTGTTTAATGGATATATTAGAATTGGATTTTAGCCTAGCATTAGGATTTCAATATTTTTTTATATAAACAACCTAATGCCTCTTGTTTCCTTTAACCACAATAGTATTAATCTTTTCATCTTAAGCTTTCTCTTTCTCTCTCAAATTATTTTATAAAAATAAGATCAACATTTTAGTTATTTATGATTAAAATAACTAGCAATGATGGATTTAATTAAAACTTAAAACTTAGTTATTTTTAGGGGGGAAATGACATTATAAATTATATTTTATATGAGTTTTGAACTCACTACTTCTTTGATAGGAGAAAAATACACAATAATTATGAACCTAATAGAATGATTGAGAGGATAATTTGTAATCAATAACAAAATGTGATAGATTAGAAGTTATTTATAAAATAAGGTCCAAGCATAATACGTCAGTAGGTGGAAATTGGAATTTATCCTTCCTAAAAATCTAAAGTACATTAATGAGTGTACTAAAATATCAAAATAACAAATACAAATGAAAAAATGAACCTAGTTTCATTCCATGGTTATTATTACACTTTAGTATCTTTAACCTTTAGGATTATACATGGGGTATTCGTTCATTGCCAAATGAATTTGTTACCCTTCCCCTTCTTAAAAAGAAAACAACACTCTCTCCATTTCCATGAGCTCAAAAAATTCTTGACAAAAGAAGAGGAAACCAAGAGATGGATAGTGATGAGTGAAACATTGAAATTGAAGATAAAATTTAGGGTTTTTCTGTTAGATTTTCAATTTTAATATGCCCTAGTCTATTAGGCACACGATTATTTATTGCAAATTAGTTAGTCATTCGTACCACAAGTTTGATCGTGGAGCTATGTTTCTCTTTTTCAGTTAGTTTGTAAATGGCTATATATACACCAAATCTAATTAATGAAATTATCAAGTTTTCTACTTTTCAGTTCCTAACATTATGGTATCAGAGCCCCCACAAAACCTGAATCAATCAAAGTAGTAGTCTTTGACTCATTTGTAGCAGCAACAAGATGACAACCAAAGCGAATTTTGTCAAGGCACTTACAGAGAAACAAGCACTCAAAGTAGCATCTGAAGGTATGATTGGTATGAAAGGACTTGATCGAGGCACTTACAGAGGTAGGGATAGAGGAAGATGATGCTAACCCTACATTAAGGAAACTATGGAATGTTATCACTGTCACCAACTATGACTCTTCCAATTTGAATGTCCAAATTGGGATAAGGAAGCCAACTATGCTAAAATAGGTGAGGAAGAAGAAATGTTGATTATGGCACATTAGGAGATGAATGATCCCCGAAGAGATGATGTATAATTTCTTAATTCTGGATGCAGTAACCACATGTGTGGTAACAAGAACTTGTTTTGTGATCTAAATGAGAGCTTCATGCATAAAGTAAAGTTAGGGAACACACAAATATGGATGTTATGGGCAAAGGCTAAGTGATATTAAGAGTAAATGGCTTTACTCATGTTATTGATGAAATATTTTATCTACTAGAATTAAAGAACAATCTTCTGAGCATTGGATAACTACAAGAAAAAGGACTGGTGATTCTTATTCAACATAGAGAACTTAGAATTTATCATCCAGAGAATGGGGTTATAATAGAGACAAAAATGATAAAAAATCGAATGTTTGTTATACTAGCCAACTCACTGCCTCAAAGAACCCTTAATATAAGATTCCCATGTCTCTATACATCTTTATAGAACTTGGTACACTTATGGCATTGTCGCTATGCATACTTGAGCTATAAAGGACTAAGGACTCCAACTCAAGAAAATGGTGCACGACATGCCTTAATTCAAGCCTCTATCAATAGTATGCATACACTGTCTGATTGGGAGACAACACAGGGATCCCATCTTCAATAGTAAAAATGGGTATATTCTATGTTTTACTAATGAAATCACTAAATAATATGGACTTATTTTTTGGTGGAGAAATCAGAAGCATTAAGTGTGTTCAAATGCTTTAAGAATTGTGTTGAAAAGGAAATATGAGGGCATAACAAATGGTTAAGAACTGATCAAGGTGGAGAATTCACATCTATTGAATTCAATGAGTTATGTACCAAGCATGGTATTAAAAGACAACTAACTATAGCATATACTCCATAGCAGAATGGAATAGCAGAACGAAAAAATTGAATTGTGATGAATTTGGTTCGATGTATGTTATCAGAGAAGAAGATCCCTAAGTCATTCTAGCCAGAGGTAGTTAATTTGACAACTTACATCTTAAACTAAAGTCTTACATTGGTTGTGAAAGATAAAACACTTGAGGAAGCTTGGAGTGGAAACAAACCCTCAGTGGAGCATTTTAGGATTTTTAGATGTGTGACACATGTCCATATGCTTGACATGAAAAGAAAAAACTAGAGGCAAAGAGTTAACATTGCAAAGAAGGTAGTGATCAATAGGGATGTGGTGTTTGAAGAAGACAAATATGGAATTGGGATAAGAGCTATGAAGAATTTGAAATAACTAATCTGGAATGTCATGATAGGAAAGACAATGAGGATATTGAAATGATGAAGCAATAAATATGGAGATTGATGAACCAATTGAAGAAAAAATTAATGACACTCAAAATGGTAAAGATACAGGAGAATTGTCAAGCTCGAGTATGGATGAGAGATTATACAAGTGAGAAGGGAATCTCAGAGGAAGAAGAACTAAATATGACTCGAGCATTATTTTCTTTAGCAGATCCAATAAATTTTGAGAAGCAAGTGGAGCATGACAAATAGAGAAAGGATATGGACGTGGAAATCAAAGCTATAGAAAGGAACAATATATAGGAACTAATTGATTTACCTACAACTGCAAAAAAGATTGGAGTAAAGTAGGTCTTTAAGATAAAAATCAAAAAAATGGACAAATGGACAAATGGACAAATTCAAAGCTCTATTTGTGGCTGGGGTATTTGTAACAACAAGGGATAGACTACATAGAAGTGTTTGCACCGGTTACAAGAATGGACATAGTGAAAATGATTATGGCCTTCGCAGCATAAAGAGGATGGTCTCTCTATCAACTTGATGTCAAATATGCTTTCTTGCATGTGGAATTCAATGAATAAGGGTACATAGAGAAACCAAAGGGTTATGAATCAAGGAGCCACCCTTCGAAAGTATATAAGTTAAAAATGGCTCTCTATGGACTGAAACAAGCTCCACGAGCTTGGTTCAGCCGCATAGAAGCACACTTCATGAGTTAGGGGTTCAAAAAGTGTTACAATGAACACACTCTATTCATTAAGGAAAATAAGAGAGGTAAGATTATCATAGTCAATCTATATGTAGATGATTTGATATTCACTGGCAATGATGAATTGATGTTTGCTAAATTTAAACATTCCATGCTAAGAGAGTTGACATGATTGATTTGGGGAGAATGAGATTTTTTCTTAGCATAAAAGTATTACAAAAGTCATATGGAATTTACATGTGCCAACGAAAATATGCCTTAGAGGTGTAGAGTTGGTTTAGGATGGAGAATTGCAATTTGGTTCATAATTTCATTGTCCTAGGATGTAAGCACTTTAAAAATGAGAATAGGGTGAAAGTATATGAGTTTGTGTACAAGAAAATGGTGGGATCTCTGATGTATTTGACAGCCATAAGGCCAGATTTAATGTATGTAGTAAGTTTGATTAGCAAGTTCATGGCAAAGCCAACTGAGTTGCATATGTTAGTAGCAAAAAGAATCTTGCAATATTTGAAGGGAACCACTAAGCTTAGAAATTTTTACAAAAAGGAAGGGAATGGTGAAATTATGATTGGATATACAGATAGTAATTAGGTAGGAGATTTAGATGATTACAAGAGCACATCAGGATATGTTTTCATGCTGGGTTCAAGAGTTGTTCCCTGGTCCTCTAGAAAACAACCTAGAGTCACACTCTTCACTACAGAAGTAGAATTCATGGTTGTAGTTGCATATGCTAGTCAAGCTGTTTGGATGAAAAGGATATTATAGAAAACTAGTTTAGAGTAAAGTAAGTGCATCACCACAATCCTCTATGATAATAGCTCCACTATAAAGCTATCAAAGGATCTTGTTCTGCATGGTCAAAGCAAGCACATTGATATCTGCTTTCATTTTATTTGCAATCTCACAAAAGAATTAGAGGTTTATGACTCTATAAATATTTTAGTGAAAAGAGGTGAAAATATAATTTTTGAAATTGTTTGGGATTTTTCTGAAATGTTTATGAATTTTTAACGCAGGACCAATCAAAAGCTACCACGTGACATGGAATGCAAGCATAGGAGTTGATTGAGCAGGTCATGCAGATTCTAGACAAGCACTGAGAGCAAATCACATCTTACCATGTGTGAGGAGGATGAAATACATGTCACGTGTTAGCACAATGTTCAATCCGAGTTCAGAAATCAGTCAACTCGTCATGCCACGTGTCACCATGTCATTGCTCCGTAAGTTCCACCCATATGCCATGCCATCCGTTCCTATGAATCACATTGTGCCACGTGTTGGTAACTCATCGAGCATTGACTTTGACTAGTCTCCCCTTCCATTCGTCGCTCCTTGATTTGCCCAATGAATTTTCTATGCCATATATCACACTATGATTGGCTAAAATTGTTAGTTTTGCTTGTTTTGATCGTAGCCCTTGATTTGAAGGTGATCGGATGGTTCAGATTGCACTAGAGCTTTATTTAAACCCTTAATTACTCCATAAACCCTAATTTGCTTCCATTAGCATTAGTTTGGTCATTTTTGGAGCTAAAAATAGAGAAAAATAACGAAAAATTAAAGAGACAATACAATTTTGGTGGAGATTTAAGAGGAAATTAATACTACAATTTAAGATATTGATTGTATATCCTTTTCTACTCTTTTCTTTTTTCAATTTTTATGTCTTTCTTTATGAAAAATATAAGCTTTATGAACACAATTATATGTAATTAATTTAATAATCTAGAGATCTTATGAACCCAATTTTCACCATATGATGATCTAAAATTTTAACCCAATTATAATTTTAATTTAATTATATTATTTAATCTGATTTTTATGCAATTAATTGGTTGGCCTACAATTTATCTATAGAAGCAATTAAATAGATTTGAGAGAATTATTTAATATTTTGTCTTGATTAAATAACATGTATAGTTTCTAGGTAGAGATGTATGATTCTTATGAATGTGATCCATAATTGATAGACTTAAAATTAATATCTTAAAATTAGATGCCAGTATCTCTAGTGAGCAAACTTTTCAGATATAATCCCCTAAAATTCCTCAAATCATTCCTCAGGATGTTAGTACCTTACACGTGGTGGCTAAAACTTTTGACGAAGAATTCTTTCAAGAACCGTCTCCTGAAATTACAAATTCAAGTTGCCAAAACCTGATCACTATAATACCTACTAGGTCCTAAAACTTAGAAATAGGCACCCAGACATTCCAAACACATCCAAAAAAATATAATTCCTCATTTATTTATGAATGGATGAATATCAAATTCTAAAATATTACACAGCAAATGACCATGATGTCAAATGCTTATAAAACCCAGTTTGAAACTTTAGACAAAATTGTTTCTGAACTCCTCATAGTTGGTTCTTTAGGCCAACTAAAAAGATGGTAGGATTTCCATCTTACCAAGTAACAACAATTGGATATCTTGAGTTCTATCCAAATAGGAGAGGATAGGGAACCCATTCTCGATCATTACAGATAACCTTTCCAAATTGTAGTATCAACTTTGATATTTGTTATCACTACATTTTATGGGTAACTCCTCATATTTAAGAAATAAAAACGCCAAATTCCTTTCAAATCTTCAGTGTAGAAAACTCATTGATTTCCACTGGTACAAAACAAACATCCTTAGTAGAGTTTTGCTTAGGGAAGACTCTAACCAACCCCACTGGAAAGAAAAGTTTCTTGCAGGATTTTCAAACCTCCTAGGAGAGAAAGTTAGAAACAAAATATATGAAAGCATGAGGAATTACATTATCCCATATGATCAGCTCACATACGATGAATTGATTAGCTATACACAAAACCAAGGACTTCAAATCTGCAAAGACTTGAAGTTACAAAAATTAATCAAAAAAGGAAATACGTGAAACCCATAAAGAATTAAGTTCTTATTGTAAACAATTTGACATTTCTCTTACCAAAACCAAATACTGTAATATGATTTGTAGAGAAACAACCCATAAGAGATCTCCCAAAAACCCAGGAGCCTCTTCAAAAATCAAATTTAAAAGCATCACTTGCTATAGATGTGGCAAGAAAGGTCATACTTCAAAATATTGTTGAGTTTCCAAAAATCTCAAGAAATTAAAACTTGAGAAAAAGACTCTCCAAATAGTCCTTGTCCTCATTGAAACCTCTTAGTTTGAAGGCTGTTCTATAGACTCTTCTAATAATCAAAAACATCAAGTTAGTAAATTATTCACAACTAATTCTAATCTTGATAATCAAAACTTCTCTTTTGATGAATTAGTCACAACTAATTCTAATAAACTAAAACAAGAAATTCAAACAAACTTTGTAGAACAAATAATTTCTAAATATAAAAAAAATTTCAAATGGAAGGTTCTGAACTAAACTTCCAAGAAAAAGATATTCCTAACAAAAATAATGTTTTGTAAAAACTGCATATCATGTGCATATTTCCAAAATTTAACATAAATTCTTGCTTATGGAAAAAAATCTTAAGTATCTCTAAAAAAGATAAAAATTCATTACCAGATTTTCTAACCCGAGAATTCTCACAAAACCTAGAAATACCAAGAAAAGAAAAGAACAAACCATTTTATTCTTCAAAGGACATTTCCTCTTCAAAACTTGGTATCTCTTGGAAAGGATAACCACTACCTATAACCATTTCTTCTTTCAAACCCATTATCATTTGGTTTAAAACAAACCAACACATAATTCAAAAAGAATCACAATCTAATAACAAAACAAACCAAAATCAAGAGTGGAATATGTCCCTATCTGAATATCCAAATATACTCAAAACGCTTGAGAGTTATCTTCACAATATTGAAGATAAAAAAAGTCAGAGGCCTCAACCTCCGACGATATAACTTCTAAACTTATTGAAGAAAAAAAGGATGACACTTCTTCCAAAAATATTTCTCAAAATGAAGAGCCATCCTTATTCATAATCTCTAAAATAAAGAAAGGAACTCATCTCCAAAACCATTTAAAATAATCTTCAACACCCATTGGTTTTAACACCAAGTAGTTTATTACAAATTCATACGTCAAACATACTAATATAATTAACATAACTATAATATTCTATTGTTGTTATCTTGTTCAAAAAAGCCAAATCAATCTAAAACCTTAAAACTGCTAACCCAATTAAAACAATTGACATTGTTAACACAAAAAAATCTATTTAGGAAACCCCAATTGATACAATCGAGGTTGAAAACCCTCAATTGAAACTTATCAACATCCTTTATAACAAAACCTAAAATACAGAGGCTTCTCTTCTTAAAAACCCCTAAGAAGATTCCACTTCCAACATTAAAAATATTGTTTTTCAAGAAGAGCTAACTAGGCTAGAACATCTAAACCAAAAAACAAATGTTTCCTCCACCTCCAACTTTGGTACCTATGAAACAAGAGAAAAACCAAACCCTCTTCTTTTTTTAGAAACCATTACCGAAGAAATCATAATAGATGACTTTGACAAGTTACTAGATGATGATTGATAAAACCCTAAAACTCAGAGTATAAGTATCTAAAAACTAGATATAAGTATATCTGATAAGGAAATTTTCCGAGTACTTACTAACTCCAACATTAGTCCAATGGTTCCAGAAAATCCTCAAACAAAACCAAAGAATATTAATATCTTACCCTTAGTTGCTTGTATTCCAACATCACTTAAAACATCACAGAGTATTGATATCTTAAAATTATATGCCAATATATCTAGTAAGCAAACTTTTCAGGTATCATCCCCTGAAACTCCTTAAAACATTCCTTAGGATGTTAGTATCTTACACTTGGATGCTAAAACTTTTGAGGAAGAACTACTTTAGGAACCATTTTTCCTAAATTACAAAATCGAGTTGCCGAAACTTGATAGCTATAATACCTACTAGGTCCTCAGACTTAGAAATAGGCACCCAACCATTCAAAAAAATGGAACAAAAATATAATGCCTAATGTTTATGAATGGAATATTGATGAGAAAAATGAATATCAAATTCTAAACCTACTATAGAAAATAACCATGGTGTCAAATGCTTATAAAACCTAGTTTGGATCTTCAAACAAAATAGTTGATAAACTCCACATAGTTGGCTTTTCAAGCCTACTAAAAGGATTATAGGACTTCCATCTTACCAAGTAACAATAGTTGGATATCTTGAGTGCTATCCAAATTGGCAAGGATGGGGAACCCATTCTAAATCAATATGGAAAACCTATCCAAAATGTAGTATCAACTTTGATATTGACAATATCACTACATTTTATGGGTGAGTCCTTATATTTAAATGATAGAAATGCCAAACTCCTTTTGAACCATCGGTGTTCAAAACTCAGTGATTTTCACTAATACAAAACAAGCTTCCTTAGCAAAGTAATGCTAAAAGAAGACTCTAACCAACCCTATTGGAAAGAGAAGTTCCTTGTAGTACTTCCAACTCTTATGGGGGAGAGAGTTAGGAACAAAATATGTGAAACAAGAGGAAACTACATAATTCCATATGATCAACTCACTTGCGGTGAATTGATTGGTTTCACCCAAAACCAAGGACTTCAAACCTGTAAAGACTTGAAGTTACATAAACAACTAAAAAAAGAAATGCGTAAAAACTAGAGAAAACTATTTCTTACTAGAAAAATTTGACGTTTCTCTTACAAAAACCAAATACTACAATACAATTTGCATTGTAAATATGTACAAGAGATCTCCCGAAAGTTCAAGAGCCTCTTCAAAAAAAAAAAACTTTAAAGACTTTACTTGCTACAAATGTGGCAAGAAAGATCATACTTCAAAATTCTATCGAGTTTTCAAAAAATTCAATAAACTAAAACTTGAGGAAAAGACTTCCTAAAAGGTCCCTCTTCTCATTAAAACCTCTTAGTTTGAAGCCTATTCTGAAGACTCTTTTGAGGGTTAAAACCCTCAGAATAATGAATTGGTCAAAATTAATTCTAATTCTGAAAAACTAAAACAAGAAAACTTTGTAAAGTAAAGTAAAGTAAAGTAAAGAGTTTCCAAAACGAAGCTTGTAAACCAAACTTCTAAGAAAAAGATGTAAAACTCCAACTGTATTCTACATAGTTCTTGGTATATTTAGGTTAAGCCAAAACACCATTGTAAAACAACATCCACTGTACCATTTGGACAGTATGAATGGAATGATATACTCTTCGATTTAAAATATGCACTTAATGAGTTTCAAAAAACTATTTTAAAACTATCCTCATAAATTTTCATTGTTTATATTGATGATATGCTTACAAAACATTTCAATACTTTCTTTTTCACCAATTAAAGAAATCATTTTTACCCAGGGAAGAAAGGGTTGATTTCCCAACATACCTCTAACATTAAGATTGCTTATCAAAAAGATTGTTCACCAACAATCTTCTGTATTACCCAACTCCAATCCAATTCATTACACTAAAGGTTTTCATTAAGGATTAAAGCTTTAGACAAGGATTTACCAAGCATCACTTGGAAGGAAGAACCACTACCGAAACCCATTTCTTCTTCCAAACCCATTACCATATGGTCCAATGACAAAACCAACGAAAATCAGCAAGAGGCCCTAATCTCCGTAGGTATAACTTATAAATTTATTGATGATGAAGAGGAAGAAAATTCTTCCAAAAATATTTTTCAAAATGAAGAGCCATCCTCATTCATAACCTCTAAAATAGAGAAAGGAGAGTCATCTCCAAAACCATTTAAAGTAATCTTCAAAACAGAGAAAGAGGAATCATTTTTTCCAAAATCCTTTTGAAAACCAACTGAGTATATTTTTAAAACTACTTAGAATATTATAATAGGTATGCAAGGATTTCATAACAAAAATCCTTATATTTCTTTACAAAAATTATTTTCAAACGAGAATTCCATAACACAAATTCTTTACAAAATATCTTCAAAAATTGGTTCTGTGGAACTTGGAACCTAACCAAACACCCAAAATACCATCAGAGTATTTTAGATTCATCTAATCCTCAAAGCTTCCATTATTGGAATCATGAACCAAGGTGGTTCAGTACCTCTTTTTATCCAAAACCTAGCATATTCCTCGTTCTGAATATTCTACCTACCTAAATGCCTTGGATGCATACCTACTAGTGGAAGTCCTTTCGATCCCTACCAAGAATCCAAGCGAGTCATACCTTTTTAAAAACACTCTTGAAACCTACAAAGAGTGGAAGAAAGTTCACAATCACGTGCATCTTCCATACAAAACCATACACTACGCCAAAACCGAGCTTTAAAGTCGATTAATAACCAACTTTAAATCAATGTAAAATCAATTCGGTGAACCGACTTTGAATGTTGTGACTTAAAATTTTAAGTCGGTTCACACGTTAAACCCATTTTAAATGTAAATTTGGTTCATGTATTAAACCGACTTTAAACGTAAAATCAAATGGTGGACAACCCCCAATGTCCCTACAGCAATTCCAAAACTGATGGTGGAAGAATGGCATAAAGAAATTCAACTATCCAAACACTAGCTCTTCACCCAAAAGGCCAATGCATATACATTACTTGTTGTAGTATGAATATAACAACATCTAGACACAATGTAGATATTAGCAAAAGATAAAATAGGATATTCCAAGCAAAATGCCTGACGACTTTGGACGCAAAAAATAAAAAAAACTATGGGGATGACAAGAAATACTATCTCAAAACATATGAAAAATGGCCCTTGGGCCTTATCCATGTAAATTGGCCTTTGGACCTCCTAAGTTGTATTAGGGTTAGAATCCCGTCTACTTGTATTTGGGTTAAAAGTGCATGTACTTGTATTAGGTTAATATCCCATATATTATAAAATGTAAAAGCCCAATACATAGGGTCTCAAAAGGGTTCAAAGCTCATCATGGTGACATCAATATGATGTCACTAAGACATCAACATCATGGTGACAACAATAAGACGTCACTAATACATCAGAAGTTGGCACCATTGAGTCAACAACAAAGACAAAATGGCTAATGTAGTGACTGAAAACGCATTATTCAAGCTATAGTGTAAAGCATCTCCTATAGTAAAAGGTGTCAGATAGAACATTGTTCACCAAATAGTAAGTGCATCTTCTATAGTATAAAGTTGGTGATATAACTCTATTCACAATAGTGCAAGCATCTCTAAGAGTAAAATATTTGGCTATAGAAAGAGTGCTCCTCTCCATTCAAAACCAAGTCTTGTTTAAATAACTACAAGCATTCTCTCTTAAAACCTCTTATACACCTATCCTTCCAATATTCTATAAAGCTTCTTGTATATTCTCCCATTTATGTAAAATTTATTTATCTTTGTAAGTATAATTTATTTCTTTTATTTTTTGTATTTCAATTTTAATATCTATATTTTGTTTGTAATACTTATAAATAGCTAAGCCACTTAACCTTATTAATATAATATGCTTGTTTATTAATATTGTGCTCTTATTCTTTAGTATTACCACTTTGATTAACTCTCCAAATCCTTGGCGCACTTATGGTATCAAGCCAAAAGGGATGTTGAATGAGTAATTACAAATTGTAGATACTCATTTCTATATACTGTTTATAATCTAGTTATGCTATAATTATTTGTATTGATTTACAAAGGGTAGGTGAAGATATGGCATAGTAATAGTTCTTATTAACTATATTATTATGTTTAGCTACTATGTTTGTACTTGAATTTTGTATAAAAACCAAAGGGTGTGTGAAGATGTGGCATATTATAGTTTTGTTAATTATATTAGTATGTTTGACTTATGAGTTTGTACTAAACTCCTTGGTGTTAAAACCAATAGGCATTAAAGATTATTTACAAAGAATAAAACTTATTTTAAACATGTCCTTCAATGTAGGGCTTGAAAGGTTCGAGTCAAATAGATTGTTATAAGACTGTATATTACTCGATCTATTTACCATATATGAAATAAGAAAGGATTAACTACATGAAATAGTACCTATTGATTTCTATAAAGGAATTTACTTATGGAATATAACTACTAAGTCAGAGATAGTAATAAGTCCTGAGGTTGAGGCAGTAAATCAATGTTATGGTGATAAGTACGACTAGATAAAATGGGTAAATACTTTATAGTAAAAAACGAGTATTAAATCTTGTTAATCAAAGTCCTTCGTATGATTTGCAAAACTTATATGGTAAAAGGATGAATTTTGTAAATTAGAAAACTATGTTTTCAGTAGAGCTTTCCAATCTTCTTGTTCGACGGGTAGATGATGAATGAGTCCTAATTTAATGTAAAGAGCTTTTGACCCATTGCCAATTTTGGCTAAAGTAAGTACGAACCATTAGTTGAATAATATGATATAGTTCTCACACAATAAGACTTAGTATGAATTCCTTCAACCCAATAGGTCAGTAAAACGATCAAAGTATAGGTATGAACCATTAGTTGAATGAAACTATATAGTCCTTACAAAAGCAGTCCTATTACTTATGAATTTCTTTAACCCAATAGGTTAGTAAAACGATCAATGTATAGGTGATTATAATTAAATGAAAATTCATACAATATAAATGATGAGTTTTATCTTATGTAGAACTTTCTCAACTTACTCTTCTTGCTTTCCATTGTCAAAAGTTACAATTAAGTATCTTGATAGTTGATTAAAGAATGTTACACTTGGATGCTAAAACTTATGATGAGGAACTATTTCAGGAGACGGTTTCTGAAATAGTTCTTCATCAGAAGTTTTACCATCCAAGTGTATGATACTATCATCCTGAGGAATGATTCGAGAAGTTTCAGGGGATAATACCTAAAAAGTTTGCTCATTAGAGATACTGGCATCTAATTTTAAGATATCAATACTCTGTGATGTTTTAAGTGATGTTGGAATATGAGAATCTAAAGGTAAGATACAAATATTTTGTGGTTTTGTTTGAGGGGTTTCTAGAACCATTGGACTAATGTTGGAGTTGGTAAGTACTTGGAAAATTTCCTCATTAGAGATAATTATATCTAGTTTTGACATACTTATACTCTAAATTTTAGTGTTTCCCTAATCATCATCTACTAACTTATCGAAATCATCCATTGTGATTTCTTCAGTACTGATTTCTAAAAAGGAAGAGGAGTTGGTTTCTCTTCTTGAGAATGGTTTGATATGTTTCTAGAGTACCAATATTAGATGTGGAGGAAACATTTGTTTCTTGGTTTAGATGTTCTAGCCTAGTTAGCTATTCTTGGAACACAATATTTTTAAAATTGGAAGTGGAATCTTCCTAGGGATTTTGAAGAGGAAAACCCTTTGTATTTTTGCTTTTGTTATAAGGGATGTTCATAGGTTTCAATGGAGGGTTGTCAACCTCGATTGTATCAACTAGGGTTTCCCAAATAGATGTTTTGGTATTAACCATGTCAACTGTTTTAACTAGGTTAGTCATTTTAGGATTTTGGATTGATTTAGGTTTTTGAGAGGATAAATCCAACCTTTTTTGGTGGAGTAATAGATTTCAAGCTAACCCAAAAATAATATATTTTCTATGTTTTGATTTATGTACCTAGAATGTTTTCAAGATACCATTTTTTAATGTGACTATTGTGTTTTTGATCAGGGTCTATACATAATAGTTTTATGTCTATCATATTAAATTATATTTCATAGGTTATGACTGAAGAAGGTGATTGATTCATCTCCTAGTTTTTTTCTACTCCTTTGAGTTTTGAATTAGGTATTTCTAAGGTAGAATACCAAGCTTGAGTTTTAGAAGGTAGAGTTGTTTGGATATCTATTTCCTTGTTTTGGTCTGAAATATATTTTGAACAATTCTCCTTCTTTTTGGCTTTTAGAGGAGAAAAGTTTTGTTTGGGGTGAGGGTGTTCATTCTCTACAGTTTTGGTTTTAGCTTTCAAGTCTTGGATATGACTTTATGGCTTGTCATTTTGGTTCTTCTTATAAGGATAGTGGTAAGGTTGTTTTGACTTGTGTGGGTTCAGGGAAGTTTATTGGCTATGGTGTTAGTCATATGATCTAAATAATGTTGTGTAAGAATAAGGGCATTTATTTTAACAATCGTATCAAGAATTTGACTATGTTCTTTAGTTAATAGAGTTTTTTCAGAAGAAAGGTTATAGTATCTTTTAAAAATATTGTTTTATCATATGGCTCTGATACCATAAGTGTACCAAGGATCTGAAGAGTTAACCAAAGAGGTAATACTAAAGAATAAGAGCAAAAGATTAATAAATATGCATATTATATTTATAAGGTTAGGCGGCTTAACCAACCATAAGTATGACAAATAAAATATAATTATATAATGAAAATTTAATTACAGGAACTAAAAAAACTTAAACAAAATTAAAAGTTACTTAAATAATTATAATTGAAGGTTACAAAAGGAAACTATTATAAAAGAGAATGGGTATGGAAGCTTGAGAGCAATGAAAGTATGAGTAGTAAATTATAAAGTTGATTTTTTGGATCCCTCTAACTAGGAATGGCCATGTTTTTATAACCATAGTGATGTATTGTTAGAAATGCTTTTACTTGTTGTGAATAGTATTTTTTTTGCCAACTTTATACTGTAGAAGATGCAGGTATTATTGTGAATAATGAGCAATTTTTACTGTTTTGTGAATAATGGGTTGTCTGTTACTATTCCTTGTTTTTTCTTCTTCTGTAGATGCTATAGTAACTATTACAGTGAAGATTTTGGTGAGCTGTTGTATGTGCCATTTACAAATAAAATGGGTTGTTAAACTTGGTACATGAATTGGGCTTTTAACCCTAATAAAACTTAGGCTTGCAGACTCGTAATATAAATGGGCTTATAGTCCCATTTGAATATTTTCAATTTTATAGATGATATTTACCCATCCAAAATAATATATCTTCCTCGTTAGCTTTTATGTTTGACAGGTAGTTGGATGGAGCTTGGGAGGCTGATGGTGATGGTGATTTGCTTTTGTTTGAAGAATCCTTTTTTTTTTGGTTGGATGCTTTGCTAGAGGGTTCCAATGATTCTTGTGATAATTTCCTTATGATGTCCAAGAGTTTCTCCTAGGTTTGTACATTGGCAATAAGGGTATTGGTATGAGCCCTTTTGGCTAGGATCATCGATGTGTGTTGGATTTCTTCAATTTATTCTATTCTATGACCAATTTTGGTTAGCCATTATTCGATGGCTAGTTTGAGAAGGGTTTTGGGGATCGTGAAATATAACCCCTATTTTACAGAAAATAGAAAGGTGATATTAACTACGTCAGATACAATAGGTTTAAGGACGTATTGAGATACCTAGGGAAGGTAGAATTTGGTGAAGAAGATACACAGAGGATGGAATTTTTTTTCATCTACTGTGGGTATGAAATGGGTAATGAAGGTTTGATAGCTTTCCTACACTAGTGGAGTGAGGATTGCCAGAATAGAACCAAAAATTTTCCACTAGTTGTTAAACTATGATATAAATTTTGTTGGATTGATAGTTTTTTGAAAGAAAAAGAATAAGCAGGAATGCTGATTATTCTTGTTTTGGATGAGGAAGGCATTAAACCAGGGTCGGTAATAATCCCAATAATTGTAGGTTTTAGAATGGGGTTGTGTTGTGTTGACACTGACTCGAAATGCCAGAAATTTTGATAGATCATTTTCCCAGTCTCATGGAGATATGAGTTTAAGGAGTTTGGTGGTGGAATATTGGACATCATCTTGGTTGGGGTAGAGGAAATGTTTGAATTCCATACTATCCATTATTTCGAAAATAATCTAATAGTATTATGGTGTTTTAAAATTATACGAAGGTTGATAAAACATTTTTTTTCCAAAATATTTTTGAACATTTAAATAAGGATTCTTATCTTGGAATAATTTTTCAATAGTCTTAACCATCTGAGTGTTTGGTATTAAAAAATACTCAGATGAGGGTTTTGAAAAAGTTTGGGAAATAATCGTTGTAGTGGTAAGTTTTTAAATTCGAGGTTTTGAAATAATGATTTTTTTGTTGGAAAATGGTTCTTCCTATTTTACCTTATATTTACCTTTGGAGATAGTGGTCTCTTTTGGCAATCATTCCAATGGCCAGAGGCAAACTAAACAATAAATTATTTATAATGCTGGACTTGTTTTAGGATCCTTCGAAAGCCAATGTCGGTGGCATCGATTTCTACTATCTTAGGAAGTGTTGGATTTGCAAGGTGTAAACAAGGAATATTTTAGACTTGTGATTTTATTCTTTGAACAATTGTTTTGTGTGCTATTGTCCAAGGCTTCAAAATTTTCTTAAGCCTGTTATGGAGTGGTTTTGCTAATCGATTGATATTGGGACAGAAATCAAGAACATAATTTAAGCTCCCGGGGAATCTCTAAAGTTGAGTTTTATTGGTGATCTTGTTAGGGAACTTTGTTTTAAAATGCAAACATCATTCAATAGGAATAATGGTTCCATTAGACACATTATGTCTAAGAAAAATGATACTAAGTTGGAAAAGAGTAATCTTTTTGGCTGATAAGGCCATACCACTCTTTTTGATAACATGAAAGAAGGTATTGAGGTGTTGATTATATTATCAGACAGTCTTTGAGAATATGAGTTCATCACCAATGTACAGAAGATATAATTTTGAATATGGATTAAAAATGTCATTCATAATCCTTTGGAATTCAGAAGGTGCATTTTTTAGCCCAAAAGGCATGCATTCAATTCATATTGTCTGAAAGGAACAATAAATTCTATTTTATAACTATGTTTTGGTTCGATTTGGATTTGTCAGAAGCTTGAATTCATATCAGATTTTGAGAATAATGATGAAGAATGGAGTTTTTGAAGAAGGTCTTTTTTTTTGGAATAGAGTACCTAATCCATTGTAAAGCCTTTCTGAGGGGTTTATAGTTGATGACCAATCGAGGTATTCCTTTATTGATCCTAACTGATTTGTTGACATAGAAAGCCGCATAACTCTACAATGATTTGGATTTTGTATTTAACTCTTTAGATAAGAGATTGTTGATCTCTACTTTATCTTACGCTTTAAGAGTTCTAGCTTAATGGTTTTGATTTCAGCCTTTATGTTTTGGATTTCACTTTGTGTATTTAGGGTTTTATTCTTATTTTGGTCAAGGATTGCAATGAGGTTATAGTGGCCTGTGTTGGTTGATGGAAGTTCAAAATGTTTTGATTGTAGCTGGGTTTTGGCCAAGGTTTTGGTCAAATGATCCAAGTATAATTGGGTAAGATCAAAGTCATTTAACCTAGGGATTTTTTCTTGGAGTTGATTATCTTCCTTTGTTAACATATTGATCTTTTTTTATTGACAAGTTTCAAAGTAAGTGGATGCTAACTCATCAACTTTAAGATTTTGGTCATTAGAGTCTTCATTCCAAAGTTCATATTCAGATGATGATGATTCATCTACCATTAAGGTACAAATTTTATTTAATGTTTCTTCTTCGAGGTCTAGCTCATGAAGTTTTTTAATTCTTTTGCAATAATTTGCATAATGGCCTTTCTTACCACATTTATAACAAGTAAATTCTTCAAATTTTTTAAAGGGTTTATTATAGGTTTTTGAATATGTTTTAAAGGTTCTTTCATAATGTTTTTTTATAAAAATCCTTCCAAGGTTTATGATAAGAAGGTTTTCTATATTTTGAAAATGATTTATGGTAAGGTTTTGAATAGAGTTTTGGAATAGGTTTACTACAGCTACCATCGTAGTGTTTAATGATGGGAAGAGACTTATCAAAGAGTTTTTAGAATGGTCCAAATTCTCTTTTGGAGATTTTAAGCTCCTCTTTCATTTGTTTTTGGATCTTCAAATCTTGATAGACCTAAAGTCCTTGTTTTTGTGCGAAACTGATCAACTCATAGTAGGTTAGTGATCATAAGGGATGAAGTGATTTTATTTCTAACCTTATTTCCTAGAAGTGGAGGAAGTCCTAATAAGAAATTTTCCTTCTAGAAGGGTTGGTTTGAATTTTCTCTTAACATGACTCTGTTAAGAAAAGTGCTTTTATAATTTTGAAAATCACTTTTCTTTTCACAATTTAAGTTAGAAAGAATTTCAGTGTTTTTATCTTTAAAATGGGAAGAGTCTCCTATAAAATGATGTGATATGGTAAATATTAATGTGGAGACTGCATCCTGAATAGATTCTCTATAATTATCGAGTATGGGTTCTCCATACTCTCCAGTTAGAATAGCATTGAAGATATCTAACTCTCTAGTGAGTGTTTTGTCTGATTTACCAGACTGGGTTTTGTAAGCATTAGATGCCATTGTCATATGCTATAATGTGTTTAATAATTGATGTTTTGTCATACCATCAATGTTCCATTCATAGATAGATGCCGCATTATATCTTGGTTGTATAACCTGATTTAGTTAGGTACTTACATCTAACTGTGGGTACCTAACTAGAATAGGTTGGTGCCAATCTAATTTTTGAATTTGAGAAGTTGATTCAAGAGATGGTTCTTGGAAATATTCCTTATCAGAGGTGGTAGGTTCTTGATTATTTAGAACATGAATACTCAGAGGTTGATTTTAAGGGGTCTTAGGTGTTTGAGCTTTATTATTCAATTTGAGACTTAAGAATGCCTATAATTTGCTCAATTTTCAATAATAATTATTCCTCGGCTGATTTGGAGATCTTGAGGGTTTGAAAACAAGGTTTTGAATTTTACCATATACTACTTTATAGGTGGTAGAGGGAATATCAGTTTTATGATTTTCTCTATCTTAGTAAGTTGTTTACTGATGAGTGCTCAAAAAGTACTAAAATAACCATGATTTTATGCAAATTAATTGATTAAAAATATATATATTTATATGTTTTATCATATATTTATATAAATTTGTCTTTTTCGGAATCACGGGTATTTTTATTGTTTTTCAGGTATTTTGGCTTTAAAATGCAACTTAAAGACTCAAAGAGGAATACTGGAAGCAATACATCACGAATATATTAATAAATAAAAGCGTCAAGGTCGACAAATATGGAAAAATTGGAAAAAATGGGTCAAAAAGGTCAAAAATGTCAAAAAGGAGAAAAATGCGCCGCCGCACTTCAAAGACCTTGACTCCGCCCAAACTGCGCGCGGGTTATCGTTGTACGCGACAAAGATCGCGCGCGGGTTCTGTTTCACGCGCGCGCCTTTCAAAGAGCCCACTCCGCGCGCCCAACGCGTTTTTGCCCCATTTTCCACGTGCAGCCGCCCCCATGACATCATGCTGACGTCATTGATGACCTCAGCATCTCCATTACACGTTTTTTAATTTTTTAATATTTTTTTTACATTTTTTTACTCATTTTTTCTCTCCATCCTCACCTATAAATACCCCCCTTCCCTTCCCTTCAAAACACACCTTCAAAACCTCCAAATACATTCTTTTCTCTCTTTCTTTCTCTCTTTTCTTAGATTTTTAGTTTTTCTTATGTTTTCTTAGTTTTTAGCTTTTCTTAGTTAATTTCTCTTAGTTTTAGAGTTCTTCCCTTTTTAGGGAAGAACTAGTTATGTTTTTGTAATATTTTAGCTCTTTGATTCAATAAATGGGAGTGCAAATTCCGCTTGGAGTTTTTCTAGCAACGGGAATAGCGTCGAAGTTCTGTAAGGATTTTATTTTCTTTACAGTTATTTTTATGCTTTATTCTTACATGTTATATTTAATTTGTCTGTGATTAAATTTAACTGTGCTGGCTGTTTATAATTATGATGTAATAATAACGTTGTTATGCTTGCGAAATATTAAATAGGTAAAAATCTCTAAAATGAATTGATTTTATTTTTATTCAAGATTTTATATTAAGAATGTTAGAGAGAAATATATTATTTTTCATTACAAACTTAAATCTGAGAATTAGATTTTAAGGTTTAGTTATCCGGTCTGATTTAGAGTAGTGCTCTTTTATTTGTTGGTACAATCGCCCGGTAGTTAGAGTGAAGTTCTATTTCAAAAGTTTTTATAAGAATTATTATCTGAAAATGTATTGACAACATGTTTTCAGTAGTGGTTTTAAAACTTGAAAGTTAGTACTCGGATAACTAAATTCTTAGGTTTAATTTGGACACCTTGAATAAAGTTTAAACTGTCTAACCCCACCAAAGGTGGCATTTAAATGGTTCATTTTCAATCTCTTAGAAAAAGGAATTAATTTAATTAATCAAATTAGTTATCAACCCCACCCATAGGTGTTAATTGATTTGTTTAGTTAACAAAGAATATCTAACCCCACCAAAGGTGGTATTCATACAAAAAAGGGAGAATCAATAAATATCAATTCATATCTTTAATATCCTAGATAATATGAGCAAGCATAATTAACTTAGTTATTATATCCATAAATACTCCACTATTTATAAAAGATAAAATTTGCATGAATATTTATTGAATCTATGTTTAATTTTCTGTAAGTAGATTAAAAACACAAAACCCCAAAATATCGTGACAGGATGTTTAGGATTTAATTTTGTTTTTTAAAAGTTTGAATAATAAATTAAAAACCACATACATTCCTTCCTTAGATCGACCTTGGGAGTATACTTATCATTTTCTACGAAATGATTCGTGCACTTGCGAGAGTTTTATAAATATTAAAATCAAAGTATTGGCAGGATTGGCAATCAAAATTCTGCTCATCAAGTTTTTGCAACCCCCAACCAGCTTCTTGCTAGTCCCTTAGCAAGAGAAGCGATAAAAACTAAATTATTTTATTATTCACGGTACAATTTTTATTTAAAAATTTTCTTTTTTTTTGTTAATTTTTTTTACTATTCATGAATGGTAAAAACTTTTTACTTCAAATTTAAAATTTCTAAATTATTTTACTATTTATGCTATAATTAATTTTTTTTTATTTTTTTATTATTTCTTATGAAATTTGAAATTTGATTAATTTTTTTTTATTTTTTATTTTTTTTTTAAATCACAATTATTTACAACACAAAAATATTTTTAAAATTTTGATAAATAAATTAAAAACGCTATTCCTTCCCCGGCAACGGCGCCAAAAACTTGATGAACAGAATCGGGATTGTCAAAAACTTTGATGAGCGAAAACCGGCATCGCCGATCCTGCCAATACTTTGGTTTTATATTTATAAAACTCTCGCAAGTGCACGAATCATTTCGTAGAAAATGATAAGTATACTCCCAAGGTCGATCTAAGGAAGGAATGTATGTGGTTTTTAATTTATTATTCAAACTTTTAAAAACGAAATTAAATCCTAAACATCCTGTCACGATATTTTGAGGTTTTGTGTTTTAATCTACATACATAAAAATAAACATAGATTCAATAAATATTCATGCAAATTATGTTCATTTATAATGGTGGAGTATTTATGGATATAATAACTAAGTTAATTATGCTTGCTCGTATTATTTAGGTTATTAAAGATATGAATTGATATTTATTGATTCTCCCTTTTTTGTATGAATACCACCTTTGGTGGGGTTAGATATTCTTTGTTAACTAAACAAATCAATTAACACCTATGGGTGGCGTTATTCATGCAAATTATGTTCATTTATAATGGTGGAGTATTTATGGATATAATAACTAAGTTAATTATGCTTGCTCGTATTATTTAGGTTATTAAAGATATGAATTGATATTTATTGATTCTCCCTTTTTTGTATGAATACCACCTTTGGTGGGGTTAGATATTCTTTGTTAACTAAACAAATCAATTAACACCTATGGGTGGCGTTGATAACTAATTTGGTTAATTAAATTAATTCCTTTTTCTAAGAGATTGAAAATGAACCATTTAAATGCCACCTTTCGTGGGGTTAGACAGTTTAAACTTTATTCAAGGTGTCCAAATTAAACCTAAGAATTTAGTTATCTGAGTACTAACTTTCAAGTTTTAAAATCACTACCGAAAACATGTCGTCAATACATTTTCGGATAATAATTCTTATAAAAACTTTTGAAATAGAGCTTCACTCTAACTACCGGGCGATTGTACCATCAAATAAAAGAGCACTACTCTAAATCAGACCGGATAACTAAACCTTAAAATCTAATTTTCAGGTTTAAGTTTGTAATGAAAAATAATATATTTCTCTCTAACATTCTTAATATAAAATCATGAATAAAAATAAAATCAATTCATTTTAGAGATTTTTACCTATTTAATATTTCGCAAGCATAACAACGTCATTATTACATCATGTTTACTAAGCGGCAAGATGATTAAATTTAACCATAGACAAATTAAATATAACATGTAAGAATAAAGCATAAAAATAATCAGAAGAAAATAAAATCCTTACGAACTTCGACGCTATTCCCGTTCTTTGGAAAAACTCAAGCGAATTTGCACTCCCATTTATTAAATCAAAAAGCTAAAATATTACAAAAACATAACTAGTTCTTCCCTAAAAGGGAAGAACTCAAAAACTAAGAGAAATAAACTAAGAAAAACAAAAAACAAAGAAAACATAAGAAAAACTAAAAATCTAAGAAAAGAGAGAAAGAAAGAGACAAAAGAATGTATTTGGAGGTTTTGAAGGTGTGTTTTGAAGTGAAGGGAAGGGGGTATTTATAGGTGAGGATGGAGAGAAAAAATGAGTAAAAAAATGTAAAAAAAATATTAAAAAATTAAAAAACGTGTAATGGAGATGCTGAGGTCATCAATGACGTCAGCATGACGTCATGGGGGCGGCTGCACGTGGAAAATGGGGCAAAAACGCGTTGGGCGCGCGGAGGGGGGCTGCTGGGGCGCTGCGCGCGCGCGGATGAACAGTACCCGCGCGCAGTGCTGCGCGCATGAACAGTAACCTCGCGCGCGCAGTGCTGCGCGCATGAACAGTAACCCCGCGCGCATGAACAGTAACCCCGCGCGCAGTTTGGGGCGGAGCTGGGTGCTGGGGCGCGGCGGCTGGGCGGCGCGGCGGCGCGTTTTTCTCCTTTTTGACCTTTTTGACCCATTTTGTCCAATTTTTCCATATTTGTCGACCTTTACGCATTTATTTATTAATATATTTGTGATGTATTGCTTCTAGTATTCCTCTTTGAGTCTTTAAGTTGCATTTTTAAGCCAAAATACCTGAAAAACAATAAAAATACCCGTGATTCCGAAAAAGACAAATTTATATAAATATATGATAAAACATATAAATATATATATTTTTAATCAATTAATTTGCATAAAATCATGGTTATTTTAGTACTTTTTGAGCACTCATCATTTACCTAAGGTGCTTAGGCTGATATTGGTAAAGTTTTTGGAGTAACCATATTTTACAGGTTGGTAGCATGGTCTTCCTAATGGATTTTCATAGGCTCAGATACCATAAGTGCACCATGGATTTGGGGAGTTAATGAAAGAGGTAATTCTAAAGAATAAAAGCACAAGATTAAATAAATAAGAAAATTATAATGTTTTGAAGCAACGTTTTTAACATCTTTTTTGTGAAATTTCTTTAGCAAACATACAATCAATTCTTAGTAAAAAAACCGATTTAATAAATTTGATTGAAATTTGAAATACCAAGTAGTATTGCTAATATTTCTTTTTTGAGAGTCGAATAATTATTTTGGAAATCATTCCAATGGACAGAGTCAAATTGAAAAATAAATTCTTTATTCTCTTGGACTTGTTCTAGGATTCCTCTTAATTTAATTTTGTGGGCATCAATTTCTAGTATCTTGGGAAGGGTTGGATCTGTCACGTGTAAACAAGGAATATTTTGGACTTGTGCTTTTATTCTTTGCGCAATATTTGTGTGTGCTTCAGTGCAAGGCTCAAAAACTTGTTAACCCGGTTATGGAGTGGTTTTACCAATCGATTGATATTGGGACAGAAATCAAGAACATAATTTAAGCTCTTAAGGAATCTCTGAAGTTGAGTTTTATCGGTGATCTTATTAGGAAACTTTGTTGTAAACTACAAAGATCGTTCGATAGGAATAATGGTTCCATTAGAAATATTATGTATGAGAAACCTAATATTTGTTTGGAAAAGAGTCATCCTTTTGGCTAATAAGGCTAGGATACTTTTTTTGATAATATGAAAGAAGGTTTTGAGGTGTCAAATATGTTGTCCGATAGTCCTTGAGAATATGAGTTCATTATCAACGTACACAAGACAAAATTCTAAATATGGATTAAAAATTTCATTCATAATCCTTTGGAATTCAGAAGGTACAATAAATGCCATTTTATATCTATGTTTTGGTTCGATTTGGATTTTCCACAAACTTGACTTCATATCAAATTTTGAGAATAATGATAAAGAATGGAGTTTTTAAAAAAGGTGTTATTTGTTTGGAATAAGGTACCTAATCCATTATAAAGCTTTTTTGAGGGGTTTATAGTTGATTACCAATCGAGGTCTTCCTCTTTTAATCACAACTTATTTGTTGACATAGAAGGCCACACAACTCCATGGTGATCTGGATTTTGAAATTAAATTTTTAGATAAGATATCATTGATCTCTTCTCTGCAAAATTAATTTCAAAATTCAGTATTCATTTAAATTGTCCTTTTTCTGTGGGGATATCCCTATTGTAAGGTTGGTTCATATGGCAAGCAACCATATGTTCTCGTCCATCCTAGAAAGCACTGGTTAAGTCAAAACAAAACTCTTTCTCTATAGAGTTTTGTAGTTTGGATATTTTGTTTTGTACCTCTAGGTTTTGAAGTTATCTTTCTACGTTTATAAAATTGAACTTGGTTTTTGAGATAGAAAAGGTCCTTTTCTCTATGCCCTATAAGGGTAGAAATCTTATTTTGATGGATGGAATTGGCTCAAATGAGATTGAGATTCCTAATTTTGGGATCATCGATGAAGAGGAAACTGAAGGTTTCATCTTCGATTTTAAAAGAGAACTAATTATCATGTTTGAGAAGATTTGGAGTGATAATATTCATGAATAATGTACCTAAGATAACTTTATAGCTAATATCATATACCATTATGAATGGGGTTATGATCGAAAATTTGTTGTTGAGGAATGCAACTTCAACTTTGCCAGTAATGTTCATCTTCAAACTATTGACTAAGTTGAGTTTTTCATATGTTTTTTGGTGAAACTGTCATGGGACAAGTATTGGATTGATACAATTGAGATCAACACCTGGGTTGAATAGTGCTAGTCTCTCAGTTTTGAGTTATCTATAAATACAAGGTTGACTATGATCATGTATTTCTGACTAGTGTATTTTCTAACAAGGTGGAGCATGTCTTTTGGAATCTTTTCCCAAGTTTCAAGTTTGCAAGAATTTTATTCACCAATTTTGTCGAGTTCTTTGTCTAAATTACTCTGGGAATCTTGGTTTTAATTACAAGTTTTCTGGTTGGCAACTAATGATTGAATTATTTGAGAGTCTTTTCTCTATGTTGTCTTAACTTGTTGAAGTTCTAGCTTAATGGTTTTAGGGTGTTTTTCTTCTTCTAGTCAAGGGTTGTAGTAAGGTCATAATGGCTTGTGCAGGTTGAAGGAATTTAAGATGGTTTTGATTGTAGCTGGGTTTTGGCCAAATGATCTATATATAATTGGGTAAGATCAGGGTTCACCACTACAATAGTGTCTTATGGTCTCAGAAATTTAGCCTTGATTATTTTAAAAACCGAGGCCATAGAGTTTTGGCCTCAGTTATTTAAAAACCAAGGTCATAGACATATCCTATGGCCTCGATTTTTTTAAAAATTGAGGTCATATACCTACCATATTAATTTTATCTCTTTTACATCAAATACTAAATTTTTTATTAATTTTTTACATTTTTCCCTCTTTTTTATTCCTTTTTTCCTCTTTCTTTTTCTTTTTCCCTCTCTTTTTTTACTCTTTTTTTTATTTCTTCCTTTTCCAAGCTTTTTCCATCCTCCATCTATTTTTATTTTTATTTCTTCTTTTCCTAGCTACAACTTCGTTGCTCTCTCTCTCTCTTTGTTATCAAAAATCAATATAGGGTTTCAACAAGGTTATTATCACTGGTGGTAGCAAATTTGATGGTAGTGAGGCCTTCTCCAATGGTGGATTCATGCCCTCTCAAGCCACTTAAACCTCTAGGTCCACATACATGATCTTTTCCTTGGATGCTACGTGAGCATTTCCTGAGTGCTAGCTACACGATCTACATTTTCTTCAATTGGCATCTTCTTCCTTTTCCCCGGGTAGCTGGTTTCTCAACTCTGACTTTATTTTGATATGTTGGATTTGTCACTCTTCTCAATTTCCAATTTAGGGTTTGTTACTTTTGGGATCTTAAAACATGTTTATAGATCTTTACTATGCCTGGTGCCTAGTCCTGATGTGTGCCTGGTCCTGATTCTTTTTCTTCAATGTGGTTTTGGGAAATCATAAGGAAAATGAGGGCATAGATATTAGTACAGCCCATGTTTAGTGTAGCGGTGGTGGCTCCCTCTTTCCTCCTCGTCGTTCTTCTCTTATTTCCAGCTGATCCTTTTTCTCAAAACCCTTCTTCTACTTCGCAACTGTAAGCTATATTTGTCTTCCTTTTTTCCCTCCTTCCAAAGTTTTCGATTTTACTATCTCTATTTTTGGTTTCTTTCATCCATGTTATTTAGTGTTTTTGATTTAATCTACTAAGATTTGTGAACACAGGGGGAAGATGGAGATTTTGAATGTAAGAAGAATGGTATAGTGGAGCCCATGCAAATGGTGGATTATTACCATATTTGCCACATACGCAATGGAGTTGGTTTGATGGAGGCTAACCGTGCAGGTACTTTCTATCATTCTATCATCCCCTCAATTTCTTGTTTTGAAGAGAGACTTATACGAAAAATTATACAGTTTGTCTACTGATCTAGTTTTTGAATATTTGTTCTATGCATCTAATTCAAGTGCCTTGCATTATAATATTGCAGTTATATTACTATTTTTTTCATAGATATTTTCTATTATATTTTAGTATGAAAAAAACTAGAATTTATTTCACTGTTGGCCTCGGTTATCTTTTAGCTTTGTATTTTTCTTTTCATTATTTGTTTAAGTTCTAGATTATGTTGTTGCAGCTATTGACGGTCCTATAGGAAATCATCTGGAGTTAAATGAGAGGTCTTGAATCAAATTTATGGTAACGTGGAAAATTGATCAACTTGATATATTTGGCTTAGTTTCTCCTCTACATTACCGAGCTTAACACTGAGTCATGGCAAAAAAAATATATTATAAGAATATTTTATTGTTATGATTTTTTATTTATAAATTCTTACTATATATTGGCAAATATCATATTTTTTATGTAAAAGCTGAACTTGAGGAGCTCGCAAGAAAGACCATGAGGGAGCTAGTGACAATAGAAAATGAAGGTCTAATTGATTGTAAAATATTTGCAAAAAAGGAGTCCTGTCTCATCTTCTTTGTTTCATAAAAACCCTAATTCGAACCATTCAACACAAAAATTCAATTTGTTGCCACAACTAAGCATAAATAAGTGAGTCCTTGTAAAATTTCCTTGTTACCACTATATATTATTTGCTAAAACTATTATGATTTTCGTGCTAAAACTATTATGATTTTCATACTGAAATTGTTATGATTTTCATGCTGAACCTGGGATACAGTTTTGGCCAAAATTGTGACAGTTTTAGAGTAAATATATGATAAAAATGCTAGTTTTTGATGAATTGGATGATATTAGGCCTATGGATGATCACATGCTATTGTAGTTTTTTTTCTGTTTTCCTTTTCATGGTAGGCACCAAGCGCAGTAGCATCAGGTGTACCAAGCACACCAGGCACACCAGGCCTCAATCTAGGGGGAAGACCATTGATGGATATGAAGATTTTCCAGAAAATGATGAGAAATCCTTAATGAAGGTTGAGAAATCACTCACATAGACTTGATGAGTTGACATTGAAATGCATATTGAAATAAGTTTCCCCCACTGACCATCTCACTACTATGTAGGAAATGTGGATGAAATTTCTGGTGCTGGTGATGGTGTTGGTGCTGTGGTGCTCTTTAGTCTTAGTCTTTGATCTTGGAGCTAATGTTGGTCTTGGTCTTTAATCTTGGTGTTGTTGTTGGTGCACTGCACTGGTGTTGGTAAGCTGGTACTCATACTAGTGTTGGTGCTGGTGCTGGTGCATTACACTGGTGCTAGTATTGGTGCGGGTACTGGTGAGTTGACATTGAAATGAATATTGAAATAAGTTGCCCCCACTGACCATCTCACCACTCTGATTAACATTATACATTGTCTGTCTACTTGTGAGAAAGTAGAAGATGCATGAAATGAGGATGAAATTTCTGGTGCTAGTGCACTGCACTACGCTAGTGTTGGTACTAGTGCTGATGCACAATGCTGGTGCGTTACGCTAGTGCTGGTGCATTGTGGTTCATTGGTGTTGGTGCTACTACACTAGTATTGGTGCTAGTGCTGGTATGCTGCACTGGTACTGGTGCTGTTACGTTGTGTTGGTGTTGGTGCTGGTTTGTAGAAGATGGAGTCAAGAAAGACTTTAGAGATTTTTCAATCAGTTGAAAATTCAGAATTATCATTATAATCGTTTTTGTAGTATATTTATGCTTGTAATTAATAGTAAAAAGTTAATTTGTAATAATAGTTTTTTATTATGTTTTCGTGTATAATAAATTATCGAATGTAATTATAATTATAATTTTAATATAATATGATTTTTAATATTGTTTTAATAAATTTATTGTAATTTATATTAATTTTTAATATTGTAATTATTAATAGTATTTTTTTAAAATTTATATATACCCTATGACCTCGGTTATTAGAAAACTGAGGCCAAAGGAGGTACCTATAATCTCTCTCACTTAGGCCTCAGTTCTTAGAGTTGATTATCTTCCTTTGTTAATAAATGGATCTTTTTGAATGACGAGTATTAGAGTCAGTGTCTTTAGTCTAAGACATAAACTCAAATGTTGATGATTCATTTACCATTAAGGTAGAAATTTTATCAATCATTGGTTTCCAACCAAAAAACTGGTAATCAAAACCAAGATTCCTTGAGTGATTTGGATGAAGAACTCAATAAAATTAGTGCACCAAATTCTTGCGAGCTTGAAACTGTGGAAAAGATTCTGGAAGACATGGCTACCTTCTTATAGAAATCACCAATCAGAATTATAGAATCATAGTCACCTTCGTATTTCCAAACAAATCAAAACTTGAGACAGTAGCACTAATCAAAGTAGGCGCTGATCTTAATTGTATCAACATAAAACTTGTACCATAATAGTTTCACCGTAAAATAAATGAACAACTCAAATCAGCCAATAGTTCGAAGATGAACTTTACTAGTAAAGCTGAAGTTGCAATCCTCAAAAACAAATTCTAGATCAAAACCCCATTTGTAATGGTATCTAATATTAGCCATAAATTTATCTTAGGTACATTATACATTAATATTATCACTACATATCTTGTCAAACATAATAAGTTCTCTTTTAAAATCAAAGATGAAACCTTCAGTTTCCTCTTCACCGATGATCCCAAAATTCAAAATCTCAATCTCATTCGAGCCAATTCCATCCATCAAAATAAGATTTCTACCCTTATCGGGCATAGAGAAAAGGACCTTTTCTATCTCAAAAACCAAGTTCAATTTCACACCGTAGAAAGAGAACTTCAAAACTTGGAGGTACAAAACCAAATCTCCAAACTACAAAACTCTTTTGAGAAAGAGGTTTGTTCTAACTTACCCAGTACATTCAAGGATAGAGAAGAACATTTGGTAGACTTTCCATATGAACCAAACTTTCATGAAAGGGATATATCAAAAAAAGCAAGGCCAATTCAAATGAATATTTACATAGAACATTTTTTTAGGAAATAGATCAATGATATCTTGTCTAAAAAAGTAATTTCAAAATCCAAATCACCATGGAGTTATGCGGTTTTCTATGTTAACAAATTAGCTGAGATGGACGAGAACATATGGTTGACTTGCCATATGAACCAACCTTACAGTAGGGACATCCCCACAAAAACTAGGCCAATTTAAATGAATACTAAATTTTGAAATTAATTTTGGAGAAAAGAGATCAACTATCTCTTATCTAAAACATTAATTTCAAAATCTAGATCACTCTGGAGTTGTGTGGCCTTCTATATCAACAAATAACTTGAGATCAAAAGAGGAACACCTCGATTGGTCCTCAACTATAAACCCCTCAACAAGACTTACAATGGATTAGGTACCATAATCCAAATAAAAAAGACATTCTTCAAAAACTCCATTCTTCATCATTATTCTCAAAATTCAATATAAAGTTAGGCTTCTGGCAAATCCAAGTTGTTCATTACAAACTGTAGTTATTATTTTATATGAATTTATAATCCTTGTATATTAGTATATATGTAACATAGATTCGAATGAAGGGTAATAAGTCCTATTCAGGAGTGATTCTATTATGGCAATAAATCCTTATATGTGCAGGTAGTCTTTTAGTTTCAAGTATACTAGAAGAAGAGAACTAAAATAGTAATAAAATATGAAATATTTTCTGTATAATAAATTAGAATATTTCCTTGACTTAATTTTAAAAGCATAATTAAGAATTTTGATAGTTAATTAGGGAAAGTAATATTAAAGATTGAGATTTAATTATTAATAAATAAAGATATTATATTGATGGTTAGTATTCATAAATTTACAACCTTTCATTTTAAGCTTTAGTTTTAATTTTTAATTTATTTTAGTTTTAAATTTCCAACTTTAATTCAAGTTAATAAAAAATGTCTAATTTTAATTTTTCACTTTATGCATCTACATCAAAATCATCATCTTCATCTTTGAGGAACAAAACATTATCAGTAGTGATGAACTCACTATTGAAAACTTTTGAAAATCAATTGATACTTAGAGAATTCCTTAGATTCAAAAGGATCAAATTTATAAAACAAATATGATGAATCTTTTCAAAACAGATTACACTATCAAAACCATTGAGAGAGATATCCAACTCTCATCGCCTTACGAAAGCAATGAAATGTTTTCCAAAGAATCATTACAAAAACATATTGAAAAAAATTTCAATTATGTTCATATAGGATTAGTTTAAGTTAGATTAAAACCCTTGACCAAAGAAGGTCTAAACATATCCATCCTAGCAACTCTTCGAGATGCTAGATTCAAAAATTTCTTGGATTCTTTGTTGGGAACAATTGAGTCGAGTCTCTATTTGGGACTAATATAATTTGATTGTTTTCCTAACTTCATAGTCTCCTTAAGTGCCAAAAATATCAAGAAGTCACTTAAATTACAAATCAAAACACACACTATGATATGATCCTAAGATCTATCCTAGCTGCGTTAATATTCAAAATGCATTACAAAGTCATGATGTCTGCAATCAACATTGGACACATTCACCATTCCAAAAAGGGAGAAACACTCCTCCTACGAACAGATCTCATAAGATCTAACAAAATCATCCCAAAACCCATCACATGGAACCAAATCACCTTACTAGATGAATGGAAACTTAAAGGTGTGACTCAAATAGAGTCAAAACCACAAGAACCTGAAAAAATACCAATTTCCCGTTTTGAGATTTTTAATTCTTCTTTCATTTGTTTTTGGATCTTCAAATCTTGACACACCTGAAGTCCTTGTTTTTATGCGAAATTGATCAATTAACCATAGGCTAGTTGATCATAATGGATGATGTGATTCCCATAAGTTTGTGGATTTTGTTTTTAACCTTATCTCCCAGAAGTGGAGAAAGTCTTACTAGAAATTTTCCTTTGAGAAGGGTTTATTTGAATCTTCTCTTAACATGACTCTGCTAGCAAAAATGATTTTATAGTTTTGAAAATCACTCATCTTCTCACAATGTAAGTTTGAGAGAAGATCATCATTTTTATCTTTTAGATGGGAAGAGTCTCTTATAAAATGATGTGATATGGTAAAGAGTAATGTGGAAACTACATCCTGAATCGATTCTCCATGATGATTGAGTATGGGTTCTCTATACTCTCCAATCATAATGGTATTGAATATATCTAACTATTTTTGTTTTTGATAGGTGGTAATCTCACTATCCTTTTAGTTGGCCAAACAATACAGCTATTAGAAGTTCCATAACTACTTTGTCCAATGTACCGGACTGGGTTTTGTAAGCATTGGACGCCATTGTCACTTGTTGTAATGTGTTTAATATTTGATGTTCTATCATGCCATTTATGTTCCATTCATAGATAGATGATTCATTATATTTTGGCTAGATAACCTCGTTTGGTTAGGTACTAACATCTAATTGTGGGTACCTACACTACTACAAAAAAGGGTATTAAAGTCGGTTCGTTGAACCGACTCTAAATGAAATGACTTAAAACGTAAAGCCAGTTCATGCGGTGAACTGACTTTAAATTTTTTTTTTTTTACAAAATTTACTCATTTTCTATTATACTCAAATTAAAACCTGTATTCGATCATTAAATAACAGCAGGAAAAAAAATCTATTTAACAAATAGTTTAAAAAAATAAAATATTAATTAATAGTAGAAAAATTACCATGGTGTATTCTTCTCCGGATGTTATAATACAAAACTACATATATAATACAAAAATATATACACATAAATAACAACAATAAATAACAAAAAAATATGAATAATAAGTGTGTAGAATTAATAAAAATACTTACAAGAGTAAATGAAGTGACAAAATGAAGGAAATGAAGCAAAAATGGTGTTTTGTATGTGAGAAAAAGGTATAAAAAATTTGAGTATTTGGTTTAAGAAAATAAGGGATCTAAAAGATTAGTTAGAGAGGAAGAAAACCCACTAACCGACGCTGGAAATGGTGGTCATAGGTGGCCAGAAAATGATAAAGAGTGGAGGAGAAGTGGAGGAGATTTGGATTTTTGAGAGTTATGCAACGCTTGGAATAGTTTCTGTTTGGAGAAAAAAGAGAAAAAAAAGAATTTATCCACGTGTGTAGTCTCAGTCCTACATGTCAATCGATGCTATCCACGTGTGTAGTGATGAGTGCTCAAAAAGCACTAAAATTACCATGGTTTTATGCATATTAATTCATTAAAAATATATATATTTATATGTTTTATCATATATTTATATAAATTTTTATTTTTCAGAATCACGGGTATTTTTGCTTAAAAATGTAACTTAAAGACTCAAAGAGGAATACTGGAAGCAATACATCAAAAATATATTAATAAATAAATGAGGCAAGGTCAACAAATATGAAAAAATTGGATAAAATGGGTCAAAAAGGAGGAAATCGCGCCGCCCAGCTACCCAGTCCCACGTGCACCCGCACCCACGCCACGCCGAGCCCCGCGTGCACCATGCTCCAGTTCCGCGCAAGCCTGTGCGCGCCCCAGCTACCCTCCGCACGCGCCGCTACCATTTTTCCCCATTTTCGCGTGCAACCTCTCCCATGACGTCATCAATCACCACTTGGCCTTTTCACATTTTTTAACATTTTTTCACCCAATTTTTATCCCCATCCTCATCTATAAATACCCCCTTCTCTTCACACTTAAACACACCTCAAAACACATCTTCTCTTTACTTTCTTTCTCTCATTTCTTAGTTTTTTTTAGTTTTTCATAGTTTTAGAGTTCTTCTCTTTTTGAGAAGAACTAGTTATGTTTTTGTAATTTATTTGCTTTTGATGCAATAAATGGGAGTGCAAATTCCGTTTGGAGGTTTTGCGGCAACGGTAATAGCATCGAAGTACTGTAAGGATTTTATTTTCTTTGTAGTTATTTTTTATGCTTTATTCTTACATGTTATATTTAATTTGTATGTGATTAAATTTAACTCTCCTATTTGTTTATAAACATGATATAATAATAACGTTGTTATGCTTGCGAAATATTAAATAGGTAAAAATCTCTAAAATGAATTGATTTTATTTTTATTCAAGATTTTATATTAAGAATGTTAGAGAGAAATATATTATTTTTCATTACAAACTTAAATCTGAAAATTAGATTTTAAGGTTTAGTTATCCGGTCTGATTTAGAGTAGTGCTCTTTTATTTTTTGGTACATTCGCCCGGTAGTTAGAGTGAAGCTCTATTTCAAAAGTTTTTATAAGAATTATTATCAGAAAATGTATTGACAATACGTTTTCGGTAGTGATTTTAAAACTTGAAAGTTAGTACTCGGATAACTAAATTCTTAGGTTTAATTTGGACACCTTGAATAAAGTTTAAACTGTCTAACCCCACCAAAGGTGGCATTTAAATGGTTCATTTTCAATCTCTTAGAAAAAGGAATTAATTTAATTAACCAAATTAGTTATCAACCCCACCCATAGGTGTTAATTGATTTGTTTAGTTAAGAAAGAATATCTAACCCCACCAAAGGTGGTATTCATACAAAAAAGGGAGAATCAATAAATATCAATTTATATCTTTAATAACCTAAATAATATGACCAAGCATAATTAACTTAGTTATTATATCCATAAATACTCCACTATTTTAATTGATATAATTTGCATAAATGTTTATTGAATCCATATTTATGTTTATTTTTATGTTCTTAGAATAAAAAAACCCAAAATATCGTGACAGGATGTTTAGGATTTAATTTCATTTTTAAAAGTTTGAATAATAAATTAAAAACCACATATATTCCTTCCTTAGATCGACCTTGGGAGTATACTTATCATTTTCTATGAAATGATTCATGCACTTGCGAGAGTTTTATAAATATAAAACCAAAGTATTGGCAGAATCAGTGATGCCGGTTTTCGCTCATCATGTAGCATCGCTTATACGTGTCAACCGATGCTATCCACATGGGTAGCATCGGTTCTAGGTGTCAACCGACGCTACACTACGTGGATAGGGTCGGTTGACGTGGTGAACCGACGCTATGCAGTAGAGTCGGTTGACATGTCGAACCGACGCTACACGTGGACGTAGCATCGGTTGATATGGTGAACCGATGCTATCCACAGAGCGTAGCTTCAGTTGACACTTGGAACCGATGCTACGTCCACGCATAGCATCGGTTCAACACGTTAACCGATGCTATGTCCTACGTGGATAGCGTGAGTTCTATACTGAATCGACTTTAAATTCATTATAAGTCAGGTTTTTCAAAAACCGACTTTACATATTGACTTAAATACCCCTTTTTGTAGTAGTGCTAATTGGTATAGGCTGTTGCCAAACTAATTTTTGAATTTCAAGAGTCGGTTCAAGAGTTGGTACTTGAAAGGCTTCCTCATTAGAGGTAGTAGGTTCTTGATTTTTTAAAACACTAATACTTTGAGGTAGATTTTGAGGGTCTTAGGTGTTTGAGGTGACTCAAAGACAATATAACCTATTTTAGGGTTTAGGATTTGTTCTTCAAATTTGGATAATAGTTCTTCCTGGTCTGGTTTGGGGACCTAAAAAGGTTTGAAAATAGGGTTTTGAACTTTACTATCTAGGAATTTATAGGAGGTAGAATGAATATCATTCTTTTGGTTCTTTTCCATCCTAGTGAGCTATTTACCTAAGGTGCTTAGGCAAATATTGGTAAAATTATTTTGGGTAACTATGTTTTTAAGGTTGGTGGCATGGTCTTTCTGAGGGTTTTTCAAGGGACATGCTTCAACCATGGTTTGGGCATATGGAAAAGTTATCGGTCTCAATGAAGGAATTTCAACCTCGATTATACCATCTGAAATTTTGCATAATATTAATTTCTCTTTAGTGTTGACCATGTCAATGTATTTAACTGGTTCAATAGTTTTGGTTTCTTAATTTGGATAATGTGGCTTGTTTGAAAGGGTAGTTTCATCCCTTGTGAGAATAATATAATTCAAGCCATTCAAAGAATAAAATGTTTTGTTTGTTGTTATTAATATACATGTTATGTTTCCTCATGAAGCTTGCTTGATTTGCTTCAGAGTATTTGTTAATATACACACTCTTGTTACATCGAAATGCCTTAGTTTTTCTAACTTTTCTTTTTGAGCAGTTGAAGATTGCTAACCCTTTATGATTGCCTATGAAACTAGAACACTTTTAATATTTTAAATTATAATAGCACTTTCTTCAAAAAATGGTTTTTTTTTGCCATTTGTTGAATTTCATGTGATATTACCAGTTTTCGTTGCATTTTACCCTCTCATTTATATTTAGTTGCTTATGAAGATTACATACATAACATGAAAAATACTTCCAATTTCCTAGTAGCTCTTTCCTTCCTAGCCTCTTAGATCTATTTAATTGGACGATACACAAATATATATGAATCAGACAAAGCTTAGTTTGGACTAACAAAAATTTGGGGTTAAATCATAGAGATATGAAGTGGTGTAGACTTTAAAGTTTTGTGGTACAATTGAGGACTACATTACAATAATTTTATTATATATTTTGATTTTGAAATACTGAGGTGGTTTGTTTATGGTTATGTGGTCCAGGACATCCATGGATAACCAGTGGTGGAGGAACAATAATTGTGACATATCTAAACTGAAAAGAAATTAAAACAAAAGACCACCCAACTCAAGTGTGTGGATATATAATATGCATATTTTATGGAGAACTGAGAAAAGGCTTTAGGTTTTGTTTTCCTTTCGAGCTGGTTATATATAAAGCTCAATACCAAGGTAGATAGGGAAATTTGGGTAATCAATGATCCATGAAGAAGATGAAATTTTGGCGCTTGCAGTTTGGAGCAATTGAGGAGAGTCATCTTCTTCACATAGTCCTTTTCTTTTTGTTGTTTTGGTGGATTCGATGTTTAGGATTAATTTAAGATGAATCTTGATAGAGACACTTATATAATGCTAATTTTTGGACATTCCTATGTTATTTTTTATTGTATATAGTTAATACACTCTATGTGATGCGATCTATCTACACGCCAATCTTCTTAGTCAGTACATTACTCCAAAGTTGAGAAATCCAAACGAGATGAAGATCTCAAAAACTTAGACTATTGAGTACAAGCCTCCACATCTTGTATATATATATATATATATATATATATATATATATATATATATATATATATATATATATATATATTAATTATTTTGAAATTAATCTAATTGTTTACCTACTTGAGGTTTTAGACTCGAGAATTTTCTTTTAAATTTTGCATATATTTAAATTTGACTCCTTTTATAAAAGAATTCATGAATCATAATTCTTATCGAAATAGAGTTGAGTGGTGATACTATCACAATTTAAATTATTATCGATACAATTATATTCATAATGATAAATTATGTTTAACAAATATAATAAGAAAGAAATATTGTGCAAAAAGGTTAAAAAAAATACCATTTGCCTCATTTATACATAAAAAGAATTTAAGTCCTCTTTTGGTAGATATATTTTATTTTGTGAGATTAATGACTCGATTATAATTGTACATGACAGGTGATATTTTTTTATCTTTTTTGATTGATCATAAGTGACTTAATTTTCATATTTGTGAAGTTTAAAATTATATATTGCTTTTAAGTAAATGCCAATATGTCATTATATGTGCAAAATGTGCCTCTTCCACTCTACTTTCTTATTTATACAATAGATAATCAAATATTTAGTTAAAAATGAAAAAAAAGATGAGTTCTCAATTGGTGGTCTGCTCATTTGTGATTAAAAGAGTTTAATACCTTATGTGGATATTTATGAAACTTAAAAAAAATAAGATTTTTATTCATTTACATCTTTTTATTTATTAACTTTTTAATTGCTTTTTAAGTTAGAGAGTCATAGAACTTTGGGGGAGTTTGAACTACATTACATTTATGCATTAATCTTCTTGTACATTGCTTTGTCCAATGCTTTGCCCTTCTCATTTGTCACAAAGGGGGGGAGTGTGTTGCACTTTCATGATTTATTTTGTTATACATATAGGGGAAGAACATATTTAGGATAAGAATGCTTTCCTAAATTTTATCTTATTTTAAGCTTGATTTGTATGAATGCATGCACTACAAGATTATTTTTTACTTTTTGCTTATTTCTATGTAAACTGAACTAATGTACAATGAGGATTTTATGCCAAGTTGTTGTATGTTTTTTCTATGTCATTTCAATTACTTAAGCTTGTCAAGTTGTAGCGAAGATGGATTCACAAGACCACATGATAGTTACACTAGTGTACTAGATGTGGATCCAAAAACTCTATCCTCCATATAAATTTGAGCAATAAAGATCTCATCACTACTCCTTTTAATGAATAGAGTCTTATTTACTCCCCCTCGAAAAAAATACCTTATTTAAGAGATAGTTGGTAAGTTTTTCAGACCAGCTTGAGGAGCTTGTTTCAAACCATAAAGAGCTTTGTTTAGTTTACAAACATGATTTTGAAATTTTGGATCAACAAACCCTTTTTCTTGTTCCATGTATACCTCCTCATTCAAAAATCCATTTAAAAAGGAAGACTTAACATTCATTTGATATAATTTGAATTTCATATGAAAATTTCTATATCTGTTGCCTTATTGTACCACATATCCTGGATTTCAGGGATGGCGAGGTGGTTGATGAGGTGAAAAACTCAAATTATATTAAATTGACAACTTGTTTTTCTATTTTTGGATCACTAATACCTTGAGTTTTGTTTGGTACTAATGATTCATGATAATTTGAGTTAAACTATGCTTGTGAGTGATAAGTACTCTAGGCAGTGTTAGCAAGTGGGGTTTTATATGTAAAGCCATGTGTCAGCTGGTAGTTTCCCTTATGAACCTTTTTCTTATTCACTCTACATATTATTAGTCTTTAGTTACTGATCACACCACTTTGGGTGGGGTTAGCTTTGGAAAAGAGTCAAGCTCGCATGTCAAACCAGGATATTATAGGGCAATAAGTGAGGGAATTATTAAATAATTCTGATAGAGGTCCTAGTTAATAGAGATAATGGGATTTTATTTATATCAGAGTTGTAACTGTTTTATTGCATAGTGAATTTGTTTGATACCGAGTGGTTTCCATTAGCAACCTAAGCATGTTATCAAATAGATAGAGCTTCTGTGTGGATTTACATTATTATATCTAGTGTTTGCATATCTGCATGTGTAGCTTCTCCAATTATAGTTTAAATGGTGTATAGTCCTACATACTAGAGTTTAAACTCTAATTAGAAACTTTTGATATTTATCACATTCTTTCCCTTTAATAAATTATATATCTACTACCTGTGTTTGAATGTATGTATTGCTGCTATGTTTGTCTATCATATGTTTTCCTCCCTATGATTTTCATGTTTGAGTTGTGTCCTTAAGGAGACAATATCTCTTTAGCCTGATTGTGTGTCGAGTTTTGGACTCTTTCAATGTTGTTGGATTATCAGTATGTATGTTAGAATAATCTAAGTTTCTATCATATATGTTCTAATATACTAAAAGTATACTCTAATTATAAATCTTATTTGTTATATGTTGTTCATTCTTTCTTTCTTTTCTTTGTAGTATGCCTATAGCTTTCTAATCATTATTTATGTTGTAGTAAATTAATTTGCATGCTCTTTGATTAATTTATCTTACTTATGTCTATTATATGCATGTAAGTTTGACGTGAATCTCTAAGGAGTCTATATCTCTTTACTCTGGTTGTGTCCCAAGTGTCGACCTTTTTATTTGGTTTGCTATGTTTAGATTGATCAAATTTTGTGAGAGTATAATTATCATTTACCAAATATGTTCCCGCGTATGAAGTCTTGAAGTGATTGGAAATCCTTTGTTGTTCAGTATGCATTCTTGTCTCACATGCTATTAATTTTTTACCATGCATATGTTTGTTTCTAGTTTGGATAGGAGCCTACGAGGCACACCGTTTCTAGTTTATTTACTGTAGATTGTATTTTTTTATACTTTCGTTGTGTAGTTTGCTTAATTCACATTTGTGAGGTTGGCTTGGCCGAATTGATATAGAGCTCACAAAAAGATTTCATAGGTTGATGTCTCTACCCCTTTTCTAGGTTTCAGTTACTTATATGAGTCTAAAGAACAATTGACCTCCATGTAATTGTTCTTATGTATAAGAATCCTTAATCGATATTAGAGTAGGTTAGCCTTGTTTTGGCTTAATTTCCTAGTTGCTCGATTCTAGAGCTCTATCTACATATGCACATACCTTGTGTATATGTGCCTTTTGTCTATACTAGTATGGGTTGTTGTTGTTTTGTAATATTTTTATCTCTATGAACCTTTGTTATTTGTATGTTCCCTCTTTTCTTGTTCATGCATATATCTTTCTCTCTCTATACTTCTTTATCTTGTATAGTATGTTACTTGTCTTACATGTTACTACGTCATACTGTTTGATCCTTTACTAGTATTCTCTCATGCTAGTTACTTTGACATGCTCTTTTTGTGTGTTTTCCTTGCTTATTACTTACTTCTTCTATGGCTATTTGCATGAGCATCATGTCACATGTTTGTTAGCATGCAGTGTCAAAGTATTAGGATTTTTCTTCTTATGTCATTTATATGCCATGCCATATAGAATGCATCTCTTCTGTTTTACTATGTTCTTCTTTCTTATACCTAGTACGTTGAGTGTCAATTCTTTGTTTACCTACTAGTGATTTTTTCATCGTTTGCCTGCATTTCCTCCTCTTGTGCTTTAGATGTCTGTTTAGAGAATTCTAGGGTGTGTTAAAAGTCTGAGAACATGAGTGTTTATCTATACTATGCTTGTTCAGGTTTGTTAAGTGCATTTGTATGTCATATAGCTTATTTACATACCTTTTAGACTTTTGACTTACATCCATTGTCGTGATTAAACTTGTGTGTTTAGTTGGCATTCTTGGTGTTTCGGGTGTTAACCCTATCTAAGCATGTCTCTTGTTTTTGTATTTGAATCTGAGGCTTTCCCTCAAGCTTAGATTTTTTTGTAGCATCCTTTTTTTAATCTCTCTTGGGGGTGTTATTTGTATTGCTCAATAATTAGTCAGTTTCTTTCCTTCCCTTGACTATAAATGATGTGAGTGTTGCCGATGATCTATTTTGAGGAAACTATATGCAATTTATTACCTTTTCTCTCTCTTTGGAGGCAACATTACATGGTTTGTGCTAATAATCTCTCTTGACACACATCCTTGTCTTTTTAGCCTATGATATCTTTTGAGGCCATCATTGTCATCTCGCTTGTTTATTGTATTTATTTTTTTGACTCTCTTTCTCTCTCTTTCCATGATTATTTTGTATGTTCTTCTATTATGCTATCATTTTTACATGTAAAATGAACTTATTAGGGACATTTGATGATATACGATTGGCATGCATTCAACTTGGATTGATATATGATTGTTTTGACATGTATATTCATTGAGTTTTTATATGGCTAATTTTTTGTATTTTATTTGAAATGAACATTTTCTTGCACATACCATAACTTAGTGAATTTGTATTGTTATTTTGAGAAGTTGGTATGGATCTCTTGCTTTGATGATTTGTATGTCTATAATAAACTCTAGAATACACTTTTATTATCTCTTGAGATGAAATCCTAGGTGCTACTTGGATAGAGAGAGGATTTAGGCCATCTTTGGATTGTTTGGATCTTTCAAGCCACCAATATTTTCTTATCCTTAATCTCCCCTCTTAGGCCTTTACATCATTCCTTCATTTCTTTGCACTTAAATACTAGCTTAGCCTAAATGATTATTCCTACTTAATTTTGATTTTGATTTGTTGAAATTTTTTTCCCTGTGATTGTTTGTGTTACTATCATGTTTAATGAAAAAAGAAAAAAGAAAAGAAAAGAATAAAGGAAAAGAAAGAAAACAAATGAAAAGGGAAAAAGGAAGAAAATGTAAAAGAAAAAGAAAAAGAGGGATTTCAGCGAATGAATGCTAAGTCATAAATAAAAAAGATCCCATGTTTGGAAAACTTTTGAGTGTTTAAATTTTGAGAAGTAAAATAAAATAACCTTTGTTTAAAGGTTTACTTCTTTTGGTAATAAGTTGGGATCATCTAAAAGTGTGCCTACGCTTAAATGTTTCTTCTCTTCTACCAAAACCTCAATCCAACATTTTAAGGTTTGAAAGACCTATTGATTTCTTCTTAGCTTGCATTTACTTTAGTAGAGAAAGGTTAAATGTGGACTTATGAAGTTTGCTACAAGTTGAGTTTATATTTCTATTTGCTTGGTCCACATAAGCATATCATATAGAGTAAACAATTTTAGCATAACACATATGGAACATGTCATCAAAAATTTAGTTATACCTTTACATGAATGCATCACGGATTCATGGACATGTGGTAATAGAGATCAATGTGTTCATCAAGTTGATGTTCCCAAATATTCTCAAGATCTTTTGCAAGAAATTGGCGCTCTAATGATTAGGGATAGATTTGGAAGATCAAGTTGGGTACAAGGATTAATTTAGGGAGAAATTGTTGTTTTAATTAATTGTGAGCATTTTATGTTTCATTTATCATAAGTCTTTTTTTTATCTTTTATTTTTAAGCATGGATTAGGCTCGACCACCAATAAATAAGCCCATTAGTCTTTAATCTCTTGAACTTACGCCTAGGGTTTTTCTTTAGGCTTGAATTTGTGTCTAGGGTTTTCATGAGGGTATGTTGTTATAAAAACGCAGCAGCTATGTAATTTGGAGGTAGACCACATATCATTAATAAAATTTTATTTCAAAGAGCTTCTTGCTTTACCTTCTTTTGTGTTGGATTGAATGCTTGAATTCGACTTATCAAAGGGAGTGATCATCCTTTGTGGCGTCTCAAGGTGAGGGTTTTAAAATTTTTGTTTCCTTATGGTTCTAATCTGATCATACCAAAGGTTAGGGTTTTAAGGACTTTGTTTGCTTAGGGTTCTAATCCAATCATCTTCAACACGTTTCTAGAAAATTGATTGTTCATATTCCTTTGAGTTTGTGAGTTCCTAGTGTTCTTCGCCTAGAGGTTCTGCATCATTTGGTATCAGAGCTTTGGTTGTTGAAAATAGGTTATGTATCAATATCTATCTTTGTTTGTGTTCTTGATTTCAAAAAAGAAATTTAATCTTGTTCTTGTTTCACTCTTTTTCTGTGTTTTCTTGATTCACAAAAAAAATCTATCCTTCAATTCTTTTAGTTTTCTTTCAATTTCATTTCGTTGTTTTCTTCTTTGGATTTCATTTTTTAATTTCCTTTGAGTCCCTGATTTCAAAAAAAAAAAAAAAAATTTGTCATTCAAGTCTTGTATTTTCTTTCAATTTCGTTATCATTGTTTTTGTCTTTGGATTTCATTTCATAGCTCTTTCTTAATTCTTTGTATCTTTTTATTCTTTATTTATGTGTTCAATCTATCTTTGTTCTTCAAAAAATGGAGAAAAAAATAGAAGAGGGCTGTTGGTCACAGTTTAAAAAATTTGATAAATCGTAGTTGCAACTTTAAATGGTCATAACTTTTGTTCTCGAATCTTTTGACCCAAATTCTATCGTTTACACCACTTACCAAAGGGTTAATGTTTTGTCACATATTTCTATGTTGTTTTCAGTTTTTGTTCATTAGGGGGTTTGAATTTATTTTTGTGAATTTTCTATTGATAGCAGCAGTAGTAGTAAAAAAAGGAGAAAAATAAAATAAAAAGGAAAACAAAGTAGCAAATTGTTCAAGAATTTTTTTTGTTTTCTTGTTCTTGTTGAAATCAGTTTTCCATTATTTTTTTATAGTTTCCATATATTTCATTCTAGAGAATCATCAAACTTGCTATCCAAGTATATTTATAAAAAAAACAAGAATCATATTTTGTTCAAGATTCTTTCTTTAGAGTCCTCTTTAGACCTTCTTTCTTTTTGTCCTCAATTAAGTTTTTTTAAAATTTTTATTTTCAAGACTTGAAAAGATTCTTTCTTCTTTAGAGTCCTCTTTGAATTTCTTTCTGTCATCATTTGCCTTTAAGTTTTTTAAATTATGATTTTTGAGATTATTACCAATAAACTAGTTGATTTTTGAGATTAGTTAAATTCCTTGGTTTTTTTAAGAACAAAAAAGGAGATTGGCTTGAGTTTTGAGTTGTAAATGGGAAGAGAAATTAAAAAAAGGGCCAAAATATTGTGAAAAAAATGAGTGATAACAATATGATTTGAGAGCAAACATGTGAGAGAGTGTGTGAAGAACACCACATTTTATTTCATTTTGTTTTATAGGTTGAAAACATGAGTAAGTAAGGAGGAGAACCATAAAAGTTCAACTTCAAATTCTTCATCAGAGTTGTTAATAACCAATTTAAGAGGCTGAATGCAGGGTTGGATGGTTTAGAATCCTTTTCCACTTCTGAGTCACATAGAAATCATGAGTTTGATGAAGAAGAAGATAATTTAAATATGGAGGAGAGAGAAAGTTATAAACGTGATAAAAAGGTTGACTCTAGAAAAGATAGCAAATGGGTAGTATAAAGATGAACATCCTACCTTTTCAAGGAAAGAATGATCTTGAGTTATACTTGGAGTAGGAAAGAAAGGTTGAACATGTATTTGATTTTCATAATTACTCCGAGGAGAAGAAAGTAAAGCTAGCAACCATAGAATTTACAGATTATGTTGATATATGGTGGTCAATAGGCGAAGGAATGGTGAGTGGCCTATTCAGTCATACGAAGAGATGAAATTGGTGATGCCTAAGAGGTTTATACCTAGCCATTACTATAGAGATCTATATAGAAAGTTGCAAGGGTTGGTTCAAGGTTCCATGAGTGTAGAAGATTATTATAAGGAGATGGAAATTTCCATGATTAAAGCAAACATGGAGGAAGATAGAGAAACAACAATGGCTAGATTCATTGCCAAATTAAACAGAAAAATTATTGATATGGTTGAATTGTAACATTACCTAGATGGAAGAACTACTACACAAAGCCATTAAGGTGGAGAAGAAAATCAAGTCAAAAAGGTTCAGATTTGGTTCATCCTCTAGTTCTCCGTGGAAATCAAATTGGAGGGACAACAAAGCTTCTTTTAGAACAAAAGGTGAAGAAAAGTCAAACAATTTAGTTGTTGTTCCTAGAGGTAAACCCAAAACTAAGTCATGTGATATCAAGTGTTTTAGGCGTCAAACAAAAGGGTTATGGTTGTACGAGCAAATGGAGAAATCGAAAGTGCTAGTTCAAGTGATGATGAAATGCCACCATTGGAGGACTTTTTTGATGTTTAAATGGAAAGACCTATGCATGGGGAATTACATGTCACAAGGAGAGTCCCTAATATACAACCTAAGAATGAAGAAGATGAGGAGAAAAGTGAGCATATTTTTCACACAAGATGCCTTGTGAAGGATGAGGTATGTAAGGTTATTATTGATAGAGGGAACTGCACTAATGTTGCTAGTATTTTATTGGTAGAAAAGTTGAATTCGTAAGGCAAAAGCAATCCAAATCGTACAAGCTATAATGGCTGAATGATTGTGGAGAAGTGAATGTCAACAAATAAGTCTGGGTTCCTTTTCTGAATGGGAAGTATGAGGATGAGGTTCTTTGTGTTATGGCACTCATGTATGCTGCTCATATTTTTCTTGGACGACTATGGCAGTTCGATAGGAGGGTGTCACATGACGGTTACAGAAATCATTATTCTTTTGACATTAATAACTGAAAAATTGTATTAGCCCCTTTTAAACCTTTATAAGCTTATGGGGACCAAATTAGGATAGCAAAAGAGCTCAAAAGAGAGAAAATTGGGCAAAAAAGAGAGAAATGTGAGTACAAAAGAGAGAAAAGTGATCACAAAGGAGAGAAAAGTGAGCAAAAAAGAGAGTGCATTGGCTAAAAAACATGAGATTAAGAGTACAATGATGGCATGACAACAAGTACTTGTACTAATGTACAAGGATGTTTATCTTTCTACTAACGATCTTAACTTATCTTTGCCTAGTGTTGTTGTATCTTTATTGCGGGACCTTGAGGATCTACTTCCTAAAGAGATTCCCTATGGATTACCTCCTTTGAGAGGAATTGAGCATTAAATGGACTCCATACAAGGATCCACGATACCAAATCAACCTGCTTACAGAGTGAAGATTCGAGGATGAATATTTTCGAAGCTGAGTGGAATAATGGAGATTGATGTACTGATCAAGTTGATGTTCCCAAATATTCTCAAGATCTTTTGCAAGAAATTGGCAGTCCAATGACTAGGGATAGATTTGGAAGATCAAGTTGGGTGCAAGGATTACTTTAGGAAGAAATTATTGTTTTAATTAATTGTGGGCTTTTTATGTTTCATTTATCATAAGTCTTTTTTTATCTTTTATTTTTAAGCATGGATTAGGCTCAATCCACCACTAAATAAGCCCATTAGTCTTTAATCTCTTGAATTTGTGCCTAAGGTTTTTCTTTAGGATTGAATTTGTGTCTAGGGTTTTCATGAGGGTATGTTGTTATAAAAATGCATCAGCTATGTAATTTGGTGGTAGACCAAATGTCATTAATAAAAGTTTATTTCAAAAAGTTTCTTGCTTTTCCTTCATGTGTTCTTAATTGAATGCTTGAATTCGAATTATCAAAGGGAGTGATCATCCTTGGTGGTGTCTCAAGGTTAGGGTTTTAAACTTTGTTTCCTTAAGGTTCTAATCAAATCATCTTCAACACGTTCCTAGCAAATTGATTGTTCATATTCCTTTGAGTTTGTGAGTTCATAGGGTTCTTCACCTAGAGGGTCTACATCATATGGATATTTATGTTGATTGTAATGACTATTCATTAAGGATGCTTTGATTTGTTCAATATGCTTTGGTTGCTACCCTTTTTTATATTTCTTATTGTCTTTTATATGTAGATGATTTTGTGTTGGGAGTTTTGAGAGTAAGATGCATAATAAATTTATTACCATATGTTAGGGATGAACAACGGATCAAAATTTCCTATGTTTGGCCAATCTGAATCTGATCCAATCTGATCCAAACAGATTTGAAGATTTTCAATCCGAATCCTATTCGATTATATATTCAATCAGAACCAATGTGAATCCAAACAAATCAGAATGATATTAAACTTTATTTATAAATTAATATCATATATAAAACCAACATATATAAATTTAAATTTCAAATTGATAGGTTTTTAAGAAATATTATTACTTCTAGTTTACAACTAAAAAATTAAAAAATATATCTGTAAAATTATTAAATTTTATAAATATTCATTATTATTTTTAAGCTAAAATAATAATATAATATAATTATGGTATGTATAATATTTAAATATAACATATTATTAAAAAAAATATTTATTTATAATTTAGTAGTAATTTGATTCAAATCGTATACAGTGGTTTATAAAATCTTTCAATCTGAATCCTATCTAACTATCAAATTTATCAATCCAATCTGATCTGAATGTGACAGATTGGATAGGATTTCTCAAGGCGGATTGATCGGATTATTTGTTCATCCATATCTCACATGCATACTTTTAAAAGGAGAGATGTGTTTCATTTGTATGGTGTAAAGGGGAGTCATGTGTGTGTTTGGCATCCTTTTTCTTTGTTCTACTTATGAGTTTATATTATATTATTGTGTTCTTGTGATGCTCCTTTCTTCTTTATATCACTATGTATGAACCATGCATAAATAAAACTGTAAACATGACTTGTTGCATGCATTATTTACAATGGTTTTTATTTCATGTGTCTTCTTATGTGTTTACCTTCTTCCATGTTATTGTGAGTTATTGCAAATTTATAGCTTTTAGTTGATAGCCTGGTATTTATCATTGGAATGCATGACACATATTTTGTTTGGTAGACTAGGATATCTTTTCGTATGTGTGTGCATAGTATGAGATGAGGTTATAGGATTGAATACACTCAAGTATTGTTCAGGAAAGTTAGTTGAATCATTAGGAGTGTGTCAACTAAGAAGATAGTTAGACTCCTAATCAACTCCTTCTTAGGGATTTGCTGACATATTTAAGTGGCGTTGATGTTTGGGGGAAGATTGTTAAGTCACTAAGTGTGTACCAACTTGAAAGATAGTTGGACTCTTAGTTAGCATCTTCTTATAGAGTCGTAGACATATTTATGTGCCATTGGTATTTGATTGCCCGTCCTATTGATGTGTTGTATGTATATGTTCTAGATGGATTTCAATAAGAAACAAATCTTAACCTTAATTCAAAACATAGATCAACAAGTACAAACTAAGATTTCTAGAACAAAAAATAAACCTATAATCTAGGTAGAGATTTATGAATCAAATAGCAATTATGAATACATAGAATTGAATTTGACTAGAATAGTTATAGAGTTATGAAGCACAAACAAGACACTCTCAACTACAAAAGTAGAATTCATGGATGCAGCTGCATATGCTAGTCAAGCTATTTGGATGAAGAGGATATTACAAAAAACTAGTTTGGAGCAAAGTAAGTGCAGCACCACAATCCTCTGTGATAATAGCTTCACTATGAAGCTATCAAAAGATCTTGTGCTGCATGGTCAAAGCAAGCACATTGATTTGTGCTTTCATTTTCTTTGCGATCTCACATAAGAAGGAGTGGTTGATGACTCTATAAAAATTTTAGTGAAAAGGGGTGAAGATATAAGTTTTGGAATTTTTTGGGAATTTTCTAAAATGTTTATGGATCTTTTAATAAATTTTTAACGTAGGACAAATCAGAAGCTACAACGTGGCATGCCATGCAATTAGAGGATCTGACTAGGTAGGCCATGTGGATGCCATACAAGCACGGAGAGCAAATCATGTTGCACCTTATGTGAAGAGGATGAAACATGGGCCATGTGTTAGCGCGGTGTTCAATCTGAGTTTAGAAATCAGTCAACTCGCCACACCACGTGTTACCACCCCATTGTTTTGCATGTTCCACCCGTGCGCTATGCCATCCATTCCTACGAATAACGTCATGCCACATGTTGGTGACTCATCAAGAGTTGACTCTGACTAGTCTCCCATGCCACCCGTCACTCCCTAATTTGCCCAATGAATTTTCTATGGCATATGTCACGTTGTGATTGGCTAAAACTATCAGTTTTGATTGTTTTGATCGTAGCCCTTGATCTGAAGGTGATTGGATGGTCCAAATTGCACCTAAGATTTATTTAAGCCCCTAATCACTCCATAAACCCTTATTTTCCTCCATTAGCATAAGTTTGGTCATTTTTTGGAGCTAAAAATTGAGAAAAATACCCAAAAATTTAATAGACCACACAATTTTGGTGGAGATTTAAGAGGAGATTAATACTACAATTCAAGATATTGATTGTATTTCTTTTTCTACTCTTTTCTTTATAAATTTTTATGTATTTCTTTATGAAAAATGTGAGTTTTATGAACACAATTATGTGTAATTAATTTATTAATCTAAAGATCTTATGAACCCAATTTTCACCATATGATGATCTAAAATGTTAACCCAATTATAATTATACTTTAATTATATTATTTAATCTGATTTTTATGCAATTAATTGTTTGGCCAACAATTCATCTATAGAGGTAATTAAATAGATTTGAGAGAATTATTTAGTTGTTTGTCTTGATTAAATAAAATGCATAGTTTCTAGGCAGAGATGTATGATTCTTATGTATGTGATCCATAATTGATGGACTTAAAATTAATATCTTAAAATTAGATGCAGTATCTCTAGTGAGCAAACTTTTAGGGTATAATCCCTTAGAAGTCCTCAAATCATTCCTGAGGATGTTAGTATCTTACACGTGGCGGCTAAAAATTCTGATGAAGAATTGTTTCAAGAACCGTCTATTGAAATTACAAATTTAAGTTGCCAAAACCTGATGGCTATAATACCTACTAGGTCCTCAGACTTAGAAATAGGCACCCACACATTCCAAACCATCCAACAAAAATATAATTCCTCATCTGTTTATGAATGGATGAATATCAAATACTAAACCTATTACACAGCAAATGACCATGGTGTCAAATATTTATAAAACCCAGTTTGGAACTTCAGACAAAATAGTTTTTGAACTCCTCATAGTTGGTTCTTTAGGCCAACTAAAAAGATGATGGGATTTCCATCTTACCAAGTAACAACAGTTGGATATCTTGAGTTCTATCCAAATAGTAAAGGATAGGGAACCCATTCTCGATCATTAGGGAAAACCTATCCAAAATGTAGTATCAACTTTGATATTGACAATATCACCACATTTTATTGGTGACTCCTCGTATTTAAAAAATAAAAACGCTGAACTCCTTTCAAATCTTTGGTGTAGAAAAATCTTTGATTTCCACTGATACAAAATAAACTTTCTTAGTAGAGTTTTGCTTAGGGAAGACTTTAACCAACCCCATTGGAAAGAAAAGTTCCTTATAGGATTTTCAAACTTCCAAGGAGAGAAAGTTAGAAACAAAATATTTGAAAGCATGAGGAATTACATTATCCAATATGATCAACTTACTTACGTTGAATTGATTAGCTGTACAAAAAAATAAGGACTTCCAGTATGCAAATACTTGAAGTTACAAAAATTAATCAAAAAAATAAATACGTGAAACCCATAAAGAATTAAGTTCTTATTGTAAACAATTTGATGTTTCTCTTACCAAAACCAAATACTGCAATATGATTTGTCGAGAAATTCCCCATAAGAGATCTCCTAAAAACCTAGGAGCCTCTTCAAAAATCAACTTTAAAAGCATCACTTGCTATAGATGCGGCAAGAAAGGTCATACTTAAAAATATTGTTGAGTTTCCAAAAAACTCAAGAAACTAAAACTTGAGAAAAAGACTCTCCAAGGAGTCCTTGTCCTTAGTGAAACCTATGAGTTTGAAGCCTATTCTATAGACTCTTCTAATAATCAAAACCATAAAGTTAGTAAATTATTCACAACCAATTCTAATCTTGATAGTCAAAACTTCTCTTTTGATGAATTAATCACAACTAATTTTGATAAACCAAAACAAGAAATTCAAACAAACTTTGTATAACAAATAATTTCTAAATATAAAAAAAAATCAAATGGAAGGTTGTGAACCAAACTTCCAAGAAAAATATATTCGTAACAAAAACCATGTTTTGTAAAAACTGCATATCATGTGCATATTTCCAAAATTTAACATAAACTCTTGCTTATGGCAAAAAAATCTTACGTTTCCCTACAAAAAGATAAAAATTCATTACTAGATTTTCTAATGCGAGAATACTCACAAAACCTAGCGATACCAAGAAAATAAAAGGATAAACCATTAATCAAACCATTTTATTCTTTAAAGAACATTTCCTCTTCAAAACCTGGTATCTCTTAGAAAGAATAACCACTACCTATAACCATTTCTTCTTTCAAACCCATTATCATCTGGTTTGAAACAAACCAACCCATAATTCAAAAAGAATCACAATCCAATAACAAAACCAACCAAAATCAAGAGTGGAATATGTACCTTTTTGAATATCCAAATATACTCAAAACTCTTCAAAGTCATCTTCACAAAATTGAAGATAAAAAAAGTCAAAGGCCTCAGCCTCTGCCGATATAACTTCTAATCTTATTGAAGATAAAAGGGATGATACTTCTTCCAAAAATATTTCTCAAAAAGAGGAACCATCCTCATTCATAATCTCTAAAATAAAGAAAGGATAGTCATCTCCAAAACCATTTAAAATAATCTTCAACGCCCATTGGTTTTAACACCAAGTAGTTTATTACAAATTCATAAGTCAAACATACTAATATAATTAACATAATTATAATATTCCACTATTCTTATCTTGTTCAAAAAATCCAAATCAATCTATAACCTTAAAACTGCTAACCCAGTTAAAATAGTTGACATGGTTAACACAAACAAATCTATTTGGGAAACTCCAATTGATACTATTGAGGTTGAAAACCCTCAATTGAAACTTATCAACATCCTTTATAACAAAACCCAAAATAAAGAGGCTTCTCCTCTTTAAAACCCCTAAGAAGATTCCACTTCCAGCATTAAAAATATTGTATTTCAAGAAGAGCTAACTAGGCTAGAACATCTAAACCAAAAAACAAATGTTTCCTCCACCTCTAACATGGGTACCTCAGAAACAAATCAAACCATTCTCGAGAAGAGAAAAACCAAACCCTCTTCTTTTTTTAGAAACCAGTACTGAAGAAATAACAATAGATGACTTTGAAAAGTTACTAGATGACTATTGGTAAAACCCTAAAACTCAGAGTATAAGTATCTAAAAATTAGATATAAGTATATATGATGAGGAAATTTTCCAAGAACTTACCAACTCCAACACTGGTCCAATGGTTCCAAATATTCCTCAAACAAAACCAAATAATATTAGTATCTTACCCTTAGTTTCTCGTATTGCAACATCACTAAAAACATCACAGAGTATTGATATCTTAAAATTATATGCCAATATCTCTAGTGAGCAAACTTTTCAAGTATCATCCCCTGAAACTCCTTAAATACTTTAGGAACCATCTTCTGAAATTACAAAATCAAGTTGCCAAAACTTGATAGCTATAATACCTACTAGGTCCTCAAACTTAGAAATAGGCAACTAGCCATTCAAAAAAATGGAACAAAAATATAATGCCTAATGTGTACGAATGGAATATTGATGAGAAAAATGAATATCAAATTATAAACCTACTATAGCAAATTACCATGGTGTCAAATGCTTATAAAACCAAGTTTGGAACTTCAAACAAAATAGTTGCTAAACTCCACATAGTTGGCTTTTCCGGCCAACTAAAAGCATGATGGGACTTCCATCTTACCAAGTAACAACAGTTGGATATCTTGAGTGCTATCTAAATAGGCAAGGATGGGGAACCCATTCTCAATCATTATGGAAAACCAATCCAAAATGTAGTATCAACTTTGATATTGACAATATCACTACAATTTATGGGTGAGTCCTTATATTTAAAAGATAAAAATGCCAAACTCCTTTTGAACCTTTGGTGTTCAAAACTTAGTGATTTTCACTGATACAAAACAACCTTCCTTAGCAAATTTATGCTACGAGAAGACTTTAACCAACCCTATTGGAAAGAGAAGTTCCTTTTAGGACTTCCAACTCTTATGGGGGAGAGAGTTAGGAACAAAATATGTGAAACAAGAGGAAACTACATAATTCCATATGATCAACTCACTTATGGTGAATTGATTCATTTCACCCAAAACCAAGGACTTCAAACCTATAAAGACTTGAAGTTACAAAACAACTGAAAAAAGAAATGCATAAAACCAGAGAAAACTAAGTTCTTACTAGAAATAGTTTGATGTTTCTCTTACCAAAACCAAATACTACAATACAATTTTCATTGTAAATATGTACAAGAGATCTCCCGAAAGTTCAAGAGCCTCTTTAGAAACAAACTTTAAAAACACCACTTGCTACAGATGTGGCAAGAAAGATCATACTTCAAAATTTTGTCGAGTTTTCCAAAAACTCAAGAAACTAAAACTTAAGGAAAAGACTTCCCAAAAGGTCCCTCTTCTCATTAAAACCTCTTAGTTTGAAGCCTATTCTCAAGATTCTTTTGAGGGTTAAAACCCTCAAAATAATGAATTGGTCAAAATTAATTCTAATTCTAGAAAACTAAACAAGAAAACTTTGTAAAGTAAAGAGTTTCTAAATATCAAAACTTTTTTTCCAAAACAAAGGTTGTAAACCAAACTTCGAAGAAAAAGATGTAAAACTCCAACTATATTCTACATAGGTCTTGGTAGATTTAGGTTAATCCAAAACACCATTGTAAAACAACATCTACTGTGCCATTTGGACAGTATGAATGGAATGATATACTCTTCGATTTAAAACTATCCTTGGAAATTTTCATTGTTTATATTGATGATATGCTAACAAAACATTTCAATACTTTCTTTTTCACCAATGAAGGAAATCATTTTTACCCAGGGAAGAAAGGGTTGATTTCCCAATATACCTCTAACCACAAGATTACTTATCACAAAGATTGTTCACCAACAATCTCGTGTATTACCAAACTGCAATCCAATTAATTGCACTAAAGATTTTCATTAAGGATTGAAGCTTTACACAAGGGATTTACCAAGAACCACTTGAAAGGGAAAACCACTACCGAAACCCATTTCTTCTTCCAAACCCATTACCATATGGTCCAATGACAAAACCAACCAAAATCAGCTAGAGACCCAAATCTTCGTAGGTATAACTTATAGATTTATTGAAGATGAGAAGGAAGAAAATTCTTCCTAAAATATTTCCCAAAAAGAGGAGCCATCCTCATTCATAACCTCTAAAATATTGAAATGAGAGTCTTCTCCAAAACCATTTAAAGTAATCTTCAAAATAGAGAAAGCGGAATCATCTTTTCCAAAATCCTTTTTGAAACAAACTGAGTATATTTTTAAAACTACTCAGAATATTATAACAGTTTTGCAAGGTTTTCATAACAAAAATCCTTATATTTCTGTAGAAAAACTATTTTCAAAATGAGAATTCCATAACAAGAATGCTTTACAAAATATCTTCAAAAATTGGTTCTATGGAACTTGGAACCTAACCAAAAACCCAAAATACAACAGAGTATTTTGGATTCATCTATTCCTCAAAGCTTCCATTATTGGAATCATGAACCAAGGTGGTTCAGTACCTCATTTATCCAAAACCTAGAATATTCCTCATTCTGGATATTCTATTTTAAACCTGCCTAAATGCCTTGGATGCATACCTACTAGTGGAAGTCTTTTCGATCCATACCAAGAATCCAAGAAAGTCATAACTTTTTCAAAACACTCTTAAAACCTACAAAGAGTGGAAGAAATTTCACAACCACGTGCATTTTCCCTACAAAACCATACAATACGCCAAAACTGAGCTTTAAAGTCAATTAATAACCAACTTTAAATCAATTTAAAATCGGTTTAGTGAAACAACTTTGAATGTTGTGACTTAAAATTTAAAGTCGTTTCACACATTAAACCTACTTTAAATGTAAATTCAAGTGATGGACAACACCCAATGTCCCTACAGTAATTCCAAAACTGATGGTGGAAGAATGCCATAAAGAAGTTCAACTTTCCCAACACCAGCTCTTGGCCCAAAAGGCCAATGCATATACATTACTCATTGTATTAAGAATAGAAGAACATCTAGACACCATACATCCATTAGCATAAGATAAAATAGGATGACAAGGAAGACTATTTCAAAACATATGAAAAATGGCCCTTGGGAATTATCCATGTAAATTGGCCTTTGGACCTCCTAAGTTGTATTAGGGTTAAAAGCCCATCTACTTGTATTTGGGTTAAAAGTGCATGTACTTGTATTAGGGTTAAAAGCCCATTTATTATAAAATGTATAAGCCTAATACATACGGTCTCAAAAGGGTTCAAAGCCCATCATGGTAACATCAATAGGATGTCACTAAGACATCAAAATCATGGTGACATCAATATGATGTCACTAAGACATCAACATCATGGTGATATCAATAGGATGTCACTAAGAAATCAACATCATGGTGACATCAACAGGACGTCACTAAGACATCAACAGTCAGCACTATTGAGTTAGTAACAAAGACAAAACAACTATAGGAGTGACTGACAATGCACTATTCAAGCTACAGTGCAAAGCATTGTTCACCAAATAGTAACAACATATTCTATAGTATAAAGTTGGTGACATAACTCTATTCACAATAGTGTACGCATCTCCAACAGTAAAAAATTTGGCTATAAAAGGAGTGCTCATCTCCATTCAAAACCAAGCCTTGTTTAAATAACTATAAGCATTCTCTCTTAAAACCTCCCATACACCTATCCTTCCCATCTTCATAAAAAATTCTTATATATTCTCCTGTTTATGTAAAATTTATTTATCTTTGTAAGTGTAATTTATTTCTTTTATTTTCTGTATTTCAATTTTAATATCTATATTTTGTTTGTAATACTTATGACTAGCTAAGCCAGTTAACCTTATTAATATATTATGCTTGTTTATTAATATTGTGCTCTTATTCTTTAGTATTACCACTTTGATTAACTCTCCAAATCCTTGGTGTACTTATCATATCAAAGCCAAAGGGGATGTTGAATGAGTTATTACAAATTGTAGATATGCATTTCTATATAATGTTTATAATCTAGTTATGCTATAATTATTTGTATTAATTTACAAAGGGTATCTGAAGATACAGCATAGTAATAGTTCTTATTAACTATGTTATTATATTTAGCTACTGTGTTTGTACTTGAATTTTTTATAAAAACCAAAGAGTTTGTTAAGATGTGGCATATTATAGTTTTGTTAATTATATTAGTATGTTTGACTTAAGAGTTTGTACTAAACTCCTTGGTTTTAAAACTAATAGATGTTAAAAATTATTTCCAAAGAATAAAACTTATTTTAAACATGTCCTTCAATGTAGGGGTTGAAAGGTTCGAGTCAAATTGCTTGTTATAAGACTATATAGTACTTGATCTATTTACCATATATGAAATAAGAAAGGATTAACTCCATGAAATAGTTCCTATTGATTTATATAAAGGAATTTACTTGTGGAATATGACTACTAAGTCAGAGATGGTAATAAGTCCCGAGGTTGAGGCAGTAAATCCATGTTGTGGTGATAAGTATGACTAGATAAAATGGGTAAATACTTTATAGTAAAAGATGAGTATTAAATCTTGTTAATCAAAGTCCTTCATCTGTTTTTCAAAACTTATATGGTAAAAGGATGAGTTCTGTAAATTAGAAAACTATGTTTTCAATAGAGCTTTCCAATCTTCTTATTCAATGGGCAGATGATGAATGAGTCCTAATTTAAAGTAAAGAGATTTTGACCCGTTGCCAATTTTGGCTAAAGTAAGTACGAACCATTAGTTGAATAATATGATATAGTTCTCACACAATAAGACTTAGTATGAATTCCTTCAACCTAATAGGTCAGTAAAACGATCAAAGTATAGGTATGAACCATTATTTGAATGAAACTATATAGTCCTTACAAAAGGAGTCCTATTACTTATGAATTTATTTAACCCAATAGGTCGGTAAAATGATCAATGTACATGTGATTATAATTAAATGAAAATTCAAATAGTATAAATGATGAATTATATCTTATGTAGAACTTTGTCAACTTACTCTTATTGTTTTCCATTGTTAAAAGTTACAATTAAGTATCTTGATAGTTGATTAAAGAATCTTACACTTGGATGCTAAAACTTATGAGGAAGAACTATTTCAGGAGACATTTTCTGAAATAGTTCTTCATCAAAAGTTTTACCATCCAAGTGTATGATACTATCATCTTGAGGAATGATTTTAGAAGTTTCAGGGGATGATACCTAAAACTTTTGCTCACTAGAGATACTGGCATCTAATATTAAGATGTCAATACTCTGTGATATTTTAAGTGATGTTTGAATATGAGCATCTAAAGGTAAGATACAAATATTCTGTGGTTTTGTTGGAGGAGTTTTTGGAACCATTAGACTAATGTTTGAGTTGGTAAGTACTTGGAAAATTTCTTCAGACATAATTATATCTAGTTTTGACATACTTATACTCTGACTTTTAGATTTTTCATAATCATCATCTAGTAACTTATTGAAATCATCCAATGTGATTTCTTCAGTACTGATTTCTAAAAAAGAAGAGGAGTTGGTTTCTCTCTTCTCGAGAATGATTTGATATGTTTATGGAGTACCAGGGTTAGAAGTGGAGGAAACATCTATTTCTTAGTTTAGATGTTCTAGCCTAGTTAGCTATTCTTGGAAGACAATATTTTTAATGTTGGAAGTGGAATCTTCGTGGGGATTTTGAAGAGGAGAATCTTTTGTATAAGGGATGCTAATAGGTTTCAATGGAGTGTTGTCAATCTCGATTGTATCAACTAGGGTTTCCCAAATAGATGTTTTGGTGTTAACCATGTCAACTGTTTTAACTAGGTTAGTTGTTTTAGGGTTTTGGATTAATTTGGGTTTTTGAGAGGATAAATCCAATCTTTTTTGGTGGAGGATAAATCCAATATATTTTCCCTATTTGAAAATTTTCAAGATACCATTTTTTTAATGTGAATATTATGTTTTTGATCATGATCTATACATAATAGTTTTATGTCTATCATATTAAATTCTTATTCATAGGTTATGACTGAAGAAAGTGATTGATTCATCTCATAGTTTTGTTCTCCTCTTTTTGGATTTTAGAGGAGAAACCTTTTGTTTAAGATGAGGGTTTTCATTCTCTACAATTTTGGTTTTAGCTTTCAAGTCTTGGAGATGACTTTATGGCTTGTCATTTTGGTTCTTCCTATCAAGGATAGTGGTAAGGTTGGTTGAGGGAAGTTTATTGGCTATGGTAAGAACAAGGTCATTTATTTTAACAAGTGTATCAAGAATTTGACTATGTTCTTTAGTTAATAGAGTTTTTCAGAAGAGAGGTTATAGTATCTTTTTAAACAATTTTTTTATCATATATATATGATACCATAAGTGTATCAAGGATCTAGGGGGTTAACCAAAGAGGTAATACTGAAGAATAAGAGCAAAAGATTAATAAAGATCCATATTATATTGATAAGGTTAGGTGGCTTAGCTGACCATAAGTATTACAAACAAAATATAAATATATAATGAAAACTTAATTACAGGAACTCAAAACAAACTTAAACAAAATTAAAACTTACTTAAATAATTATAATTGAAGGTTACAAAAGGAAACTATTATTAAAGAGAATGGGTATAGAAACTTGAGAGCAATGAAAGTATGAGTGGTATATTATGCAGTTGATTTTTTCGATTCCTCTAACTGGGAATGGCCATGTTTTTATAACCATAGTGATGTACTAATGGAGATGCTTTTACTTGTTGTGAACAATATTTTTTTGCCAACTTTATACTGTAGAATATCCTAGTATTGTTATGAATAGTAAGCACCTTTTACTATTTTGTGAATAGTGGCTTGTCTGTTACCGTTCCTTGTTTTGTCTTTTTCTATAGATTCTATAGTAACTATTACAGTGACCTACTATAATGAATTTTGATGGGCTGAAGATTTTGGTGAGCCATTGTATGTGCCATTTACAAATAAAATGGGTTGTTAAACTTGGTACATGAATTGGGATTTTAACCCTAATAAAATTTAGGCTTGCAAACTCGTAATATAAATGGGCTCAGAGTCCCATTTGAATATTTTAAATTTCATAGATGATCTTTACCCATAAAAAATAATATATCTTCCTCCTTTTTCTGGTTGGATGCTTTGTTGGACGGTTCCTATGATTCTTGTGATAATTTCCTTATGATGTCCAAGAGTTGTTCCTAGGTTTGTGCATTGGCAATAAGGGTATTAGTGTGAGCCCTTTTGCCTAGGATCATAGATATGTGTTGAATTTCTTCAATTTATTATATTCTATGACCAAATTTGGTTAGCCATTATTCGATGGATGGTATGAGAAGGGTTTTGGGGATCATGAAATATAACCCCCATTTTACCTAAAATATTAAGGTGATATTAACTACCTCGGATATAACAGGTTTAAAGACCGATTGATATACCCAGGGAAGGTATAATTTGGTGAAGAAGATACACAGAGGATGGAATTTTTTTTCATCCACTTTGGGTTTGAAATGGGTAATGAAGGCTTGATACCTTTCCTACACTACTGGAATGGGGATTGCTAGAATAAAACCAAAAATATTCCACAAGTTGTGAAACTATGATTGAAATTTTGTTGGATTGATAGTTTTTTGAAAGAAAAAGAATAACCAGGAATGTTGATTATTCTTGTTTTGGATGAGGAAGGCATTAAACTAGGCTTGGTAATAATCCCAATAATTGTAGGTTTTACAATAGGGTTGTGTTGTGTTGACACTGACTAGAAATGCTAGAAATTTTGATAGATCATTTTCCCCATCTCATGGAGATATGACTTTGAAGAGTTTGGTGGTGGAATATTGGATATCGGCTTGGTTGGGGTAGAGGAAATGTTTGAATTCTACACTATTGGCTATTTCCAAAATACTCTCATAGTATTATGGTGTTTTGAAATTATACGAAGGCCGATAAAACATTTTTTGCCAAAATAATTTTGAACATTTAAATAAGGATTCTTATCTTGGAACCCTTTTTCAATGATCTTAACCATATGAGTGTCTGGTTTAAAAAAAATACTCAAATGAGGGTTTTGAAAAAGTTTGGGAAATAATCTATGTTGTGGTAAGTTTTTCAATTCAAGGTTTTGAAATAATGATTTTTTTGTTGGAAGATGGTTCTTCCTATTTTTCCTTATATTTACCTTTGGAGACAAAGGTCTCTTTTGGCAATCATTCCAATGGCTAGAGGAAAACTGAACAATAAATTCTATATAATGCTAGACTTGTTTTAGGATCCTCTGAAAGCCACTGTCGGTGGCATCGATTTCTATTATCTTAGGAAGGGTTCGATTTGCAAGGTGTAAACAAGGAATATTTTGGACTTGTGCTATTATTCTTTGCACAATTCTTTTGTGTGCTACTGTCCAAGGCTTCAAAATTTTCTTAAGCCTGTTATGGAGTGGTTTTTTCAATCGATTGATATTGGGACAACAATCAAGAACATAATTTAAGCTCCTAGGGAATCTCTGAAGTTGAGTTTTATCCGTGATCTTATTAGGGAGCTTTGTTTTAAACTACAAATATTGTTCGATTGGAATAATGGTTCCATTAGACACATTATGTTTGAAAAACCTGATATTAAGTTCGAAAAGAGTAATCCTTTTGACTGGTAAGATGAGACCACTCTTTTTGATAACATGAAAGAAGGTTTTAATGTGTCGAATATATTATCCGACAATCTTTGGAAATATAAGTTCATCACCAATGTAGACAAGATATATTTTGAATATGGATTTAAAATTTCGTTCATAATCCTTTGGAATTTTGAAGGTGCATTTTTGAGCCCAAAAGGCATGCATTCAATTCATATTGTCTGAAAGGAACAATAAATTCCATTTTATATCTATGTTTTGGTTCGATTTGGATTTGTCAAAAGCCTGAATTCATTTCAAATTTTGAGAATAATGATGAAGAATGGAGTTTTTGAAGAAGGTCTTTTTTATTTGGAATAGGGTACCTAATCCATTGTAAAGCCTTGTCGAGGGGTTTACAGTTGATGACCAATCGAGGTGTTCCTATTTTGATCTAAATTGATTTGTTGACATAGAAAGCCACATAACTCCACAATGATTTCTATTATGAATTTAATTTTTTAGATAATAAATTGTTGATCTCTTTCTTACAAAATTGTTCTAGGTCAGTATTCATTTAAATTGTACTTGCTTTTTTGGGATATCCCTTTTATGAAAGGTTGGTTTATATGGCAAGTCAACCATATGTTCTCGTCTATCCAAGAAGAAATTGGGTCGTAACAAACCTCTAGGTTTTGAAGTTCTCTTTCTACGGTGTAAAATTGAACTTGCTTTTTGAGATAGAGAACGTCCTTTTCTCTATGCCTCATAAGGGTAGAAATGTCATTTTGATGGATGGAATTGGCTCGAATGAGAGTTAGATTCCAATTTTTGGGTTTATCGATGAAGAGAAAACTGAAGGTTTCATCTCCAATTTTAAAAGAGATCTTATCATGTTTGACAAGATATAGAGTGATAATATTCATGAATGGTGTACTTAAGATAACCTTATAGCTAATATAAGATACCATTACGAATGAGGTTTTGATCGAGAATTTGTTGTTAAGGATTACAACTTCAGCTTCACCACTAATGGTTGAGTTGAGTTGCTCATTTTTTTTTTGGTGAAACTATCATGGGAAAAGTTTTGGATTGATACAATTAAGATCAATACATATGTTGAATATTGCTACTATCTCAAGTTTTGAGTTGTCTAGAAATATAAGGGTGACTATGATCCTGTACTTCCAACTGGTGATTTCTCTAAGAAGATGGAACATGTGTTCTGGAATATTTTCCATAGTTTAAAGCTTGCAAGAATTTTTTTCACCTATTTTTTCGAGTTCTTCATCCAATTCACTTAGGGAATCTTGGTTTTGATTACCAGTATTCTGGTTGGCAACTAAGGATTGCAGTGAGGTCATAGTGGAATGTGCTAGTTGATGGAAGTTAAGAAGGTTTTGATTGTAGCTAGGTTTTGGCCAAGGTATTGGTCAAATGAACCAAGTATAATTAGGTAAGATCAAAGTCATTTAACCTAAGGATTTTTTCTTGGAGTTGATTATCTTCCTTTGTTAACATATTGATCTTTTTGGATTGATGAGTTTCAAAGTCAATGGATACATCAACTTTAGGATTTTGGTCATCAAATTCTCCATTCCAAAGTTCATATTCAGATGATGATGATTCATCTACCATTAAGGTACAAATTTTATTTAATGTTTCTTCTTTGAGGTATAGCTCGTGAATGTTTTTAATTCTTTTGCAATAATTTGCACTATGGCCTTTCTTATCGCATTTATAACATGTAAACTCTTTAAATTTTTAAAGGGTTTATTATAGGTTTTAGATTAATGTGGAGACTACATCCTGAATAGGTTCTCTATAATGATCGAGCATGGGTTTTCCATACTCTTCAATTAGAATAGCATTGAAGATATCTAACTCTTCAATGAGTGTTTTTTCTGATTTACCAGACCAGGTTTTATAAGCATTTGGATGCCATGGTCATATGCTATAATGTGTTTAATATTTGATGTTTTTTCATACCATCTATGTCCCTTTCATAGATAGATATTACATTATATCTTGGTTGTATAACCTAATTTGGTTGGGTACTTACTTCTAACTGTGGGTACCTAACTGGAATAGGTTGTTGCCAATCTAATTTTTAAATTTAAGGGGCCAATTCAGGAGATGGTTCCTGAAAATATTCCTTATCAAAGGTCGTAAGTTCTTGATTATTTAGAACATTAATACTATGAGGTGGATTTTGAAGGGTCTTAGGTGTTTGAGGCGACTCAAGGAAAAATGGACCTATTTTGGAGTTTGAGCTTTATTATTCAATTTGAGATTTGAGAATGCCTCTAATTTGCTCAATTTTGGATAATAGTTCTTCCTAGGTTGATTTGGAGATCTGGAAGGGTTTTGAATTTTACCATCTAGTACTTTATAGGTGGTAGAGAGAATATCAATTTTATGATTTTTCTCTATTCTAGTAAGTTGCTTATCTAAGGTGCTTAGGTTGATATTGGTAAAGATTTTTGAGTAAAAGGTTGGTAGCATGGTTTTTTTAATGGATTTTCATAGGCTCAGATACCATAAGTGCACCATGGATTTGGGGAGTTATTCAAAGAGGTAATTCTAAAGAATAAAAGCACATGATTAAATAAAAAAGCATATTATAATGTTTAGAAGCAATGTTTTTAACATTTTTTTGTGAAATTTATTTAGCAAACTTACAATCAATTCTTAGTAAAAAATTTGATTTAATAAATATGATTGAAATTTTGAAATACAAAGTAGTATTACTAATATTTCTTTTTTGACAGTGGAATAATTATTTTGTAAATCATTCCAATGGACAGAGTCAAATTGAAAAATAAATTCTTTATTATCTTGGACTTGTTTTATGATTCCTTTGAAGCTAATTTTGTGGGCTTCAGTTTCTACTATCTTAGGAAGGGTTGGATCCATGAGGTGTAAATAAGGAATATTTTGAACTTGTGCTTTTATTCATTGCACAATTTTTGGGTGTGCTTTAGTGCAAGGCTCAAAAACTTCTTAACACTATTATGGAGTGGTTTTGCCAATCGATTAATATTGGGACAGAAATCAAGAACATAATTTAAGCTCTTGCGGAATCTCTGAAGCTGAGTTTCATAGGTGATCTTGTCAAGAAACTTTATTGTAAACTACAAAGATCGTTCGATAAGAATAATGGTTCCATTAGACACATTATGTCCAAGAAACCTAATATTTATTTGGAAAAGAGTCATCTTTTTGGCTGATAAAGCGAGGCCACTCTTTTTGATAATATGAAAGAAGGTTTTGAGGTGTCAAATATGTTGTGTGATAATCCTTGAGAATATGAGTTCATTGTCAATGTACAAAAGACAGAATTCTAAATATGGATTAAAATGTCTTTCATAATCCTTTGGAATTCTAAAGGTGCATTTTTAAGCCAAAGGCATGACATTCAATTCATATTGTCTGAGAGGAATAGTAAATGCCATTTTATATCTATGTTTTGGTTCGATTTAGATTTTCTAGAAGCCTGGCTTTATATTGAATTTTGAGAGTAATGATGAAGAATGGAGTTTTTGAAAAAGGTCTTTTTTATTTGGAGTAGTGTACCTAATCCATTATAATGCCTTGCTGAGGGTTTTAAAGTTGATGACCAATCAAGGTGTTCCTCTTTTGATCTCAACTTATTTGTTGACATAGTAGGCCATACAACTCCAAGGTGATCTGGATTTTAAAATTAATTTTTTTGATAAGAGATCATTGATCTCTTTTCTGCAAAATGAATTTCAAAATTTAGTATTCATTTAAATTGGCCTTTTTTGGTGGGGATATCCCTATTGTAAGGTTGGTTCATATGGAAAGTCAACCATATGTTCTCATCCATCCTAGAAAGTATTTGGTAAGTCTGAACAAAACTATTTCTCTAAAGAGTTTTGTAGTTTGGATATTTTGTTTTGTAGCTTTAGGTTTTGAAGTTCTCTTTCTACGTTGTGAAATTGAACTTGGTTTTTGAGATAAAAAAAAGGTCCTTTTCTCTATGCCATATAAGGGTATAAATCTTATTTTGATGGTTGGAATTGTCCCAAATGAGATTGAGATTTCTAATTTTGGGATCATCGATGAAGAGGAAACTAAAGGTTTCATCTTCGATTTTAAAAGAGGACTTATCATGTTTGACAAGATATGGAGTGATAATATTCATGAATAATGTACCTAAGATAACTTTATGGCTAATATCATATACCATTATGAATGGGGTTATGATCGAGAATTTTTTGTTGAGGATTGCAACTTCAACTTTGCCAATAATGTTCATCTTCGAACTATTGGCTGAGTTGAGTTGTTCATATGTTTTTTAGTGAAACTGTTATGGGACAAGTTTTGGATTGATACAATTGAGATCAACACATGTGTCGAATAGTGCTACTCTCTCAATTTTGAGTTGTCAATAAATACGAGGGTGACTATGATCCTGTATTTCTGACTAGTAATTTCTCGAAGAAGGTGGAGCATGTCTTTTGAAATCTTTTCCCAAGTTTCAAGCTTGCAAGAATTTTGTTCACCAATTTTGTGGAGTTCTTCATCTGAATTACTCAGGGAATCTTGGTTTTAATTACAAGTTTTCTGGTTGGCAACCAATGATTGAATTACTTGAGAGTCTTTTCTCTTTTTTTTCTTAACCTATTGAAGTTCTAGCTTAAGGGTTTTAGGGTGTTATTCTTCTTCTGGTCAAGGATTGTAGTGAGGTCATAATGGCCTATACTAGTTGATGGAAGTTCAGATGGTATTGATTATAGATGGGATTTGGCCAAGGTATTGGTCAAATGATCCGCATATAATTGGGTAAGATGAGGGTCGATTAATCTAAGGATTTTTTCTTGGAGTTGTTTATCTTCCTTGGTTAATATATTGATCTTTTTGAATGAAGAGTATCAGAGTCAGTGGATGCTAACTTATCAACTTATGGATTTTGGTCATCAGAGTCTTGAGTCCAAGGCTTAAACTTAGATGTTGATGATTCATTTACAATTAAGGTATAAATTTTATTAATCATTGGTTTCCAACCAAAAAACTGGTAATCAAAACCAAGATTCCTTGAGTGATTTAGATGAAGAACTCAACAAAATTAGTGCACCAAATTCTTGCTAGCTTGAAACTTTGGAAAAGATTCTAAAAGACATGCTCCACCTTCTTACAAAAATCACCAGTCGGATTTATAGAATCATAGTCACCCTCATTTTTCCAAACAACTCAAAACTTGAGATGGTAGCACTATTCGAAATAGGTGCTGATCTTAATTGTATCAACCCAAAACTTGTACCATAATAGTTTCACCGAAAACAAATGAACAACTCAAATCAGCCAATAGTTTGAAGATGAACATTACTAGTAGAGCTGAAGATAAAATCCTCAAAAAACAATTCTCTATCAAAAACCCATTCATAATGGTATCTGATATTAGCCATAAATTTATCTTAGGTACATTATTCATTAATACTATCACTTCATATCTTGTCAAACATGATAAGTTCTCTTTTAAAATCAAAGATGAAACCTTCAGTTTCCTCTTCATCGATGATCCCAAAATTCAAAATCTCAATCTCATTCAAGCTAATTCCATCCATCAAAATAAGATTTCTACCCTTATCAGGCATAGAGAAAAGGACATTTTCTATCTCAAAAACCAACTTCAATTTCACACCGTAGAAATAGAACTTCAAAACTTGGAAGTACAAAACCAAATCTCCAAACTACAAAACTCTTTTGAGAAAGAGGTTTGTTATAACTTACTCAGTACATTCAAGGATAGACAAGAACATATGGTAGACTTTCCATATAAACCAAACTTTCATGAAAAGGATATATCAACAAAATCAAGGCCAATTCAAATGAATATTGACCTTGAAATTTTTTTCAGGAAAGATATCAATGATCTCTTATCTAAAAAAGTAATTTCAAAATCCAAATCACCATGGAGTTGGGCGGTTTTCTATGTTTACAAATCAGCTGAGATGGACGATAACATATGGTTGACTTACCATATGAACCACCCTTACAATAGGGATATCCCTACAAAAACAAGGCCAGTTTAAATGAATATTGAATTTTGAAATTAATTTTGTAGAAAAGAGATAACAATCTCTTATCTAAAAAATTAATTTCAAAATCCAGATCACTGTGGAGTTGTATGGCCTTCTATGTCAACAAATTAGTTGAGATCAAAAGAGGAACACCTCGATTGGTCCTTAACTATAAACCCCTCGACAAGGCTTTACAATGGATTAGGTACCATATTCCAAATAAAAAAGACCTTCTTCAAAAACTCCATTCTTCATCATTATTCTCAAAATTGAATATGAAGTTAGGCTTTTGGAAAATCCAAATCGAACCAAAACATAGATATAAAATGGAATTTACTATTCCTTTTGGACATCATAAATGGAATGTCATGCTTTTTAAGCTAAAAAATGAACCTTCTGAATTCTAAAGGATTATGAATGACATTTTTAATCCATATTCAGAATTTTGTCTTGTTTACATTGATGATATACTCATATTCTCAAAGACTATCAAACAACATATTCGACATCTCAAAACTTTCTTTCATATTATCAAAAAGAGTGGTATGACCTTATCATCCAAAAAGATGACTCTTTTCCAAACTAATATTAAGTTTCTCGGATAGAATGTGTCTAATAGAATCGTTATTCCTATCGAGCGATATTTTAGAGATTCCTTGGGAGCTTAAATTATGTTTTGATTTCTCACCCAATATTAATCAATTGGAAAAACCACTCTATAATAGGCTTAAGAAAATTCTTGAGCCTTGTATAGAAGCACACACAAAAATTGTGCAAAGAATGAAAGCATAGGTCCAAACTATTCCTTGCTAACACCTTATCAATCCAACCCTTCCCAAGATAGTAGAAACTGATGCTAGTGACATTAGCTTCAAAGGAATCATAAAATAAGTCCAGAATAATATAGAACTTATTGTTCAGTTTGTCTCTGGCCATTGGAATGATTGCCAAAAGAATTATTCCACTGTCAAAAATGGAGTATTACCAATAGTACTTTGTATTTCAAAATTTCAAACAGATTTATTAAATCAATTCTTTTTACTAAGAATTGATTGTAAGTCTTCTAAAGAAATTTCACAAAAAAGATGTTAAAATTGCCTCAAAACAAATTTTTTTCTCAATGGTAAGGTTTATTAAGTTTTTTCGATTTTGATATAAAATTTATCAGAGAAGAATCCAAATTCATTATCAGACTTTCTAACCAGAGAGTTCCTTCAAAACAGTTAAATATGTCAAAGAAGAAGAAAGAAAAGGAGAAGAAGGAACCTCCTCCAAATCCTTCAACAAAAAATCCTCCCTTCCTCCAAACCAATTATTAACTGGTCCCAAGTGGCCCAAGTATCACCACTAAATGATGCATCATCCTTAAATGATGGTCAGTATCACCAGAGGCAACATTGGATCTTTAGCCTCAGAGACACTCTAGAATTCCTAAAGGCTACTTATGACACACTCCAAGATACTTTCCAAAATCTTAGAGCCATATCACCATGCCACTATAGTGATAGAAGAAACATCATCTACTAAAATCATCCATGCACTAGGGAAAAGGGAAATTATTTCTCAAACTTTTTCAAAACCTTCATCTGAATATTTTTTAAACTAGACACTGAGATAGTTATCCACCTTCTTATAATTACAAAACACCATAATACTATTAGAGTATTTTGGAAATAACCAGTAGTATGGAATTCAAAAATTTTATCCACCCCAACTAAGCTGATGCCTAATATTCCACTTCCAAACTCCTCAAATTCATATCTCTATCAGACTGTGAAAATGATCTATCAATACTTTTAGCCTTTCTAGTTGGTATGAACATAACCCAATCACATTATAAAACCTAAAATTATTGGTATTATTACCAAGCATGGTTTAATGTCTTTCTCATCCAAAACAAGAAAAATAAATAGCCCTGGTTATTCTTTTTCTTTCAAAAAACTATCAATCATACAAAATTTCCATCATAGTTTAACAATTGGTGGAAATGTTTTGGTTCCTTTCTAGAAATCCTCACTCCACCAGTGTAGGAAATCTAATAAACCTTCATTACCCATTTCATGCCCACACTATATGAAATAAAGATTCCATCCTATGTGTATCTTCTCAACAAAATTCTATCTTCCCTGAGTATGTCTATAGGTCTTAAAACCCGTTATACCTGAGGTAGTTAATATCACCTGCCTATTTTAGGTAAAATGGTAGTCATCTTTCATAATCCCCAAAACCCTTCTCAAACCAACAATCGAATAATGGATAACCAAAATCGATCATTGAATAGCCAAAAATTGAAGAAATTCAAAACACATCGTTGTTCCTAGCCAAAAGGCTCATACTAGTGCACAAATTGCTAATGCACAAATCTGGGAAAAATTCTTAGACATCATAAGGTAATTATCACAAAAATCACTGGAACCCTCCAATAAAGCATCCCACCAAAAAGATTATTCGTTAGAAAAAACCAAATCACCATCACCACGAGCCTCCAAAGCTCCATCTAACTACCTATTAGACATAGGAGCTAACGAGGAAGATATATTATTTTGGATGGGTAAACACCGTCTATAAAAATTTAAAATATGCAAATGGGACTATGAGCCCATTTATATTACGGGTCTACTAGCCCAAATTTTATTAGGATAAAAAGCCCAATTCGTGTATCAAGGTTAACAGCCCAAAATTATTAAGGATTTTACAACCTATTTTATTTGTAAGTGGTTGATGAGTGCTCAAAAAGTACTAAAATTACCATGATTTTATGCATGTTAATTGATTAAAAATATATATATTTATATAAATATGTCTTTACGGAATCACAGGTATTTTTATTATTTTTCAAATATTTTGGCTTAAAAAAGTAACTTAAAGACTCAAAGAAAAATCCCGGAGGCAATACATCGAAAATATATTCATAAATTAAATGAGGAAAGGTCAACAAATATGGAAATATTGGACAAAATGGGTCAAAAGGGTCAAAAATGTAAAAAAGGAGAAAATTATACATGTAGCCGCACAACAACCCTAATGCGCCTGGCGTGCCATCAAGATCTCGATTAATGGCGCCATATCACCCGATCGCGTGTACTGCGTCCATCTATGCCCAATCCGCGCTTGCCCCACGCCACCATGACGTGAGCAATGATGTCATCATTCACTACTCCATGTTTCCATCCTTTTTAATCATTTTTTCTTCCCCCATTATCTACACCTAAAAACACATCTTATTTTCTCATTCTTTCTCTCCATTTCTTAGTTTTTAGTTTTTCTTAGTTTTTCTCTCCGTTTGGAGGTTTTTCAGCAATAGTAACATCAAAGTACTCAAAGGATTTTATTTTCTTTACAGTTATATTTTATGCTTTATTCTTACATGTTATATTTAATTTGTATGTGATTAAATTTAATTTTGCTGGTTGTTTGTAAACATGATATAATAATAACGTTGTTATGCTTGCAAAATATTAAATAGGTAAAAATCTCTAAAATGAATTGATATTGTTTTTATTCAAGATTTTATATTAAGAATGTTAGAGAGAAATATACTATTTTTCATTACAAACTTAAATCTAAAAATTAGATTTTAAGGTTTACTTATTCGGTCTGATTTAGAGTAGTGCTCTTTTATTTGTTGATACATTCGCCTGATAGTTAGAGTGAAGCTCTATTTCAAAAGTTTTTATAAGAATTATTATCAGAAAATGTATTCACAACATGTTTTCAGTAGTAGTTTTAAAACTTGAAAGTTAGTACTCGGATAATTAAATTCTTAGGTCTAATTTGGACACTTTGAATAAAGTTTAAACTGTCTAACCCCACCAAAGGTGGCATTTAAATGGTTCATTTTCAATCTCTTAGAAAAAAGAATTGATTTAATTTACCAAATTAGTTATCAACCCCACCCATAGCTGGTAATTGATTTGTTTAGTTAACAAAGAATATCTAACCCCACCAAAGGTGATATTCATATAAAAAAAGGAGAATCAATAAATATCAATTTATATTTTTAATAACCTAAATAATATGAGCAAGCATAATTAACGTAGTTATTATATTCATAAATGCTCCACTATTATAAATGATAAAATTTGCATAAATGTTTATTGAATCCATATCTATATTTATTTTTATGTTCTTAGATTAGAAACACAAAAAAACACAAAATATTGTGACATGATGTTTAGGATTTAATTTCGTTTTTAAAAGTTTGAATAATAAATTAAAAACCACATACATTCCTTCCTTAGATAAACCTTGGAAGTATACTTATCATTTTCTATGAAATGATTCGTGTACTTGCGAGAGTTTTATAATTATAAAACCAAAGTATTGGCAGGACGAGCGATGACGGTTTTACTCATCATTAACTAAGACATATAATTTGTTTATTGAGCACTTTAGTGTACATTAAGATATTATTATAAAATAATTAATATGTTGCATAAGTTAAAATAGTAAGATTTTGTTAATTTATAATTAACTATTATATTAGTTATTATATAACTTTATGTATAAAGAATTTTTCTTTTCCCAAAGTATACATATTTATTCCTTTATACAAAACAATTATTTATATAGTTTTATTTTTAAATTTATTCTAAAAAATATTTTATACAATGCAAGCTTTCCTCAACACAATGACTCTCCCTAACTCGTATGAATCTCTAAATATAAAACGAATTAAGTAGTTAATAAATGAGGATAATATATAAATAAAAACAAAAAATTAAAATCTAAATTTTTATTTTTGTTTATAAAGAGCCACATAAGGTATTAAACATTTAATTACAAATAAACACACAACTAATTAAAAACTCATTTTTCTCAAATTTTGATTATTTATTGTATAAATAAACAAGTAGAGAATAAAAGACACACAAACACACTTGGCACATATAATGATATACTGATACTTACTTAAAAATGGTATATATTTTTGAACTTCACAAATATGATACTTAAGTCATTTATGATCAATCAAGAAAGACTTAAAGAAAATATCACTATCATGTAAAACTATAATCGAGTCTTTAATCTCACAAAAATAAAATAGATATCTAGTAAGAGAGTACTTAAAATTTTTATTTTTATTTTATAAATGCACCATATGATTATTAATTTATTTTTAACCTTTGTGCATACAAGTACGTTTTTATAAGCATGGTTTCTTTTTGTATAATCTTTTCAATTTACTTTTTTCACATGCACGAGCCATAGACCTAACATAATGACTTTCACACTAGTTGTAAGATATCACTCTCCTCTCACTGCGGTAGCTTCACATATCACAGTAAGTAGCTCTCTCAATACTAGATGTCTCCCGTAAAATTTTAGAAAGCAAGAAATTGAACTCAACACAATTTTAAAGTCAAGAATAGTTGAAGTTCTATAGTCTTTCAAGAGAAATCATAAACTTCAAGCATAACATACATGTATTCTCTTGAGTGCGTGAATAAGTTCGTGTTAATATCGATCTTCACATGTAGAAATATATGTGCCTGCATAAGTCAAAATTTTAGAATCATTTATGAAATAAACATCAAAACGAGTTAAGCTACTAAAGATAAGGTTGTATGTTTGTATGTATTGAATAAATCTGTTATCATGTTGGCCAAAAAATGATTCAATTTTTTTTTTTAAGTTTAACAATTAAAAAATAAAATAAAATAGATACAATTCTACAAAAATTTTCACCTTGGGTCATTTAAGTACTCTCCCAAAATTTAGGTGAAACAATAAAAGTTGGTCAAGTGAATAGAAGAAAACAAAATTTTCTAACCCAATTTTTCTTTAATGTTGGTTTCTCTATATATTTAGGTTGAGATTCAACTACCTTAGGTTTTGTAGGAACACTCTTGGACATAGCTGTACTTTTGAAATTTATCCCATAAAAAGATATAATATGCATAATAGGATGATGATTATAAGAATTCATAAAAAAATCTACATTTTGGTCTTATATGACCTTTCTTACCACAATAATGACAGACAAGCATAAACTTAACAATTTGTTGTATCATAGGTGCAATGGTTCTTTGTGCATAAGTAGTAACAATAGGAATAGAGTTAGAGGGCCTTACACATTTGATTTTTGATTTTGTAGATATAGAGCTCTAATTCTTATAATCAAGACCATGTGTATCCCTATGTGGCTTTCCATAACTCAAAACTATGTTCATTTTTACAGCACTTAATGTTAAGATTTTCATTTTCTCCTTAGTAGTAATAAGTTCTTCTTTGGGTTTATAGTTTTCTTGTTGTGTTCTTGCAATACTTAGATCGAGAGTATCAATATACTCAAACAAATTTAAATTTTATTAGTATCTATACAATCATTTAATAATTTTTCAAAACTATATGCATTATATTTAGTTTAAAGAAAAGAAGAGATAGCTCCCTCATCATCTTCATTCAAGCTAGTATAGGAATAGTTTGAATGTACAATGGATTTTGCAGTGAAGGCATAGTAGTTATTTCCACCATCTTCTAAATTATTTTCTTTTTTTTTGTTCACTATCTATATTACTAAGAGTGGTACTGAGTGCTCTTCTAGCTTTCTTCTTATTATTTGCTGACTCTAAAAATATATGACCAAAACCACTACAGGTAAAACAATAAGGACTAGCACATTTAGATTTCTCACCATTTAAACCCCTTGAACCAATTCAGTTATCCCTTGTTTGGTGAGTTGTTTCATTGGTTCTTAGTATTAAGGTACTTCTTGTACCTGCAAACAAATGAAACAATATATTCATCATCTGAATCATCATCACTATCAGAATTTACCTTTTTGGAGCTTTTGAATGCCATGTTCTTGTTCTTTTTGGGTGGCTCAAGAATAAGCTTATATGTTTAAAAGGACCCAACTAGTTCATCAATATTTAATGTGTCCACATTCTTTCTCTCTTCTACAGCAGTTACCTTCATCTTATAGTTCCTATCAAAGAGCTTAGAAGTTTGTGTAGAAGTATAGGTTGAGGAATTTTCCAATCAAGTGTGTCAGTAACATCATAAAAGCGAGCATAAAACAAATTAAAGGTTTCAGTGTTACTCATTTTAGGAGAGTCAAATTAAGATGTCAACAATCTCAATTTAGTTTATTTCACTTAGGGAGTTCGCTCATGAGCAAGAGTAAGTGTATTCCTTGTAATTTTTACAATCTTACAGTCGGAGATGAAACTAAACTCGTCCATTGACACTGCAACATAAATAGAACTTAACTCCTTTTAATTTGATCTACTAAAGGTTCTTTTTCTTTTATGGTTCATTCTTTTCTAGTCTTTATGGTTGTTATACTATCTTTGGTTATGGAATGTGGTTCCCAACTTTCAAGAATGGAATCTTATAAATTTTAATCTTGACTTAAATAGGCTTACATGTGAGCCTTACATGAAGGGTAAATATGTCTATCAAAGAGTTGGGGTCTAACAGATGGTCCACTTTCTTTCATTAGATCTATTAATGAGTATGTGTGTCTTTAAAGTTACAAAATGGACCTAATAAGCCTAGAGGGATAGGTTATTTTCAAAATTTATCAATTTATAATTTATTAACCTAAATAAAATAGCCAAAAATTTAGTCGCGTGTAAATAGTAAAGTGTGAAAATTAAAAATAACACACATGTAGGTTCATTAAAGTTATAAAATGGTCCTAATAAGCCTAGATGGGGTAAATAGGCTATTTTTAAGTTTGATCAATTTATAATTTAGTAATATAAATAAAGCAGTAAGAAATTTAATCACGTATAAATAGTAAAGTAGAAATATTAAAAATAATACACAATATTTTTAGGTAAAAATAACTTAGGCCTTAACTATGACCTAAGAGAAAAATCAATAGTCCACCGCACCACCTAAATTTTCAATATGAAAAGCAAATATTCAATTACAAAATCGGTCTTATGTTACCATCCCTTAAATATTGCTTCAATATATCTAACTTATAAGCCCCTACTTTATTTTCACAATTTTCAAAATTAACATGAGTGATATCTTGACTAACGTTCTAATTAGCTCATCATCAATCAAACACGTTCTTTGATAAACTTGCAACCAAGTTTAGCACAAAAAACATAAAGTCCTGTGTATGTTCTAGAAAATATTTAATATTGAGTAATCCTAACTTTATTATTCAAAACACATATTAATTAAATGGAATAAATAGTAAATCATAGAGTAAAAAGATTAAGCATAAGTCAATAAAAATAGATTCTTTTAAATTTAATAATTAAATCAAATAATCATGATCACACACAAAATTATTTGATCTGAACATGCAAGATTCTAATCGAGAAGAAGCTATATGAACATGAAAATATTAATATCTAAGATGAGACAATGAAGTTAAACCTAAAATAGAGAAGAGCAAAAGAGTAGAGAAACTTACTATAAAAACCTTGTGTTTTTGAAAACTGTTTTGTAGTTGTGTGTATAAATTATAAGAGCCAAGTGATGTATTTAAAGAAAACCTAGATGGGAAAACATCACCTATATGATGTGGGAAAATATAATAGGAAGTTGGTAGCTGATTGAAATCTATAAATTTTTCTATTAATGTATTATTTTTTTCTGTGTAATAATTAAAGGTAATTAAAATATGTGTATTTAACGATGGTAAAATTGTAATTAATATGAAAAAATTATAAAATATTCTCTTGTTAATGTATTTTGATTGTCACTATTTTATTTTAATATTTTATTAAAAATTAAAAATGATATGTAAATAACTTTTAGTTTAGATTTTATTATATTTTATTTTTTCTTAAATTGATATATATTAATTTTTACTTTTATCATTGTCAAAGACTTATATTTTAATTACGTGAAAGAAAAATAATAATATTTTTAATGAAAAATTATTAAAATAATATAATTTATCATTAATTGATCATTTTTATAATAATAAGAGATTAAATTACATTATTTATAATTCGAGGACTCATAATTTAATTTAAGAGACTTCTAAGGTTAATCATCTTAAAAAATGGTTATTGTTTTTATTTTATAAGAAAAAGTATATTTTTAGATAATTATGTTGCTTGTTAGTTATTCCTTTTGCTTATGGATTTATGACCACTATATTTTTAGATTAATAAACTTATCTTATGAATAAAATATAAAGAATTTCGGTGACCTTACGTCTAAAGAAGAAAGAATCTTTTAATTTATAGCACATATGTTGTTAATTTACTTTTATCTATACATAAAGTAACTGTTTTAATTAATTCCAATCTACCATGCATTTTTTTTATTTTTGTTTTATATAAATAATTCAACTTTACTTTGTTTTGCATGCTTAAATATAAGTTGTATTCTTATAAAAATATAAGAGTAGTTGTATTGGTTAAATAGTATATCTATATTAATTGGAAAATAACGAGAGATATCCATAAATTCTATAAATTTTATTATAATATTATCTTTAATCAATGTAAGTTTTTATTTATTGTAAAACATATTATTTTATATTTTTAAATTTTCATTTTATTTTATTTGAGTCACTTTTTATTTTCTATTTTTATAAGTCCCATTTCCTTCATTTTTTTAAAGAGGTCCAAAGTTTTGTTTTGTGTATTTTTTTATAGTGTTTTTACCCAATTGATTAAATATTGGGAAACCATGTAAAAGTTTATAAGTACATTGGATTTTTTTATCTTAAAAGATTAATTCAATAGATAAATATATTCATAATTTTTATAAATCTTACAATAATATTATATTTAATTAATATGAGATATATTACCTCCAGAGAACCTATAAAAATATAAAACTTATTGTATTTGTAAATAAAATGATTGTTTTGCGTGATTTTTTTAGTATTGATAAATTAAAAAAATTAATCAAAAAATTAATTACATATGAAATAATAATATTTATCACAGCATATAACTAGTAGCCTACACTGGCAACCCAAAATAGTTATACTTATATAAGAAAGGATTAAAAGCCTTACCATTATATCGGATGTTTATTTGTTTTACACTTTTTTTAATAATATTTTTCCTTTTTAATTTTTAATTTTTATCTATATATATTTTTATATTTTCATTTCAATATAATATACTTATATAAAAAAGGACTTTAACCTTCATAATTATAGCCCACATTTTACTTTTGTATTTTTTTAAAATCTATATGTATTTTTGTACTTTTTAAAAATAATATAAATAAATATTATAATTTCTAATATAAGATGATAATACGATACAATTGGTATTTAGTTAACACGATATAAAATAATATGCATAATTTGTTGAGTATATAGATAGAACGCAACACAACGCACATATCAACAAATCTGCTAAAATTACTTACATAAAAGGCTTAAAATTCCACAATTATAATCCACATTTTATTGAAATTGTATTTATTTTTAAATTTTTTTAACTCTTTTTTTAAATATGGGTATCTTTATTTTTTATTTAAAAATAATAAAACTAAATATTGTAATTTTTAACACAATATAATAATATGATACAATACAACCCAAGCATAATATAAACTAGTATTAATTAACACGATATAAAATTATATGTATAATTTAAGAAAAATCATAAAACTATCTATCATAAAATTTATAACAACAAATTAAAGTAGTACCTTCTAACACTAATTTATACTCCATTCAATTTAAAGTAAAGATGTTAATTTTATTATTATGAGTTTTTAGAGTATTATTTTAAGTAATTTTCTTATTTAGTAAATACATGGAAAAGAACACATTATAAATAAGTACAAATCTACTAAAATGTAATTTTTTTATTATTTTATTTATTTAACTTGATACAAATACAATGCAATATAGCATGTCGAATATTCATAAGTCACTTCTCGATTAAATTAATATATTTTGTTGGCTATTGGTTGTTTTAAATCCATATACACAATGAGTCAGAAACACGGATATGATATTTTATTTATAAAATATTTTTTCGGTTTCACAATATATTTTTTATTTTTATATATGACATTTTTTATTCTAATAACCATAATTTATTTTTTACCATGACATAAGTATCATGGAATTTGAACCCATATTTTTAGTGTCAACTTTTTTAAAAAACATAAATTTATATTTATTTAAATCAAAAATATTTTAAAAATAATTAAATTAAAAAAATAAAAATACGTTTAACTATTATGAGTAGGGTTGTTCAGAGGATCAAAACCGTTGATTTTATACTCATTCGATCCGATCCGACCATCTGCTCGGATTTAAACATCCTAATCTGCATCTAATCTGATCACCTTTCACATCCGATCAATCCGATCCGTAAACTATTTAGATGACATCCGATCAATCCTACCAATAAACTTAATTAACTCTATTTTTTGTATTTTTAAATAAATTTTTTAAATTTTTACATAAATCATAGCATAAAATTATTTGACTTAAAAGAAACACTAAAAAATCAAATAAATATATATTAATTTATATATATATATATATATATATTTAATTTAATAAATATATACTAATTAAATATATATATATATAATTAATTTTGTATAGAGTTCTATTTTTTATGTAATACTAGAGTCTCATATAAAAACCTTTATTTAGAGTTTTTTTGTGTATTACTAGAATCCTACATAAAAACTTTATGAACTATTATAGAGACTTTTCAACTATAAATAACTAAGTCATATGCTTGTATAAAACATCTTAGAAAATAAACAATTTAGTTATATTAAAGAAGTTCTCTTCTTTCTCTTATTCCTAATTTTTAGGAATAGTTCTATTTGGAAGTTGAAGTTCTCTTATTTGTGAGATAGAGAAATATGTTTAGGCTCATCCAATTCCAGAGTTGTTAGAGTGTTCGTCTAAAGATAGATAATATAGTTAGGCTTGTCTTATTCTAGATTTGTTAAAGTGCTTTCTTAGATAATAATTTCATTGTATATGTTTCATAACACAAAAACGAGAGTTTCTTGCCAGAAAGTGAGTCTAGCTAATTCAAACTTTGCTCATATTTTTCTTATCTTCTAAGTACTTCTATATTATTGTTGCATTCGTACATTCGTCCTGCGTCATAAAAAAATCCCTATCCCAACTACACATTTGCACAATTCTTCACCTACATCACTTGCATGGTTTCATGTGTTTGAATTATTTTGAAAGAAATTATTTATCTAGAAAAATAAATTATTTCACTAATTTTTAAAATAATTCTTCCATTTGTGAGAACATAAGTGACTTGATTGTAAAAGTATCTACAATTTTTTCTATTATTAGTATTTTTTATATTATTAAATGAAAATATATACTTTTCATTAAATACAAATATGATAAATATGTACAAGAAACTAAACTTATGTATACCTTGTAATAATTAAGCACATAATAGATACAATCTACAAACAAAAACAAAATATTTTGTTTAAATAAAAAGAGAAACTAAAATTGTTCACTTTTATGGAGAAAAAAAGAATGGACATCAACACCCTTACTTACCCCTTAGAAGAAAAACCATGTAAGGAATACAATTCTTACAAGACAAAAAATCTAGGTGGTTTCTAGCCTCCAAGCCCCTCAATCAATATAAGACGAAAAGAAAGTCATGTAATTGACCATGAATATCACCAACGACATCGACAGTGAAATCTATGTCATTTGAATCAATACAGAGTCCATTGGGTTCTTTGTGGAGGAGTTTAGAGGTGGTGAGGCCAAGAGAATCAAAGACGTTGATCGGATTGAAAAGGGTTAAAATCGTGATTTTAACCTATAAAATGAAAAATTATATAAAATAAAATAAAAATATTTTCTATACAAATTCAACGGTAGCTGAACATGATTAAAGATAGCTTAACAAAAATGATTCAAGAGAAAAATAAATAAATATCAATTACATAATAACTCCAAATATCCATAGCTTTAACATAAAATTTAAAAATATTAAAATTCAAAGTACATCAAAATAAAATAAAACTTTTAAAGTGTTTTGCACTCTAAAGCTTCAATATGGGTTGGTTTTGAGATGGTTCATTTAATGGAGCTTCCAAATTCTGATTCTTTAACTGAAAAGTGAAGATGATGAACAATGACAGGAGATGAACCAACGAAGAATAGTAGTTGAGAACATCAACTAGGTAGGGAGTTCGTTAGTCAGGATAGTGCTGGTGTCGAGCTGAGAAAACAAAAGTCAATGTTCTTCCACAACAATAACGTTAAATTTATTTCAAATAATTTGATAATAAAAATATCATTGTGAAATTATCAAATAGATTATCATCTGTTAAAGAAAATGAAAATGACCAATTAAATAGAAAGTTCAACATTACTTGAGAACTTCTTTCTTTATGTTTGGGGATGAATGAACAAGATTACCTATAACACCAACCTACCAAACAACATGAATATAGCTAGTCTAAAACATATGAAATGCTTGGTATCTAAGGAAAGAATATATTTGGTTTTAAATTTATTATTCAAACTTTTAAAAATGAAATTAAATTTTAAACATCCTGTCACGATATTTTGGTTTTTGTGTTTCTAATCTAATAACATAAAAATAAACATAGATACAGATTCAATAAATATTTATGCAAATTTTATCATTTATAATAGTGGAGTATTTATAGATATAATAACTAAGTTAATTATGCTTGCTCATATTATTTAGGTTATTAAATATATGAATTGATATTTATTGATTCTCTTTTTTATATGAATACTACATTTGGTGGGGTTAGATATTTTTTGTTAACTAAACAAATCAACTAACACCTATAGGTGGGGTTAATAACTAATTTAGTTAATTAAATTAATTCATTTTTCTAAGAGATTGAAAATGAACCATTTAAATGCCACATTTGGTGGGGTTAGACAGTTTAAACTTTATTCAAGGTGTCCAAATTAAACCTAAGAATTTAATTATCCAAGTACTAACTTTCAAGTTTTAAAGTCGCTACTAAAAACATGTTGTCCACACATTTTCAGATAATAATTCTTATAAAAACTTTTGAAATCGAGCTTCACTCTAACTACCGGGCGATTATACCAACAAATAAAAGGGCACTACTCTAAATCACACCAGATAACTAAACCTTAAAATCTAATTTTCAGATTTAAATTTGCAATGAAAAATAATATATTTCTCTCTAACATTTTTAATATAAAATCTTCAATAAAAAAAATCAATTCATTTTAGAGATTTTTACCTAAATAATATTTCGCAAGCATAACAACGTTATTATTATATCATGTTTACAAATAGCCAGCAAAGTTAAATTTAATCAAACACAAATTAAATATAACATATAAGAATAAAACATAAAAAATAACTATAAAGAAAATAAAATCCTTACAGTACTTTGATGTTATTCTTGTTGCTGGAAAACCTTCAAACGAAATTTGCACTTCCAATTATTGAATAAAAAGAAAATAAATTACAAAAACATAATTAGTTCTTCTCAAAAAGAGAAGAATTCTAAAACTAAGGAAAACTAACTAAGGAAAAACTAAAAACTAAGAAATGGAGAGAAAGAAAGAGAGAAGAAGATGGGATTTTAGGTGGAAACGCGGAGTAGTGAATGATGACATCATTGCTAATGTCATGCTCACATAGTGTGCGGTGGCGCGCTTGGACTAGGTGCAGATGGACACTAGTGCGAGCGCGTGCACGATTTCTTCCTTTTTGACCCATTTTGTCCAATTTTTCCACTTTTTTGACTTTTCCTCATTTAATTTATGAATATATTTGTGATGTATTGCCACCGGTATTTTTCTTTGACTCTTTAAGTTACTTTTTTAAGCGAAAAATATCTGAAAAATAATAAAAATATCTGTGATTCCGAAAAGATAGATTTATATAAATATATGATAAAATCATATAAATATATATATTTTTAATCAATTAACGTGTATAAAATCATGGTAATTTTAATACTTTTTAAGCACTCTTCAATATACCTAGTCTAAAACGTATGCAATGCTTGGTATCTAATCTTTCAAAAATACGATCTACATATTGCACTCAGCAACAAAATTGATGTTTATAAATAATAGAAACAAATAAAATTGAAGGGAAAAAAATGTGAGTAATGGAAGTGAGAAGAAAAACTACCATATTTGTGTTGTACAAGGAAACAATAAATAGTGATATATGAATATATCAAATTGGTAAAAGGAAACACACAAAATTTACGTGGATCGACAATTGACCTTGGTCTACGGGAGGTAATAGATATTATTGAACTAAGTAGGAAATATACATAATATAGATACATATTTTCTCACTAATAATATCTCTCAAATGTTTCCCCAAACTCACAAAAAACTCTCAAAGTCACTAAGTATTTTCTCTCTTTGAGTTTTCTTCTGCTATCTCTATTTTTTCCCTGATTTTTGCCTTGTTTTTCAATGCATGAATGTTGTCTCCTTTAGAAGAACATGAAAACGTGCAAGTATACACGACCACAAGTAATAAAAATTGAAAAGTAAATTATCGTTCCCACAGAGATTTGCTACTACTGTTTGTGGAGTACTAAAATTGTTTCAATTCAATTTTATCCAAATGATCGAAAACTTTATTGAAGTTTTAACTAAACTGATTTTTATAACAATAAATAAGAAAATTCTAGGATTGTAGTTTTCACCAAATTAACCCACTCGAATCATATTGTTTTCTCTTGATTTATTTTTTTTTGTAAATTTAATTTATCAACTAAGAACTTCTAATTTTATCCATACATCTCTTTCGAGCTCCGTATAGACACACTTCGCTAAAATAATTCACTATATTCCTATAAGAATTAAATTCACTAAGATTCATTACATTCAAAGTTCTCAAATGGCCAAACGTAAAATAAAGGTATATTCATATCCCTTATATATACATGTTATTCTATCCATGAGAAATATACACAAAAATGCCTCTTCTAAGTTTATATAAGTTCCACAGATCAATTGATAAATTTTTCAATAATCAAAAGCATTAAGCATAAATAGAATAAACAAATTAAAAATCTCATAAATCTTTCAAAAATAATTTATTCAAGCTTCATAAATTTAGCTACAATGCAACCCTAGAAAAATTAAATTACTTCATACGAAATATTAAAATTATAGAATTTAAGGAATCTTAGTTCAACAACAACACAGAAAATTAGAACGTTTATGCTCTCAAATTTGTGGCATACGTGGAACACAATAGAAGCCAAAAATGGCTTCTGCGTGTACCACTGGCCAGAACTCTAAAACTCTCCAACCGAACCTCCCCAATTTATCACAAATATCACCTATTTATAGCGCCACACTCTAAAAAAAATATATTATAAAACATATTTTTTTTACACACGCGGGGGACAAATAATACATCAAAAATATTAATTTATACACGCGTGGGGGACATTCTTGAAATGCGTAGAAGGAATATTGTGTGATCCAAAACAGAGGATAGCGTGTGCCGTTTCTGATTTTATTTTTAATTCAAAATGCATGCCACATGTCAGTATTTGATTGGCTGAAAGAATAAGAGAGACACGTGGTAGCGTTTAATTGGTGGAAAGGAAAGCTTGTACGTGGTTACAACGCACAAGATTATTGCTTTTTGAAGACATGTGGTGACGTAGGAGCTGCTAGAAACGTGTGTCGTTTTGGTGTTTTTATTTTAACCAACACATGCCACATGTCAGCTCCTGATTTGCTGAAAGAATCTTCGAGACACATGGCAATGTCTGATTAGTTGGAATGTCAGGATCACGTGTTTATCTGGGACAATTCGCGCAGCGACATGTGGGTCCCACCCTGCACGCCGGTATGCACGGCAGTTGGACCCCACATGGCACACCGAGCAGTGTACGATCCTTAAAACCTGGGTCCACTCAAGTTTTTAGAGTGTGGTGCCACGCGCCTAATCTTGCGTAGAAAGATAAATTTTCCTTAATTCCATTTTATCCCTCCAATTTAATTCAAATGAACTTTTAAAGTTTTGTTAATTGCAATTAAGCCCTTTTTCTAATTTAAATTAACTTTTATACTTTTTTTAATTGCAATTAAACACTCTTTTAATTTAAATTATATTTTTAGACATTTATTATCTACAATTAAGTCTTTTTTCGATTCAAATTCTTTAATTTTCTAAAAAATATATTCCTTAAGAAACTAAGAGTAAATATTCATTTATTCCATTAAAATTAACTAAAAATTTCAAGAACATAGCAATTATAATTAATAAAATGGACGAAAATAACTGTATGAAATACAGTTATCAATGAACTCCTTGATATTTATAGATGATACAAGGCTCCTTTTCCCTAAATTATGCCATAATTTAAGCCACAAATTAGGACACAAATTTTCTTAAATTATAGCAAAAATTAGGCCACTAATTTGTTACTTTAGAGCCAATATTCAACAATCTCCATCTTGGCAAAAAGGTTCATAACACTACCTCCAAATATGCCCTAGGCACTCTAAGCTCGAGAGATGTTGATCAAGTTCAAACAGTGTTAAAACTTGATCCTTGTAATCACCTTTATAAGCATATTTGCAGGGTTATCTATAGTTTGGAATTTCAAGAGTGTAACATTCCCTTCATCAACGATTTTTGGAACAACATGAAATAGAACATCTATGTGCTTGGTGCTACCATGATGAACTTGGTTCTTTGCCAAACAAATGGCACTCTGGCTGTCATAGAAAACCTTCATGTTCTTATGAACAATACCCAAATCCTTGGTCAACCCGAGAAGCCATATAGCTTCTTTGAATGCTTATGTTTGATGAGCAGAATCGGGATTTCCAAACTATTTGATGCCATCCCCGGCAACGGCGCCAAAAACTTGATGAGTGAAAACCGGCATCGCTCATTCCTACCAATACTTTGGTTTTATATTTATAAAACTCTCGCAAGTGCACGAATTATTTCGAAGAAAATGATAAGTATACTCCCAAGGTCGATCTAAGGAAGGAATGTAGGTGGTTTTTAATTTATTATTCAAACTTTTAAAAACGAAATTAAATCCTAAACATCCTGTCACGATATTTTGGTTTTTTGTGTTTCTTTAATCTACTGACATAAAAATAAACATAGATATGGATTCAATAAACATTTATGCAAATTTTATCTTTTATAAATAGTGGAGTATTTATGGATATAATAACTAAGTTAATTATGCTTGCTCATATTATTTAGGTTATTAAAGATATGAATTGATATTTATTGATTCTCCCTTTTTTGTATGAATACCACCTTTGGTGGGGTTAGATATTCTTTGTTAACTAAACAAATCAATTAACACATATGGGTGGGGTTGATAACTAATTTGGTTAATTAAATTAATTCCTTTTTCTAAGAGATTGAAAATGAACCATTTAAATGCCACCTTTGGTGGGGTTAGAAAGTTTAAACTTTATTCAATGTGTCCAAATTAAACCTAAGAATTTAATTATCCGAGTACTAACTTTCAAGTTTTAAAACTACTATTGAAAACATGTTGTCAATACATTTTCAAATAATAATTCTTATAAAAACTTTTGAAATAGAGCTTCACTCTAACTACCGGGCAATTGTACCTACAAATAAAAGAGCACTACTCTAAATTAGACCGGATAACTAAACCTTAAAATCTAATTTTCAGATTTAAGTTTGTAATGAAAAATAATATATTTCTCTCTAACATTCTTAATATAAAATCTTGAATAAAAATAAAATTAAATCATTTTAGAGATTTTTACCTATTTAATATTTCGCAAGCATAACAACGTTATTATTATATCATGTTTACAAACAGCTAGCATAGTTAAATTTAATCACAGATAAATTAAATATAACATGTAAGAATAAAGCATAAAAATAACCGGAAAGAAAATAAAATCCTTACAGTACTTCGATGCTATTCCCGTAGCTAGAAAATCTCCAAGCGGAATTTTCACTCCCATTTATTGAATCGAAAAGTAAATAAATTACAAAAACATAACTAGTTCTTCCCTTTTTGGGAAGACTCTAAAACTAAGCAAAACTAACTAAGAAAAGCTAAAAACTAAGAAAACTAAGAAAAAACTAAAAAAAACTTAGAAATGAGAGAAAGAAAGAGAGAAGAGAATGTGTTTTGAGGTGTAGTATGAAGTGAAGAGAAGGGGGTATTTATAGGTGAGAATGGGTAGAAAAAGTGAGTGAAAAAATGTTAAAAAATGTGAAAACGCGGAGTGCAATTGCTGAGATCATTGATGACGTCAGCATGACGTCATGGGGCAGCTGCGCGCGAAAATGGGGCGAAATGGGCATCGGCGCGCGTGGGAGGGCAGCTGGGCACGCGCGGTTTGGTGCGGACGTGGGGCGCTGAGCGCACGGGGCTCAGTGCGGCTGGACGGCGCGGCGGCGCGATTTTCTCCTTTTTGACCTTTTTGACCTATTTTGTCCAATTTTTCCATATTTGTTGACCTTTCCCCATTTATTTATTAATATATTTGTGATGTATTGCTTCCAGTATTCCTCTTTGAGTATTTAAGTTTCATTTTAAAGCCAAAATACCTGAAAAACAATAAAAATACCCGTGATTCCAAAAAAGAAAAATTTATATAAATATATGATAAAACATATAAGTATATATATTTTTAATCAATTAATGTGCATAAAATCATGGTAATTTTAGTGCTTTTTGAGCACTCATCAATGTTACAACCATATACTCTGCCTCTGTAGTAGACAAAGCTACAGTTGATCTCCAAAAAACTGGTCCTCTTGCCATTGTGAACACATAAACAATTATAGATCAATACTTATCCAGATCTCCAGCATAGTCAGAATCCACATATCCGACTTGGTGATTGCCTTCAGTCTTGTCTTTCTTAAACTTCAAACCAATATCCACAGTACCATAGATGTACCGAAGAATCCATTTCACTTCTTGCCAATGTCCTTTAACGTGATTGTGCATGTAGCGACTCACCATACTAATAGTATGGGAAATATCTGGTAGGGTGTATACCATTGCATACATCAAGGCACCAACGAAATTTTCATATGAAACACATTCCATTTGCTTATTCTCATCAGCGGTGCTAGGTGATATCAATACACTCAACTAAAAGTGTAGAGTAAACGGTGTACTTACTGGTTTAGTTTTCTCATCAATGTCAAACCTTTGTAGTACTTTCTTCAGATACTGTGTCTGTGTCAAACATATTTTTCTTGCAACTCTATCTCTTTTGATCTCTATCTGAAGAATTTGCTTAGCTTCTCCAAGATCTTTCATTTCAAATTCTGAACTCAATAGAGCCTTCAATCTGTCAATCTCCACCTTGCTCTTAGATGCAATCAACATATCATCAACATATAAGAGAAAATAAATGAGGATACCATCTTGGATTTTTTGAAAGTATACACATTGATCAAACTGGTTGCGTGTGTAATTCTACTCTCTGATGAAGCTATCAAAGCGCTTATACCACTGTCGTGGTGATTGCTTCAAATCGTAAAGTGACTTGCTCAGATTAAAAGCCCAATTTTTGCATCCTAGAACTTTACAGCCATTCGATTGAGACATGTAGATTTCTTTGTTCAAAGTACCATGGAGAAAAGTTGTTTTGACATTGAGTTGAGTTAACTCAAGATTAAACTGTGCTACCAAAGCCAATAGTATCCGAATAGATCAATGCTTAACAACAAGTGAGAATACCTCATTGTAGTCTATTCCTTCTTTCTGAGCATAGCCTTTTGCTACTATTATGGCTTTGTATATGATGTTGTCTTTACCAAGAACACCTTCCTTCTTAGCATAGACCCATTTGCAACCAATAGTTTTCTTTCCTTTGGTAAGTTGAACCGATTCCCAATTCTGATTATGGTGTAGAGACTTCATCTCTTTATCCATTTCCATCTTCCACTTCATACTATCTACTCTTTGCATGATTTCCTTGTAAGTGCTTGGGACATCATCATCAATTACTGGAAGTGTGAATGCTACCATGTCTGTGTATCTGGTAGGATTTCTAATCTCCTTTCTAGCTGCTAATTGATTGGTAATGATGGTGAGAGAACCTCCGCCTCAAATAAGAACTCTTCTTGATCATCAATTTCATATTCACCATGATCAGCATTTAATGCAATCTTTTCTGGATCTTCTGGAGTCTCAAGCACCACCTTAGAAAGAGTATTTGGACTTTCATTCTCTTTCTCCGAATTTGTCAATCTCAACATAAAAGACTCATCAAATGTGACATCTTGGCTTAGGACGATCTTCTTTGATTCCCCATACCAAATTCAGAACCTTTTAACTCCTTCATTAAAGCCTAAGAAAATAACTTTCTTTGCTCTAGGATCTAGTTTGGATTCACTAACATGAAAATATGTAAGACATCCAAATATTCGTAATGAATCATAATCAGAAGAAGGTTGTCCAGACCATACCTTTTTATGAGTCTTCCCATCTAATGTAGTCGTAGGAAGTTTGTTGACTATATGAGTTGCATATGACAAAGCCTTAGCCCAAATATTCCTTGCTCAATTTGGATTGAGATAGCATACATCAAAATTTCTCAACCAAAGTATGATTCATTCGTCCTATAACTCCATTTTGTTGTGGTGTACGTGGAACTGAAAAATGTCTGATTATCTCTTCATCTTGACAAACTTTAAAGGGATTTGATTTATACTTACTACCATTATCAGATCTGAGCCGCTTAATTTTTCTGCCTATCAGAGTCTCAATCATTTTCTTCTATTTAAGAAAGATATCCAAAACTTCATCTTTGTGACTCATGGTGTATATCCAGACATATCTAGAGAAATCATTAATAAAAGTCATAAACCAGCGTTTACCTCCAAGTGAAGCCTTCTTGGAAGGTCCCCAGACATCCATGTGAATATAATCTAGAGTTCCCTTGGTACGATGAATGGTAGTGCCAAACTTTACTCTTGTTTGTTTTCCTATTACACAATGCTTGCAGAAATCAAAATTTCTAGTCTTGGAACCTTTCAGAAGACCTTACTTTATAAAGCCTTGCAAAGCCTTTTCACTGACATGCCCTAAGCGTATGTGCCATAGGTGGGAAGAATCATATGTCTTTTCTTCAGAGTTGCTTGAGACAATTGCTTTTCCTGTAACTGTACTCCCATCTAGGAAATACAGGTTTTCCTTTTGAGTACCCTTCATTACTACAAATGTACCTCTCACAACTTTCAAGACTCTATTTTCCAATGTTACCTTGTAACTATTAGAGTCTAGAACACCTAAATAAATAAGGTTTTTCTTTAGATCAAGAATGTATCTCACATTCGTAAGTCGTCTGATTGTACCATCGTGCATCTTTTGTCGTATTGTTTTGATCCCTTTTATCTGATAGGAATTTCCGTTACCTATAAGCACAACTCTTCCATCAAGCTCTTCAAAACTCAAAAACCAATGTTTTTTAGGACACATATGATAAGAACATTCAGAATCAAGGATCCATTTGTCTGAGTAGGTATCTGATGATGAAACTGTAAAGGCTAATTCTTCATCTTTATCAACCTTTTGTGCAACATTTGCTTTTGACTTGTCCTTGTTTAGAAAATATTTCTTCTAGTGCCCTTTCTGGTGACAATAGGCACACTCGTCCTTCACATGACATATTTTGGATAACTCTCCTCTGGACTTTGATCTGGATCATCCCTATTATTTGATAAGCCATTTTTTATTATTCGTCCTACCTCTAGTTGCTATCAATGCTTCTGATATTGAGTCTCTATGATCATGTTGATCCTTCTTCCGGTACTTATTATTTACCAAAGTATTTGAAACATCTATGAATTTAACCTCATTTTTTCCATATAATAGAGTTGTGGTTAAATGCATATAACTCCCACGTAATGAATTCAACAACAATAAAACTTTATCTTCATTGATAATTTCAACATCTAAATTTTACAGATCACCCAAAATTTTATTGAAATTATCTAAGTGCTCAATCATAGGGATACCTTTCTTGTACTAGAAACGAAAAATTTTCTTCTTTACCTAGAGTCTGTTCTCTATACTTTTCATCATGTACTTGTCCTCTAACTTCTTCCAGAGAACTGCGACTACATTCTCTTTCATAACAAAGTATTTCTGATCATTTCCTAAGCACAATCAAATTGTGCCACAATCTTATGAGTTAACATAATTCCAATCTTCATTGGAATAATCTTCTAGCCTAGTTTCCAAGGCTATATTAGATCCTTCTAAGAATAATAGATCTAATACTTCACATTGCCACATGCCAAAGTTATTGGTGTCGTCGAATTTCTCCACCTCAAATTTTGTGTTAGACAACATAGTTCTTCGAGTAGAACAACTTGGTTTGCCAGAAATTCTAAGGTCAGCTAGTTCACCTTCTTCGATCTCTCTTTTATTATCCATAAGTACAAACATATAACATAAATTTTGCACTTACAACTTAAAATAGTGTTTTTTCCAAATTTTATACCTTATTTGAAAAAACAGAGTCCACAATTGAATCAGAATGGTCCAATTATCTAGGAATAGGTCTGCATAAGTTCAAAACGGATGAAAAATAGACCAACTCAGTCCAAAATTCACTAATGACTGAGTTGACTCGTTCCAATTCAGTGAGTTGACTCAATTGTTGGTAGCAGCACTCCGGTGGCTTATGGTGGTGATTCTGATCTTTGATTTGAGCGATTCTTTCTTCGTTGCGTTCATCTCATCAAGAGCTTTGATTTGATATATAATACTTCTATATTTGGCTCTCATACCAATTTTTTGTGCATGGAAGCAATAAATAGTGATATATGAATATATCAAATCAGTAAAAGGAAACACACAGAATTTACGCAGTTTATCAATTTGTCTTGGTCAACGGGAGGTAGCAAATATTATGGAATTGAGTAGAAAATATATAGAATATAGATACAAAATTTCCTCGATAATAATATCTCCCAAGTGTTCCCCCAAACTCATAGAAAACTCTCAAAGTCACTAAGTATTTTCTCTTTTTGAGTTTGCTTATGCTCTTTGTTTTTTTTCATCTTTTTGCGTTTTTCTTCAATGCATAAACTCTTCCATATTTATAGATGAATTAAGGCTCTTTTCCCTAAATTATGCCATAATTTAAGTTACAAATTAGGTCACTAATTTGTTACTTTAGAGTCAATATTCAACAATTTGAATAGTAAGAATACACGATAATTTCAAAATACTGAGCTAGGTGTTCCGAAAATGCCTCTACTCCAAGTCTCTTGATTGTTTTACATCCTTATTCTCTCTTTAGATGTCAATAGAGAACACCGGCATCAGAAACAAGCAATAACAAGATGTTTGGGTTATCAAGAAAAATAAAACCCATGCTAAGAAACTACGTAAATCATGTCTAAAAGCTAAAAAACATTAAAAGCTATTATTTCACATACATATATCCTTACCATCCAATAGGAGTAAAGTAATGTTTCCTACAAATCAAGCACAAGTGTAAAAACATGACTTTCCAAGGGATGCAATTATGGAAGAAGCTTGTCTACATATGGTTTAGTATAACCCTATAATGTAGAGGGAAATTTTAAGTTAGAATCGACTAGTAAACCAAAATTTTGAGCTTCTTCATAAGCCATTATCAAAAATAGTCATCAAAAAAATATCTTGATATGAGAATAATTTGCTCGAGGTTGTTGAGCGCTCAGGTACAGGTGGACGTAGGCCTAGAGTTGAGTAGGAACACTGAACAAATGATTAGGGAGGACCATTACAATTCTATTAAGAATGTCAAAATTGGTTAACAAGATTCCTGTATACCCTACATATGTGAGGCTATATATATAGCAGTAGTGAATTGAGGGAGGATATAAGAAATTATATGAAATCAGCTTCCCTTACCTTTATCTTCTTCTTTCCCAACCATGTACGATCGGAACTGATCCAGGATAGAGACCTATGATGAGGAATCTGATTCCTTCGCTCGATCTAAGTTTGATTCAGAGCGATTCAACGCCATTCTACAAGCGTTTCAAGTTGAGGTGATAGCTCTTCGCTCTCCTAGTAGTTCACCATTAGTAACCTCTCTTGGGAATAAGAGGAGTAGATCATCTGAAACCTTTGAGAAATTGGAAGCTCCATCCACAGATTCCTTCACCTCTGATACCTGTTCAAAGAAAGTTCCAAGAAATCCCCAAACTGTAGAGAACTCATTGCTTCCTGGGTTTTATAGAGAAGAAACGAAGGACACTAGGCTTAAGCTTTGTGGATTGCCAGTGCCTAGGCTTCCAGAAGTGGCCCATGAGCCATCCCAAAGAGCTATCCTACCTCGTAAGGACATCCTTTCTCCATCAACTGAATTTCCTAGCAATAGGCTTGGATTTAGCCCATCACCTGGCCCTATAACCCTTGCCTACAAAAGAGACTAGATCCCTCTCATATACACCTTCTCTTAGTCTGGTAACTCTCTGAAAATAATTAGAGCAATGGATTAATCAATCACCGGAGAGACTCGCAAGCAAGGACGAGAAAAATTATGTCCTTATTGTGGTGTGAGAGTTATTGTAGGCCATCACTGCGTAAGACCTAAGCCTCTTCACACTGATGAGGGTTCAATTAGAGAACCCCGAGATAGTCACATGAGGATGCTTCATTGGGATAATCATTTCTACGAATGCACTCCTCTACCAATTTGTGAGAATCAGATGGGTATTCTCTTGAAAAAGGTTCCCTCAGTTACTCTAAAAATAGTGATGAATCTACGAAGCTCGAGGTTAGATAATCAAATTCATAACAGTAATGTAAGAGTTGTGTATGAGTTGAATTATTTCTCTGAGTCCATTAACCTGGTGATATTGTATGAGTTGTACCTCTGGCATCGATGGTACCGTAAAAGTAATATTACTCATAAATGATATAGCCGCACATCGGTTATAACTCTAGTTTTTCCCTTGATCTGCTCTATAATCATGTTAACAAGCTGGCTAGAGTTTTACCTCTCAAAGGCAGAAGTAGAGATAGAAGCGCCCCTTTCTATCCATACAATATTCCAAAGGTTAAAGGCAGAGGGCCTTCTATCTAATCAGAAACAAAGAGTTGAGAAGCATCAACAACCATCAACCATTCAAAGGTTTGATGGGCAGATCCATCTAATTTCTAGCAAGCTACACATTCTAAAATGTTATGAGAGCTTTTAGATAGCATTTGAAGGTAAAGGTTATCTACTTTTGTGCATGGGTACAGTTGAGAATATTGGAAATCTATGCATCAAAATTGGATCAGCTTCTTTTGTGGTTACTCAACCTAGCCATCCACCTAATTCTTCGGTTCTGAATTCTTTCGCTGAACTGAATCCTCCATATATCAATCAAGAAAATTTTGAAGATGATGAGATTTTGGTCCTGAAGTTTACAGAGGCACTTCCTAAAGAATTAGGAGTTTTAGCCATGGTTTCTGAAGGAATTTTGAGTGACAAACTGAAAGATTCCTTCAAGAGTACTCAAGCTCATAATGGTGAGAAGAAGAATAGGGCAGTCACATAGCTTGAACCTGATGATGCTAGAAGAAGCTTCCTATGCTGGGAGAAACCAACAAGTAAGGCTACCTTGAAGACTACATGGGGGAGTCATTCAAACTGGTAGCAATTTTTCACCTACCAATGTTCGAAGAGAAAACAAATGGATATGTGAAGACAATTCATATCAGGAGTCATCCATTGTGTCAACTTATTTGGTTGATAGTGGAACTAGTTTGTTAGATTACATCAAAGGTCAGACATCTTATGTTCCCAAGGCTCATGTATCCTATCGAGTATGTAAGGCAAACCATTGGAATTTTGCACTACTTGTTGATATCAGGACCCAGGAATGGTTCAAAGAATATTTTGCTGTGCCATAGCCTTTTCCAAAAATGGATATGATTGGTATCCCTAAATTGGTTACGGGAGACATAAAGAGTTACTGGTTGGCTACATACCATGACACAGCTTTACCGTTTAACGAGCAGTACTCTACAGCTGCTAAAAGAAAAAGGGGTTACCACTATTGTAGCCCATAAACTTGCAAACCAAAGGTTTGGCAATCTGGTAACTATGGAGTGCCAGACACATTTGAGGTTGAATAAGGAAATGGAAACGTGGGAGAGCTATCTAGCCACTGATAATTTGTTTCCTGAATGGAAAATAGGGACAAAATAGCAAGACTATCCAGTTGTAACTGTTCAAGCCAAAGACCTAAAGTTGGAGCTTGAGCAGCCCCTATTTCTATTAAAAGGTTCCTCTAGAGAAGAACAATGGGTCATCCTGACTACATTATGTTATGGCTTTAATAATACCAACAAGATTTTCTTATTAAAAGCAAAGTCTGAAACTCTTAACATGGTGGAATTATTTGGCTGCTTAATTGTTAGAGACGGTCCTATAGAGACTAAAAGTGCTACTAGTAGTTGGATAAAGGTTAATGTGGTGTCAATTGTTGGGGTGCGGTCTATTAAGGAACAAAGCTTTAAGATTAGGCAGGGATGTGAAGTAGTAATTGCCACCTTAGGCAGTTGATTGATTGTTGGAAACATAGATGCTGTGTTCTCGACCAATGTAATTACGTTGTTCTTGATGAGGTTGATGAATGATTGATATGGGTTCTGAGCTACAGGTTGTAGGTGTTTTGGATGCCATACCTTATCAAATTTTTAACGCTGAGAATGAGGAGAAGGTTGATAAAAAATTGTTGTGGCCTATGGTCTTACATAAAAAGGGCCAGTATTGCATGTGTTGGGTCACCTTTGTTTAAGCCACAAGATTTTACAGCATATGCTAGATTATGTACACGATCTGAGTGTGGAAATGTAGTGAGAGTGAATGAAAATTTATCTTCTCTGCTGCTTGAATTACCATCCATTATAGAGGCATTTAGAGTGGCGCCTACTATTGATGATATATCCACTGGGGATATTTTGGAACTTGAGATCAATGTAAATGCATATCCACCTGTTGGAGGGTTGTTGGACTTACTGACAGAAACTATAATACCAGAGGCTCCAAGGAGTGGTACAAGACAATTGGATAAAGACATTAAGCAACCAGCATGATAATCATATTATATAGAAGGATTCCCTGAGTTGTGAGTACCCATGACAAGATTAAATGGAGATTAGAAAGATTTTTTTGTCATTTCACCCTATTGCTAAGAATTCTGAACAGAATATGGATAAACAAGCAGTGAATTTCTTTCCAACCCTAAGCAGTTTGGTGTGGATGCGCTATTGTGGTAGTGGACCTCCATTCAAAGGATCTTACCAAGTATCAATTATCTAATAAATCAAAAGGGTGAAAGTGTGCAAGCGACAGCTAATGGAAGGGCATCTAGCTGGAAGAAAAATAATATCAAGTGGGCATGACCTTAGCATCAAGGCAACAATCCAGGGCACTATAGGCTTACTCCAAAGTCAATTCAGGGTTACTTTTTGCACCTATCCCAAGGCACAAATAGTGATCATACCAACTCATACCTCCACTCTATTCTTGAGAACAAGGATTCTAAAAGGGGATGGAATGATACATGCATAATTTTCTAGAGACTGTTAAGTACTTGGGTACAAGCGAATGTAGGCGTAGAGCTAAGTAGGAACGCTGAATGTGTGATTAATGGTGGAATATTACAATTCTGTTAGGAATGTCAGAATCGGTTAGTAAGGTTCTTGTATACCCTACATATGTGAGGCTATATATATAGGTGTAGTGAATTGAGGGAGGATTGATGAGTGCTCAAAAAGCACTAAAATAACCATGATTTTATGTACATTAATTGATTAAAAATATATATATTTATATGTTTTATCATATATTTATATAAATTTGTGTTTTTCGGAATCACGGGTATTTTTATTGTTTTTCAGGTATTTTGGCTTAAAAACACAATTTAAAGACTCAAAGAGGAATACTTGAAGCAATACATCACAAATATATTAATAAATAAGTAGGAAAGGTCAACAAACATGGAAAAATTGGACAAAATGGGTCGAAAATGTCAAAAATGTCAAAAAGACGGAAATCGCGCCCGCTTGGCCGCTAGCAGCCATTGTGGCAGTTCACGCGCGCGCAACCCCACTCCGCGCGCCTAACGCGTTTCGCCCATTTTTCACGTGCAGGAACCCCCATGACGTCATGCTGACGTCATTGATGACCTCACCATGTCCATTACGCGTTTTTACATTTTTTAACATTTTTTACTCATTTTTCTCTCCATCCTCACCTATAAATACCCCCTTCCCTTCATTTCAAAAACACACCTCAAAACACATTTCTCTCTTCTTTCTTTCTCTCCATTTCTTAGTTTTTAGTTTTTCTTATGTTTTAGCTAGTTTTTCTTATGTTTTAGCTAGTTTCTCTTAGTTTTAGAGTTCTTTCCTTTTTGGGAAGAACTAGTTATGTTTTTGTAATTTATTAGCTTTTTGATTCAATAAATGGGAGTGCAAATTCCGTTTGGAGGTTTTCTAGCAACGAGAATGGCATCGAAGTACTGTAAGGATTTTATTTTTTTTGCAGTTATTTTTTATGCTTTATTCTTACATGTTATATTTAATTTGTCTGTGATTAAATTTAACTATGCTAGTTGTTTGTAAAAATGATATAATAATAACGTTGTTATGCTTGCGAAATATTAAATAGGTAAAAATCTCTAAAATGAATTGATTTTATTTTTATTCAACATTTTATATTAAGAATGTTAGAGAGAAATATATTATTTTTCATTCCAAACTTAAATCTGAATTATCCGGTCTGATTTAGAGTAGTGCTATTTTATTTGTTGGTACAATCGTCCGGTAGTTAGAGTGAAGCTCTATTTCAAAAGTTTTTATAAGAATTATTATCTGAAAATGTATTGACAACATGTTTTCAGTAGTAGTTTTAAAACTTGAAAGTTGGTACTTGGATAACTAAATTCTTAGGTTTAATTTGGACACCTCGAATAAAGTTTAAATTGTCTAACCCCACCAAAGGTGGCATTTAAATGGTTCATTTTCAATCTCTTAGAAAAAGGAATTAATTTAATTAATCAAATTAGTTATCAACCCCACCCATAGGTGTTAATTGATTTGTTTAGTTAACAAAGAATATCTAACCCCACCAAAGGTGGTATTCATACAAAAAAGGGAGAATCAATAAATATCAATTCATATCTTTAATAACCTAAATAATACGAGCAAGCATAATTAACTTAGTTATTATATCCATAAATACTCCACTATTTATAAAAGATAAAATTTGCATGAATGTTTATTGAATCTATGTTTATTTTTCTGTAATTAGATTAAAAACACAAAAACCCCAAAATATCGTGACAGGATGTTTAGGATTTAATTTCGTTTTTAAAAGTTTGAATAATAAATTAAAAACCACATACATTCCTTCCTTAGATCGACCTTGGGAGTATACTTATCATTTTCTATGAAATGATTCATGCACTTGCGAGAGTTTTATAAATATAAAACCAAAGTATTGGTAGGATCGGCGATGCCGGTTTTCGCTCATCAAGGATATTACAAATTATATGAAATCAGCTTCCCTTACCTCTGTCTTCTTCTTCCCAAACCTCTGAGAAATTCTATTTGTATCAAATCCCAATTCTAAGCATAAAAACTTTGAGTACATAATTAATAGAGATCACACATCTTGAACCTTTGCCAAAAATAAAAAGCTATTTCAGCAAGACAATATCACAATTACAAAAGAGCATCATGAAACTAATTCCAAAAGAGGAAACAAATCACCTTAACAACGAGAAGCCCAAGCACAAAAGAACTTCCTTTCTCTACTTCATACTCAAAATGAATCATACCACCATCAACCTCACAAACCATTGAAGGATTTTGCAAATTTTTGTTAAGAGCAGGTACTACTCGACATTCAACTATCAAATCCACAATTTCCTATGCAGAAAACTTCCAACCAATTACTCAAATTATCCAAAACAAATGACACTATTTTAACAATGCCAGTAACTATAGCACCTAAACGAATAACATTACAGAAATGAAAAAGAATAAAACAAAACGATTAAAGATCAACAAAAGTAAATAGTCTAATAAATTATTATTTACAAAGTAATTTTGTCCTAATTTTATACCATCCTTAGCGAGGTCACAAAGAGCATGAGTAGCTCGTTTAGCAACAGCGCGATTGGATTCGGAAGAAAAGTAAGTTGACTTGGGGACATAGAGCTATCGATACATGTTTCTTAAGGAGATACTTACAATATCTTCATATGAGGATACAAAGCAAGGATTCTGCTCATCAGTGCTATTACACCCTTCATTTTCATGAGACCTAGGAGACGAAGGCCGTGATCCCATGGGACAACATCACCCTAACAGGTAAATAGGACTGAGTTAAGTGTGAGAGCTGAGAGTCAGGACTTAGAAAACAGAAATGGATGATTAAGGTTTTTCGTTTATATATATAATATTTTAAATATATTTTATTTGAATATTTTTAATTCGAATTAGATCCCACTTCGTATCGAAACCGATCAATTTTTTCAGATTCATTTGAATTTTTTGAATTTATCATATATTTTGTTCCAACGTAAATATAATTACTTTTATTTTTAAATGAATAAATTTATTTTAATTTATACGGATGAGTTTTGTTTAAAAAATCAAAACGCTTATTAAAGGTGAGAAGGCAAAAGCTTTAATTCATTTTGTTAACAGGTAAATGGAGAGAAGCCAAAAAAGTTTAACTGTGAGTGCTATATATACCGCTACTGACAAACTTCAAAAGTAAAAAAGAAAAAAAATGTGTTTGGTGCATATGTGATTTGGTAATATAGGCTATTCATCTTTCTCTTGTCATTGTAATGCAAATCTTCTTTTTTATATATTCTCATATTCATGTAATAAAGCTTATGAGACATATTATATATGTCTTTTTTATCTGTAGTAAGTGAGATATTTTTTTATATCTTTTTAATATATAAGTATTAAATTTAATTTTCATGTTAAGATGTTATTTTATATATTTTTTATTTATTAAAGCATGCTATTGTATCATATTCATTTTAAATTTGTGGTTTTTATTTTTAAAAAATAAAGTATATAAATCATTAGAAGTTATTAATTTTTAGTTTCAAGCATTTTTTCCTACATCATACAAGAGAATTTTGGTTCTAAATAATTATTTTTTTGTTGAAGAAATCTAATTTCATTGACAAATTTTGCTAAGGTAAAAGTTGTTCCTACAATTTTTTGTCGGGAAATATATTTTCTTTGAAAAATATTTTGTCAAGAAGTACACTTTCTCTCATAAATATTTTATCGGAAAAATACTTCAATAAATTTTTTGTCAAGAAGAATATGATCTTTAACAAATATTTTATCTAGAAAAATTATTTTTCCAATAAACATCGACTTTATTGAGAAAAACTTTTCTATGAAAGAAGTATTAGGACGACTATCATGACAAAATAATTTGTTGAGATTTAGTTTTAGGCAAGAAATGTTGGTGCTTTCTTGACAAAGTAGTTTATCATTGAAAATAATTTCTTTCGTAGTGGTTTCAATTTTTTCTATGTAAACAACCTAATGCCTTTTATTTTGTTTAACGACAAGAGATCAATCTTTTCATTTTAAGCTTTCTCTTTCTTAATTTTTTTTTTGCAAAAGAGATCATATTTTTTGGCTTATTTCTTTAATTAATTTATCAAACATTAATAGTTGCGTTTGATTCATTAATAAGACTAATTAATTTATGATATTTTGATTAAATGCTTATATAGCTTCTTCTCTACTTTGTTCATGAATTATTGGATAAATTATTATGTTTGTAATATCATAATTATTTGGTTTTATTTTTTATCTTTAAAGAAGTTATATTTATTGAACTTGTGCTTAAATTCTTATTATAAGGCTGTTAGATAATTTAATATTAACCATTCTTGAATATTCTAGTTTGGATTATTTATTGTCGAATCTGCTCTAAGATGCACCTTGCACTTGTCTTATTGTGCTAACGTTTCAGGTATTGATTGAACAAGTTTGATTACTTGTGTGACTTAAGTTATCGGAACATTGGTCTAGATCCGAACACTTTTCTTATGAAAACTGTGAAGAAAATAAGCGACTTCTATGTGGATTACTTTGGAGCATTATCTTAGAGGATATATGAAGTCTTGGCCTTGTAATTGGTCTTTATTTTTACAGTGGATAGTTAAGTGGTCTAGTGGATTGGTGGTTTTTCATTTAGGTCATTATTGTGGCCTAGGTTGTTTTCACCTAAAAATCTTGAGTGCCAATTTCTATTTTTCGTATTATTTTATTCATATATGATTTCATGTCTGACCATATGTGAAATTTTAATTTGACATATTTTTATTAATTACCTATTCACCATTCGAATTAATTATATCTGTAACTTAAAAACTTTCTTTTGGTATCAAATCGCATTACCAAATACACTTAGTATTACCTAAGACCATGTTATGGATAATTTGAGAGAGGGTTCGTCTACTACGAGTGCTCCCTTCTTTAATGGGTCTAACTACCCATATTGGAAGGCTCATATGAGAGCCTTTCTACAATCTATAATTAAGCGTGTTTAGAATTCCATTATTTATGCTTGGAAACTACCTACGGTTGCCAAAGAAAATTTTGTTACTCTTATATAGGAATAAATGGACTACTGAAGATAAAACTACTAGTAATTGGAACGAAATAGGTATTAATAATATCTTTAGTGCTGTATTTGCTGACTAGTTCCATTGTATCCCTCATATTGATACTGCTAAGCATGCTTAGAATATTTTAGAGCTTTCCCATGAGGGCACCACATAAGTTAAATGAACTAAACTTCGCATGCTTGGTACTCAATTTGAAAACCTTAGAATGAAAGAATGTGACACCTTTTTGAATACTATGCTAAATTATGTGATATTACGAATACCTCTGCCAACTTTGGAGAGAAATTTGATGATTTCAGGATAGTTTGAAAGATTCTTTGCTCATTACCAAATCATTTCCATAAAAAGATCACTACTTTTGATGAAAGTAATGATGTGTACACCATCAAAATAGAGGAACTTATTAGCTCAATTAAACCTTTGATATGAGCTTTCAAACACATCCAAAGAAAAAAGGTACCGCTTTCAAAACTTCCATGACTAATAATGGTAAGAATAAAAATGATGAGGATGATGAAGAATTGAAACTCTTGGGCAAAATATTTAAGAAACGCTTACCAAAATAATTCAGAGTAATTGGCAACCAAACCATTCAAGAGATCAAAATCCAAAAGAACTCTAACTTATGAGTTCAGATGGTAAGAAAACTAAACTAAACTAAATGACAAACTTAAATCCTTTGAAATAAGAGATAAAATGATAAGTTACTTGTATAAGTAACTAAACTAAATGAGAAACTTATATCCTTTGAAATAAGTTCTTCAATTATAGAAAAAAAATATTGAATTGTCTAAACATGACAATGTTTTGAATTCAGGTCTTGCAAATATTAAACATGATAGGTGATACTCTTTCATTTAAACCTTCCATGATTGATCATAAATGAATAAATTAGCATACTATTGTAGTTTAACCTTGTATCTTATCTTGGATGATTGAAGATATGTTTAATATGTATTAATATGACTGTGTGTCTTATTCAAATACTTATGCTTTTAATGGATAGTCAAAATTTAAACAAGATTAATTTCTTAATTAAGTTTTATGTTCTCATCATGTTTAAATAATTCTACTACTCTCAATTTTTATAAATTTTTATCTATATCAATTTTTATAAATTTTTGTGTTATTCTAGTTTATTTAGGGGAGTTATAGAACATAGAGGGAGTTAATTCTTTTTTTTAAATATCCTATTGTTATCTCTCCTTTTATTTTAAATTATGTTGGTCATTACTTTATGATTATATTAATTATTCATATGAAAAAGAGGAGGAGAGAGTTATCGAGCTTTAATTGAAAATATATAAATTAAGAGAGTTAATTGAGGGGGAAAGTTATTAATTAAAAATTTTCTATGAGAAATATTACACTTAGGGGAGAGCACATTGAATGTTCAAAGTTATTCATATAGGGGGAATATTACTTAAATGTTCTATCTATTATTACTCACTACTTATGTATGTTTCTTCACTTTTTTTTGTTATTATATATATTGAACTAATAAACAATGAGTATTTTGAGAGAAGTTGTGTGCCTATTTGTATTTTTCGTTTTTGAATGTACATGTGGGTTATCAAGATTCAAGTAAAGATGGTTTCACCAGATCATAGGATAGTTCCACTACGTATAATTATTTTTCCTATAAAGGTTATGTAGTGAGAGGAGATGTTTTGTCACACTAATATGCCAAAAAGGGAGATTGTAAGGTTTATGAGTATTGGCAATATTTGTGACCAAAATAGCTAAATATAGTTTTAGTTTCTAAGTGACTCTTTTAAGGATACTTTTCATGCCAAAGAAACAATAAAGTTCTAAACGAATATATCTCAGGTATATCTCTATTCTTATCCATGTTATTTTATATTAGACACATAAGAATATTTTATATTTAGGTTACTCGATTGATGGAGAAATGTCTGGATCAATCGAGGTACGTAGATTAATCAAGAATGATCTACCTTGATTAAAAGGTCCTCGATTGAATTTTTAAATGAGGTAGATGGATCAAAGTTTAATGTTCGATCAATTAAGGATTGAATTGATCTAGGTACAATCATATTCGATCTCCCTAGTCTAGGGTTTTATTAATCATTGCTTGGATCGATCGAGAAGGATTTCAATTTATTGATCTTATTGGTTCGATCAATTGAGCTTGATCGAGATCAATCGAATGACGAGGACTTCAACTTATAACCTAATTGTTTACTTGAGTTAAACTTTTGAATTATAATATTGACCCTATTATTTACTGCTCTATAAATTGTTTAATGGATATATTAGAATTAGATTTTAGCCTAGCATTAGGATTTCAATATTTTTTTTATATAAACAATCTAATGCCTCTTGTTTCCTTTAACCACAATAGCATTAATATTTTCATCTTAGGCTTTCTTATTCTCTTTCAAATTATTTTGTAAAAAAAAGATCAACATTTTAGTTATTTATGATTAAAATAACTAGGAACGAGGGATTGAATTAAAACTTTAAACTTAGTTATTTTTAGGGGAAAAATGACATTATAAATTATATGTTACATGAGTTTTGAACTCATTCTTTCTTTGATAGGAGAAAAATACACTCCTATTATAAACCTAATAGAGTGATTGAGTGATTGAGAGGATAATATGTAATCGATAAAATAATGTGATAGATTGGAAGTTATTGATAAAATAAGGTCCAAACATACAACGGCAGTAGGTGGAAATTAGAACTTCTCCTTCCACAAAATCTGAAGTACATTGATGAGTGTACAGAAATATCAAAACAGCAAATATGAATGAAAAAATGAACCTAGTTTCATATCATAGTTATTATTACACTTTCATATCTCTAACCTTTAGGATTCTACATGGGGTATCCATTCATTGCTCGATGAATTTTTCACCCTTCCCTTTGTTAAAAAGAAAACAACTCTCTACATTTCCATGAGCTCAGAAAATTATTGAAAAAAGAAGAGGAAACTAAGAGACATAGAGTGATGAGTGACATTGAAATTGAAGATAAAATTTAGGGTTTTTCTATTAGATTTTCAATTTTAATAAGCCCTGGTCTATGGGGTACACGATTATTTATCGCAAATTAGTTAGTCATTCCCATGACAAGTTTGATCGTGAAGCTACATTTTTTTTCTGTTAGTTTGTAAATGGCTATATATACACCAAATCTAATCAATGAAATTATCAAGTTTTCTATGTTTCAGTTCCTAACATTATGGTATCACAGCCCCCACAAAACCTGAATCAATCAAAGTAGCAGTCTTTGACTCCTTCGCAGTAGCAATGAGATGACAACCAAAGGAAATTTTGTGCCTTATGACCATTGGAGTATGTTGATGGATAAATTATTGTGGTCTAAGGAATAATAGGGCTATTTGAAACAGGCTATACTGAGCCAGAAAGTGGAGTAGCGTAGATAGATGCACAACACCAGAATCTCATAGAATTAAAGCTAAAAAAATCTAAAAGTAAAGAATTACCTCTTCTAGGCCATTGATCAAATGATATTAGAGACTATTCTCATGAATGATACTTCCAAACAGATTTGGGAGTCTATGAAGAGAAATTTTCAAGGAAATGCATGGAGTAAGAGATCATACTTGCAAGCTTTACACAAAGAATTTGAACCTCTAGAGATGAAGACTGGAGAAGGAGTCACCAAGTACTTTTCAAGAGTGTTGCCTATGGCCAAAATAATGTGAACCATTGGAGAATAAATGCAGGGTGTCATAGTGGTAGAGAATATTTTCAGATCATTGAGTGAGAAATTTAATTAGATTGTGTGCTCGATCAAGGAGTCCAAAGACATTGATAAACTTTCCATTGATGAGCTACAAAGTTCTCTGATTATCTATGAGTAGAAATTTCAAAGACATATAGAAGAGCCACAAGCTCTCAAAGTAGCATCTGAAGGTAGGATTGGTATGAAAGGACTTTATAGAGGCACTTACAAAGGTAGGGAAAGAGGAATATGGTGCTAACCCTACATTAAGGCAACTATGGAATGTTATCATTGTCACCAACTATGACACTTCCAATTTGAATGTACAATCTAGGATAAGGAAGCCAATTATGCTAAAATAGGTGAGGAAGAAGAAATGTTGATTATGGCACATGTGGAGATGAATGATGCCCGAAGCGATGATGTATAGTTTCTTGATTCTGGATGCAATAACCACATGTGTGGTAATAAGAACTTGTTTTGTGATATAAATGAGAGCTTCACGCATCAAGTAAAGTTGGGGAACACATAAATAAGGAAGTTATGGGCAAAGGCTTGGTGATATTAAGAGTAAATGGCTTTACTCATGTTGTTGGTGAAGTCTTTTATCTACTAGAATTAAAGAACAATCTTTTCAGCATTGCACAACTACAAGAAAGAAGACTGGCAATTCTTAATCAACATGGAGAACTTAGAATTTATCATCCAAAAAATGGGGTTATAATACAGACAGAAATGACAACAAATCGAATGTTTGTTATACTAGCCAACTCACCACCTCAAAGAACCTCTGGTATAAGATTCCCTTGTCGCTATACATCTACACCGATCTTGGTACACTTGTGGGATTTTCGCTATAGGCACTTGAGCTATAAAGGACTAAGGACCCTCCAACTCAAGGAAATTGTGCATGGAATGCCTCAATTCAAGCCTCTATCAATAGTATGCATACACTATCTGATTGGGAAACAACATAGGGATCCCATTCCAAAGAAAAGTAATTAGAGGGCCATAGAGAAACTTTATCTTGTCCATGCATAAATTTGCAGTCCTATCTCTTCCATATTCAAAAGTAAAAAGAGGTATATTCTATGTTTGACTGATGACTTCACTAGAAAAATATGCACTTGTTTTTTGGTGGAGAAATCAAAAGCATTAAGTGTGTTCAAATGATTTAAGAATTGTGTTGAAAAGGAAATAGGAGGGCATAAAATATGTTTAAGAATTTATTGAGGTAGAGAGTTCACATCTATTGAATTCAATGAGTTATGTACCAAGCATGGTATCAAAAGACAACTGACTGTAGCATATACTCCATAGAAAAATGAAAATTGAATTGTGATGAATATGGCTCGATGTATGTTATCAGAGAAGAAGATCCCTAAGTCATTCTGGCCAGAGGTAGTTAATTGGACAACTTATGTAGTAAACCAAAGGCCTACATTGGTTGTGAAAGAACAAACACCCGAGGAAGCTTGGAGTGGTAACAAACCCTCAGTGGAGCATTTTAGGGTCTTTAGATGTGTGACACATGTCTTTGTGCTTGATATGAAAAGAAAAAAACTAGAGGCAAAGAGTTTATATTGCAAAGAAGTTGGTAATCAATAGGGATGTCGTGTTTGAAGAAGACAAATCTTGGAATTGGGATAAGAGCTATGAAGAATTTGAAATAACTGATTTGGAATGTCATGATAAGAAAGACAATGAGTATATTGAAATGATGAAGCAATAAATGGGGTGATTTATGAATCAATTGAAGGAAAAATCAGTGACACTCAAACGGTGAAGATGGAGGAGAATTGTCAAGTGAGAAGGCGCTCTCAGAGGTAGAAGAACTAAATATGACTGTGGCATTATTTTCTTCAGCAGATCTAGTATATTTTAAGGAGGAAGTGGAGCATGAAAATTAGAGAAAGGATATGGACGTGGAAATCAAAGCTATAGAAAGGAACAATACATAAGAACTATCTAATTTACCTACAAGTGCAAAAATATTGGAGTAAAGTGGGTCTTTAAGAGAAAAATCAAAGAAAATGGAGAAGTGGATAAATTCAAAGCTCTATTTGTGGTTAGAGTATTTGTAACAACAAGGGATAGACTACATAGAAGTGTTTCCACTGGTTACAAGAATGGAGACAATGAGAATGATTATGGCCTTCGCAGCATAAAAAGGATGGTCTCTCTCTATCAACTTGATGTCAAATTTGCTTTCTTGCATGTGGAATTCAATGAAGAAGTGTACATAGAGCAACCAAAAGGATATGGATCAAGGAGCCACCCTTAGAAAGTATATAAGTTAAAAAAGGCTCTATATAGACTGAAACAAGCTCCATGAGCTTGGTTCAGTCACATAGAAAGGACATCTCATGAGTTAGGGGTTCGAAAAGTGTTAAAATGAACATACTCTATTCATTAAGGAAAATAAGAGAGGTAAGATTATCATAGTCAATCTATATGTAGATGATTTGATATTCACTAGCAATGATGAATTGATGTTTGCTAAATTTAAACATTCCATGCTAAGAGAGTTTGGCATGTTTGATTTGGAGAGATTGAGATTTTTTCTTGCCATAAAAGTATTGCAAAAGTCATATGGAATTTACATGTGCCAAAGAAAATATGCCTTAAAGGTGTTAAGTAGGTTTAGGATGGATAATTGCAATTTGGTTCATAATCTCATTGTCATAGGATGTAAGCTCTTTGAAAATGAGAGTTGGGTGCAAGTATATGAGTCTGTGTATAAGAAAATGGTGGGATCTCTCATGTATTTGATGCCCATAAGGCCAGATTTAATGTATGTAGTAAGTTTGATTAGCAAGTTCATGGCAAAGCTAACTGAGTTGCACATGTTAGCAGCAAAAAGAATCTTGCGATATTTGAAGGGAACTAGTGAGCTTAGAAATTTTTACAAAAAGGAAGGGAATGGTGAAATTATGATTGGATATACAGATAGTAATTATGTAAGAGATTTAGATGATTGCAAGAGCACATCAGGATAAGTTTTCATGCTGAATTCAGGAGTTGTTCCCTGGTCCTCTAGAAAACAACCTAGAGTCACACTCTTAACTACAAAAGTAGAATTCATGGCTGCAGTTGCATATGCTAGTCAAGCTGTTTGAATGAAGAGGATATTACAGTTATCACCTGAAAACCTACGTCCACTCGAGATTTTCGCGTCTAGTTCCACAAATATGATCCTAGCCGTTGATTTTCTAATCAAACGGTGGGTGTTGGGCGTTGGTGATGGCATGAGTGGCCTCCTTTTCTTGCGTAGAAAAATCAACTTTTCTTAATTTCATTTTAGCCCTCCAATTTAATTCAAATTAACATTTAAACTTTTGTGAATTACAATTAAGCACTCCTTTAATTTAAATTATATTTTCAAACTTCAATATTTGCAATTAAGTCCTATTTTGACTCATATTCTTTAATTTTCTTAAAAATGTATTCCTTAAGAAATTAACAATAAATATTAATTTATTCTATTAAAAATAACTAAAAATGTCAAGAATAGAGCAATCATAATTAATAAAATAGATGAAAATAACTATATAAAATACAGTTATCACCGACCATAAGTATTACAAACAAAATATAAATATATAATGAAAACTTAACTACAGGAACTAAAAAAAACTTAAAAAAAATTAAAAGTTACTTAAATAATTATAATTGAAGGTTACAAAAGGAAAATATTAGCAAAGAGAATGGGTATGGAAGCTTGAGAGCAATGAAAGTATGAGTGGTAAATTATACGGTTGATTTTTTTGATCCGTCTAACTCGGAATGGCCATGTTTTTATAACCACAGTGATGTACTATTGGAGATGCTTTTACTTGTTGTGAAGAATAGTTTTTTTCCAACTTTATACTGTAGAAGAAGCATGTATTGTTGTGAATAGTGAGCACTTTTTACTAATTTGTGAATGGTGGCTTGTCTATTACCGTTCCTTGTTTTGTCTTCTTCTATAGATGCTATAGTAATTATTACAGTGACCTACTACAGTGAATTTTGATGGGCTGAAGATTTTGGTGAGCCATTGTATGTGCCAATTACAAATAATATGGGTTGTTAAACTTGGTACATGAATTGGGCTTTTAACCCTAATAAAATTTAGGCTTGTAGACTCGTAATATAAATGGGCTTATAGTCCCATTTGAATATTTTAAATTTCATAGATGATATTTACCCATCAAAAATAATATATCTTCCTCATTAGATTCTATGTTTGACAGGTAGTTGGATGGAGCTTCTGAGGTTGATGGTGATGGAGATTTGATTTTGTTTGAAGAATCCTTTTTCTTGGTTGGATGCTTTGTTGGAGGGTTCCTATGATTCTTGTGATAATTGCCTTATGATGTCCAAGAGTTGCTCCTTGGTTTGTGCATTGGTAATATGGGTATTAGTACGAGCCCTTTTGGCTAGGATCATAGATGTGTGTTGAATTTCTTCAATTTATTATATTCTATCACCAATTTTGGTTAGCCATTATTCGATGGCTAGTTTGAGAAGGGTTTTGGGGATCATGAAATATAACCCCCATTTTACCTGAAATAGGAAGGTCATATTAACTACCTAAGATATAACAGGTTTAAAGACCTATTGACATACCCAGGGAAGGTATAATTTGGTGAAGAAGATACACAGAGGATGTAATTTTTTTTCATCCACTTTGGGTTTGAAATGGGTAATGAAGGCTTGATACCTTTCCTACACTGGTGGAGTGAGGATTGCTAGAATAGAACCAAAAATTTTCCACCAGTTGTTAAACTATGATTGAAATTTTGTTGGATTGATAGTTTTTTGAAAGAAAAAGAATAACCAGGAATCTAATTATTCTTGTTTTGGATGAGGAACATATTAAACCAAGCTTGGTAATAATCCCAATAATTGTAGGTTTTACAATAGGGTTGTGTTGTGTTGACAATGAATGGAAATGCTAGAAATTTTGATAGATCATTTTCCCAATCTCATGGAGATATGACTTTGAAGAGTTTGGTGGTGGAATATTATACATTGGCTTAGTTGGGGTAGAGGAAATGTTTGAATTCCACACTATCCATTATTTCCAAAATACTCTGATAGTATTATAGTGTTTTGAAATTATACGAAGGCCAATAAAACATTTTTTGCCAAAATATTTTTGAACATTTAAATAAGGATTCTTATCATGGAATCCTTTTTCAACAATCTTAACCATTTGAGTGTCTGGTAATAAAAAATACTTAGATGAGGGTTTTGAAAAAGTTTGGGAAATAACCGTTGTAGTGGAAGTTTTTTAATTCGAGGTTTTGAAATAATGATTTTTTTGTTAGAAGATGGTTATTCCTATTTTACCTTATATTTACCTTTGGAGAAAGGGGTCTCTTTTTGCAATCATTACAATGGCCAAAGGCAAACTAAACAATAAATTCTTTATAATGTTGGACTTGTTTTAGGATCCTTTGAAAGCCAATGTCGGTGGCATCAATTTCTACTATCTTAGGAAGGGTTGGATTTGCAAGGTGTAAACAAGGAATATTTTGGGCTTGTGCTTTTATTCTTTGCACAATTGTTTTGTGTGCTACTATCCATGGATTCAAAATTTTCTTAAGCCAGTTATGGAGTGGTTTTGCCAATCGATTGATATTGGGATAGAAATCAATAACATAATTAAAGATCATGGGGAATCTCTAAAGTTAAGTTTTATCGGTGATCTTGTTTGGGAACCTTGTTTTAAACTACAAAGATCATTCGATAGGAATAATGGTTCCATTAGGCACATTATATCTAAGAAACTTGATATTAAGTTTTAAAAGAGTAATCTTTTTGGCTGATAAGGCCAGACCACTTTTTTTTATAACAAGAAAGAAGGTTTTGAGGTGTCGAATATATTGTCCCACAATCTTTGAGAATATGAGTTCATCACCAATGTACATAAGATATAATATTGAATATGGATTAAAAATTCCGTTCATAATCTTTTGGAATTCAGAAGGAGCATTTTTGAGCCCAAAAGGCATGCATTCAATTCATACTGTCTGAAAGGAATAATAAATTTTGTTTAATATCTATGTTTTGCTTCGATTTGGATTTGTCAAAAACCTGAATTCATATCAAATTTTGAGAATAATGATGAAGAATGGAGTTTTTGAAAAAGGTCTTTTTATTTGGAATAGGGTACTTAATCCATTGTAAAGCCTTACCAAGGGGCTTATAGTTGATGAGCAATCGAGGTGTTCCTGTTTTGATCTCAACTAATTTATTGACATAGAATGCCGCATAACTCCACAATGATTTGGATTTTGAATTTAATTTTTTAGGTAAGAGATCGTTGATCTCTTTCCTAAAAAATTGTTTGAGGTTAGTATTCATTTAAATTGGACTTTATTTTTTAGGATACCCCTTTCATGAAAGGTTGGTTTATATGGAAATTCAACCATATGTTCTCGTTTATCTAAGAAGAAATTGGGTGATAACAAACCTCTTTCTTAAAAGAGTTTGGTAGTTTGGAGATTGTTTTGTACCTCTATGGATGAGCAGAACCGGCATCGCCGATCCTACCAATACTTTGGTTTTATATTTATAAACATCTTGCAAGTGCATGAATCATTTTGTAGAAAATGATAAGTATACTCCCAAGGTCGATCTAAGGAAGGAATATATGTGGTTTTTAATTTATTATTCAAAATTTGAAAAACAAAATTAAATCATAAACATCCTATCACGATATTTGGGTTTTTGTGTTTCTAATCTAATAATATAAAAATAAACATAGATATAAATTCAATAAACATTTATGGAAATTTTATCATTTTTAATAGTGGAGTATTTATGGATATAATAACTAAGTTAATTATGCTTGCTCATATTATTTAGGTTATTAAAGATATAAATTGATATTTATTTATTCTCTCTTTTTTATATGAATACCACCTTTGATTGGGTTATATATTCTTTGTTAATTAAACAAATCAATTAACATCTATGGGTGGGGTTGATAACTAATTTAGTTAATTAAATTAATTCCTTTTTCTAAAAGATTGAAAATGAACCATTTAAATGCCACCTTTGGTGGGGTTAGATAGTTTAAACTTTATTCAAGGTGTCCATATTAAACCTAAGAATTTAATTATCCGAGTACTAACTTTCAAGTTTTAAAGTCACTACTAAAAACATGTTGTCCACACATTTTTAGATAATAATTCTTATAAAAAAATTTTGAAATAGAGCTTCACTCTAACTACTGGGTGATTGTACCAACAAATAAAAGATCACTACTCTAAATCAGACCGGATAACTAAACCTTAAAATCTAATTTTCAGATTTTAGTTTGCAATGAAAAATAATATATTTCTCTCTAACATTCTTAATATAAAATCTTGAATAAAAACAAAATCAATTCATTTTAGAGATTTTTACCTATTTAATATTTCACAAGCATAACAACATTATTATTATATCATGTTTACAAACAGCCAGCAAAGTTAAATTTAATCACACACAAATTAAATATAACATATAAGAATAAAACATAAAAAATAACTACAAAGAAAATAAAATTCTTAGAGTACTTTGATGTTATTGCTGTTGCTGGAAAACCTCCAAATAGAATTTGCATTTCCATTTATTGATTCAAAAAGAAAATAATTACAAAAACATAATTAGTTCTTCTCAAAAAGAGAAGAACTCTAAAACTAAGAAAAACTAAAAACTAAGAAATGAAGAGAAAGAAAGAGAGAAGATGTTTCTTGAGGTGAAGAGAATGAGGGTATTTATAGGTGAGGAGAGGAAGAAAAAGTGGGTGAAAAAAATGATTAAAAATGGAGGAAACATGTAGTAGGTGATGATGATGTTAGCTGGTAGGTGGGGCGCGGCCGCACACGTAGAATAGAGCAAAGACGCGTGCGGACTGGGTGTAGATGGGCATAAGCGCACTCGGAATGGGCATGGGCATGCACAAATTGGGCGCAGAAGGGCATACAGCGTGCGCGGAATGGAGCAGGTGCGTGTGCGGACTGGGCGTTGTGTGGGCGATGCGCACTTGATTTCACCCTTTTTGACATTTTTGACCCTTTTGATCCATTTTATCCAACTTTTCCATATTTTTTGAATTTTCCTTATTTATTTTATGAATATATTTGTAATGTATTGCCTCAAGTATTTATCTTTAGGTATTTAAGTTTCTTTTTTAAGCAAAAATACTGGAAAAACAATAAAAATACCCGTAATTTCGAAAAGATAGATTTATATAAATCTATGATAAAATCATATAAATATATATATTTTTATATCAATTAACGTGCATAAAATCATAGTAATCTTAGGAAGGGTTGGATCCATAAGGTGTAAACAAGGAATATTTTGGGCTTGTGCTTTTATTCTTTGCACAATTTTTGTGTGTGTTTCGATGCAAGGCTAAAAAACTTCTTAACCCTGTTATGGAGTGGTTTTAACAATCGATTAATATTGGGAAAGAAATCTAGAACATAATATAAGCTCTTGAGGAATCTCTGAAGTTGAGTTTCATCGGTGATCTTATGAGGAAACTTTATTGTAAACTACAAAGATTGTTTGATAGGAATAATGGTTCCATTAGACACATTATGTTCGAGAAACCTAATATTTATTTGGAAAAGAGTCATCTTTTTGGCTGATAAGACCAGGTCACTCTTTTTGATAATATGAAAAAAGGTTTTGAGGTGTCAAATATATTGTCCGATAGTCCTTGAGAATATGAGTTCATTGTCAATGTACATAAGACAAAATTATAAATATGGATTAAAAATGTCATTCATAATCCTTTGGAATTATAAAGGTGCCTTTTTGAGCCAAAAGGCATGACATTCAATTCATATTGTCCAAAAGGAACAGTAAATTCCATTTTGTATCTATGTTTTGGTTCCATTAAGGTTTGCGAGAAGCCTGACTTCATATCGAATTTTGAGAATAATGATGAAGAATGGAGTTTTTGAAAAAGGTTTTTTTTTATTTGGAGTAGTGCACCTAATCCAATATGAAGCCTTACTGAGGGGTTTATAGTTGATGACCAATCGAGGTGTTCCTCTTTTGATATCAAATTATATGTTGACATAGAAGGCCATACAACTCCACGATGATCTAGGTTTTAAAATTAATTTTTTAGATCTCTTTTCTGCAAAATTAATTTCAAAATTCAGTATTCATTTAAATTGGCCTTTTTTTGTGGGGATATCCCTATTGTAAGGTTGGTTTATATGGCAATTCAACCATATCTTCTTGTCTCCTCAATGAACTTTCCCAAAATTCCTTCCAAATCTGTTTGTTTCTTCTCTTGGGATTGGTAGGAAGATGATGACGGTTTGAATCCCCCTTGGTTATTTCCCCATGACAAATTTGGATGATTTCTCCAACCTGGATTGTAGGTGTTAGAATATGAGTTATGTTGAGGTTTTTGGAAATTTGAAACATAATTTGCTTGTTCAGCATTTGATGAAGCAAATGGATTTCCAGCTTGGCACTTGATACTAGCATGATTTCCACCACATAAATAACATTGTGTAGTTGGTTTGGATTCGAATTTGGATGACAAAGAATCCATCTTCCTTGAAAGAACAACAACTTGAGCTGACAAAGCATTCATTGAATCAATTTCATGCACTGCTGCTGGTCTTTTTGCAAGTACCCGCTCTGAATGCCACTGATTGTTGTTTTCCACCATAATCTGTAAAGACTTGAAGTTACCAAAATTAATCAGAAAAAGAAATATGTGAAACCCATAAAGAATTAAGTTCTTATTGTAAACAATTTGACATTTCTCTTACCAAAACCAAAAACTGCAAAATGATTTGTAGAGAAACAACCAATAAGAGATTTCCTGAAAAAACCTAGGATCCTCTTCAAAAATCAACTTTAAAAGCATCACTTGCTATAGATGTGGCAAGATAGGTCATACTTCAAAATATTGTTGAGTTTCCAAAAAACTCAAGAAACTAAAACTTGAGAAAAAGACTCTCCAAAGAGTCCTTGTCCTCATTGAAACCTTTGAGTTTGAAGCCTATTTTGTAGACTCTTCTAATAATGAAAACCATCAAGTTAGTAAATTATTCACAACTAATTCTAATCTTGTTAGTCAAAACTTCTCCTTTGATGAATTAGTCACAACTAATTCTCATAAACCAAAACAAGAAATTCAAACAAACTTTGTAGAACAAAGAATTTCTAAATATAAAAAAAATTCAAATGGAAGGTTGTGACCAAACTTCCAAGAAAAAGATATTCCTAACAAAAATCATGCTTTGTAAAAACTGCATATCATGTGCATATTTACAAAATTTAACATAAACTCTTGCTTGTGGCAAAAAATCTTAAGTATCTCTAAAAAAAGATAGAAATTCATTGCCAGATTTTCTAACCTAATAATTCTCATAAAACCTAGCAATACCAAGAAAATAAAAGGATAAACCATTAATCAAACCATTTTCTTCTTGAAAGCACATTTCCTCTTCAAAACCTGGTATCTCTAGGGAAGAATAACCACTACCTATAACCATTTCTTCTTTCAAACCCATTATCATCTAGTTTGGAAAAAACTAACCCATAATTAAAAAAGAATCACAATCCAATAACAAAACCAACCAAAATCAAGAGTGGAATATTTCCCTTTTTGAATATCCAAATATACTCAAAACTCTTCAGAGTTATCTTCACAATATTGAAGATAAAAAAAAGTCAGAAGCCTCAGCCTCCGCTGATATAACTTCTAAACCTATTGAAAATAAAAAGGATGACACTTCTTCCAAAAATAATTCTCAAAAAGAGGAGCCATCGTCATTTATAATCTCTGAAATAAAGAAAGGAGAGTAATCTCCAAAACGAACTAAAATAATCTTCAACGCCCATTGGTTTTAACACCACAGTTCTTATCTTGTTCAAAAAAGCCAAATCAATCCAAAACCTTAAAACTGCTAACCCAGTTAAAGCAGTTGACATGGTTAACACCAAAAATCTATTTGGTAAACCCCAATTGATACAATCGAGGTTGAAAACCCTAAATTGAAACTTATGAACATCCTTTATAACAAAACCCAAAATATAGAGGATTCTCCTCTACAAAACCCCTAAGAAGATTCCACTTCCAACATTAAAAATATTGTTTTTCAAGAAGAACTAACTAGGCTAGAACATCTAAACCAAAAAAACAAATGTTTCATCCACCTCCAACACGCGTACCTCCGAAACATATCAAACCATTCTCAAGAAGAGAGAAGGCAAACCCTCTTTTTTTTAGAAATCAATACTGAAGAAATCACAATAGATGACTTCGACAAGTTACTAGATGATGATTGGTAAAACCCTAAAACTCAAAGTATAAGTATGTAAAAACTAGATATAAGTATATTTCCAAGAACTTACCAACTCCAACACTGGTCCAATGGTTCCAAAAACTCCTCAAACAAAACCAAAGAATATTAATATCTTACCCTTAGTTGCTCGTATTCCAACATCACTTAAAACATCATAGAGTCCTGATATCTTAAAATTGGATACCAATATCTCTAGTGAGCAAACATTTTAGGTATCATTCCCTAAAACTCCTTAAATCATTCCTCAAGATGTTAGTATCTTACACTTGGATGCTAAAATTTATAAGGAAGAACTACTTTAGGAACCATCTTCTGAAATTACAAAATCAAGTTGCCAAAAATTGATAGCTATAATAGCTACTAGGTCCTCAGACTTAGAAATAGGCACCCGGCCATTCACAAAAGTGGAACAAAAATATAATGCCTAATGCTTACGAATGGAATATTGATGAGAAAAATGAATATCAAAATCTAAACCTACTATAGCAAATTACCATGGTGTCAAATGCTTATAAAACGTAGTATGGAACTTCAAACAAAATAGTTGTTGAACTCTACATAGTTGGCTTTTCAAGCCACCTAAAAGGATGGTGGGACTTCCATCTTACCAAATAACAACATTTGGATATCTTGAGTGTTATCCAAATAGGAAAGTATGGGGAACCCATTCTCAATCATTATGGAAAACCTATCCAAAATGTAGTATCAACTTTGATATTGATAATATCACTACATTTTATAGGTGAGTCCTCATATTTAAAAGATAAAAAGTCAAACTCCTTTTGAACCTTCGGTATTCAAAACTCAATGATTTTCACTGATACAAAACAACCTTCCTTAGCAAAGTTATCCTATGAGAAGACTCTAACAAACCATATTGGAAAGAGAAGTTCCTTGTATGACTTCCAACTCTTATGGGGGGGAGAGTTAGGAACAAAATATGTGAAACAATAGGATACTACATAATTCCATATGATTAACTCACTTATGGTGAATTGATTGGTTTCACCCAAAACCAAGGAATTCAAACATGTAAAGACTTGAAGTTACAAAAACAACTCCAAAAAGAAATGCATAAAAACCAGAGAAAACTAAGTTCTTACTAGAAACAATTTGACATTTCTCTTACCAAAACCAAATACTACAATACAATTTGCATTGTAAATATGTACAAGAGTATCCCGAAATTTCATGAGCCTCTTCATAAAAAATATTTAAAAACATCACTTGCTATAGATGTGGCAAGAAAGATCATAAATCAAAATTCTGTCAAGTTTTCAAAAAACTGAAGAATCTAAAACTTGAGGAAAAGACTTCCCAAAAGGTCCTTCTTCTCATTAAAACCTCTTAGTTTGAAGCCTATTCTAAAGATTCTTTTAAGGGATAAAGCCATCACAATAATGAATTGGTCAAAATTAATTCTAATTTTGAAAAACTAAAACAAGAAAACTTCGTAAAGTAAAGAGTTTCTAAATATCAAAACATTTTCCAAAACGAAGCTTCTAAACCAAACTTATAAGAAAAAGATGTAAAACTCCAACTGTATTCTACATATTTCTTAGTAGATTCAGGTTTAGCCAAAAAACCATTGTAAAACAAAATCCATTGTGCCATTTGGACAGTATGAATGGAATGATATACGCTTCAATTTAAAATATGCACCTTCTGAGTTTCAAAAAGCTATTTTAAAACTATCCCCGAAAATTTTCATTGTTTATATTGATGATATGCTTACAAAACATTTCAATACTTTCTTTTTCACCAATAAAAGAAATCATTTTTACCCAGGGAAGAAAGAGTTGATTGCCAAGCATACCTCTAACCACAAGATTTCATATCACAAAGATTATTCAGCAACAATCTTATGTATTACCAAACTCCAATCAAATTCATTGCACTAAAGGTTTTCATTAAGGATTGAAGCTTTATGCAAGGATTTACCAAGCATCACTTGGAAGTAAGAACCACTACCAAAACCCATTTCTTCTTCCAAACCCATTACCATATGGTCCAATGACAAAACCAACGAAAATCAACCAGAGGCCCTAGTCTCTATAGGTATAACTTATAAACTTATTGAAGATGAAAAGGAAGAAACTTCTTCCAAAAATATTTCTCAAAAAGAGGAGCCATCCTCATTCATAACCTCTAAAATAGAGAAAGGAGAGTCATCTCCAAAACCATTTAAAGTAATCTTCAAAACAAAGAAAGGGGAATCATCTTTTCCAAAATCCTTTTCAAAACAAATTGAGCATATTTTTAAAACTACTCAGAATATTATAATAGTTATGCAAGGATTTCATAACCAAAATCCTTATATTTGTGTACAAAAACTATTTTCAAAACGAGAATTCCATAACAAGAATGCTTTACAAAATATCTTAAAAAATTGGTTCTGTGGAACTTGGAACCTAACCAAAAACCCAAAATACTATCAGAGTATTTTGGATTCATCTAATCCTCAAAGCTTCCATTATTAGAATCATGAACCAAAGTGGTTCAGTACCTCCTTTATCCAAAACCTAGAATATTCCTCGTTCCGTATTTCAATTTTAATTTCTATATTTTGTTTGTAATACTTATGACTAGCTAAGCCACTTAACCTTATTAATATAATATGCTTATTTATTAATATTGTGCTCTTATTCTTTACTATTACCACTTTGATTAACTCTCCAAATCCTTGGTGCACTTATGGTATCAAAGCTAAAAGGGGAATGTTGAATGAGTTATTACAAATTGTAGATACTCGTTTCTATATACTGTTTATAATCTAGTTATGCTATAATTATCTGTGTTGATTTACAAAGGGTATGTGAAGATGTGGCATAGTAATAGTTCTTGTTAACTATATTATTATGTTTAGCTACTGTGTTTGTACTTGAATTTTGTATAAAAACAAAAGGGTTTGTGAAGATGTGGCATATTATAGTTTTTTAAATTATATTAGTATGTTTGACTTATGAGTTTGTACTAAACTCCTTGGTGTTAAAACCAATAGGTGTTAAAGATTATTTACATAGAATAAAACTTATTTTAAACATCTCCTTCAATGTAGAGGTTGAAAGGTTCCAATCAAATAGCTTGATATAAGATTGTATAGTACTTGATCTATTTACCATATATGAACTAAGAAAGGATTAATTGCATGAAATAATACATATTGATTGCTATAAAGGAATTTATTTGTGGAATATGACTACTATGTCATAGATGGTAATAAGTCCTGAGGTTAAGGCGGTAAATCCATGTTATGGTGATAAGTACGACTAAATAAAATGGGTAAAGAATTTATAGTAAAAGATGAGTATTAAATCTTGTTAATCAAAGTCCTTCATCCGTTTTGCAAAACTTATATGGTAAATGGATGAGTTCTATAAATTAGAAAACTATGTTTTCAATAGAGATTTCCAATCTTCTTGTTCGATGTAATGTAAAGAGCTTTTGACCCGTTTCCAATTTTGGCTAAAGTAAGTACGAATCATTAGTTGAATAATATGATATAGTTCTCAAACAATAAGACTTGGTGTGAATTGCTTCAACCCAATAGGTCAGTAAAACGATCAAAGTATAGGTATGAACCATTAGTTGAATGAAACTATATAGTCCTTACAAAATAAGTCATATTACTTATGAATTTCTTTAACCCAATAGGTCGGTAAAATGATCAATGTACAGGTGATTATAATTAAATGAAAATTCAAATAGTATAAATGATGAGTTCTATCTTATGTAGAACTTTCTCAACCTACTCTTATTGCTTTCCATTGTCAAGAGTTACAATTAAGTATCTTGATAGTTGATTAAAGAATCTTACACTTTGATGCTATTGATGCGTAAATTCACAAGTGTACGAATCGTTCAAGTAATAAAGTGTACAAAAGTACGGATAACAAACACACAAGGAATGGCATTACTAAGTACCAAAATTGACTAATCCTAATTTTATTTCAAAACCGAATTTTTGAATTTGTTTAAGAAGTAAATTAACTTAAAAATAAATGCAAATAACAAAATTTCATGTTGTTCACAAATGATTAAAAACGCTAAGGCATTTGATTTTGATAAATCAATTCAATCCGATTTCAAATCATATTATATGAGAATCAAAGTTAGAAGTGATGGTTGAAAAACCCAAACTTATCTAATACTCTCTTTCGAGTTATATTAGAATTACTTATCTATGAAAACCAACTATATTTCTATGAAGATTTAATCACAAATAAGCACATTATGATTTATGGAATTTCTATAATAACCACATACATCATGCATTAGGTGTCAAACTCGCATTCAACATATGATATTTATCACAAGAAGCATTCATTACACCTCTCCTCTCGATCTCAATATAATGCAACAAATCATCTAAATCTTGATCAGAAATTTAAAAGCATTAAGCATGGAAATAAATACTCAACTTGTAAACAATGAATTCATATAACGATAACACAAGAAATCAGATTTTCTTGATTTAACTACATCATAGCCTTAGCAAAAACGAATTAGTTCATAATAGAAATAAGAACAAATATATTCTCAATTGAATCCATGAATAACAAATCTGAATAAAATGCAGAAAATAAAAGCTAAGGAGAAGAGATGAAAAACTCTTGAAGATTAAGACTTGGTAGCAACAATGGTGATGATCCTTCAAGCTTCTCCAAACTTTCTCTCCAAAATTTCTTTTTCTCCTCCAAAAATGACTCGATCTACTCTCTCTACCGTGGCCTCTTTCTCCATCATATTGTATATATAGATCTAGGGTTTTGGGGGCAATTTTGGAACAAAACAACATAAAAAATGTGTTTTCGGATGAAACTCGCCGGCGGCGACATTATTCTCGCCGCGGCGAGATTTCTGGAAAAGTTGAAATTTTGGTTCCGTTGATTTTGGCCGGCGGTGAGATGAATGTGGCCAATGGCGAGATTATGTTGGCCGGCGGTGAGATAAATTTGCCAAAATCCGTGCTCTCGAGAAGATTTTTGCCATGAGATTTTTGTCGGCGGTGAGAATATTCTGGCCGGCGGTGGGATTTCTAAATTTTGAAACTTTGTTTTCTTTTTATTTTCACTCAATCCTGATCATTGTAATTTGTCCAAAACTTCTCCAAAATCATGATTTTACCTGAAATTGCACTTTAAACACGAAATACCCATGAAATGACATTTGTGGATTAAATAATCAAATAAACACAATTTTCACACTTATATCAACATTTAAATCATAACAAAATGCAATGATTTGGCTCTTATAAACAACCCCCAACCAGATTCTTGCTAGTCTCTAGCAAGAAAAGCGATCTATTTGATAAATTCAAAGGAGACATTAAGAGAAAATTTCAAAGAACATTTATTCTATTTACAAAATTACATTAAGTGTATGCAATTAGCCTTTAAACCCCTAGGCGGCCCTAGTAGGATGAGTTGTAGTCTCGTGAGGGCTTCCAGTGATAATACCCACAAACATCTTACCTATAACTATCCTAACTCAAAACAATAAAATCACACAACAATTAATTTGCACAAATGTCTCAAAAATTGTAAATAACACACAACATATAGAATAATTAAATGTCACCTAAGCTTTAAGAAATCTAAAATGCCAATTTCAGTTTTGTTATTGACTCTTAAACATCCATCAAACCACAAACCAATAGCCATAATGCCCGGATAATATTATGTAATAATATCCACAAACAAAAAGGTGAAATCTCAAACTCCATAGGCTCACTTTTCAAAACTCTCTCCACTAATGAAGGAAAATACACCACTTCGAATCACTAGGACTATATGAGGCTTGTAATGTTAGGCTTAGGTATTTGGTTAAGAAATATCGAGAAGTGTCAAAAAACAAATAATATCACTTATTAGATTAAACACAACCAATTAAATAAAAGAGTAATATCATTTAACCCAAATTGTTTCTTCCGATCATAACCCATTTTTCCAAAGATAAACAAAATTATTTCTCAATCTTTCACTTTAGTACATCCATCGCTAACACTCTTTTATTTACTAGAGTGTGAAGGCCCTTTTTTTCTCTTTTTTTTTCTTTTTTTTTATTCCATCCTTACTCCAATTTCTCTTGAAAAGTTTGTGTTCAACATTAAGTGCTCTTAACAAATAAGGTAGGAATTATATATATATATATATAGAAGGCAAAAAGAAAGAAAAATAAGGCTAACAATATATTTAAATAGGCTCAAAGAGGTAACTAGTGATATAAAGATAACAAGGTAGGCTTAAAATGGCACAATCGATGCAAAAATGGCCTACATCATATCCTAAACAGTGCAATTCCAAATTATTTCGCCTAAAGAGGTTTTCAAATGTGCTCTAGAGTTGTTGAGTTCACAAAAATTTCCATGAAAAATTCACACATAAGACTTCTCTAAGCATTTAGACTAATCAACCAAATCATACCACATACCAAAAGAGTCTCCAACTTGGTAAAATCAACATTTGAAATATCTTTCAACCAAAGCAAAATTTAATGTCTTCTAAAAACTACTTGTTATCACAATCACATTATTATCATCAACGTGCAAATTAAAACAAGTACAATTGCAATTGAAAGAAAAATAAAATAAAATAAAGATAAACATAAATAAATAAATAAAAATAAGATAATAAACAAATAAAAGAAAATAAATCAAGATGCAGAAAAATAAATGGAAAATCAAAATTAAATACAAATAAACACACAAACAAAACTACTAAAAAATGAAGGGAAGAAAAGATTTACCATTTATCGCACCCCCAACCAAAACCTTACATTGTCCTCAATGTAAGAAAGAAAAACTGCAAATGGCTTTTTTTATACCTGCAAGACAAATAAAATAAGCAAATTTAATTAAAAATAAAATTATCATAAAATGAAGTGCAGAATTTAAAATCTAACTAATAATTTACCAAAACTTAAAATTTAAGCTAAAATTTAAAATTTAAAATTTCTAAAATAAAATGAGAAAAAAGATGAGAAAAAAATATGATGGGTTGCCTCCCATTAAGCGCTTTAAGTTATACTCATTAGCTAGACTTTATGTCATTCTTTCTGCTTGCTAAATTTTCCGTCAAAATATGGCTTCAACAGTTGTCCATTTACCTTGAAAGTTCTCTTTGTTTCATGACTGATCTCAATTGTTCCATAAGGAAACACCTTGATTACTAGAAAAGGTCATGACCAACAAGATTTTAGCTTTCCTGGAAAAAGTTTGAGACGAAAATTATAAAGCAGCACTTTCTGTCCCACCTTAAAGTTTCGCCTCAAAATGTGCTTATCATGCCAAACCTTCGTCTTGTCCCTGTATATTTGGGCATTCTTATAAGCATCATTCCTCATTTCATCCATCTCATTTGTTGCAGATTTCACAAGGAAAGCTTCTAGTGGTAGCAATGGAGTTCTCTCCTCAAACGTTTCAGAGATTAACCTGTCAAGAGTGTTAATTCGAAAACAAGAATGTTCCTCACATGGAAATTTCATTGCTTCAAAAACATCAAAAGTCACTTGTTCATCTTGCACCCATAGAATGAGCTTTCCTTGCTGAACATCAATCATTGTTCTTCCAATTGCAAGGAATGGTCTCCCCAATATCAAGGGTACCTCTCTATCTTCCTCCATGTCAAGCACCACGAAATCTACGGGGAAAATAAATTTGTCAACTTTAATTAAAACATCCTTAATTACCCCTCGATGATATTTCACCGATCGATCCACTAATTGTAGAGAGATTTAAGTGGGCTTCACTTCTCCCAGGCCTAGTTTCCTGAAAATAGAAAGTGGCATCAAATTAATGCTTGCTCCTAAATCACATAGGACTTTATCAAAATTGCAACTTCCTATAGTACAAGGTATAGTAAAACTCCCTGGGTCTTTCAAATTCTGTGGCAGTTTTCTTTGAAGAACTGCACTGCCTTCCTCATTTAGCATGACAGTTTCATAATCTCCCAACTTCCTCTTCTTTGATAGAATTTCCTTCATGAATTTTGCATACTTGGGCATTTGTTCCAACATCTCTGCAAAAGGAATGTTAATATGCAATTTCTTAAAAATATCCAAAAAATTATCAAATTGATTATCAAGCTTTATCTTATTCAATATTTGAGGATATGGGATAGGAGTCTCATATTTCGCATTTGGGAAAGGTTGAACATCTTGGGATGTTCATGGTTTTTCTTTAGATTCTTCCATCTTTTTCTCCGATTTCCCCTGCCATTCAAGTTCTTTACCGCTTCTCAATGTGATAGCCTTTACATGCTCTTTGGGATTTATTGTGTCACTAGGCAATGATCCATGAGACCGTTCTGTAATCTTCTTTGAAAGCTGCCCTAGTTGGTTTTGGATGTCCCTATTTATTGCCTCTTGATTTCTGAAATTTGTTCTTGTCTCCTCAATGAACTTTCCCAAAATTCCTTCCAAATCTGTTTGTTTCTTCTCTTGGGATTGGTAGGAAGATGATGACGATTTGAATCCCCCTTGGTTATTTCCCCATGACAAATTTGGATGATTTCTCCAACCTGGATTGTAGGTGTTCGAATATGAGTTATGTTGAGGTTTTTGGAAATTTGAAACATAATTTTCTTGTTCAGCATTTGATGAAGCAAATGGATTTCCAGCTTGGCACTTGATACTAGCATGATTTCCACCACATAAATAACATTGTGTAGTTGGTTTGGATTCAAATTTGGATGACAAAGAATCCATCTTCCTTGAAAGAACAATAACTTGAGCCGACAAAGCATTCATTGAATCAATTTCATGCACTGCTGCTGGTCTTTTTGCAATTACCCACTCTGAATGCCACTGATTGTTGTTTTCCGCCATAATCTCTAACAAATCATGAGCATCCTCCGGTGTTTTTCCCATTAAAGACCCTCCAGCTACAGCATCAATCATTGCACGATAGTTTGAAGCCAACCCATTTTAAAATGTAGAGACTTGCAGCCAAATTGGTATACCATGATATGGGCACTTCGTCAACATTTCTTTGAATCTTTCCCAAGCTTCATACAATGATTCTTGGTCATACTGTGTGAAAGATGTGATTTCATTCCTCAATTTTTCCATCTTAGTAGGAGGAAAGAACTTGGACAAGAATTTCTGAACCAACTCATTCCATGTTGTAATTGATCCCGATGGTAATGAGTGTAGCCACTCCTTGGCTTTATCCCAAAGTGAAAAAGGAAAAACCCTCAATCTTATAGCATCATCAGACACACCATTTATCTTGTAAAGATCACACACTTCCAAAAAGTAAGTAATATCTGCATTTGGTTCATCCTTTGACATTCCCCCAAACTGATTTGATTGAACCATTTGGATAAAGGATGGCTTTATCTCAAAGTTATTTTCTTGAACAGTTGGCCTCCTTATACCCGAAGTAGTTCCAGCAACATTAGGCACATCATAATCCCTCAAAGCTCTATGATTTCCACCTCCCTCAACAAATGGTGGATCCATAGTTGATTGTCTATTAGAAGGTGAGGTTGAATACCTTCTCTCTCAGTTTAGATGCCTAAATGTTCTATCAATCTCTGGATAAAATGGAAATTGGTTAAGGCTTTTTGTACGTCTCATACAACAATCCTACAACCAGAAAATAAACTAGTACAAAAACAACACAAAGTTACTTTTTTTTTTGTAAATAAGATAAAAGAGAAAAATATACAAAATTAAAAATGATAAAGAAAATTAAATTCAAATTAAAAAAAAGATTAGGTAGTATTGATATTAATAAAATCAAACTATTCCCCGGCAATAGCGCCAAAAACTTGATGCGTAATTTCGCAAGTGTAAGAATCGTTCAAGTAATAAAGTGTACAAAAGTACGGATATCGAACCCACAAGGAATGGCGTTACTAAGTACCGAAATTGACTAATCCTAATTTTATTTGAAAACCGAATTTTTGAATTTGTTTAAGAAGTAAATTAACTTAAAACTAACGCAAATAACAAAATTTAATGTTGTTCATAAATGATTAAAAACTCTAAGGTATTTGATTTCGCTAAATCAATTCAATCAAATTTCAAGTCATGTTATATAAGAATCAAAGGTAAAAGTGATGGTTGAAAAACCCAAATTTACCTAATACTCTCTCTCTAGTTATATTAGAATTACTTATCTATGAAAACTGACTATATTTCTATGAAATTTTAATCACAAACAAGCACATTACTATTTATGGAATTTCTAGAATAACCACATACATCATGCATTAGTTCTCACACTCGCATTCGACATATGGTATTTATCATAAGAAGCGTTCATTACACATCTCCTCTTGGTCTCAATATAATGCAAGAAATCATTTAAATCTTAATCAGAAATTTAAAAGCATTAAGCATGGAAATAAATACTCAACTTGAAAACAATGAATTCATATAACGATAACACAAGAAATCAGATTTTCTTGATTCAACTACATCATAGGTTTAGCAAAAATGAATTAGTTTATAACGAAAATAAGAACAAACATATTCTCAATTGAATGCATGAAAAAAAAATCTGAAGAAAATGAAGAAAATAAAAGCTAAGGAGAAGAGATGAAAAAATCTTGAAGATGAAGACTTGGTAGCAACAATGGTGACGATCCTTCAAGCTTCTCCAACCTTTCTCTCCAAAATTTCCTTTTCTCCTACAAAAATAACTTAGATCTTCTCTCTCTCTGTTGTCCCCCTCTTTTTCCATCATAATGTATATATATATATATATCTAGGGTTTGGGGGCAATTTTGGAACAAAACAACATAGAAAATGTGTTTTCGGACGAAACTCGCCAGCGATGACATTATTCTCTCCGTGGCGAGATTTCTGGAAAATTAAATTTTGGTTTTTCTGATTTTGGCTGCAGGCCAGATTAATGTGGCCAGAGGCAAGATACTTTGGCCGGTAGCGAGATGCTTTGTTCGGCGGCGAGAATTATTTGGCCGGCGATGAGAATTATTTGGCTCGTGGTGAGATGAGTTTACCAAAATTTATGCTCTCGGGAAGATTTTTGCCGGTGGCGAGATGAATATGGCCGACGGTGAGACACTTTGGCCGGCGGCGAGACACTTTGGCCGGCGGCGAGATTCACTTGGCCAAAATCCGTGCTCCCTACATGATTTTCAACATTTTCTCTGTAAGGTTTTCACCGGCGGCGAGAATACTCTTGTCGGCGGCGAAATTCCAAATTTTGAAATTTTGTTATCTTTTTATTTTCATTCAATCCCGATCATTGTACTTTGTCCCTAACTTCTCCAAAATCATGATTTTACCTGAAATTGCACTTTAAACACGAAATACCCGTGAAATTACATTTGTGGATTAAATAATCAAATAAACACAATTTTCACACAAATATCAACATTTAAATCATAACAAAAATGCAATAATTAAGCTCTTATCAACAGGGGTCGCTTTTGGTAATCATTCCATTGGCCAGAGGAAAACTGAAAAATAAATTATTTATAATGCTGGACTTGTTTTAGGATCCTTCGAAAGCTAATGCCGGTGGCATCCATTTCTATTATCTTAGGAAGTGTTGGATTTGCAAGGTGTAAACAAGGAATATTTTAGACTTGTGCCTTTATTCTTTGCACAATTGATTTATGTGCTACTGTCTAAGGCTTCAAAATTTTCTTAAGCCTATTATGGAGTGGTTTTGCTAATCAATTGATATTGGGACAGAAATCAAGAACATAATTTAAGCTCTCGGGGAATCTCTAAAGTTGAGTTTTATCATTGATCTTGTTAGGGAACTTTGTTTTAAACTACAAAGATCATTCGATAGGAATAATGGTTCCATTAGACATATTATGTCTGAGAAATCTGATATTAAGTTGAAAAAGTGTAATCTTTTTGGTTGATAAGCCAGACCACTCTTTTGGAAAACATGAAAGAAGGTTTTGAGGTGTCGAATATATTGACCGACAATCTTTGAGAATATGATTTCATCACCAATGTACACAAGATATAATTTTGAGTATGGATTAAAAATGTTGTTCATAATCCTTTGGAATTCAGAAGGTGCATTTTTGAGCCTAAAAGGCATGCATTTAATTCATATTATCTGAAGGAACAATAAATTCTATTTTATAACTATGTTTTGGTTTGATTTGGATTTGTCAAAAGCCTAAATTCATATAAAATTTTGAGAATAATGATGAAGAATGGAGTTTCTGAAGAAGGTCTTTTTTATTTGGAATAGGGTACCTAATCCATTGTAAAGCCTTACCGAGGGGTTTATAGTTGATGACCAATTGAGGTATTCCTGTATTGATCTCAACTAATTTTTTAACATAAAAGCTGCATAACTCCATAATGATTTGGATTTTGAATTTATTTTTTTAGTAAAGAGCCTACAAAATTGTTCGAGGTCAATATTCATTTAAATTGGACTTGTTTTTTGGGATATCCCTTTCATGAATGGTTGGTTTATATGGAAATTCAACCATATGTTCTCGTCTATCTAAGAAGGAATTGGGTCATAACAAACCTCTTTCTCAAAAGAGTTTGGTTGTTTGGAGATTTTTTTGTACCTCTAGGTTTTGAAGTTGTATTTTTACGGTGTGAAATTGAACTTGGTTTTTGAGATAGAGAAGGTACTTTTCTCTATGCCTCATATGGGTAGAATGTCATTTTGATGGATGGAATTGGCTCGAATGAGAGTTAGATTCCAATTTTTAGGTTTATCGATGAAGAGAAAACAGAAGGTTTCATCTCCAATTTTCAAAGAGATCTTATCATGTTTGACAAGATATAGAGTGATAATATTCATGAATTGTGTACTTAAGATAACCTTATAGCTAATATAAGATACCATTACAAATGAGGTTTTGATCGGGAATTTTTTGTTAAGGATTGCAACTTTAGCTTCACCACTAAGGCTCATCTTCGAACTATTGGTTGAGTTGACTTGTTCATTTTTCTTGGGTGAAATTGTCATGGGAAAAGTTTGGGATTGATACAATTAAGATCAACACCTGTGTCGAATATTACTACTATCTCAAGTTTTGAGTTGTCTAGAAATATGAGGGTGACTATGATCCTATACTTCCAACTTGTGATTTCTCTAAGAAGGTGAAGAATGTCTTCTGGAATCTTTTCCATAGTTTCAAGCTTGCAAGAATTTGGTTCACCAATTTTTTCGTGTTCTTTGTCCAATTCACTTAAGACATCTTCGTTTTGATTAACATTTTTCAAGTTGGAAACCAATTATTGAACTATTTGATAGTCTTATCTCTACTTTATCTTAAGCTTTAAGAGTTCTAGCTTAATGGTTTTGATTTCATCCTTTATGTTTTGCATTTGACTTTGTGTATTTAGGGTGTTATTCTTCTTTCGATCAAGGATTGCAATGAGGTCATAGTGGCATGTGCTGGTTGATGGAAGTTCAAAAGGTTTTGTTTGTAGCTGGGTTTTGGCCAAGATATTGATCAAATGATCCAAGTATAATTTGGTAAGATCAAGGTCATTTAACCTAAGGATTTTTTTTCTTGGAATTGATTATCTTCCTTGGTTAACATATTGATCTTTTATGATTGATGAGTTTCAAAGTCAATGGATGCTAACTCATCAACTTTAGGATTTTGGCCATCAAAGTCTTCATTCCAAAGTTCATATTCAGATGATGATGATTCATCTACCATTAACGTAAAAATTTTATTTAATGTTTCTTCTTCAAGGTCTAGCTCTTGAAGTTTTTAAATTCTTTTGCAATAATTTACAATATGGTATTTCTTACTGCATTTATAACATGTAAATTCTTTAAATTTTTTAAAGGGTCTATTATAGGTTTTAGAATATTTTTTAAAGGTTCTTTCAAAATATTTTTTTATAAAATCCTTCCAGGGTTTATGATTAGAAGGTTTTCTATATTTTGAAAATGATTTATGGTAAGGTTTTGAATAGGGTTTTGAAATAGGTTTACTATAGCTACCACCATAGTGTTTAAATTTATCTTTTGGAGATTTTAAGCTCCTTTTTCATTTGTTTTTGGATCTTCAAATCTTGACAGACCTAAAGTCCTTATTTTTGTGCGAAACTAATCAACTCAACGTAGGTTAGTGATCATAAGGGATGAAGTGATTCCTATAAGTTCACGTATTTTATTTCTAACCTTATCTCCTAGAAGTGTAGGAAGCCCTACTAAGAACTTTTCCTTCAAGAATGGTTGGTATAAATTTTCTCTTAACATGACTCTGTTAAGAAAAGTGGTCTTATAATTTTGAAAATCACTCAACTTCTCACAATGTAAGTTAGAAAGAATATCAATATTTTCTCTTTAAAATGGGAAGAGTCTCCTATAAAATGATGTGATACGGTAAAGATTAATGTGGAGACTACATCCTGAATAGGTTCTCCATAATTATCGAGTATAGGTTATCCATACTCTTCAGTTAGAATAGCATTGAACATATCTAACTCTCTAGTGAGTGTTTTTTTGATTTACCAAACTGGGTTTTGTAAGCATTAGATGTCATTCTCATATGCTATAATGTGTTTAATATTTGATATTTTGTCATACCATCTATGTACCATACATAGATTGATGACGCATTATATCTTGGTTGTATAACCTGATTTAGTTGGGTACTTACAACTAACTGTGGGTACCTAACTGGAATAGGTTGTTGCCAATCTAATTTTTGAATTTGAGGAATCGATTTAGGAGGTGGTTCTTGAAAATATTCCTCATTAGAGGTGGTAGGTTCTTGATTATTTAGAACACTAATACACTAAGGTGGATTTTTAGGGGTCTTAGGTGTTTGAGGTGACTCAAGGAAAACTAAACTTATTTTGGAGTTTGAGCTTTATTATTCAATTTGAGACTTAAGAATGCCTCTAATTTGCTCAATTTTGGATAATAATTCTTCCTGGGCTGATTTGGAGATTTGGAAGGGTTTGAAAATAGGGTTTTGAATTTTACCATCGACTACTTTATAGGTGGTTGAAGGAATATCAGTTTTATGATTTTCTCTATCCTACTAAGTTACTTACCTAAGGTGCTTAAGCTAATACTAGTAAAGTTTTTTGAGTAATTATATATTTAAGGTTAGTAGCATGGTCTTCCTAATGGATTTTCATAGGCTCAGATACCATAAGTGCACCATGGATTTAGGGAGTTAATCAAAGAGGTAATTCTAAAGAATAAAAGCACAAGATTAAATAAATAAGAAAATTTTAATGTTTTGAAGCAACGTTTTTAACATATTTTTTATGAATTTTCTTTAGCAAACTTACAATTAATTCTTAGTAAAAAAAATTGATTTAATAAATCTGATTGAAATTTTGAAATACAAAGTAGTATTGCTAATATTTATTTTTTGATAGTGAAATAATTCTTTTGGCAATTATTACAATGGACAAAGTCAAAGTGAAAATTAAATTCTTTATTATCTTGGACTTGTTCTAGGATTCCTCTAAAGCTAATTTTGCGGGCCTCAGTTTCTACTATCTTGGGAAGGGTTGGATCCATAAGGTGTAAACAAGGAATTTTGGAATTGTGCTTTTATTTGCACAATTTTTGTGTGTGCTTCCGTTCAAGGCTCAAAAACTTCTTCACCCTGTTATGGAGTGGTTTTACCAATCGATTGATATTAGGGTAGAAATCAAGAACATAATTTAAGCTCTTGAGGAATCTCTGAAGTTCAGTTTTATCGGTGATCTTATCAGGAAACTTTTTTGTAAACTACAAAGATCATTCGATAGGAATAATGGTTCCATTAGACACATTATATCCGAGAAACTTAATATTTTTTTGGGAAAGAGTCATCTTTTTGGCTGATAAGGCTGGACCACTCTTTTTGATAATATGAAAGAAGGTTTTGAGGTGTCGAATATGTTGTCCCACCGTCCTTGAGAATATGAGTTCATTGTCAATGTACATAAGACAAAATTCTAAATATGGATTAAAAATGTCATTCATAATCCTTTGGAATTCAGAAGGTACATTTTTGAACCAAAAGGCATGACATTCAATTCATATTGTCCAAAAGGAATAGTAAATGCCATTTTATATCTATGTTTTAGTTCGATTTGGATTTTCCAGAAGCCTGACTTCATATTGAATTTTGAGAATAATGATGAAGAATGGAGTTTTTGAAAAAGGTCCTTTTATTTGGAGTAGGGTACCTAATCCATTATAAAGCTTTGTTGAGGGGTTTATAGTTGATGAACAATCGAGGTGTTCCTTTTTTGATCTCAACTTATATGTTGACATAGAAGGCCACACAACTCCACAGTGATCTAGATTTTGAAATTATTTTTTTAGAAAAGAGATCGTTGATCTCTTTTCTGCAAAATTATTTTAAAAATTTAGTAGTCATTTAAATTGGCCTTTTTTGTGGGGATATCCCTATTGTAAGGTTGGTTCATATGGAAAGTCAACCATATGTTCTCGTCCATCCCAGGAAGCACTAGGTAACTCAGAACAAAACTCTTTCTCTAAAGAGTTTTGTAGTTTGGAGATTTTGTTTTGTACCTCTAGGTTTTGAAGTTCTCCTTCTACGTTTATGAAATCAGACTTGGTTTTTGAGACAGAAAAGGTCCTTTTCTCTATGCCATATAAGGGTAGAAATCTTATTTTGATGGATGGAATTGGATCAAATGAGATTGAGATTCCTAATTTTGGGATCATCGATGAAGAGGAAACTGATGGTTTCATCTTTGATTTTAAAAGAGAACTTATCATGTTTGACAAGATATGGAGTGATAATATTCATGAATAATGTACCTAAGATAACTTTATGGCTAATATCATATACCATTACGAATGGGGTTATGATCAAGAATTTGGTGTTGAGGATTACAACTTTAACTTTGCCAGTAATGTTCATCTTCGAACTATTGGGTGAGTTGAGTTGTTCATATTTTTTTTGGTGAAACTGTCATGGGACAAGTTCTAGATTGATACAATTGAGATCAACACCTGTGTCAAATAGTGCTAGTCTCTCAGTTTTGAGTTGTCTATAAATACGAGGGTGACTATGATCTTGTATTTTTGACTAGTGATTTCTCTAAGAAGATGGGGCATGTCTTTTGGAATCTTTTCCCAAGTTCTTCGTCCAAATTACTTTGGGAATATTGGTTTTAATTACATATTTTCTGGTTGGCAACCAATGATTGAATTATTTGAGAGTCTTTTCTCTGCTTTGTCATAACTTGTTGAAGTTCTAGCTTAATGGTTTTAGGGTGTTATTCTTCTTCTGGTCAATGATTGTAGTGAGGTCATAATGGCCTATGTTGGTTGATGGAAGTTTAGATGCTTTTGATTTTAGCTAGGTTTTGGCCAAGGTATTGGTCAAATGATCCACATATAAATGGGTAAGATCAAGGTTGTTTAATCGAAGGATTTTTTCTTGGAGTTGATTATCTTCCTTTGTTAATATATTGATCTTTTTGAATGACAAGTATCAAAGTTAGTGGATGCTAACTCATCAACTTGTGATTTTGGTCATCAGAGTCTTCAGTCCAAGACATAAAGTCATATATTGATGATTCATTTACCATTAAGGTAGAAATTTTATCAGTCATTGGTTTCCGTCCAAAAAAATGGTAATCAAAACCAAGATTCCTTGAATGATTTGCATGAAGAACTCGACAAAATTAGTTCACCAAATTCTTGCGAGCTTGAAACTGTGGAAAATATTCTCGAAGACATGTTCCACCTTCTCAAATAAATCACCAATCAGAATTATAGAATCATAGGCACCCTCATATTTCCATACAAATCAAAACTTGAGATAGTAGCAATATTTAAAGTAAGTGTTGATCTTAATTGTATCAACCTAAAACTTGTACCACAATATTTTCACCAGGAATCAAATGAACAACTCAAATCAGCCAATAGTTCGAAGATAAACATTACTAGTAAAGCTGAAGTTACAATCCTCAAAAAAAAATTCTTAATCAAAACTCCATTCGTAATGGTATCCTTGTAAGGGTAGAAATGTCATTTTTATGGATGGAATTGGCTCTAATTAGAGTTAGATTCCAATTTTTGGCTTTATCGATGAAGAGAAAACTGAAGGTTTCATCTCCAATTTTAAAAGAGATCTTATCATATTTGAAAAGATATAGAGTGATAATATTTATGAATGGTGTACTTAAGATAACCTTATATCTAAATAAGATACCATTACGAATGAAGTTTTGATCGAGAATTTGTTGTTAAGGATTGCAACTTCAGCTTCACCATTAATGTTCATCTTCAAACTATTGGCTGAGTTGAGTTGTTCATTTTTTTTTGGTAAAATTGTCATGAGAAAAGTTTTGGATTGATACAATTAAGATCAATACCTGTGTGATTTCTCTAAGAATTTGCTACTATCTCAAGTTTTGAGTTTTCTAGAAATATGAGGGTGACTATGATCCCGTACTTCCAACTGGTGATTTCTCTAAGAATTTGGTTCACCAATTTTGTCAAATTCTTCATCCAATTCACTTAGGGAATCTTGTTTTTGACTACCAGTATATTGGTTAGCAACCAATTATGGAACTATTTGAGAGTATTATCTCTACTTTATCTTAAGCTTTAGGAGTTCTAGCTTAATGGTTTTGATTCTAGCCTTTATGTCTTGGATTTGATTTTGTATATTAAGGGTGTTATTCTTCTTTCGGTCAAGGATTGTAGTGAGGTCACAGTGGCCTATACTGGTTGATGGAAGTTAAGAAGGTTTTGATTGTAGGTGAGTTTTGGCCAAGGTATTGGTCAAATGATCCAAGTATAATTGGGTAAGATCAAAGTCATTAAACCTAAGGATTTTTTCTTGGAGTTGATTGTCTTCCTTTATTAACATATTGATCTTTTTTTATTGATGAGTTTCAGAGTCAGTGGATGCTAACTCATCAACTTTAGGATTTTGGTCATCAGAGTCTTCATTCCAAAGTTCATATTCAGATGATGATGATTCATCTACCATTAAGGTACAAATTTTATTTAATGTTTCTTCTTCGAGGTCTAGCTCGTGAAGTTTTTTAATTCTTTTGCAATAATTTGCAGTATGGCCTTTCTTACCGCATTTATAACATGTAAACCCTTTAAAAAATTTAAAGGATTTATTATTGGTTTTAGAATATTTTTTAAAGGTTCTTTCATAATGTCTTTTTATAAAAATCCTTCTAGGGTTTATGATAAGAAGGTTTTCTATATTTTGAAAATGATTTATGGTAAGGTTTTGAATTAGGTTTATTGCAGCTACCACCGTAGTGTTTAATGATGGGAAGAGACTTACCAAATAGTTTGTAGAATGATCCAATTTATCTTTTGGAGATTTTAAACTCCTCTTTAATTTGTTTTTTGGATCTTCAAATCTTGATAGACTTAAAGTCCTCGTTTTTGTGTGAAACTGATCAACTCATTATAGGTTAGTGATCATAAGGGATGATATGTTCCCATAAGTTTCATGGATTTTGTTTCTAACCTTATCTTCTGGAAGTGGAGAAAGTCCTACTAAGAACTTTTCCTACTAGAAGGGTTGGTTTGAATCATCTCTTAACATGACTCTCTTAAGAAAAGTGCTTTTATAATTTTGAAAATCACTGATCTTCTCACAATTTAAGTTAGAAAGAATATCAATGTTTTTATCTTTAAAATGGGAAGAGTCTCCTATAAAATTATGTGATATGGTAAAGATTAATGTGTAGACTACATCCTGAATAGCTTCTCTATAATGATCGAGTATGGATTCTCCATACTCTATAGTTAGAATAGCGTTGAAGATATCTAACTCTCTAGTGAGTGTTTTTATTTATTTAACAGACTAGGTTTTTTAAGCATTTGGATGCCATTGTCATATGTTATAATGTGTTTAATATTTGATGTTTTTTCATACCATCTATGTTCCATTCATAGATAGATGACACATTATATCTTGGTTGTATAACCTGATTTGGTTAGGTACTTACATCTAACTGTGGGTAACTAACTACAATAGGTTGTTGGCAAGCTAATTTTTGAATTTGAGGAGTCGATTCAGGAGATGGTTCCTGAAAATATTCCTCATTAGAGTTGGTAGGTTCTTAATTATTTATATCATTAATACTTTGAGGTGGATTTTGAGGTGAGTCAAGGAAAACTAGACCTATTTTGGAGTTTGAGATTCATTATTCAGTTTGAGGCTTGAGAATGCCTCTAATTTTCTCAATTTTGGATAATAATTCTTCCTAGGCTGATTTTGAAATACTGAAGGGTTTGAAAACAGGGTTTTGAATTTTACCATCTACTACTTTATAGGTGGTAGAAGGAATATCAGTTTTATGATTTTTCTCTATCCTAGTAAGTTGCTTACCTAAAATGATTAGGCTGATATTGGTAAATATTTTTGAGTAACTATATTTTTCAGGTTGGTAGCATGGTCATCCTAATGGATTTTCATAGGCTCAGATACCATAAGTGCACTATGGATTTGGGGAGTTAATCAAAAAGGAAATTCTAAAGAATGAAAGCACAAGATTAAATAAAAAAGCATATTATAATGTTTAGAAGCAATGTTTTGAACACCTTTTTTGTGAAATTTCTTTAGCAAACTTACTATCAATTCTTAGTAAAAAATTTGATTTAATAAATCTTATTGAAATTTTGAAATACAAAGTAGTATTGCTAATATTTCTTTTTTGACAGTGGAATAATTCTTTTGAAGATCATTCCAATGGATAGAGTCAAACTAAAAAATAAATTCTTTATTATCTTGGACTTGTTTTAGGATTCCTCTGAAGCTAATTTTGTAGGCATCAGTTTCTACTATCTTAGGAAGGGTTGGATCCATAAGGTGTAAACAAGGAATATTTTGGACTTGTGCTCTTATTCTTTGCATAATTTTTGTGTGTGCTTCGATGCAAGGCTCAAAAACTTCTTAACCCTGTTATGGAGTCTTTTTACCAATTGATTAATATTGGGAAAGAAATCAAGAACATAATTTACGCACTTAAGGAATCTCTGAAGCTGAGTTTCATCGATGATCTTGTGAGGAAACTTTATTGTAAACTACAAAGATTGTTTGATAGGAATAATGGTTCCATTAGACACATTATGTTCGAGAAACCTAATATTTGTTTGGAAAAGAGTCATCTTTTTGGCTGATAAGGCCATGCCACTCATTTTGATAATATGAAAAAAGGTTTTGAGGTGTGAAATATGTTGTCCGATATTCCTTGAGAGTATAAGTTCATTGTCAATGTACATAAGACAGAATTCTAAATATGGATTAAAAATGTTATTCATAATCCATTGGAATTCTAAAGGTGCATTTTTGATCCAAAAGGCATGACATTCAATTCATATTGTCCGAAAGGAACAGTAAATTCCATTTTATATCTTTGTTTTGGTTCGATTAAGATTTTCCAGAAGCCTGACTTCATATCGAATTTTGAGAATAATGATGAAGAATGGAGTTTTTGAAAAAGGTCTTTTTTATTTGGAGTAGTGTACCTAATCCATTATAAAGCCTTACTGAGGGGTTTATAGTTAATGACCAATCGAGGTGTTCCTCTTTTGATCTCAACTTATATGTTGACATAAAAGGCCACACAACTCCACGGTGATTTGGATTTTAAAATTAATTTTTTAGATCTCTTTTCTACAAAATTAATTTCAAAATTTAGTATTCATTTAAATTGGCCTTTTTTTGTAGGGATATCCCTATTGTAAGGTTGGTTTATATGGAAAGTCAAGCATATCTTCTCGTCCATCCCAGAAAGCAATTGGTAAGTTAGAACAAAACTCTATCTCTAAAGAGTTTTGTAGTTTGGATATTTTGTTTTGTACCTCTAGGTTTTCAAGTTCTCTTCCAACGTTGTGAAATTGAACTTGGTTTTTGATATAGGAAATGTCCCTTTATCTTTCATATAAGGGTAGAAATCTTATTTTGATGGTTAGAATTGGCCCAAATGAGATTGAGATTCCTAATTTTGGGATCATCGATGAAGAGGAAATTGAAGGTTTCGTCTTCAATTTTAAAAGAGGACTTATCATGTTTGACAAGATATGGAGTGATAATATTCATGAATAATGTACCTAAGATAACTTTATGGCTAATATCATATACCATTATGAATGGGGTTATGATTGAGAATTTTTTATTGAGGATTGCAACTTCAACTTTGCCAGTAATGTTCATCTTCTAACTATTGACTGTGTTGAGTTGTTCATATGTTTTTTGGTTAAACTATCATGGGAAAAGTTTTGGATTGATACAATTGAGATCAACACTTGTGTCGAATAGTATTACTCTCTTAGTTTTGAGTTGTTTGTAAATACGAGGGTGACTATGATCCTGTATTTCTGACTAGTGATTTCTCTAAGAAGGTGGAGCATGTCTTTTGGAATCTTTTCCCAAGTTTCAAGCTCGCAAGAATTTTGTTTGCCAATTTTGTCGAGTTCTTCATCAAAATTACTCAAGGAATCTTGGTTTTAATTACAAGTTTTCTAGTTGGCAACCAATGATTGAATTAATTAAGAGTCTTTTCTCTATTTTGCCTTAACCTATTGAAGTTCTAGCTTAATGGTTTTAGGGTGTTATTCTTCTTCCGGTCAAGGATTGTAGTGAGGTCATAATGGCCTATACTGGTTGATGGAAGATCAGATAGTTTTGATTATAGCTGGGTTTTGGCCAAGGTATTGGAAAATGACCCACATATAATTGGGTAAGATCAAGGTCGTTTAATCTAAGGATTTTTTCTTGGAGTTGATTATCTTCCTTGATTAATATATTGATCTTTTTGAATGATGAGTATCAGAGTGAGTGGATGATAACTCATCAACTTTTGGATTTTGGTCATCAGAGTCTTCAGTCCAAGGCTTAAACTCAAATGTTGATGATTCATTTTCCATTAAGGTAGAAATTTTATCAATTATTGGTTTCCAACCAAAAAAAATGGTAATCAAAACCAAGATTCCTTGAGTGATTTAGATGAAGAACGTGACAAAATTAGTGCACCAAATTCTTGCTAGCTTGAAACTATGGAAAAGATTCCGGAAGATATGCTTCACCTTCTTATAGAAATCACTAGTCGGAATTATAGAATCATAGTCACCCTTGTATTTCCAAACAACTCAAAACTTGAGATAGTAGCAATATTCGAAATAGGTGGTGATCTTAATTGTATCAACCCAAAACTTGTACCACAATAGTTTCACCGAAAAAAATGAACAACTCAAATCAGCCAATACTTCGAAGATGAACATTACTAGTAAAGCTGAAGTTGCCATCATCAAAAGCCCCATTCGTAATGGTATCTGATATTAGCCATAAATTTATCTTAGGTACATTATTCATTAATATTATCACTCCATATCTTGTCAAAAGTGATAAGTTTTCTTTTAAAATCAAAGATGAAACCTTGAGTTTCCTCTTCATCGATGATCCCAAAATTCAAAATCTCAATCTCATAGGATCCAATTCCATCCATTAAAATAAGATTGCTACCCTTATCAGGCATAGATAAAAGGACCTTTTCTATCTCAAAAACCATGTTCAATTTCACACCGTAGAAAGAGAACTTCAAAACTTGGCGGTACAAAACCAAATCTCCAAACTACAAAACTCTTTTGAGAAAGAGGTTTGTTCTAACTTACCTAGTACATTCAGAATTCTATCTGGTTTACATTGATGATATACTCATATTCTCAAAGACTATTAGACAACATATTCGACATCACAAAACCTTCTTTCATATTATCAAAAAGAGTCTTCTAGCCTTATCTTCCAAAAAGATGACTCTTTTCCAAACTAATATTAAGTTTCTTGGATAGAATGTGTCTAATAGAATCGTTATTCCTATCGAGTGATCTTTTTAGTTTACAATAAATTTTCTTGACAAGATCACCGATAAAATTCAGCTTTAGAGATTCCTCAAGAGCTTAAATTATGTTTTGATTTCTCTCCCAATATCAATCTATTGGAAAAACCATTCCATAATAGGCTAAAGAAAATTCTTGAGCCTTGGATAGAAGCACACACAAAAATTGTGCAAAGAATGAAAGCATAGGTCCAAAATATTCCTTGCTTACACCTTGCGAATCCAACCCTTCCCAAGATAGTAGAAAAAAATGCCAATGACATTGGCTTTGGAGGAATCATAAAAAAAGTCCAGAAAAATATAAAACTTATTGTCCAGTTTGTCTCTAGCCATTGGAATGATTGCCAAAATAATTATTCCACTGTCAAAAATGGAGTATTAGCAATAGCACTTTGTATTTCAAAATTTTCAAACAAATTTATTAAATCAATTTTTTTTACTAAGAATTGATTGTAATTCTTCTAAAGAAATTTCACAAAAAAGATGTTAAAAACATTGCCTTAAAACAATTTTTTGCTCAATGGTAAGGTTTATTAAGTGTTTTCAATTTTGATATGGAATTTATCAAAGAAGAAGCCAAATTCATTACTGAACTTTCTAACCAGAGAGTTCCTTCAAAACAGTTAAATATGTTAAAGAAGAAGAAAGAAAAGGAGAAGAAGGAACCTCCTCCAAATCCTTCAACAAAAATCCTCTCTTTTTCAAACCAATTATTACTTGGTCCTTGATGAGTGCTCAAAAAGCACTAAAATAACCATGATTTTATGCACATTAATTGATTAAAAATATATATATTTATATGTTTTATCATATATTTATATAAATTTGTCTTTTTCGGAATCACGGGTATTTTTATTGTTTTTCAGGTATTTTGGCTTAAAAATGCAACTTAAAGACTCAAAGAGGAATACTTGGAAGCAATACATCACAAAAATATTAATAAATAAATCGTAAAAAGCTCGAAAAATATGGAAAAATTGGACAAAATGGGTCAAAAATGTCAAAGCGGAGAAAAACGCGCCAGCGCATAGCGCAGCCCGGCCCATGGCCGGCACCCGGCTCAGCCCCTGCGCGCGGAGTGCATTCATGCGCGCGACAACGCGCGCGGTCTTGTTCATGCACGTGGCACTGTAGCGCGGATTCTGCATTCATCGCGCGGCACTTGCGCGGGATTACTGTTCATGCGCGCGGCCTTAACAGCGCGTGCGAGTTCCGTTCATGCGCGCGGGTTACTCTTCCGCGCGCGGCGCTTACGGCCCCCGGCCGGCGCATCGGCCCCAGCCCACTCAGCGCGCCCAATGGCGTTTTCACCCCATTTTCACGTGCGGCCGACCCCCTATGACATCATCTTGACGTCATTGATGACCTCGACATGTCCATTACACGTTTTTTAATTTTTTAATATTTTTTTAAGATTTTTTTATTCATTTTTTCTCTGCATCCTCACCTATAAATACCCCCATTCCTTTCACTTCAAAGCACACCTTCAAAACTCACTTCTCTCTTCTTTCTTTCTCTCATTTCTTAGTTTTTAGTTTTTTTTTAGTTTTTCTTATGTTTTAGCTAGTTTTTCTTATGTTTAGAGTTCTTCCCTTTTTGGGAAGAACTAGTTATTCTTTTGTTAGTTTTTCTCTTAGTTTTTAGTTCAATTCTCTTAGGTTTAGAGTTCTTCTCTTTTTGAGAGGAACTTGTAATGTTTTTGTAATAATTTAGATTTTTGATTCAATAAATGGAAGTGCAAAATTCGACTTGGAGGTTTTCTCTAGCGGGAATAGCGTCGAGAAGTTGTAAGGATTTTATTTTCTTCTGAGTTATTTTTATACTTTATTCTTACATGTTATATTTAATTTGTTTGTGATTAAATTTAAGCGTGCTATTTGTTTATAATCATGATATAATAATAACGTTGTTATGCTTGCGAAATATTAAATAGGTGAAAATTTCTAAAATGAATTGATTTTATTTTTATTCAAGATTTTATATTAAGGATGTTAGAGAGAAATATATTATTTTTCATTACAAACTTAAATACGAAAATTAGACTTTAAGGTTTAGTTATCGGTCTAATTTAGAGTAGTGCTTTCTTTTATTTGTTGGTACAATCGCCCGGTAGTTAGAGTGAAGCTCTATTTCAAAAGTTTTTATAAGAATTATTATGCGAAAATGTATTGTGACATGTTTTCGGTAGTGGTTTAAAACTTGAAAGTTAGTACTCGGATAACTAAATTCTTAGGTTTAATTTGGACACCTTGAATAAAGTTTAATTACATCTAACCATGAAAGTGGCATTTAAATGGTTCATTTTCAATCTCTTAGAAAAAGGAATTAATTTAATTAACCAAATTAGTTATCAACCCCTTGTAGGTGTTAATTGATTTGTTTTGTTAACAAGAATATCTAACCCCACCAAAGGTGGTATTCATACAAAAAAGGGAGAATCAATAAATATCAATTCATATCTTTAATAACCTAGATAATACGAGCAAGCATAATTAACTTAGTTATTATATCCATAAATACTCCACTATTTATTAAAGATAAAATTTGCATGAATGTTTATTGAATCTATGTTTAATTTTCTGTTATTAGATTAAAAACACAAAACCCCAAAATATCGTGACAGGATGTTTAGGATTTAATTTCGTTTTTAAAAGTTTGAATAATAAATTAAAAACCACATACATTCCTTCCTTAGATCGACCTTGGGAGTATACTTATCATTTTCTACGAAATGATTCGTGCACTTGCGAGAGTTTTATAAATATAAAACCAAAGTATTTGCGAGAATCGGCGATGCCGGTTTTCGCTCATCAGTCCTGAGTGGCCCAAATATCACCACTAAACGATGCATTATCCTTAGATGATGCTAGATATCACCAGTTCCAATATTAGATCTTTAGCGTTAGAGACACTCCAGAATTCCTACAGGCTACCTATGAAACCCTCACAGATACTTTGCAAAATCTAGAGCCATATCACCATTCCACTATAGTGATAGAAGAAACGTTGTCTATTAAAATCATCCATGCACCAGGGAAAAGGGAAATTATTTCTGATCAAACTTTTTCCAAACCCTTATATGAATATTTTTTAAACTAGACACTCAGATAGTTATGACCGTTGAAAAAGGATTCCCAGATAAGAATACTTATTTAACTGTTCAAAAATATTTTGGCAAAAAAAATGTTTTATCGGCCTTCGTATAATTCCCAAACACTATAATACTATTAGAGTATTTTGGAAATAACAGGTGGTGTGAAATTAAAACATTTCCTCCACCTAAACCAAGCCTATGCCTAATATTCCACATCCAAACTCCTCAAAGTCATATCTTTATCAGACTGGGGAAATGATCTATCAAAACTTTTATCCTTTCTAGTTGGTATCAACACAACCCAACCACATTATAAAACCTATAATTATTGGGATAATTACCAAGCATGGTTAAATGCCTTTCTCATCCAAAACAAGAATAATCAACATTCCTGGTTATTCTTTTTCTTTCAAAATATTATCAATCCAACAAAATTTCCATCATGGTTTAACAATTAATGGGAACTTTTTGGTTCCATTCTAGAAATCCTCACTCCACCAGTGTAGGAAATCTATCAAACCTTTATTACCTATTTCAAACCCATATCACATGAAAAAAGATTCCATCCTCTATGTATCTTCTCAACAAAATTATACCTTTCCTAAGTATGTCAATAGGTCTTAAAACCCGTTATACATGAGGTAGTTAAAATCACCTACGCATTTTAAGTAAAATGGTGGTCGTCTTTCACAATCCCCAAAACCCTTCTCAAACCAACCATCGAATAATGGCTAACGAAAACTGATCATTGAATAGCCAAAAAATAAAGAAATTCAAAACACATCATTGTTCCTAGCCAAAAGGCTCATACCAATGCCCAAATATCTAATGCACAAATCTAGGAGAAATTCTTGGACATCATAAGGCAATTATCACAAAAATCATTGGAACCCTCCAACAAAGCATCCCACTAGAAAGATGATTCATAAAAAAAACCAAATCACCATCACCACCAACCTCCAAAGCTCCACCCAACTACCTATTAGACATAGAAGCTAACGAGGAAGATATATTATTTTGGATGGGTAAACATCGTCCATAAAAATTTAAAATATGCAAATGGGACTATGAGCCCATTTATATTACTGGTCTACTAGCCCAAATTTTATTAGGGTAAAAAACCCAATTCATGTATCAGGGTTAAAACCCAAAATTATTAAGGATTTTACAACCATTTTATTTGTAAGTGGTCCATACAATGGCTCAAAAAAATCTTGAGCCAATCAAAAGTCATTGTAGTAGGTCACTGTAACTGTTACTATAACATTGAAAGAAGAAGACAAAACAAGGAACAGTGACATATAAGCCACTATTCACAAAACAATAAAAGGTGTTCACTATTCAAAATAGTACCAACATCTTTTACAATATAAAATTGGTGACAAAATATTGTTCACAACATAGTAAAAGCATCTCCAGCGGTACATAACTCTAGTTATAAAAAGTAGACTCATTCTCAGTCAAAGGCATCAAAAACAATTAACCGCATAATTTACCATTCATCATTCCACCCAAGCTTCCATATCCAGCCTCTCTGATAATAGTTTCCTTTTGTAATCTTCAACTACAATTATTTAAGTAAGTTTGTATTTTTTTTGAAGTTCTTGTAATTAAGTATTCATTATATAATTAAATTTTGTTTGTAATACTCATAGCCAGCTAAGCCGCATAATCTTATCAATATAATATGTTTGTTTATAAATTTTGTGCTCTTATTCTTTAGTATTATCTCTTCAATTAACTCCCCAGATCCTTGGTGCATTTATGGTATCAAATCCATAAGTACATATCTAATGTGTAAGAGGCAGAAAGAAACTCCTTTAGGTCACTATACGAATAAGATAAGGACTCTACCCCCTGTAATGTAGGAAAGGGAGCATCTCCGCTTATCGGGCTAAGGTGGGAATGGGTGACAAGTAGAAAGGAACTCTATAACCCCATCAATATGCTATCTAAGAATGGGAAGGTCCCCAACTACTTAGTGCCAAGTTAGTAGATGTCATAGGGCTCCTGGTTATTAAACCTATGAACATTAGATCCTTAGGAGAAACACCATTTTTATGGTATTAGAGTCAAGTGGATGTTTTAAGTTGTTCATTACAAACTGTAGTTATTATTTTATATGAATTTATAATGTATATTAGTTTACATGTAACATAGATCTGGATGAAGGGTAATAAGTCTTGTTTAGGAGTGATTCCATTAGGGCAATAAAACCTTATAAGTGCAGGTGGTTTTTTAGTTGCAAGTATACTAGAAGAAGAGAACTAAAATAGTAATAAAATAAGAAATATTTTTTGTATAATAAATTAGAATATTTCCTTGACTTAATTTTAAAAGTATAATTATGAATTTTGATAGTTAATTAGAGAAAGTAACATTAAAGATTAAGATTTAATTATTAACAAATAAGGATATTATATTGATGGTTAGTATTCATAAGTTTACAACCTTTCATTTTAAGCTTTAGTTTTAATTTTTTAATTTAAATTTATTTTAGTTTTAAATTTCCAACTTTAATTCAAGTTAATAAAAAAATGTCTAATTTTAATTTTTCACTTTATGCATTTACATCAAAATCATCATCTTCATCTTTGAGGAACAAAAACATTATCAGTAGTGATGAACTCACTATTGAAAACTTTTCAAAATCAATTGATACTTGGAGAATTTCCAAGATTCACAAGGATCAAATTTATAAAACAAGTATGATGAATCTTTTCAAAATAGATTACACTATCAAAACCGTTGAGAGAGATATCCAAATCTCATCGCCTTACGAAAGCAATGAAATGTTTTCCAACGAATCATTAAAAAAACATATTGAAAAAAATTTCAATTATGTTCATATAGGATTAGTCGAAGTCGGATTAAAACCCTTGACCAAAGAAGGTCTAAACATATCCATCCTAGAAACTATTCGAGATGCTAGATTCAAAAATTTCTTGGACTCTCTATTGGGAACAATTGAGTCTAGTCTTTATTTGGAACTGATATAATTTGATTGTTTTCCTAACTTCATAGTCTCCTTAAGTGACAAAAATATCAAGAAGTCACTTACATTAAAAATCAAAACACACAACTATGATATGATCCCAGGATCTATCCTAGTTGCATTAATATTCAAAATGCATTACAAAGTCATAATGTCTGCAATCAACATTGGACACATTCACCATTCCAAAAAGGGAGAAACACTCCTCCTACAAACGAATCTCATAAGATCTAACAAAATTATCCCAAAACCCATCATATGGAACCAAATCATCTTACCAGATGAATGGAAACTTAAAGGTGTGACTCAAACAGAGTCAAAACTATAAGAACCTAAGAAAAATACCAATTTCCCATTTTGAGATTTTTAATTCTTCTTTCATTTGTTTTTGGATCTTCAAATCTTGACACACCTGAAGTCCTTGTTTTTATGCGAAATTGATCAATTCACCATAGGTTAGTTGATCATAAGGGATGATGTGATTCCCATAAATTTTATGGATTTTGTTTCTAACCTTATCTCCCAGAAGTGGAGAAAGTCTTACTAGAAATTTTCCTTCTAGAAGGGTTGATTTGAATCTTCTCTTAACATGACTCTACTAAGAAAAGTGGTTTTATAGTTTTGAAAATCACTCATCTTCTCATAATGTAAGTTAGAGAGAAGATCATCATTTTTATCTTTTCGATGGGAAGAGTCTCTTATAAAATGATGTGATATGGTAAAGAGTAATGTGGAAATTACATCCTGAATCGGTTTTCCATGATGATTGAGTATGGGTTCTCTATACTCGCTAGTCAGAATGGTATTGAAGATATCTAACTATTTTTGTTTTGATAGGTGGTAATCCTACTATCCTTTTAGTTGGACAAAAAAGCCAGCTATTAGAAGTTTCACAACTAATTTGTTTGATGTACCAGACTAGGTTTTGTAAGCATTGGATGCCATTGTCACTTACTATAATGTGTTTAATATTTGATGTTCTTTCATGCCATTTATGTTCCATTCATAGATAGATGATGCATTATATTTTGGCTACATAACCTGGTTTGGTTGAGTACTAACATCTAATTGTGGGTACCTAACTGGTATAGGTTGTTGCCAAACTAATTTTTGAATTTCAAGAGTCGATTCAAGAGATGGTTCTTGAAAGGCTTCCTCGTCAAAGGTAGTAGGTTCTTGATTTTTTAAAACACTAATACTCTGAGGTAGATTTTGAGGGGTCTTTGTTGTTTGAGGTGACTCAAAGACAAGAAAACCTATTTTAGAGTTTGAGCTTTGTTCTTCGAATTTGAATAATAGTTTTTCCTAGTCTAGTTTGGTGACCTAAAAGGGTTTGAAAATAAGGTTTTGAACTTTATTATCTATGACTTTATAGGAGATAGAATGAATATCATTCTTTTGGTTCTTTTCCATCCTAGTGAGTTATTTACCTAAGGTGCTTAGGCAAATATTGGTAAAGTTATTTTGGGTAACTATGTTTTTGAGGTTGGTGGCATAGTCTTTCTGAGGGTTTTTCAGGGGATAGGCTTCAACCGTGGTTTGGGTATATGGAAAAGTTATTGGTCTCAATGGAGGATTTTCAACCTCAATTGTACCATATGGGGTTTTCCATAATGGTAATTTCTTTTTAATGTTGACCATGTCAATAGATTTAATTGGTTCAATAGTTTTGGTTTCTTTGGATAATGTGACTTGTTGGAAATGGTAGTTTCATCCCTTGTGAGAATAATATAATTCCAGCCAGTCAAAAAATAAAATATTTTTTTTGTTGTGATTAACATATTTGTTATGTTTCCTCATGAAGCTTGCTTGATTTGCTTCAGAGTATTTGTTAATATACCAAGTTTATATATGGTTATTATATGAAGTGTTAATGTCAAAATGTAGGGCTTCTATGTCTAGCAATTTAAACTCTTTATCTAAGCCATTTAAAAGAGGTAATGAAAAAGAAAATCAAGCATTCTCTCTTAAGTTTGTGTCACTCGTGTTACATCGAACTGCCTTTATTTTTCTAACTTTGCTTTTTGAGAAGCTAAAGATTGCCAACCTTTTATGATTGCCTACGAAACTAGAACCCTTTTAATATTTTAAATTATAATAGAACTTTCTTCAAAAAATGGTTTTATTATTTTTTTCCATTTGTTGAATTTCATGTGATATTACTAGTTTTCATTGCATTTTACCCTCTCATTTACATTTAGCTCCTTATGAAGATTACATACATAACATGCAAAATACTTCCAATTTCCAAGTAGCTCTTTCCTTCCTAGCCTCTTAGATCTATTTAATTGGATGATACATGAATATATATGAATCAAACAAAGTCCTTTAAAGTTTGGACTAACCAAAATTTGGGGTTAAATCACCGAGATATGAAATGGTGTACAATTTAAAGTTTTGTGGTACAATTGAGGACTACATTATAATAATTTTATTATATATTTTGATTTTGAAATACTGAGGTGGTTTGTGTATGGTTATATGGTCCATGGCATCCATTGTTAACCAGTGGTGGAGAAACAATAACTTTGACTCATCTAAACTAAAAAGAAATTAATAAAGGAATACCATCCAACTCAAGTATCTGGATATATAATATGCATATTTTGTGGAGAACTGAGGAAAAGCTTTAGGTTTTGTCTGCCTTTTGAGTTGGTTATATATAAAGCTCAATACCAAGCTAGATAGGGAAATTTAGGTAATCAATGATCCATGAAGAAGATGAAGTTTCGGCGCTTGCAATTTGGAGCGTTTGAGGAGAGTCATCTTCTTCACATAGTCCTTTTCTTTTTGTTTGTTTTGGTGGATTCGTCATTTAAGATTAAATTTAAGATGAATCCTGATAGAGACACTTATATAATGCTAATTTTCGGACATTCCTATGTTTTTTTTTTGTTTTTTATAGTTAATACACTCTATGTGACACGATCTATCTACATGCCAATCTTCTTAGTCAATACATTACTCCAAAGCTAAGAAATCCAAACAAGATGAAGATCTCAAAAACTTAGACTATTGAGTACAAGCCTCCACATCGTGTGTATATATATTAATTATTTTGAAATTAATCTAATTGTTTACGTACATGAGGTTTTAGACTCGAGAATTTGCTTTTAAATTTTGTATAAGTTTAAATTTGACTCTTTTTATAAAATAATTCATAAATCATAATTCTTATCGAAATAGAGTTGAGTGGAGATACTATCATAATTTAAATTATTATTGATACAATTATATTCATAATGATAAATTGTGTTTAACAAATATAATAAAATGTTTCCAAAATGGTTTGTAATACTTTTAAGCATAAAACTCCTATTATGTGAGTAATAAAAAAGTAATGCATCATCCAATCATGGAAATGAAGAGTTTGTATATTGGTGAGTCAAAGGATTATTCAATAATTCATATAGTATGCACTAAAGCATAAATTTGAGTGTTATATAACACGTAGTTTGAGATTTTTCCTAGACACGCCTGTATGATAGGATCTCTAATCCTACCTCCTTGTTAAATCATACATGGGTTGCCATATTGTTAATATAATTTGTTGATATTTAATCGGGAAGTGAAATAATATAATAGTAATAACTTAAAAGATAGAAGAAAAATAGTAATAAAATGAGAAAGTTTAGAGATTTTTTCATTTGAATACAATAGCAATTAATAAAATAAAGAAGAAAAATAAAAATAAAATAAAAGAAACATTTGGATGGACAGATATAAATGAAATTTTGTTCCATGTTTTTTAATTTTTTTTGTTCAACTAGAGAGATTTATGTTTAATATAATTGTTTTTTGAATTTTTTTCTTCTAAATAATATCTGAGCTAATATATTTGACTTTAGTTTGTATAAATAATTGTAGGTTTATATTAGTATAAAAAGATTTGTCCAAAATCTTTACTAAGCCTAAGCACACACCTTAATCCCACACAGGGTTCAGTTCTTGTTTTCAAGTAATGTAACAGATTTTATAAGAAGAAATTGTATGATCACTTTTATCGTTACATTAGTAATTTAAATTTAGAATAGGTCATGTTTGTTCCTATTAATTTGGGTCGTAGGCCACGTATGTTTTCTAATCAAAACCATATTTTTAAATTATATGGAAGTTCAAACTCGACTTTAAAATCATTTGGTATGTTAAATCTTTGAAATGAATTAAGTTAGATTATAAGTTAGAATTTGTGAGACAATGTTATGAAATTATTAAAGATACATATACTTTATATGATTTAAATTAACTTGCATTATGGGTTGATTTTGGACTAAATTTATAGAACTTAAAAAATATTTTTGATTGGGTGAGACCAAACTTCTTTTAATTTAATAGAGTTTTGCTCAGGTTGAATCCAATTAAATGGATGAATATCATGTCTAGCTAAGTATGCCTAGTGACAATCATGTATCAATTGTGAGGAATTGCATAATATATTTGTTTTTGTTTGATTTAGTTATTATATGTTTATTTAATTATTTATATCATTTAACATTTAAAATAATCTTTAAAAAAATTAAATAAAATATACATAATTAAATTCGTCAAAATAACAAGCACCTAACAAACCTCGGATCCTAATTCCAGTTTGTGAACATAATGAAAAAAATAATAACAATTACATATCACTGGCCTATTTATTTATGGTATACCACAAAAATCATATTTAAGAAAATTGCCCTAAAATTTGAGGAATTCTTCCACGTAATGAATTACTCGTAGGTGGTAAAATGGGTTTTGTTTTTATAAAAAAAAGTAAAATAAATATAAATGAAATCAACAATTATTAGTAACAATGTATATATCAAAACCTTTTCCTAAAATTGTTACTTTTTCAAATAAGGATTGAATTTGATTGGTTTCACATACTATATATATATATATACACAAAAATAATTTTACGAGGAAAAAAAACATTTTATTAAATCAAAATAAGATAGTTTAGTTTCAATAAAATACGAAAGAAAAAAAAGAAAGAAAATATCAAAAATAACATACTTAAAACTTGTCAATATAAAAATAACTTTTTAAGTCTAATTCATACATTTTTAGTATTAAAAAAAGAAATTTAGTATATCACTTTCACATTTAACGCCGTTTAATTTAAATTCTAATTATTTTTGAACAATTTAATTTTAAAATCCATCTAGTTAATCTTATTCGATATTATTAAGTATTATTTTTGTTGTTATAAGTTCAAAGTTTTTATTATTTTTTTCCCAAAAATATTTTAATTATTAAATGTATTTTTCATAAAATTTGGCATAAGATATAAGTTAAGAAAACATAAATTATCATATTAATAAAATATAGGATTTGATTATAAATGTATGTATATCATAAATTTGAGATGAATTTTAAATCATGTGATATTTTTTTATTAATAAATATAATTAAATCTATATAATTGTATATATAAAAAATTATTACAAAAGTGTTAATTGAATTAATTTATCATAAAAGGAGATAAAAAGGTTTAATTGGACTTACTTACTAGGTTCAATTATTAGAATTTTATCTCAACTAAGAAATATAATTTGTTTATAGAGAAATAATATAGTTCAACTAAGACATATAATTTGTTTATTGAGCACTTCAGTATACATTAAATTATTATTATAAAATAATTAATACGTTAGATAATTAATATTATATTAATTAGTTATTATATAACAACTTTATATATAAAGAATTTTTCTTTTCTCTAAGTATACATATTTATTCTTACGTGAAAATACATCGTGTTTTTATACAATATAATTATTTATATAGTTTTATTTTTAAATTTATTCTAAAAATATATTTTTATATATTATATAAAAAATAACATAAGCACGTTTTATAAAAAGAGTTAAATTATATTATTGTCTATTGTGTGATATATAATATTAAATAATGAAATTTTTATTTAAATTTGAAACAAAAATTTATTAAAAAGTTTGAGTAATGTTCTAATAAAATATTAATTTTTTTGGCATATATACCTTATACAAAAATATAAACATGTATATAATAAATGTTTTATTCTGTTATATCCAAAAAAAATTAAATCAAACAAAAATACTTATTTTTCATAAATAAAGAAACTTAAAAATATATTTTTTAAACTAAAGTATTAAATAATACATTTAACTTAAAGAAATATATATATATATATATATATATATTATTTTTTATTAAATAAGATAAATTAGATTACAAATAGAAGACTTAAAAAAAACTAGTTTTCCGTATGGATTGATGATTCAAAACGGATAAATACGTAGTAATATTAATTATCAAACAATAATTGTTATTATTCTAAATTCTTTATTTTATAAAATAAACTTAAAACATTAATCTTTAAATATAAATTTTTAAATTAATTTTATTATAATTGAAAAATTGATGTTAAAATATTTTATAAAGTAGTTTACATGTACATAAATACTCTTAAACAATAGTTAATTAATTTATTACTTTAGTAATGAATAAATATATAATAGTAACTATTTTATTAGCTATAGAATCCAAATACAATATAAATATAAATAATTTACAACTATATTAATAATAATTATATAACTTTATTTAATAAAAAATAGCAATATTTGAACCTATTCAATTAATATTTTTATTATTTAAGAAGTTAATCCTAAATGAATAATAAGCATTTTTTTGCTTAAAAATAATTTATATTAGCTTAATATTCTTTTTTTAGTTGATATGAGATATGATATGATCTCGATATGAAAATTATTAGTTCAAAAATATATGATGTACTTATAAGTGAATTAATCGAACGTTCATTAATTAGGTAATCACGAACTGTATGAATTGTTACCCTTAACATAATAAAAATAATTAAATTATATAAGATAAATATTTATAAATAATGTATTTATTATATTAACATTTTCATATTTATTAATATAAAAAATAACAAAAAATGAAAAAAAATGTATTTATTATATAAATATTTTAATATTTATTATTCTAAAAATACTAACAAAAGAAAAAAAATAAAATTTGGTCGTAGATCAAACATTCTCCTTTTTTATATATAAAATCATACATGAATACAATAGACACGACGTATTTCAACTTAATAAGTGTTTTTTATAAATATGTTTTGCTTAAAAATAATGTATGTATTAGTTAACTATTTTTTGATTGACATGAAATATAACATAATCTCAACACGAAAATGATAAGTTTAATATAAATAATATACAATCATAAATGAATTGATTGCACCAGATCTATTCATAGAAATAGATAAGTATGAAACATATGAATTGTCATCTTTAATGTGTTTAAAACTATTATTCACTAATAATAATAAAAAATCAATTGCACCCAATCCATTCATAAAAATGAATAAGTATGAACCACAAGAATTGTAATCCTTAATATGATTAAATAACTATGCACATATAATAATATAAATTCCATACACAATAAAAGTAATAAAATAATTATTTTAAAAATTATATTTATTATATAAGTTTTAATATTTATTGGTATGAAAAATAAAAAAATAAAAAAATAAAGCAAAGAGATAAAAACTAGAGAATGACCAAAAACACTATTAAAAATAATAAAAAGTAAAAAATAAATTAAAGAGATAAAAAGTAGAACGACCAAAAACACTTTTCATGGAGGATTTTAATATATAAGACATATAATAAAAAAATAATTTGAATTCACCAAATTAACTTCCGACTATATGATGCTAAAAGTAATGTAAGGACTATGAGTATTAGTTATTTTCGTAGATAAAATATTTTCATTAAATTCTTTTTTAGTTTATTAGGAAAAGTAAAAGAAACATTTAGATTTCGAATAGTCATAATTTAAGTATATTCTTTATAACTATCACACATATGATTGTTCTCATTCATTCACTAGCACATGTTTACAACATGAATTAAGATAAAATATATCACATCATAATCACAATGTTCAAATTACTCATATTCAGGTACTGCTGTATACATATTTTAATGTAATTAATATAGGTTTTTCGTTGAATGAATTCTAATATCATATGATTAAATTATAAATCTTTTTAAATAGAGGGATCAATCCCTCTATTAGATGGATTGATCTCACTTTAGATGGATTTCTAAAAGATCCTCAACTAATTGTGTCAAACTATGTAACTTTAAAATGAGATATGAGAAAGAGATTGATCCCCTTATTACCTTGCCATAACCTTTTTAGTGGGATCTATCCCCCTCATCTAGAAGGGATCGATCCCTCTTATGAAGGGATCAATCTCTCTCACAGGGATTGATCCCCCTCATAGATGATAGATCTCCTTGATAGAAATTGGTCGATTTCTCCTTGTTTTACACATTTTTATAATTTCAATCAATTGTCAACTTCCTATTATTATTTTCCACATCATATAGGTGATGTACATTTGCCCATCTAGGTTTTCTGTAAATACATCACTTGGCTCTTATAATTTATACACACCACTACAAAGCAATTTTCAAAAGCATAAAGTTTTTACAGTAAGTTGCTCTACTCTTTTGCTCTTCTCTATTTTAGGTTGAACTTCATTGTCTCATCTTAGATATTCTTATAATTATTCTAGTATAGATCTAAGCCTATTCATTTCATATTTTCATGTTCATATAGCTTCTTCGCGATTAGGATCTTGCATGTTTAGATCAAATAATTTTGTGTGTGATCATGATTATTTGATTTAATTATTAAGTTTTAAAGAATCTATTTTTATTGACATGCTTAATCTTCTTACTCTATGATTTACTATTTATTTGATTTAATTAATATGTGTTTTGAATAATAAAGTTAGGATTATTCAATATTAAATCTTTTCTAGAACATACACAGGCCTTTATGTTTTTATGCTAAACTTGGTTGTAGGTTGATCAATGAATGTGTTTGATTGACGAAAAGCTAATTAGAACATTGGTCAAGATATCGCTCATGTTAATTTTGAAAATTGTGAAAATAGAGTAGGGGCTTTTAAGTTAGATATATTGAGGTAATAAATGAGGATAAAGAGCCACATAAGGTATTACATGTGTATTCATACACACATCAAAATTTGAGAAAAAAAACATAATATTTGTAGTTAAAAATGTATTTAATTTTTACATGTAAATTATAAAAAGGAGAAAAACGTCACAGAAGTTCATTAGATAAGGTCATTTGTATTATTTAATTTTTTAGATTAAAAATTGTGTGATTTCGTCCTTTACCTTTGTAAAAAGGAAAAATTGAGGATATATTATATTATTTTAATGATTTTTCTATGATGTATTATTATTTTCTGTGAAATAATTAAAGGTAATTAAAACATGAGTATTTAACGATGATAAAGTCATAATTAATATGAAAAATTTAGAAAATATTCTCTTGTTAGTGTTTTTTGATTGTCACTATTTTATTAAAAATTAAAAATTATATGTAAATAACTTTTAGTTTAGATTTTATTTTTTCTTAAAGTGTTTTATATTAATTTTTACTTTTATCATTGTCAAATACTTATATTTTAATTGTATTTTAATTACTTGAAAGAATAATAATAATATTTCTAATGAAAAATTATTAAAATAATATAATTTATCATTAATTGATTATTTTTATATAAGTTAAGTGATTAAATTACATTATTTATAATTCGGGGACTAATAATCTAATTTAAGAGACTTCTAAGGTAAATCATCTTAAAAAAATGGTTTTTTTTGTTAGAAAAAGTATATCTTTAGATAATTACGTTGTTTGTTAGTTATTCCTTTTTTATGGCTTTATGAGTACCACTATATTTTTATATTAATAAATTTATCTTATGAATAAAATATAAAGAATTTCGGTAACGTTATATCTAAGCAAGAAAGAATCTTTTAATTTATAGCACATATGTTGTTAACTTACTTTTATCTAAACATAAAGTAACTATTTTAATTAATTTCAATCTACCAAGCATTTTTTTTGTTTTTGTTTTATATAATTATAAATAATTAAACTTTGCATTGTTTTGCATGCTTCAATCGAAGTTGTATCGTTATAAAAATATAAGAGAAGTTGTATTGGTTAAATAATATATCTATTTTTTAATTGGAAAAGAAAGAAAGATACATATAATTCTTATAAATTATATTATAATATTATGTTTAATCAAGGCAAGTTTCTGTTTCTTGTAAAACATGATATTTTATATTTTTAACATTTTATTTGGGTCACTTTTTCTTTTCTCTTTTTATAAGGCCCATTTCATTCATTTTTTTAAAGAGGTCCAAAGTTTTGTTTTATGTATTTTGTTTTTGGTTTTTTCCCCAGTTGATTAAATCTTGGGAAACCATGTAAAAGTTTATAAGTACATTGGACTTTTTTCATCTTAAAAGATTAATTCAATGGGTAAATATACTCATAATATTTATAAATCCTACAATAACATTATATTTAATTAGTATGAGATACATTACCTTTAGACAACCTATAAAAATACAAAACTTATTGTATTTGTAAATAATAATATTTAATGATGTTTGTAAGTGGGTTTTTATATGTAGAGTCGTGTGTCGTCTGGTAATTTCCCTCAAGTAACTTTTTTTTACTAACTTTACATATTATTGGTCTTCCAATAATAATGTGAGCGGTTTTCAGATCATTGTTTCAATAAGCTCCCCGCCAATCAGATACGTTTATGAATCAACTGTAAAAACGTTAGCATAAAAAACACAAGTGCCCATGTATGTTATAGAATGAATTAAATAATGAATAATCCTAACTAGATGATTAAAAACATATGTCACTTAAATCAAATCAACTAGCAAATCCTAGAGTAAAAAGATTAAGCAGAGGTTCAATAAAAATAGATTTTTAATGATTAATAATCAAATCAAATAATCATGATATAACAAACATAATTACTTAATCTAACAATTAAAGAATAAAAATAAAGAAGAAGCTATAAAAACATTTGACCAAAATATCATAAACTAATTAGGCTTATTAATCAATCAAACATGACCAGCAATATTTGATAGATTAACTAAATAAAGAAGCCTAAACAATTATGATCATATATTTGCAATGCAAGAGAGAGATTAAGAAGAAAAGAATAATGCTCTTGTGTGATTGATTGAAACAAAGAACATTGGGTTTTATTTATAGAAAAAAATTAAAACCCTTAATCCTATGTAATTGATAAATATATTTTCTATTACAAATAAGATAAGTAATACTAACTAATTAAGAATACTCCTATATAATTGATAAATATATTTTCTATTATAAATAGGATTGGTAAAACTAACTAATTAAGAAGACTCTTATTTAAATAAGAGTTCTTTTAAAGTAGACTCATATTTAAAAAAATAGTTCTTTTAAAGTATATTTTATGCTAAGATTTAAGTTATATCTTATTTAATATTTTAGCATATATCTTATTCTATATTTTAGCATAAATATTTTAGCAGCAAAAATAATTTCAAATTTATGAATATGTGCCATTAAATATATGAGTATAATCCTATGTATTATAGTTATAACAGATATACCTGAAGTACAACTATCTTGAGATATTTCTTCAACTTTACTTGATAAACTTGATAATGAGCTTAAAAATAAATTTACATAAAAATATTTTGTCCAAGAAAATAGCCAACACTTATAATCCTTACAAACATATTTAGCCTAAGAATGTTTTTCATCATTTTGTCTTATTTTAAGCTTGATTGGTATGAATGCATGCACTACATGATTATTTTTTTACTTTTCACTTATTTCTATGTAAATTGAACTAATGTACAATGATATTTTTATGCCAAGTTGTTGTATGTTTTGTCTGTGTAATTTTCGTTACTTACAAACTTGTTAAGTTGCAGTGAAGATGGATTCACCGGACCATAAGATACTTCTACTATGGAGTCTAGAACATCATTGTATTTTATCTTATTTCTATAAGTTTCATGTAGTGAGAGAGAGGTTTAGCCGCACGAAAATGCCAAATGTGGAGTTTGTAAGGATAATAAATGTTGGCAATTTTCGTGAACAAAATATTTTTATTTAAATTTATTTTTAAGCTCACTATCAAGTCTATCAAGCAAAGTTGAAGAAATATCTTCAGATAGTTGTACTTCAAGTATATCTATTATAACTATAACACATAGGATTATACTTATGTATTTAATAACACATTCATAAATCTAAAATTGTTTTTGCTGCTAAAATATAGAATATAATATATGCTAAATTTTTAATAAGATATATATTAAATATTAGCCTAAAAGATATCATAAAATATACATTAAAATAACTATTTTTTAAATATGAGTCTTCATGATCAATGAGTCTACTTTAACATAAAATATACTTTAAAAGAACCATTTTTTAAATATGAGTCTTCATGATCAATGAGTCTACTTTAAAAGAACTCATATTTAAATAAGAGTCTTCTTAATTAGTGAGTATTACTTATAATAAAAAAGATATTTATCAATTATATTGGAGTCTTCTTAATTAGTGAGTATTACTAATCTTATTTGTAATAGAAAATATATTTATCAATTATATAGGATTAAGGGTTTAATATTTCCTATAAATATAACTCATTGCTCATTGTTTCAATCAACCACACGAGGCATTATTTTTTTCTTCTTAATCTCTCTCTTGTTTTGTAAATATAATATCATAATTCGTTAGACTTATTTATTTAGTTAATCTATCAAATATTGGTGGTTATGTTTAATTGATTAATAAGCCTAATTAGTTTATGATATTTTGATCATATGTTCTTATAACTTCTTTACTTTTTCCTTGAATTGTTAGATCAAAAATTGTGTTTGTTATGTCATAATTATTTGATTTAATTATTAATCTATAAAGAAGCTATTTTTATTGCTAGTTGATTTGATTTAAGTGACATATGTTTTGAATCATCTAGTTAGGATTATTCATTATTAAATTCATTCTAGAACGCACACTGACACTTGTGTTTTTTGTGTTGACCTTTTTACAGTTGAATCGTAAACGTATCTGATTGGTAGGGAGCTTATTGGAACGTTGGCCTGGAAACCGCTCACACTAATATTGGAAATTGTGAAAATAGAGTAGTGGCTCGTAAATAAGGTATATTAGGGAAGTATCCTAGGGAGGGTAGCATAAGACCGAGTTTGTACTCGAACATTTGTTTTTCATAGTGGGAAGTTAGGTGGTTTGGTAAACAGGTGATTTTCATCTTATGTCTTAGTTGTGGTGTATGTTGTTTTCGCCTAAAAATATCGTGTGTTATTATTTTATTTATGAACTTTTTTATGGATCATTTTATTGAGGGTTATAGCTCAGATGATGTGGAACTTGAATCTTCTTTTCTTTCTAAATATAATATTAAAAGTTCTAAAGAATTATTTTCTAAATGTCTTATAGCCATAGAAGAGAATAATAGTTTAAATACAAAAATAGACAAATTAAATGAACAACTTGAGGCACATGAAAACTTTTCTAATAAATTAAAAGAGAATAATATTTTGCAAGAACAAAATAATGCTTTGAATTTGAGTCTAGTAGGTTTGAAAGAAGAAAATAATAAGCTTGCTGAAGATAATAAAAAACAAGTGCAAGAGCTCAAAGAATCACGTGAGGTAGTGGAAAGACTTACCATTGGAGCTCAACACTTATATAAAATCTTGAGCATTGGTAAGTCACATGGTGATACACGTGGTTTTGGTTATAAGGATGCGAGTTCCACACGTTCAACATCAAATACCACATTTGTAACGCCCTTAAATTCTACTTCTATTATTACTAGTTATGCACAAAGAACTATTGCACCTATGGTAGAAAACGTTGTTAAGTTTATATCTGTCTATCATTATTGTGGTAAGAAAGGTCATATAAGACCAAAATATAGATTTTTAATGAATGCTCTTGAACTTAATGATTATTTCCATGTTTCATATAGTAGGACCTATAAGCATCATCCATATATGCATGCTACATCATATTCAAGGATGAATGGAAATTATAATAACATATTTGAAAATTCTACTAGGAAGCATAAAGTCTTAGGTTCAAAGAGGCAAGTAAAATTCAGTACTTTTAATGCTAGGACTCATTATTACCATCTTATTATACATTCTGCATCTTCATTTGGGATGAATGAGAAAAGTACATTTAAGTCCAAGAATATGCCTATGAAACCTAAGTTAGTTGAGTCCTAGCCCAATGATATAAAGAAACCAAAATGCAAGAAAATTTGGGTTAGAAAATATTGTTTTTTCCTGGTCACATTACTGCCTTTTATTCTTTCATCTAGGTATTTTTATTAGAGTTCTTAAATAACCCTAGGTGACTAATCTCTATTGTCTTTATTTTATTTATTAATTAAACTTACAAAAAAGAAAAATAAAAAAAAGAGAATTAGAATCCTTATTTGGCCAACAAGGTATTGGACTTATTCAACACTTACATGTATACAACCTTATTTCTATTGACCTAACTTGTTTTTATGTTTATTGTATAAATTATTTTACAATTTTGACTTATGCACACATATATTCTTGTACATATGATGATCGATGTTAACATAAATTTATTCACACACTCACGGACAAACGTATATGCTATGCTTGAAGTTTATGAATTCTCTGGAAAGACTCTAGGACTTCAATTAGTCTTGACTATAAAATTGTGTTGAGTTCTATTTCTTGCTTTCTAAAATTTTATATGGAGGCACCTAGTATTGAAAGGGTTACCTATTATGATGTGTGAAGCTACCATAGTGAATGGATAGAGCTACCTCACAACTAGTATGAAAAATTTGATACTAGGTTTATGGCTCGTGCAAAAACAAAGAAAGAAAGAAAGAAATATTGTGCAAAAAGTGATTTCTTATAAAATTTCTACTTGGAATGCACAAAAAGAAAGGGTCAATAAAGGTTAAAAAAAATACCATTTGCCTCATTTATATATAAAAAAAATTTAAGTCATCTTTTGGTAGATATATTTTATTTTGGGAGATTAATGACTCGATTATAATTTTACATGATAGGTGATATTTTTTTTATCTTTCTTGATTGATCATAAGTGACTTAATTTTCATATTTTTGAAGTTTAAAATTATATATTGCTTTTAAGTAAATGTCAATATGTCATTATATGTGCAAAATGTGCCTCTTCTACTCTACTTGTTTATTTATACAATAGATAATAAAAAATTTAGTTAAAAAATGAAAAACAAAGATGAGTTCTCAATTGGTGGTGTGCTCATTTGTGATTAAAAGAGTTTAATACCTTATATGGATATTTATGAAACTTAAAATTATATTTTTATTCATTTACATCTTTTTATTTATTAACTTTTTAATTTGTTTTTAAGTTAGAGAGTCATGAACTTTGGGGGAGTTTGAACTACATTACATTTATGCATTAATCTTATTCTACATTGCTATATCTTTAGGGAGAGTTTAGCTACATTACTTTGTCCAATGCTTTGTCCTTCTCGTTTGTCACAAAGGGGGAGAGTGTGTTTCACTTTCATGATTTATTTTGTTATGCATATAGGGGAAGAACATATTTAGGATAAGAATGCTTTCCATCATTTTGTCTTATTTTAAGCTTGATTTGTATGAATGCATGCACTACAAGATTATTTTTTACTTTTTGCTTATTTCTATGTAAACTAAACTAATGTACAATGAGGCTTTTATGCCAAGTTGTTGTATGTTTTTCCTATGTCATTTCAGTTACTTAAGCTTGTCAAGTTGTAGCGAAGATGGATTCACCAGACCATATGATAGTTACACTAGTGTACTAGATGTGGATCCAAAAACTATGTCATCCATATAAATTTGAGCAATAAAGATCTCATCACTACTCCTTTTAATGAATAGAGTCTTATTAACTCCCCCTCGAAAAAAATACCTTGTTCAAGAGATAGTTGGTAAGTCTATCATACCATGCTCGAGGAGCTTGTTTCAAACCATAAAGGCATTTGTTGAATTTGCAAACATGATTTTGAAATTTTGGATCACAAACCCTTTTTTCTTGTTCCATGTATACCTCCTCATTCAAAAATCCATTTAAAAAGGAAGACTTAACATCCATTTGATATAATTTGAATTTCATATGACAAATTATATATCCTCTGCCTTATTGTAATGCCTATCCTTGATTTCAGGGATGGTGAGGTGGTTGATGAGGTGAAAAACTCAAATTCTATTAAATTGACATATTGTTTGCCTATTTTCGGATCATTAATACCTCGAGTGTTTTTTGGTACTAATGATTCATGATAATATGAGTTAAACTATGCTTGTGAGTGATAAGTACTCTAGGCAGTGTTAGCAAGTGGAGTTTTATATGTAGAGCCATGTGTCAGCTGGTAGTTTCCCTCGTGAACCTTTTTCTTATTCACTTTACATATTATTAGTCTTCAATTACTGATCACACCACTTTGGGTGGTGTTAGCTTTGGAGAAGAGTCAGGCTCGTGTGTCAAACTAGGTTGTTGTAGGGCAACAAGTGAGGGAATTATTAAATAGTTCTGATAGAGGTCTTAGCTAATAGAGATAATGTGATTTTATTTATATTAGAGTTGTAACTGTTTTATTTGATAGTGAATTTGTTTGATGCCGAGTGGTTTCCATTAGCAACGTAAGGATGTTATCAAATAGATAGGGCTTTTGTGTGGATTTACATCATTATATCTAGTGTTTTCATATCTGCATGTGTAGCTAGTCCAATTAGAGTTTAAATGGTGTATAGTCCTACATACTAGAGTTTAAACTTTGATTAGAAACTTTTGATATTTATCACCTTCTTTCCCTTTACTGAATTATATATCTACTGCCTGTGTTTGATTATATATACTGCTGCTATATTTATCTATCATATGTTTTCCTCCCTATGATTTTCATGTTTGAGTTGAGTCCTTAAGGAGACAATATCTCTTTAGCCTGATTGTGTGTCGAGTTTTGGACTCTTTCAATGTTGTTTTGGATTATCAGTATGTATGGTAGTATAATCTGAGTTTCTATCATATATGTTCTAATATACTAGAAGTATACTCTAATTATAAATTTTATTTGTCAAATGTTGTTCATTCTTTCTTTCTTTTCTTTGTAGTATGCCTATAGCTTTATAATCATTATTTATATTGTAGTAAATTAATTTGCCTACTCTTTGATTAATTTATCTTACTTATGTCTATTATATGCATATAAGTTTGACGTGAATCTCTAAGGAGTCTGTATATACTTTACTCTAGTTGTGTCCCAAGTGGCGACCTTCTTATTTGGTTTGCTATGTATAGATTGATCAAATTTTATGAGAGTATAATTATCATTTACCAAATATGTTCCCACGTATGAAGTCTTGAAGTGATTGGAAATCCTTTGTTGTTCAGTATGCATTCTTGTCTCATATGCTATTAATTGTTTACCATGCATATGTTTGTTTCTAGTTTGGATAGGAGCCTACGAGGCACACCATTTCTAGTTTATTTACTATAGATTGTATTTTTTGTATTTGATGGGGTTTTTAGTTTTGTATTGAATTGAGAATATTTTTTTACACTTTGGTTGTGTAGGTTGCTTAATTCACATTTGTGAGGTTGTCTTGGCCGAATTGATATAGAGCTCACAAAAAGATTTCATAGGTTGGTGTCTCTATCCCTCATCTAGGTTCCGGTTACTTATATGAGTCTAAAGAACAATTGACCTCTGTGTAATTGTTCTTATGTATAAGAATCCTTAATCTATATTAGAGTGGGTCAACCCTATTTTGGCTTAATTGCCTAGGTGCTCGATTCTAGAGCTCTATCTACACATACACATACCTTGTATATCTGTGCCTTTTGTCTCTACTAGTATGGGTTGTTGTTCTGTAATATTTTTATCTCTATAAACCTTTGTTATTTGTATGTTCCCTCTTTTCTTGTTCATGCATATATCTTTCTCTCTCTATACTTCTTTATCTTGCATAGTATGTTACTTGTCTTACATGTTGCTATGTCATACTGTTTGATCCTTTACTAGTATTCTCTCATGCTAGTTACTTTGACATGCTCTTTTTGTGTGTTTGGCTTGCTTATTACTTACTTCTTCTATGATTATTTGCATGAGCATCATGTCACATGTTTGTTAGCATGTAGTGTCAAAGTATTAGGATTGTTCTTCTTATGTCATTTATATGCCATGCCATATAGAATGCATCTCTTCTATTTTACTATGTTCTTCTTTCTTATGCCTAGTGCATTGAGTGTCAGTTCTTTGTTTACCTCCTAGTGATTTTTTCATCTTTTCCCTGCAATTCCTTCTCTTGTGCTTTAGATGTCTGTTTAGAGAATTCTAGGGTGTGTTAAAAGTCTGAGAACATGAGTGTTTATCTATACTATGCTTGTTTAGGTTTGTTAAGTGCATTTATATGTCATATAGATTATTTACATGCCTTTTGGACTTTTGACTTACATCCATTGTTGTGACTAAACTTGTGTTTTTTGGTGATGAGCAAAAATCAGCATCGCTGATCCTGCCAATACTTTAGTTTTATATATATAAAACTCTATTAAATGCATGAATCATTTCATAGAAAATGATAAGTATACTCCCAAGGTCGATCTAGGGAAGGAATATATGTGGCTTTTAATTTATTATTCAAACTTTTAAAAACGAAATTAAATCATAAACATCCTTTCACGATAGTTTGGTTTTTGTGTTTCTAATTGATGAGTGCTCAAAAAGCACTAAAATTACCATGATTTTATGCACATTAATTGATTAAAAATATATATATTTATATGTTTTATCATATATTTATATAAATTTGTCTTTTTCGGAATCACGGGTATTTTTATTATTTTTCAGGTATTTTGGCTTAAAAACGTAACTTAAAATCCTAAAGAGGAATACTGGAAGCAAAACATCACAAATATATTAATAAATAAATGGGGAAAGGTCAACAAATATGGAAAAATTGGACAAAATGGGTCAAAAAGGATAAAATCGCGCCGAGCCTCGGGCGCGCAGCGCCCAGATCCGTGCGCGCAGCGCCCAGTCGCGCGCACAGCGCCTCACGTCCGCGCCAAGCCCATTCCCAATTCTGCGCGCGCCGATTCCCATTTCGCCCCATTTTCGCGCGCAGCCGCCCCAATGACGTCATCAATGACCTCAGCAATTGCACTCCACGTTTTCACATTTTTTAAACATTTTTCACTCACTTTTTCTCTCCATCCTCACCTATAAATACACCCTTCCTTTCACTTCTAAACACACCTAATAAAACATTCTCTTCTCTCTTTCTTTCTCTCATTTCTTAGTTTTTAGTTTTTTTTCAGTTTTCTTAGTTTTTAGTTAATTTTTCTTAGTTTTAGAGTTCTTCTCTTTTTGAGAAAACTAGTTATGTTTTTGTAATTTATTTGCTTTTCGATTCAATAAATGGGAGTGCATATTCCGCTTGGAGGTTTTCTAGCAACGGGAATATCATCGAAGTTCTGTAAGGATTTTATTTTCTTTACAGTTATTTTTTATGCTTTATTCTTACATGTTATATTTAATTTGTCTGTGATTAAATTTAAGCTGTCTTTAATTTGTTTGTAAACATGATATAATAATAACATTGTTATGCTTGCGAAATATTAAATAGGTGAAAATCTCTAAAATAATTGATTTTATTTTTATTCAAGATTTTATATTAAGAATGTTAGAGAGAAATATATTATTTTTCATTCTTAATATAAAATCTTGAATAAAAATAAAATCAATTCATTTTAGAAATTTTCACCTATTTAATATTTCGCAAGCATAACAACGTTATTATTATATCATGTTTACAAACAGCCAACCTGATTAAATTTAATCTGAACAATTAAATATAACATGTAAATAAAGCATAAATAGCGTAAAGAAAATAAAATCTTCTGGCACCGATGCTATTCCGTTATGAAAACTCGAAGCATATATATTTATTGAATCAAAAACAGATAAATTACAAAAACATATTCTTACCGAGGAAGAACTCTAAAACTAAGAGAAACTAACAAGAAAGCTAAAAACTAAGAAAGCAAAAACAAAAGGAAATGAAGAGAAGAAAGAAGACGTGTTTTGAGGTGTGTTTAGCTCTGAAGAGAATGAGGGTATTTATAGGTGAGGATGGGAAGATATAGTGGGTGAAAAAATGATAAAAAATGGTGGAAATGTGGAGTAGTGAATGATGATGTAATTTGATGACATCATGCTGACGTGGGGGCGGCTGCGCGCATAGATGGGGCGCAGATGGGCAGTGGCACATAGGGCGCGTGGGGAAAGTAGCAGGGGCACGCGCGCGAAGCAGCAGGGGTGCTCGCGGTGCCTACAGACAGGGAACAAGGGCACGCGTGGGACTGGGTATGCTACGGCGGCTGCTCGGCGCGATTTCCTCCTTTTTGACATTTATGACCTTTTTCACCCATTTTGTCCAATTTTTTCATATTTTTTTAACTTTTTCTCATTTATTTTTGAATATATTTGTGATGTATTGCCTCCAGTATTCCTCTTTGAGTCTTTAAGTTACGTTTTTAAGCGAAAATACCTGAAAAACAATAAAAATACCCATGATTTCGAAAAAGACAAATTTATATAAATATATGATAAAATCATATATATATATATATATATATTTAATTAATTAATATGCATAAAATCATGGTAATTTTAGCGTTTTTGAGCACTCATCAGTTGGCATTCTTGGTGTTTCGGGTGTTAACCCTATCTAAGCATGTCTCTTGTTTATGTATTTGAACTTGAGCCTTTCCCTCATGATTAGATGTTTTTGTAGATCCTTTTTTTGTTATCTCTCTTGGGGGTGTTATTTGTGTTGCTCATTAATTAGTCAGTTTCTTTCCTTCCCTTGACTATAAATGATGTGAGTGTTGCCGATGATCTATTTTGAGGCAACTATGTGCAATTTATTACCTTTTCTCTCTCTTTGGAGGAAACATTGCATGTGTTGTGCTAATAATCTCTCTTGATATACATACTTGTCTCTTTAGCCTATGATATCTTTTGAGGCCATTATTTTCATCTCGCTTGTTTATTGTATTTATTTTTTTGACTCTCTTTCTCTCTTTTTCCAAGATTATTTTGTATGTTCTTCTGTTATGCTATTCTTTTTACATGTAAAATGAACTTATTAGGGACATTTGATGATATACGGTTGGCATGCATTCAACCTAGATTGATATATGATTTTTTTGACATGTATATTCATTGAGTTTTTATATGGCTAAAGTTTTGTATTTTATTTGAAATGAACATTTTCTTGCACATACCATAACTTATTGAATTTGTATTGTTATTTTGAGATTTTTTTGTCGATCTCTTGCGTTGATGATATGTATGTCTATAACAAACTCTATAATACACTTTTATTATCTCTTTAGATGAAATCCTAGGTGCTACTTGGATAGAGAAAGGATTTAGGCCATCTTTGGATTGTTTGGATCTTTCAAGCCACCAATATTTTCTTATCCTTAATCTCCCCTCTTAGGCCTTTACATCATTCCTTTATTTCTTTGCACCTAAATACTAGCTTACCCTAAATGATTATTCCTACTTACTTAGCACACCTTCCATTGAGTTTTAATTTTGATTTGTTGAACTTTTTTTCCTTGTGATTGTTTATGTTACTATCATGTTTAAAGAAAAAACAAAAAGAAAAGAAAAGAATAAAGGAAAAGAAAGAAAACAAATGAAATGGTAAAAAGGAAGAAAATGTAAAAGAAAATGAAAAAGAGGGATTTTAGCGAATGAATGCTAAGTCATAAATAAAAAAGATCCCATGTTTGGAAAACTTTTGAGTGTTTAAATTTTGAGAAGTAAAATAAAACAACCTTTGTTTAAATGTTTACTTCTTTTGGTTATAATTTGGGATCATCTAAAGGTGTGCCTATGCCTAAATGTTTCTTCTCTTCTACCAAAACCTCAATCTAACATTTTAAGCTTTGAAAGACCTATTGATTTCTTCTAACCTTGCATTTACTTTAGTAGAGAGAGGTTAAATGTGGACTTATGAAGTTTGGTACAAGTTGAGTTTATATTTCTATTTGCTTGGTCTACATAAGCATATCATATAGAGTAAACAATTTTAGCATAACACATATGGAACATGTCATCAACAATTTAGTTATACCTTTACATGAATGCATCATGTATTTATGGACATGTGGTAATGGAGATCAATGTGTTGATCAAGTTGATGTTCCCAAATATTCTCAAGATCTTTTGCAAGAAATTGGCGATCTAATGATTAGGGATAAATTTGGAAGATCAAGTTGGATGCAAGGAGTAATTTAGGGAGAAATTGTTGTTTTAATTAATTTTGGGCTTTTTATATTTAATTTATCATAAGTCTTTTTTTTATATTTTATTTTTAAGCATGGATTAGGCTCAATCCACCACTAAATAAGCCCATTAGTCTTTAATCTCTTGAACTTGCGCCTAGGGTTTTTATTTAGGCTTGAATTTGTGTCTAGGGTTTTCATGAGGGTATGTTTTTATAAAAAAGTAGAAGCTATGTAATTTGGAGGTAGACCACATATCATTAATAAAAGTTTATTTTAAAAAGCTTCTTGCTTTGCCTTCTTTTGTTTTGGATTGAATGCTTGAATTGGACTTATCAAAGGGAGTGATCATCCTTTGTGGTGTCTCAAGGTTAGGGTTTTAAATTTTATGTTTCCTTAGGGTTCTAATATGATCCTACCAAAGGTTAGGGTTTTAAGGACTTTGTTTCCTTAGGGTTCTAATCCAATCATCTTCAACACGTTTCTAGCAAATTGATTGTTCATATTCCTTTGAGTTTGTGAGTTCCTAGGGTTCTTCTCCTAGAGGGTCTGCATCATTTGGTATTAGAGCTTTGGTTGCTGGAAACAAGTTATCTATCAATATCTATCTTTGTTTGTGTTCTTGATTTCTAAAAATAAATTTCATCTTGTTCTTATTTTAGTCTCTTTCTGTGTTTTCTTGATTCACAAAAAAAATCTATCCTTCAATTCTTTTAGTTTTCTTTCAATTTCATTTCGTTGTTTTCTTCTTTGGATTTCGTTTTTTAATTTCCTTTGAGTCCCTGATTTCAAAAAAAAAATTGTCATTCAAGTCTTGTATTTTCTTTCAAAACAACCTAGACCTGAATCATAACCTAAGACGAAAGCCATTATTCTATAGGATCACCTAACCTATTAACTATGAAAATTTAATGTTCAAGTATAAACTCGATCTTATACTACCCACTTAAGGATAATTCCCTAATGTACTTTAATTATGAGCGCTTACTCTATTTTTACATCCTTTAAGATTAGTGTGAGTGAATTCTAACCAAAGCTTTGATCAACTCTTTACAAATAAAACACGTTTATGGAAATCAAATCCTTTTACGGATCAACATGTAAACATGATTAGAAGAAAAAACAAAAATGTATGTATGTATTCTAGATGGATTTCAATAAGAAACAAATCTTAACCTTAATTCAAAACATAGACCAACAAGTACAAAAATAAGATTTCTAGAACAAAAAATAAACCTATAATCTAGGTAGAGATTTATGAATCAAATAGCAATTAAGAATACATAGAATTGAATTTGACTAGAATAGTTATAGAGTTATGAAGCACAGAAAAGATGATAATGGTTATCAAAATATTATATTTTCTTTCACTAAAAAATAAGCTAAGGTTTGCATATATAGAGAGTTTTGAAATCCTAAACCTAGATCTCTATGGAAATGATTAAAATACCCATATTAGGTTTTAAAGCACTTAATTAAAACAAGAATATTAGGTAATTTCACAAAGGGGTCAAGTAAAAAAGGATTTGTAAATCACGTTAACTACTCGTTTGATCGATGGAGTCCCTCGAGCGATTGATCAAGGTACGTTAACAATTTGACCCAAGAGTACTCGATTGAACTCTGATCAATCTAGTAAATGCAACAACAACAACCTAGAAGAGACTCGATAGGAGTTGATTAAGGCTCAATTAATCAACAACCTCGATCGATTGACTAACGCATCTTTTAGTACACAAAGTAATTTCTAAGTGTTATGAACATGTGCTAGTGAATGCATGAGTACAACACTATGTGTAATAGCTATGAAAGATATACCTAAAAATGATTATCTAGAACTTGAGTGTTTCTTTAGCTATCTTGATGGGCTTGATAATGAGCCTAAAATCTAATTTACAAATAAATGTTTTGTCTATGAAAATTGTTAATACTCATAATTTCTTTCAAAATATAAAGAAAGCACCTTAAAAAAAGTGTGGGTCCTTGAAAATATTTGGCTCCTACTCTTTTGCATTTCAATTTTTAGGAAAATTGAAACGTATATTATATAATTTGATTAAAATAGATTTCACCTAGTACTTTTAAGAGGAAGAAAACAACCAATCATTAAGGTGGCATTTGGTTCACGTAATGAAATCGAAATCGGAATAGGAATGAGAATGAAAACAATTTTGTTTGGTTTGACCATTGGAATCAAAAGAAGGAATCAATATTACAGTGTTTGATTTACAACTAGAATGGAATATAAAACACTGTATATTACCTTAGTATCCCTATATTTAGTAAATTTTAAATAATATTATTTAATTATTATTTTTTGGTGAGACAAAAATACATTATTGAAATTATTATTTTTCTAAATAATTATTACTTAAAAAGAAAATATATTATTAAAATTATTATTTTTCTAAATAGGGTTTAGGGTTTTAAGGTTTGGGATTTGAGGATTTAGGGTTTAGGGATTTGTGATATGGGGTTTAGGGCTTAGGGTTTAAGGTTTTGGGTTATGGTTATGATTAAAATTATTATTTTCTAAATATTGTTTAGGGTTAAAATTATTATTTTTCTCAAGAGGGTTGATAACTGTATTTTATATAGTTATTTTCATCGATTTTATTAATGATAATTGCTATGTTCTTTACATTTTTGTTTAATTTTAGTTAAATAAATTAACATTTACCTTTTATGTGTTAAGAAATACATTTTTAATAAAATTAAATAATTTGTATCGAAAATGTACTTAATTTCATATTTATGTCCACAAATATAATTTCAAATAATATTGTTCTTAATTACAATTTATAAAAATCGAAAATATAATTTAAATTGAATTTGGGCTTAATTATAATTATTAAAAGTTTAAAATTTAATTTAAAATTAGCAAAGGCCTTAAATGTAATTTAAGATAGTTCAAAATGTAATTTGAATTAAATTTGTGGGTCAAAATACAATTAATTAAAGTTTAATTTTCACGCAGGAGAGACGAAGTCCACGCGCATGGGTGCAGAATTCCTCTTCACGCGGCCAGATGCACGCGCTACAAGCACACCCGACCAACGCGAGTGGGTGCAAAATTCCTCTTCACGCGGCTCGGTGACCGAGTGGGGCCCACTTGCCGCACAAGCCGGCGTGCAAGGTGGGACCCATACGTCATGCAGCCGTCTGAAACCACATCCCGTATTATTCTCGCCCCATTTTCTGTATGGTCGATTCACGTGCTCCGGTTATTCCACGAACGAGAATCTTCCATGTGTCCCACAATATTTCAGACAAATCATATTCGACACGTGGTATGTTACAATGCGCCCCAGCGCAGGGGAGCCCGGCAGCGTTGCGTACGTTGTCCCACAGCGTTCGGCACTGCCACCGTTTTCCGTGCGCCGTCCCTACGTGCAGGCAGTTTGTTCACCCAATGAAATGCTGCCACCTGTTTCTAGTAATTCTTTAGCCAATCATAGATTGACACGTGGCATGCGCATTAAATTTAAAACAAAGTAGCACGGCGCCCTCTGTTTCTGTCGTGCACCCGTAAAAAAATATAATATTCCATTTCGTACGCGTGTACATGGAATTTAAGAAAAATGTTTGGTATTATTTTCGATGGGAATTATTTACGCGTGTTTAAAAAATGTATTATTTTAGCTATAAATAGGAGATAAGATGATAGAGTTGAGAAGTTTTTTTTTGGAGTTTTTTTTGGAGATTATTTTGTGTTCGGTTTTGGACTGCAGAACATGCAGAAGCCATTTTTTGGCTTTTGTTGTGTTATGCGTGTGCCAAATATTTTGTCTATGTGATGTTTTAATTTTCCTTCTTGTTCATCTTATTTTTCTGTATCTATTGTAATTTTTATTTTAATTTAATGAAGTAATTTAATTTTTCTAGGGTTGCATTTGATCTAAATTTATGAAGCTTTGATTTTAACTATTTTTGAAAGATTTATAAGATGTTCGATTTGTTCATTCTATTTTGTGCTTAATGCTTTTTGATTATTTACGAATCTTATCAAAACGATCCGTGGCACATAAATAAACTTGAGAAAGGCATTTGTGTGTGTATTGCTCGTAAATAGAATGACATGTATGATGAAGGATAGGAATATACCCTAATTGTATGTGTGACCTTTTGAAAACTTAGAACGTAATGAATCTTGGTGAATTTAATTCTCATAGAGATATAGTGAATTAATTTAACGAGGTGTGTCTATACGGAGCTCAGAAGAGATGTTTGGATAAAAATAGAAGTTTTCGGTTGACAAATTAAATGTACTAAAAAATATAAATCAAAAGAAAATAATATGATTAGAGTGGATTAGTTTTGGTGAAAAATTGCAATCCTAGATTTCTTATATTTTATTTTTAAACCTTTTCTTAATCAACGATTGTTTTGGATAAAATCAGAGAGATACAATTTTAGTACTCAACAAAATATAGTAACAAATCTCCGTGGGAACGATACTTTACTTACAAATCTTTATTACTTGTGACCGTGTATACTTGCACGATTTTATGTTCTACAAAACAGACAACAAGGGTTTAGGGTTTTGGGATTTGGGATTTGGTGTTTAGGGTTATATTTTTGGGTTATGGTTTATGATTAAAATTATTATTTTTCTAAATATGGTTTAGGGTTTTGGGTTATATTTGTGGGTTAAGGTTTAGGGTTAAAGTTATTATTTTTCTAAATAGGGTTTAGGGTTTTGGGATTTAGGGTTTTGGGATTTAGGATTTAGGGTTTAGGGTTTAGGGTTTAGGGTTTAGGGTTTAGGGTTTAGGGTTTAGGGTTTAGGGTTTTGTGGTTTGGGGTTTAGGGTTTTGGGATTTAGGGTTTAGGGTTTAGGGTTTAGGATTTAGGGTTTGGGGTTTAAGAATTTAGGATTTAGGGTTTAGGGATTTGGGTTTAGGATTATATTTGGGGTTGAGGTAAAATTGGAAAAACAAATTGAGATGAGAATGAAATCATGATTCCTTAAGGGGAGAGAAGGAATTCTGATTCCTTCTTCTTTAGGATTGATTCCATTTTATTCCCATTTTTTAGTCTAATTAAACACAAAAATGAAAGGAATTAATTCTGATTACATCCATTCCATCCAACCAAACATAGTATAAATGTTGTTAACAGTTCCTTCTCAAACGAAACTCTATCCGTAGAATGGAAACTACTCACACTAATCCAAACCCTTACTAAACGTTCAATGAAATCATGTGAAAACCATTGTTACCTAGCAGATAAACCACCAAAAGTTATCCACTTTGTTGTCTTCATGATCGAAGGTAGGATAACATTTTTGTTTGTGATTTTGTGTTTCTCCCATCATTTATGTCATTTTCTTCTCTCTTTAACATATTCTTTCTTTGTATTTTAGGTTAAATTCACAATAGTTGATTAGGACGATCACATTCCAATGTATCTGTCCAAGCTCATTCCTAGAATGGGTACCATGGACTTCTGTGTATTCATAAAGACATGAGTGTGAGAGACCCTACCTTTGAGGTAATCTCTCTTTTCCTCACCCATGCCCTCGTAAACTCTTAACTGGATATTTAGGGTTTTAAGATTTGTCAATATAGGTTATGGTTAAATGCCATGTTTCTAAATTATAATACTCCCAACCTATTTTTAGATTAGGGAAATTTGTGTTCGCACTAGACTATGCGATAGAACGTGGAGACCTAGCCCCTTTGAGTGAATCTGTATATCCCTAAGGCCCTTTTTTTGCTTCCCTTGGGTACTCTAAATCATTAGTGAAGCATTGACCTTTTTGAGCCCTTACTCAAATTTATTGTGTTACCTCAAACTTTCAAATCTAAATTTGCAAGGGCTCTCTTAGTTCGTAAAATTTTGAGGTTATTATTAGCACAATTTTTAAATTTTTAAATTTTAGGTAAATAAATTGTTGTTTGAATTAGACACTAATGAGAGTTATCGAATATGTTCTCTCTTTTTATTTATCTTTTTTACTTATAAGTTTTTGTTATGCTTTTTTAATCTACAATTTGTTGTAATTTAAGTAGTTTCGTTTAGAAATGGAGCTAACAACATTTCGGTGTGACTTTTGGCATTCAATTTATAATGGTAATTAGAGTTAGACACACTGATAGATTGACTGGATTTGCATTGATTCCAATTGTTAATTGGATTTATTTCTCACCCAAAACAATTTATCGCTAATGTCATATCTTCTTCGATGTAATGCTATGAAAAGTTGTATGGTTAGGTCAGATTAGATAGTTTTAGCTTAAAAGGATTCCTTACAATGTCAAAAAAGATTAATGAGTGATCAATTCCAATGAACTCAATTAAACATGCATTTCTATAAATTAAGCTTAAAAATTAATGATATAACCACCCTAAAAGAACTTTGAATACTCTACTTTGATTTTAGGGGTTTAATTGGATCAGGATTAGGATGGCATGCTAAAGCATCACTTGTAAACATATACAGCTACTAGTCTACTACCCTGTGGGTTTTTGGGAATATTTATTGGGATTCTTCTAAGTTGATTGATGGCTTTTAGTGCTAAGGTATGTAGTTTTGCATTATTACAGTGGTAAATTACACCATCTTTATTGATATACTTTAAACATGGTTTCTCTTGATAAGTGCAATATTTAGATTATGTTAATGAAGATTGAACTCCAAGCATGTTATTTTGATATTGACACCTTGAATATTCATTCATCCATCATCTAATTTCTTTAATTTTGGCTACTTGGAAGTTTTAACAACTTATTGGCAATTATAAACAATAGATTCCCATTTGAATTTTAGGCCCTAAAGTAGTTTTAGAAGGACGTACACCACATGTAATATATTTATTTTCTTTGTCTCTCTGAGTTGTTTTTATTGTGCATTGCAGGGTAAGTAACTGCTACTTATTCTGCTTTAAATAAGAAAGATTTATGGCTAGAATTTGATTTTCTTTATTCTTTTTTTAGATGGAAAGGGAGTAGCAAAGAATAATTTTATCACATGTTTTCTGTCTTATGGGTTATTGGAAAAGAATAATAAAGAAAAAATAAATTACATATATATCCTACTGAATTATGTTATTTTCAATGCAATGATCATTTTACTTTAACCAACACATGTTTACCTTTACTTTCATTGTTCAGGGTTACGAGTGTTATTTCTTAGTTTTGTAGATGCTCTTGCTTGTTTACTTTTTTATTGCTAATCCTATAATATTCTCTTTGAACTTAGACAATTGAAAAATGGTTAAAATTGAACCATATCATTCATTATCTTATAGCAATGACACTATACAGATTTCTTTCTCTCTCTATCGTTTTTTTAACTTGCATAGGTCTACTTACTAATTGAATATATACTAGACATTATTTCTAGTTTTAACTTCCATAGTTCTACTTACTAATTGAATATATACTACACATTATTTCTAGCAAAATATATGGAGTTTCATATATATAATAGTCTCTAAATATTACTTTTAGTATTTTATTATATATATTTACTATTTTTTTCTTATGAAAGGATAGGGATATCATTATTATTTGATATTATTAGGAACCATATGTAAGTGTTAAGAAAAACGTGCATTTTATTGGTGTCTTTAAAGATATTTCTAGGTCATTAATCCGGTGAAGTTTTTCATTAAGGTCTAATGCCTAAACAATAATATTCTTTCTTGTTCATCAGAGGCATTGATGTTATCCATGTAGAAACAAAATAGAAAAAATCTCAAGTATTTTTAGTTAGAGACATATGAATAGTCATGAATATTAATATGTGCTACATTATATTTTGCATCCTAAAGACAAATGTAGGTTTGAAAGTTTACTTATATATTCTGGTTTGTTTATTTATTTTAAATGTTCTTTATGGGTAAAGAAGACAATGAAAAGGAATCTTTTATGAATGAAAGACGAGTACAATTAGAACAAGGTAAATATTTATTTGCTTCATAATATGATTATTGTATATATTTCATTCTTTTCATTTTTTCTATAATTTTTGGCATACCTATTTCATTTGCTTCTATTTTAGATGTAACTTTTTGGAAATATGGTCATAATCTAATTAATAGACAATTAGACCATTTTCTTGCTTGATATAAATGACATGTTACTACTTGTACTTCTCTCCTTTACGCGCAGGGTATAAAAGGTGACGAACATTTGAAAGGAACTTCCATAGTGTCTGAAATTATGTAACTACTCGCTAGACATTGGGAAATTTTTGTTTCTTAATTTGTTTAATCATTTATTGAGATAAATGTTGAAATTATAAGATTATTATTGAAAGTTCACAAAATATAGAATTAATTAACTTAGTTGAGTTAATGGGTTATTTTTAATTTTTATTAATTTATAATTTAATAACCTAAACAAAGTAGTTAGTCATGTAATCGCGTCAAGAATAACATACAATATTTTTAATTGAAAACAACTTAGGTCACAACCATGACCTAAGAGGAAAATCAATGGTATATTAAACCACCTAAATTTCTATTATGAAAAATAAATGTTCAAGGTACAAACTCGATCTTATACTATCCTCCTTAGGATATTGTCGCAATGTACCTTACTTACAAGTCCTTTACAAGTCCTACTCTAGTTTTACATTTTTTTAATATTAGTGTGAGCGGTATTCAAACTAATGTTCTAATAAGCCTCCCACCAATCAAATATGTTCACAAATCAATTGTAAAAGGGTTAGTACAAAAGCACAAGTGTACGTGTGTGTTCTAGAATAAATTTAATAATGAATAACTCAAAATAGATGATTTAATAACTATATCAGATAAATTAAAATCAACTATAACTCTACAAAAATTAGTTTAAGCACAACTTCATTACTGATAGTTTCTTTAAAGATTAATAACTAAACAAAATAATTATAATATGACACACATAATTATTTGATTTAACAATTCAAGAACAAAAATAAAGAAGTTATAAGAACATATGATCAAAATATCATAAACTATTAGGCTTATTAATCAATCAAATACAACTACCAATATTTGATAGATTAACTAAATAAAAAAGCCTAAAGAATTATAATCTTATATTTGCAAAACAAGAGAAAGAGATTAAGAAGAAGATAATAATGTTCTTATGTGGTTGATTGAAACTATGAGCAACGAGTTTTATTTATAGTAAAAATTAAAACCCTTAATCGTATGTAATTAATAAATATCTTTTTTATTATAAATAGGATTAGTAATACTCATTAATTAAGAAGACTTTTATTTAAATAAGAGTTCTTTTAAAGTAGGCTCATTAATCAATAAGACTTTTATTTGAAGAATAGTTCTTTTTAAAGTAGATTATAGGCTAAGATTTAGCCTATAATTTAGGCTATATCTTATCTAATATTTTAGTATATATCTTATTCTATATTTTAGCTCATATATTATCCTACATGTTAGCCTAAATTTTTTCAATAGTTTTAAAAAGTGAAGAGAGCTGGATATTTCTCTCAATAGTTTTGATTGTATAATCGGTTTTGAAAAGATTCATCATCTTTGTTTTATAAATTTGATCATTTTGAATCCTATGGAACTTCTAGTTATCAATTTTTTTTAAATTTCAATAGTGAGTTCTTCACTGTTAATAATATTTTTTATTCTTCGAAGAAAAAGATGATGATGTTGATGAAGAAGATGGAAAATTAAAGCTAGACATTTTAAAATAAAAATTAAATTAAAATTTAAACTTGTAAGACTTATGTTAAAACTAACCATCAATATAATATCCTTAGTTCTTAATAATGAATTCTTAAACTTTAATATTACTTTCTTTAATCAACTATCAAGATGTTTAATTATAATTTTGAAATTAAGTCAAGAAAATATCGTAAACTGTTATACAAAAAATAGTTCTTATTTTTTTACTGTTTAAGCTTCCACTAGCCTCTATCTAGCTCCTATATTTGTATCTACCATTTGCACCCAGGTTTCTTTCCCTAATGGGATTCTTACCCAAAGCGGGACTTATTACCTTTCCTCCAGATGACTCTATGAAAATAGAGTCATTAATGCACTTTTTTACTTAATATTTACTTATTTTATTTCAGAAATAGTATTTTGATGGCCAAAAAAATAAAATATAAACTTTTTGTGAAAAAGGGTGAAAATATAATTTTTGGAATTTTTTAGGATTTTTTTGGAATTTTTATAGAGTTTTTATGAACTTTTAACGCAGGACCAATCAGAAGCTACCACATGTCATGCCACGCAAGTAGAGAAACTGATTGGGTAAGCCACACGGATGCCATGTAGGCATAGAGAATGAATCATGTCGTGTCGTGTGTGAGGAGGACGAAACATGCACCACGTATCATCACGGCGTTCAATCCGAGTTCATAAATCAGTCAACGCACCATGCCATGTGTCACCATGACATTGCTCCCAGCATTCCACCTATGTGCCACACCATGATTTCCCATAAATCATGTTACACCACGTGTTACTGACTCAATGAGCATTGACTTTGACTGGTCTCCCCTACCACACGTTGCTCCCTGATTCGCCCCATGAATTTCTAATGCCACGTGTTGCACTATGATTGGCTGAAAATGTTAGTTTTGCTTGTTTTGATCGTAGCCTTTGATCTGAAGCTGATCAGATGGTCCAGATCGCACCTGAGCTTTATTTAAGCCCCTAATCACTCCATAAACCCAAATTAGCGTCCATTAGCATAATTTTGGTCAGTTTTTAAAGCTAAAAAGAGAGAAAAATACAGAAAAATTCAAGAGACAACACATTTTTGGTAGAGATTCAAGAGAAAATTAATACTACAATTCAAGAGATTGATTGTATTTCTTTTTCTACTCTTTTCTTTATCAATTTTATGTCTTTCTTTATGAAAAATATAAGCTTTGTGAACACAATTATGTGTAATTAATTTATTAATCTAGGGATCTTATGAACCTAATTTTTACCATGTGATGATATAAAATTTTACCCCAATTATAATTTTAATTTAATTATATTATTTAATCTGATTTGTATACTATTAATTTTTGGCCAACAATTTATCTATAGAGGCAATTAAATAGATTTGAGAGAATTATTTAATTGTTTATCTTGATTAAATAACATGCATAGTTTCGAGACAGAGATGTATGATTCTTATGTATGTGATCCATAATTGATGAACTTAATAATTTATGATCCATAATTTATAAAGTAATTTTATCCTAATTTTATACCATCCTTAGCGAGGTCACAAAGAGCGTGAGTAGCTCGTTTAGCAACAACGCGATTGGATTTCCAAGAGAACTCTAACTTATGAGTTCAAAAGGTAAGAAATCTAAACTAAACTAAATGACAAACTTAAATCCTTTGAAATAAGAGATAAAATGATAAGTTACTTGTAGAAGTAACTAAATTAAATGACAAACTTAAATCCTTTGAAATAAGTTCTTCAATTATGGAAAAAAATATTTGAATTGTCTAAACATGATAATGTTTTGAATTCAGGTCTTGCAAATCTTAAACATGAATATAAAAATATTGTGCAGGAGCAGGGAGAATCAAAAGAAGCTGTGAAGAGATGGTTTATTGGAGTTGAAAGGCTAAACGAGATCCTTTACACCATCATTTTCAAATACAAATGCACTTTGCAAACCCTCTAACCCTTTGTCACATGCTGCACATTCACCTCCAATATCAAATACCACATTTGTAACGGATTCTAATTCTACTTTTCCTGTAATTAATTATGCACAAAGCACTATTATTATTATTATTATTATTTTCATTAGGGCTACCTATTGTAATGTGTGAAGTTACCATAACGAGTGGAGAGGACTGCCTCATAACTAGTGTGAAAGTCATCACGCTAGGTTTCTAGTTTATGTATATTTCCTTTGGAAAATAATAATAATAATAATAATAATAATAATAAATAAAAAGTAAAATACAAAAGCAATTGCTGCACAAAAATAAAAAGCATAAAATGGTTATAAAAAAGGAAAATAAATAAGTAAATAACCAATCCATCGTGCACAAAAAAGGGAGAATAACAAAAAAATAAAGTTCTCTCTTGATAGAAAATTTTATAATGTGAAAGTAAGAGTTCGATTGCATTTTATCATGATAAATGATACTCTTTCATTTGAACCTTCCATATGATTGATCATAAATGAATAAATTGGCATACTATTGTAGTTTAAACTTGTATCTTATCTTAGGTGATTGAAGATATGTCACCGTATGTATTAATATGACTGTGTCTTATTTATATACTTATGCTTTTAATGGATAGTCAAAATTTAAACAAGATTAATTTCTTAATTAAGTGTTATGTTCTAATTATGTTTAAATAATTCTACTACTCTTAATTAAAAAAATTATATATATATATATATATATATATCAAGTTTTATAAATTTTTGTGTTATTCTAGTTTATTTAGGAGAGTTGTAGAACTTAGAGGGAGTTAATTCTTTTTTTTAAATTATGTTTGTCATTACTTTATGATCATATTAATTATTCATATGAAAAAGAGGGAGCAAGAGTTATTGAGCTTTAATTGAAAATATATAAATTAAGAGAGTTAATTAAGGGTGAAAGTTATTAATTAAAAATTTTCTATTACAAATATTACACTTCGGAGAGAACACATTGAGTGTTCAAATTTATTCATATAGGGGGAATAATACTTAAATGTTCTATCTATTATTACTCACTACTTATGTATGTTTCTTCACTTTTTTTGTTATTATATACATTGAACTAATAAACAATGAGTCTTTCGAGAGAAGTTGTGTACCTATTTGTATTTTTTGTGTTTGAATGTACATGTGAGCTGTCAAGATTCAAGCAAAGATGGTTTTACTAGATCATAGGATAGTTCAACTTTGTAAAATTATTTTTCCTATAAGGGTTATGTAGTGAGAGAGGAGATGTTTTGTTACACTAATATGCCAAAAAGGGAGATTGTAAGGTTTATGAGCGTTGGCGATATTTGTGAACAAAGTAGCTAAATATAATTTTAGTTTCTAAGTGAGTCTTTGAAGGATACTTTTCAAGCCAAAGAAACAATCAAGTTCTAAATGAATATATCTCAGGTATATCTCTATTCTTATCCATGTTAGATTTTATATTAGACACATAAGAATATTTTATATTTAGGTTACTCGATCGATCTAGATAAGTAGATTAATCAAGAATGATCTACCTTGATTATAAATTTCTCGATTGAATTTTTAAATGAGGTAGATCAATCAAAGTTTAATGTTTGTTCAATTAAATATTGAATCGATCTAGGTACAATCAAATTTGTTATACCTAGTCTAGGGTTTTATTAATCATTGCTTGGATCAATCGAGAAGGATTTCGATTGATTGACCTTATTGGTTCGATCAATCGAGCTTGATCTAGATCAATCGAATGATGAGGGCTTCAACTTATAACCTAATTGTTTACTTGAGTTAAACTTATCAATTATAATATTATCCCTATTATTTAGTGCTCTATAAATTGGTTAATGGATATGTTTGAATTGGATTTTAGCCTAGCATTAGGATTTCAATATTTGTTTTGTATAAACAACCTAATGGCTTGTGTTTCCTTTAACCATAATAGCATTAATATTTTCATCATAAGCTTTCTCTTTCTCTCTCAAATTAGTTTTTAAAAATAAGATCAACATTTTAGTTATTTATGATTAAAATAACTAGCAATGAGGGATTGAATTAAAACTTAAAAATTAGTTATTTTTAGGGGAAAATGACATTAAAAATTATATGTTACATGAGTTTTGAACTAACTCTTTCTTTGATAGGAGAAAAATACACTCCTATTATAAACCTAATAGAGTGATTGAGTGATTGAGAGGGTAATTTGTAATCGATAAAATAATGTGATAGAGAATGGAAGTTATTGATAAAATAAGGTCCAAACATACAACATCAGTAGGTGGAAATTTGAATTTCTCCTACCACAAAATCTGAAGTACATCAATGAGTGTACCAAAATATCAAAACAGCAAATACGAATGAAAAAATGAACCTAGTTTCTTATCACAGTTATTATTACACTTTCGTGTCTCTAACCTTTAGGATTCTACATGGGGTATCCGTTCATTGCTCTATGAATTTTTCCCCCTTCCCCTTCTTAAAAAGAAAACAACACTCTTTCCATTTCCATGAGCTCAGAAAACTCTGGACAAAAGAAGAGGAAATTGAGAGATAGAGAGCAATGAGTGAAACATTAAAATTGAATAGAAGATTAGGGTTTTTCTATTAGATTTTCAATTTTAGTAAGCCCTGGTCTATCGGGTGCACGATTATTTATCGTAAATTAGTTAGTCATTCCTACCACAAGTTTGATCGTTGAGCTATGTTTCTCTTTTCCAGTTAGTTTTTAAATGGCTATATATACACCAAATCTAATCAATGAAATTATCAAGTTTTCTATGTTTCAATTCCTAACATTATAGTATCAGAGCCCCTACAAAACCTGAATCAATCAAATTAGCAGTCTTTAACGCCTTTGCAACAACAACAAGATGACAACCAAAGGGAATTTTGTGCCCTATGACCTTTGGAGTATGTTGATGGATAAATTATTGCGGTCTAAGGAATAATAGGGGCTAGTCGAAACGGGGTATACTAAGCCAGAAAGTGGAGTAGTATAGACAGACACACAACACCAGAATCTCATAGAATTAAAGCTAAAAAAATTTGAAAGTAAAGAATTACCTCTTCTAGGCCATTGATCAAATGATATTGGAGACTATTATTATGAAGGATACTTCCAAACAAATTTGGGAGTCTATGAAGCGAAAGTTTCAAGGAAATGCATGGATTAAGAGATCACACTTGCAAGTTCTGCACAAAGAATTTGAACCTTTACGAATGAAGAGTGGAGAAGGAGTCACCGAGTACTTCTCAGGAGTGTTGCCAATGGCCAAAAACTTGGGAACCATTGGAGAATAAATGCAGGGTGTCATGGTGGTGGAGAAGATTCCCAGATCATTGAATGATAAATTTAATTACATTGTGTGATCAATCAAGGAATCCAAATACATTGATAAACTTTCCATCGATGAGCTACAAAGTTCTCTGATTGTACATGAACAAAAATTTCAAAGACACATAGAAGAGCCACAAGCTCTCAAAGTAGCATCTGAAGGTAGGATTGGTATGAAAGGACTTGATCAAGGCACTTATATAGGTAGGGAAAGAGGAAGATGGTGCTAACCCTACATTAAGGCAACTATGGAATGTTATCACTATCACCAACTATGGCACTTCCAATTTTAATGTCCAAACAGGGATAAGGAAGCCAACTATGCTAAAATAGGTGAGAAAGAAGAAACGTTGATTATGGCATATGTGGAGATGAATGATGCCCAAAGAAATGATGTATAGTTTCTTGATTCTAGATGCAGTAACCACATGTGTGGTATCAAGAACTTGTTTTGTGATCTAAATGAGAGTTTCATGCATCAAGTAAAGTTGGGGAACATACAAATATGGAAATAATGGGAAAAGGCTGCATGATATTAAGAGTAAATGGCTTTACTCATATTGTTTGTGAATTCTTTTATCTACTAGAATTAAAGAACAATTTTCTGAGCATTGGACAACTACAAGAAAGAGGACTGGCGATTCTTATTCAACATGGATGGCGTGTTTGAAGAAGAAAAATCTTGGAATTGGGATAAGAGCTATGAAGAATTTGAAATAACTGATCAAGAATGTCATGATAGGAAAGACAATAAGGATATTGAAATGCCGAAGCAATAAATGAGAAGATTGATGAATCAATTGAAGAAAAAATGATTGACACTCAAAATAGTGAAGATGGAGGAGAATTGTCAATCTCAAGAGAAGGAAGAATGAGAAGAAATCCAGTGTGGATGAGAGATTATACAAGTGATAAGGGGCTCTCAGAGGAAGATGAACTAAATATGACTCTGGCCTTATTTTCTTCAACAGATCCAATACATTTTGAGGAGGAAGTGGAGCATCACAAATAGAGAAAGGATATGGACGTGGAAATCAAAGTTATAGAAAGGAACAATACATGGGAACTAATTGATTTACCTACAGGTGAAAAAAAGATTGGAGTAAAGTGGGTCTTTAAGAGAAAAATCAAAGAAAATAGAGAAGTGGACAAATTCAAAGCTCTATTTGTGGCTGGTGTATTTGTAACAACAAGGGATAGACTACATAGAAGTGTTTGCACCAATTACAAGAATGGACACAATGAGAATTATTATGGCCTTCGTAGCACAAAGAGAATGGACACAATGAGAATGATTATCAACTTGATGTCAAATATGCTTTCTTGCATGTGGACTTCAATGAAGAAGTGTACATAGAGCAACCAAAGGGATATGAATCAAGAAGCCACCTTTAGAAAGTATATAAGTTTAAAAAGGCTCTCTATTGACTAAAACAAGCTCCACGAGCTTGGTTCAACCGCATAAAAGCACACTTCATGAGTGAGGGGTTCAAAAAGTGTTACAGTGAACATACTCTATTCATTAAGGAAACTAAGATAGGTAAGATTATTATAGTCAATCTATATGTAGATGATTTGATATTCACTGGCAATGATGAATTGATGTTTGCTAAATTTAAACATTCCATGCTAAGAGAGTTTGACATGATTGATTTGGGGAGAATGAGATTTTTTCTTGCCATAAAAGTATTACAAAAGTCATATGGAATTTACATGTGCCAAAGAAAATAAGCCTTAAAGGTGTTGAGTAGGTATAGGATGTAGAATTGCAATTTCGTTCATAATCTCATTGTCCTAGGATGTAAGCTCTTTAAAAATGGTAATAAGGTGCAAGTATATGAGTCTGTGTACAAGAAAATGGTGGATCTCTCATGTATTTGATGGCCACAAGGCCAGATTTAATGTATGTAGTAAGTTTGATTATCAAGTTCGTGGCAAAGCCAACTGAGTTGCATATGTTAGCAGCAAAAGAATCTTGTGATATTTGAAGGGAACCACTGAATGCAGTAAGTTTGATTATCAAGTTCATGGTAAAGCCAACTAAGTTGCATATGTTAGCAGCAAAAAGAATTGTGTGATATTTGAAGGGAACCACTGAGCTTAGAAAGTTTTACAAAAAGGAAGGGAATGGTGAAATTATGATTGGATATATAGATAGTAATTATGTAGGAGATTTAGATGATTGCAAGAGCACATCAGGATACATTTTCATACTAGGTTCATGAGTTGTTCCCTAGTCCTCTAGAAAACAACCTAGAGTCACACTCTTAACTACAAAAGTAGAATTCATGGCTGTAGTTGCATATGCTACTCAAGCTATTTGGATGAAGAGGATATTACAAAAAACTAGTTTGGAGCAAAGTAAGTGCAATACCATAATCCTTTGTGATAATAGCTCCATTATGAACTATCAAAGGATCTTCTAATGCTTGGTCAAAGCAAGCATATCGATGTGTGCTTTCATTTTCTTTGTGATCTCACATAATAAGGAGTGGTTAATGACTCTATAAACGTTTTAGTGAAAAGGGGTGAAAATATAATTTTTGGAATTTTTCTGAAATGTTTATGGATTTTTAACGTAGGACCAATCAGAAGCTACAATGTGGCATGCCACATAAACATATGATCTGATTGGGTAGGCCACATGGACACCACACAAGCACGGAGAGTGAATCACTTCACACCGCGTGTGAGGAGGATAAAACATATGCCATGTGTCAGCACAAAGTTCAATCCGAGTTTGGAAATCCATCAACTAGCCATGCCATATGTCACTATGCCATTACTCTGCATGTTCCATCCGTGTGCCATGCCATCTGTTCCCGCGAATCACGTTATGCCATGTGTTGGTGACTCATCGAGCATTGACTCTAACCAGTCTCCCCTACCCATGTTGCTCCCTGATTCACCCAATGAGTTTTTCTATGCCATGTGTCACATTGTGATAGGCTAAAACTATCAGTTTTGCTTGTTTTGTTTGTAGCCCTTGATCTGAAGGTGATCGGACGGTCCAGATTGCACCAGAGCTTTATTTAAGCCCTTAATCACTCCATAAACCCTAATTTGCCTCCATTACCATAAGTTTGGTCATTTTTTGTAGCTAAAAATAGAGAAAAATACCAAAAAATTCAAGAAATGACACAATTTTGGTAGAGATTCAAGAGGAGATCAATACTACAATTCTAGATATTGATTGTATTTTTTTATACTCTTTTCTTTATCAATTTTTATGTCTTTCTTTATGAACACAATTATGTATAATTAATTTATTAATCTAGGGATCTTATGAACCCAATTTTCACCATATGGCGATCTAAAATTTAACCCAATTATAATTATAATTTAATTATATTATTTAATCTGATTTTTATGCAATTAATTCTTTGGCCAATAATTTATTTATAGAGGCAATTAAATAGATTTGAGATAATTATTTAATTGTTTGTCTTGATTAAATAACATTTATAGTTTCTAGGCAGAGATGTATAATTCTTATGTATGTGATCCATAATTGATGGACTTAAAATTAGATGCCAATATCTCTAGTGAGCAATTTTTTTAGGTATAATCCCTAAAAGTTTTCAAATCATTCCTCAGGATGTTAGTATCTTACACATGGCGGCTAAAACTTCTGATGAAGAATTGTTTCAAGAACTATCTCCTGAAATTACAAATTCAAGTTGCCAAAACCTGATGGCTATAATACCTACTAGGTCCTAAGACTTAGAAATAGGCACCCAGACATTCCAAACCATCCAACAAAAATATAATTCCTCATTTGTTTATGAATGGATGAATATCAAATTCTAAACCTATTACACAGCAAATGATCATGGTGTCAAATGCTTATAAAACACATTTTGGAACTTCAGACAAAATAGTTTGTGAACTCCTCATAGTTGGTTCTTTAGGCCAACTGAAAAGATGGTGGGATTTCCATCTTACCAAGTAACGATAGTTGGATATCTTGAGTTCTATCCCAACAGGAGAGGATAGGGAACCCATTCTCCAACATTACAGATAACCTATCCAAAATGTAGTATCAACTTTGATATTGAGAATATCACCACATTTTATGGGTGACTCCTCGTATTTAAAAAATAAAAACGCTGAACTCCTTTCAAATCTTTGGTGCAGAAAACTCTTTGATTTCCACTGGTACAAAACAAACTTCCGTAGTACATTTTTGCTTAGGGAAGACTCTAACCATCCCCAATGGAAAGAAAAGGTCCTTACAGGATTTTAAAACCTCCTAGGAGAGAAACTTAAAAAAAATCTATGAAAGCATGAGGAATTACATTATCCCATATGATCAGCTCACGTACGATAAATTGATTAGCTGCACATAAAATCGAGGACTGTAAATATGCAAAGACTTGAAGTTACAAAAATTAATCAAAAAAAGAAATACGTGAAACCCATAAAGAATTAAGTTCTTATTGTAAACAATTTCAATTTGATGTTTCTCTTACCAAAACCAAATCCTACAATATGATTTGTAGAGAAAAAACCCATAAGAGATCTCCTGAAAACCCATAAGCCTCTTCAAAAATCAACTTTAAAAGCATCACTTTCCATAGATGTGGCAAGAAAGGTCATACTTCCAAATATTATTGAGTTTCCAAAAAACTCAAGAAACTAAAACTTGAGAAAAAGACTCTCCAAGGAATCCTTATCCTCATTGAAACCTCTGAGTTTGAAGCCTATTCTATAGACTCTTCTAATAATCAAAACCATCAAGTTAGTAAATTATTCACAACGAATTATAATCTTGATAGTCAAAACTTCTCTTTTGATGAATTAGTCACAACTAATTATTGTAAACCAAAACAAGAAATTCAAACAAACTTTGTAGAACAAAGAATTTCTAGATACAAAAAAAAATTCAAATGGAAGGTTGTGAACCAAACTTCCAAGAAAGAGATATTCCTAACAAAAATCTTGTTTTGTAAAAATTGCATATCATGTGCATATTTCCAAAATTTAACATAAACTCTTGCTTATGGAAAAAAATCTTAAGTATCTCTAAAAAAAGATAAAAATTCATTACCCGATTTTCTAACTCGAGAATTCTCATGAAACCTAGAAATACCAAGAAAAGAAAAGGATAAACCATTAATCAAACCATTTTATTCTTCAAAGTACATTTCCTATTCAAAACCTGGTATTTCTTGGAAGGAATAACCACTACCTATAACCATTTCTTCTTTCAAACCCATTATCATCTGGTTTGAAACAAACCAACCCCTAATTCAAAAAAAAAACATCACAATCCAATAAAAAAACCAACCAAAATCAAGATTGAATATGTCCCTTTTTTTAATATCCAAATATACTCAAAACTATTCAGAGTTATCTTCACAATATTGAAGATAAAAAAAAGTCAGAGGCCTTAGCCTCTGCTGATATAACTTCTAAACTTATTGAAGATAAAAAGGATAACACTTCTTCCAAAAATATTTCTCAAAAAGAGGAGCCATCCACATTCATAATCTCTAAAATAAAGAAATGAGAGTCATCTCCAAAGCCATTTAAAATAATCTTCAACGACCATTGGTTTTAACACCAAGTAGTGTATTAAAAATTCATAAGTCAAACATACTAATATAATTAACATAACTATAATATTCCATTGTTCTTATCTTGTTCAAAAAATCCAAATCATTCTAAAACCTTAAAACTGCTAACCCATTTAAAATAGTTGACATGGTTAACACAAAAAAAAATCTATTTGAGAAACCCCAATTGATACAATCGAGGTTGAAAATCCTCAATTGAAACTTATCAACATCCTTTATAACAAAACCCAAAATATAGAGGCTTCTCCTCTTCAAAACCCCTAAGAAGATTCCACTTCTAGCATTAAAAATATTTTTTTCAAGAAGAGCTAACTAGGCTAGAACATCTAAACCAAAAAAAAATGTTTCCTCCACCTCCAACATTGGTACCTCAGAAACATATCAAACCCTTCTCGAGAAGTGAAAAACCAAACCTTCTTCTTCTTTTAGAAATCAGTATTGAAGAAATCACAATAGATGACTTCCATAAGTTACTAGATGATGATTGGTAAAACCCTAAAACTCAGTGTATAAGTATCTAAAAACTAGATATAAGTATATCTAATGAGGAAATTTTCCAAGAACTTACCAACTCCAACACTTATCCAATGGTTCCAAAATATTATCAAACAAAACCAAATAATATTAGTATCTTACCCTTAGTTGCTCGTATTCCAACATCACTTAAAACATCATACAGTATTGATATCTTAAAATTATATGCCAATATCTCTAGTGAGCAAACTTTTCAGGTATCATCCCCTGAAACTCCATAAATCATTCCTTAGGATGTTAGTGTCTTACACTTGGATTCTAAAACTTTTGAGGAAGAACTACTTTAGGAACCATCTTCTGAAATTACATAATCAAGTTGCCAAAACTTGATAGCTATAATACCTACTAGGTCCTCACACTTAGAAATAGGCACACAACCATTCAAAAAATGGAACAAAAAGATAATGTCTAATGTTTACAAATGAAATATTTATGAGAAAAATGAATATCAAATTCTAAACCTACTATAGAAAATTACCATGGTGTCAAATGCTTATAAAACCTATTTTGGAACTTCAAACAAAATAGTTGCTAAACTCCACATAGTTGGCTTTTTAGGCCAACTAAAAGGATGGTGGGACTTATCCATCTTACCAAGTCACAATAGTTGGATATCTTGAGTGCTATCCAAATAGGTGAGGATGGGGAACCCATTCTCAATTATTATGGAAAACCTATCCAAAATGTAGTATCAACTTTGATATTGACAATATCACTACATTTTATGGCTGAGTCCTTATATTTAAAAGATAAAAATGCCAAACTCCTTTTGAACCTTCGGTTTTCAAAACCCAATGATTTTCACTAATACAAAACAACCTTGCTTAGCAAAGTTATGCTACAAGAAAACTCTAACCAACCCTATTGGAAAGAGAAGTTCCTTGTAGGACTTCCAGCTATTATGGGGGAGAGAGTTAGGAACAAAATATGTGAAATAAGAGGAAACTACATAATTTCATATGATAAAATCACTTACAGTGAATTGATTAGTTTCACCCAAAAGCAAGGACTTCAAACCTGTAAAGACTTGAAGTTACAAAAACAACTCAAAAAAGAAATTTGTAAAAACCAGAGAAAACTAAGTTCTTACTAGAAATAGTTTAACGTTTCTCTTACCAAAACCAAATACTACAATACAATTTGCATTGTAAATACGTACAAGAGATCTCCCGAAAGTTCAAGAGCCTATTCAGAAACAAACTTTAAAAACATCACTTGCTATACATGTGGCAAGAAAGATCATACTTCAAAATTCTATCAGGTTTTCAAAAAACTAAAGAAACTAAAATTTGAGGAAAATACTTCCCAAAAGGTCCCTCTTCTCATTAAAACCTCTTAGTTTGAAGCCTATTTTGAAGACTCTTTTGAGGGTTAAAACCCTCAGAATAATGAATTGGACAAAATTAATTCTAATTATGAAAAACTAAAACAAGAAAACTTTGTATAGTAAAGAGTTTCTAAATATCAAATTTTTTTCCAAAATGAAGCTTGTAAACCAAACTTCTAAGAAAAAGATGTAAAACTCCAACTGTATTCTACATAGGTCTTGGTATATTTTGGTTGAGCCAAAACACCATTGTAAAACAACATCCACTGTGCCATTTGGACCGTATGAATGTAATGATATACTCTTCGATTTAAAATATGCACCTTTTGAGTTTCAAAAACTTTTTTAAAACTATCTTTAGAAATTTTCATTCTTTATATTGATGATATGCTTACAAAACATTTCAATACTTTCTTTTTCACCAATAAAAGAAATCATTTTCACCCAGGGAAGAAAGGGTTGATTTCCCAACATACCTCTAACCACAAGATTGCTTATCACAAAGGTTTTCATTAAAGATTGAAGCTTTACACAAGGATTTACCAAGCATCACTTAGAAGGAAGAACCACTACCGAAACCCATTTCTTCTTCCAAACCCATTACCATCTGGTCCAATGACAAAACCAACCAAAATCAGCCAGAGGCCTTAATCTTCATAGGTATAACTTATAAATTTATTGAAGATGAGAAAGAAGAAAATTCTTCCAAAAATATTTCTCAAAAAGAGTCCTCATTCATAACCTCTAAAATAGAGAAAGGAGAGTCATCTCCAAAACCATTTAAAGTAATCTTCAAAATAGAGAAAGGGGAATCATCTTTTCCAAAATCCTTTTCAAAAAAACTGAGTATATTTTTAAAACTACTCAGAATCTTATAACAGTTATGCAAGAATCTCATAAAAAAATCCTTATATTTCTATACAAAAACTATTTTCAAAACAAGAATTCCATAACAAGAATGCTTTACAAAATATTTTCAAAAATAGGTTTTGTGGAACTTGGAACCTAACCAAAAACCCAAAATACTATCGGAGTATTTTGAATTCATCTATTCCTCAAAGCTTCCATTATTGGAATCAACCAAGGTGGTTCAGTACCTCATTTATCCAAATCCTAGAATATTCCTCATTCTGGATATTCAATTTTAAACTTACCTAAATGCCTTGGATGCATACCCTCTAGTGGAAGTCTTTTCAATCCCTACTAAGAATCCAAGCAAGTCATAATGTTTTTAAAACACTCTTAAAACCTACAAATAGTGGAAGAAGGTTCACAACCATATGCATCTTCCCTACAAAACCATACACTACTCCAAAACCGAGCTTTAAAGTCGATTAATAACCGACTTTAAATCAATTTAAAATTGGTTCGGTGAACCGACTTTGAATGCTATGACTTAAAATTTAAATTTGGTTCACACGTTAAATCTACTTTAAATGTAAAGTCAAGTGGTGGATAACACCCAATGTCCTTACAACAATTCCAAAACCGATGATGGAAGAATGGCATAACAAAGTTCAACTATCCCAACATAAGCTCTTGGCCCAAAAGGCCAATGCATATACATTACTTTTTGTAGTAAGAAAAGAATAGCATCTAGACACCATACAACCATTAGCAGAAGATAAAATAGGATGTTCCAAGAAAAATGCCTAACGACTTTGGACGCAAAAAATCAGAAACTCTGGGGATAACAATGAAGACTATTTCAAAACATATGAAAAATGGCCCTTGGGCCTTATCCATGTAAATTGGCCTTTGGACCTCCTAATTTGTATTAGGGTTAGAAGCCCATCTAATTGTATTTGGGTTAAAAGCACATGTACTTTTATTAGGTTAAAATCCCATTATTTATAAAATGTAAAAGCCCAATACATAGGGTCTCATAAGGGTTCAAAGCCCATCATGGTTACATCAAAAGGATGTCAGTAAGACATCAACATCATGGTGACATCAATATGATGTCACTAAGTCATCAACATCATGGTGACATCAATAGAATGTCACTAAGACATCAGCATCATGGTGACATCAATAGGATGTCACTAATACATCAACGCACTATTCAAGCTACAATGCAAAGCATATCCTATAGTAAAAGGTATCAGATAGAACATTGTTCACCAAATACTAGCAAGAGGCATTAAAGATTATTTACAAAGAATAAAACTTATTTTAAACATGTCCTTCAATCTAGGGGTTGAAAGGTTTGAGTCAAATAGCATCTTATAAGACTGTATAGTACTTGATCTATTTACCATATATGACATAAGAAAGGATTCATGATAACTGTATTTTATACAGTTATTTTTACCAATTTTAGTAATGATAATTGCTATGTTCGTTTAATAATCATTTAATTTTTGTTAAATAAATTAATGTTTTCCGTTTATGTGCAAAAAATACATTTTTAATAAAATTGTATAATTTGTATCGAAAATGTACTTAATTTCATATTTTTGTCCACAAATATAATTTCAAATAATATAATGCTTAATTACAATTTATAAGAATTGAAAATATAATTTAAATTAAATTTGGGCTTAATTATAATTATTAAAAGTTTAAAAATTTAATTTAAAATTAGAAAAGGGTTAAACTGTAATTTAAGAAAGTTGAAAATGTAATTTGAAATATATTTGTGGGTGAAAATCTAATTAACAAAAGTTTAGTTTTCGCGCAGGGGAGATGAAGTCAACGCGCGTAATTACAATCGCTCATCTCGGATCGTCCGATCAAAGGATCAACGGATCAGATTGGCGCGTGTTCACCAAGGTCGAATAAGGAGAGTGGCGACGTTAATCAACTTTCATGCGGCTCGGCGTGTCAGTGGGACCCACGTGTCGCGCAGGCCGGCGTCGAGTGGGCCCGCATGTCGGCCGCGCAGATTCCCAGGCGATCGGCGACCGTTGGATCGGATCAACGGTCCCGGATTGAAGCGCGTCCATCCAAGCTGTCGCGCACCGAGCCGCTCGTGTTACAATCCTGTGTGACGCGGTCCATAAAAGCGGCGTGCATCTTCAGTTTTCACAGAATAAAAATCTGCCACGTGTCCATCGAATATTGAAGCGAATCAAAGTCCGACACGTGCCTATTTACCATGCGCGCGCCCGCGCTGGATCACGCCCCGTTTCCAGCCGTTGCCTCACTTTTTCGGCGCGCCAATCCGGTGCGCCGTTCCTACGTGCAGCCGGTTTGTGCACCCAATGATGTGCTGCCACGTGTCACACAAATTGTGTCCGCGAATCAGAGCGCGACACGTGGCATGCGGAAAAAGAAAAAAATATGCAGAAACGGCTCCCCTCACGCGTGAATTAAATAATAATTTCGATACAAAAATCGATACGCGTTTAATTTATTATTTTCGACACAACTTTTTGTCCCCCGCGTAGAATTAAATTTAATATTTTAATGATGTATTTTTTAGCTATAAATAGGAGATAGTTTTTAGTTGTAAAAAAAGTTTTTTGGTTGGAGAAGAGTTTTTGAGTAGTGTAGAAATTTTGTGGTGTTCGGTTTTGGACGGTAGAACACGCAGAAGCCATTTTTTGGCTTTTGTTGTGTTCTACATGTGCCAAATATTTTCGTATGTGATGTTTTAATTTCTTTTCTTCTTCTTCTAATTTTTCTGCATATGTTGTAATTTTTATTTTAATTTTATGAAGTAATTTAATTTTTCTAGGGTTGCATTTGATTCAAATTTATGAAGCTTTGATTTTAATTATTTTTGATAGATTTATAAGACGTTTGATTTGTTCGTTTTATCTTGCGCTTAATGCTTTTTGATTATTTACGAATTTTATCAAAACGATTTGTGGCATAAAAATAAACTTGAGAAAGGCATTTTTGTGTATATTGCTCGTAGATAAAATGACATGTATGATGAAGGATAGGAATATACCCTAATTGTATGTGTGGCCTTTGAAAACTTAGAACGTAATGAATCTTGGTGAATTTAATTCTCATAGAGATATAGTGAATTAATTTAACGAGGTGTGTTTGTACGAAGCTCGGAAGAGATGTATGAATAAAAAAGAAGTTTTCGGTTGACAAATAAAATGTACTAAAAAATATAAATCCAAAGAAAACAATATGATTGGAGTGGATTAGTTTGGTGAAGAATTGCAATCCTAGAGTTCTTTTATTTTCTTTTTACCTTTTTTCCATATAAACGATTATTTTGGATAAAATCAGAGAGAAATAATTTTAGTACTCAACAAACTATAGTAACAAATCTCCGTGGGATCGATCTTTACTTATAAATGTTATTACTTGCGACCGTGTATACTTGCACGAGTTATGTGTGTTGAAAAACACGCAACAAGTTTTTGGCGCCGTTGCCGGGGATTTGTTTTACTATTTTCATTGTTGATATTAATACCAATCAATCTGGTTTTAATTCAAAAAAAAAAAAAAATTTATTGTTGCTTGTTTAATTTATTTTTCAATTTTCTCGTGGGTTGAGATTTTGTTTGACAAACAAATCTTATCTCGCACAAAGAAAAATAAAATTTTTTTATTTGTTTTTATTTATTTATTTTTTTGCTTATTGTTTGTTGTTTAGTTTATTTTGAAATTTTCTCGTGCGTTGAGATTTTGTTTGACACACAAATCTTAACACACAAACAGAAAAAAAAAACAAAATTTTTTTTTTTGTTGTTATTTATGCTTGCTTAATTTATTTTTCAATTTTCTCGTAAGTTGAGATTTTGTTTGACACACAAATCTTAACTTACAAACAGAAAAACAAATTGAGAAGTCAAGCTGAAGACTATAAAACAAGCGCTTCTTGGGAGGCAACCCATGCGTTTTATATTTATTTTTTTTTATTTTTCGGATGTGTTGTGTTTTATATTTTGTTATGTTGTTATTTTATTTCTTTCTTTTTCGTAGGTGCAAATGGAGGTAATAAAGCTATTTTGGCTTAACCAATCAAACAAACCAGGAAGTTTCTTAAACCCATCTGAAATGTTCTTTAACTTTCACACATTGAGGACAATGTGTATATTAAGTTTGGGGGTGGTGGATATATTGAACCGAATTAAAATACTTTCTGGATGTGATTGCTTGTGAAATTTTTTTTTGTTTGGTTGATTGAAGATATGTTGCTATGAATAGTGATTTAGTTTTGTTTTTTCGATTTAAATGATGCATATCTCTTTGAAAAATATGAATGTTGTCTAAGTGATGATTAATTTTTACGTATATTTCATTTTTACAAGAATAGATATTCATGAGCACTAGTCTTGATTTTTGATTTGCTATGCTAATTTAGAGAATGTTTATGTGAGTATGAAATTCGATTGATTTTAGTGGTGTTACAGTTCTTAGAATTTGTTTGATTTTCTCTCGAGGCGAAATTATAGATAACATTTAACTAAGAAAATGATTTAGGCCATCTTTGGATCGTTTGAACCTTTCTATCTACCCTTACATCCATTAACCATAGTATGCCCCATTTGAGCTTCAAAGTTTATATATATATATATATGTCTCATTTCAAAAGCCTATCTAAAAAGTATATATATATTTGTTTAGATATACATATTGTTCTTATTCAACTAACATGTACAATTGTTAGTAAAAGTTGAAGGATATATCGGAAAAAAAGGGGTTACTAAAAAAAAAGCAGAAAAGAAAAAAAAAAGATTCTAAAAAAAAAAGAAAAAAAAAAGAAATAAAAAAAAGCAGAAATAAAAAAAAACAAATATGGTGTATGTGATGATAAATCCCAAATTGGGTTGTAATTATTGTGATGATAGAATTATCTTGTTCAATCCTGAAATGTTATGCTCGGGAAAAGTTTTAAGCTAAATATTGTCCTTCATTCCTTCCTTTACCTAAGCCATACATTACAAGCTTTATAAAGTCCTATTGATTTGGTGTTTTGTGTTTGTCTACATTAGTGGAGAGAGAAATGAAAAATAGACTATGAGATTTGTGATTTCATGATAATTTGTTTGATTTTATATTTGTATAAACTGATCCGGATTGCATGTGATAAAATTTGAAAAGACTTCACACACACACACTTAAAAGTTCATTGTAAAAAGGTTATATGCTTTTAAATTGATTTTGATGCTTAGATAAAATTCTTTTATTTCTTTGAGTTATGTTATATGGAATGTTTAAAAAGAAATATTTTGAAAATCACTATTTTAAATGCACTTATCTTTGTTTTATTTCTTCCTTTTGCTCGAGGACTAGCAAAAACTTAAGTTTGGGGGTGTTGATAAGTGTATTTTATACAGTTATTTTTACCAATTTTAGTAATGATAATTGCTATGTTCGTTTAATAATCATTTAATTTTTGTTAAATAAATTAATGTTTTCCGTTTATGTGCAAAAAATACATTTTTAATAAAATTGTATAATTTGTATCGAAAATGTACTTAATTTCATATTTTTATCCACAAATATAATTTCAAATAATATAATGCTTAATTACAATTTATAAGAATTGAAAATATAATTTAAATTAAATTTGGGCTTAATTATAATTATTAAAAGTTTAAAAATTTAATTTAAAATTAGAAAAGGGTTAAACTGTAATTTAAGAAAGTTGAAAATGTAATTTGAAATATATTTGTGGGTGAAAATCTAATTAACAAAAGTTTAGTTTTCGCGCGGGGAGATGAAGTCAACGCGCGTGATTACAATCGCTCATCTCGGATCGTCCGATCAAAGGATCAACGGATCGGATTGGCGCGTGTTCACCAAGGTCGAATAAGGAGAGTGGCGACGTTAATCAACTTTCACGCGGCTCGGCGTGTCGGTGGGACCCACGTGTCGCGCGGCGGCGTCGAGTGGGCCCCACATGTCGGCCGCGAGATTCCCCGAGGCGATCGCCGACCGTTGGATCGGATCAACGGTCCCGGATTGAAGCGCGTCCATCCAAGTCGTCGCGCACCGAGCCGCTCGTGTTACAATCTGTGTGACGCGGTCCATAAAAGCGGCGTGCATCTTCGGTTTTCACAGAATAAAAATGCGCACGTGTCCATCGAATATTGAAGCGAATCAAAGTCCGACACGTGCCTATTTACCATGCGCGCGCCCGCGTGGATCACGCCCGTTTCCGGCCGTTGCCTCGCTTTTTGGCGCGCCAATCCGGTGCGCCGTTCCTACGTGCGGCCGGGTTGTGCACCCGATGATGTCTTGCCACGTGTCACACGAATTGTGTCCGCGAATCAGAACGCGACACGTGGCATGCGGAAAAAGAAAAAAATATGCAGAAACGGCTCCCCTCACGCGTGAATTAAATAATAATTTCGATACAAAAATCGATACGCGTTTAATTTATTATTTTCGACACAACTTTTTGTCCCCGCGTAGAATTAAATTTAATATTTTAATGATGTATTTTTTAGCTATAAATAGGAGATAGTTTTTAGTTGTAAAAAAGTTTTTTGGTTGGAGAAGAGTTTTTGAGTAGTGTAGAAATTTTGTGGTGTTCGGTTTTGGACGGTAGAACACGCAGAAGCCATTTTTTGGCTTTTGTTGTGTTCTACATGTGCCAAATATTTTCGTATGTGATGTTTTAATTTCTTTTCTTCTTCTTCTAATTTTTCTGCATATGTTGTAATTTTTATTTTAATTTTATGAAGTAATTTAATTTTTCTAGGGTTGCATTTGATTCAAATTTATGAAGCTTTGATTTTAATTATTTTTGATAGATTTATAAGACGTTTGATTTGTTCGTTTTATCTTGCGCTTAATGCTTTTTGATTATTTACGAATTTTATCAAAACGATTTGTGGCATAAAAATAAACTTGAGAAAGGCATTTTTGTGTATATTGCTCGTAGATAAAATGACATGTATGATGAAGGATAGGAATATACCCTAATTGTATGTGTGGCCTTTGAAAACTTAGAACGTAATGAATCTTGGTGAATTTAATTCTCATAGAGATATAGTGAATTAATTTAACGAGGTGTGTTTGTATGAGCTCGGAAGAGATGTATGAATAAAAAAGAAGTTTTCGGTTGACAAATAAAATGTACTAAAAAATATAAATCCAAAGAAAACAATATGATTGGAGTGGATTAGTTTGGTGAAGAATTGCAATCCTAGAGTTCTTTTATTTTCTTTTTACCTTTTTTCCATATAAACGATTATTTTGGATAAAATCAGAGAGAAATAATTTTAGTACTCAACAAACTATAGTAACAAATCTCCGTGGGATCGATCTTTACTTATAAATGTTATTACTTGCGACCGTGTATACTTGCACGAGTTCTGTGTGTTGAAAAACACGCAACAATTCACTATATGAAATAGTACCTATTGATTTCTATAAAGGAATTTACTTGTGGAATATGACTACTAAGTCAGAGATGGTAATAAGTCCCAAGGTTGAGGCAGTAAATCCATGTTGTGGTGATAAGTACGACTAGATAAAATGGGTAAATACTTTATAGTAAAAGATGAGTATTAAATCTTGTTATCAATGTCCTTCATTTTTTTTTCAAAACTTATATGGTAAAAGGATGTGTTCTATAAATTAGAAAACTATGTTTTCAATAGAGCTTTCCAATCTTCTTGTTTGATGGGTAGATGGTGAATGAGTCCTAATTTAATGTAAAGAGCTTTTGACCCGTTGCCAATTTTGGCTAAAGTAACTACGAACCATTAGTTGAATAATATGATATAGTTCTCACACAATAAGACTTAGTATGAATTTCTTCGACCCAATATGTCAGTAAAATGATCAAAGTATAGGTATGAACCATTAATTGAATGAAACTATGTAGTCCTTACAAAAGGAGCCCTATTACTTATGAATTTCTTTAACCCAATAGGTAGGTAAAACGATCAATGTACATGTGATTATAATTAAATGAAACTTCAAACAGTATAAATGATGAGTTCTATCTTTTGTAGAACTTTCTCAACTTACTCTTCTTATTTTCCATTGTCAAAAGTTACAATTAAGTATCTTCATAGTTGATTAAAGAATCTTACACTTGGATGCTAAAACTTATGATGAAGAACTATTTCAAGAGACAGTTTCTGAAATAGTTCTTCATTAGAAGTTTTACCATCCAAGTGTATAATACTATCATCTTGAGGAATGATTTGAGAAGTTTCGGGGATGATACCTAAAACGTTTGCTCACTAAAGATACTGCCATCTAATTTTAAGATATCAATACTCTGTGATGTTTTAAGTGATGTTGGAATATGGGCAACTAAAGGTAAGATACAAATATTCTCTGGTTTTGTTTGAGGAGTTTCTGGAACCATTGGACTAATGATGGAGTTGGTAAGTACTTGGAAAATTTCCTCATCAATGATAATTATATCTAGTTTTTACATACTTATACTTTGAATTTTAGTGTTTTCCTAATCATGATTTAGTAACTTATCGAAATCATCCATTGTGATTTCTTCAATACTGATTTCTAAAAAAGAAGAGGAGTTGGTTTCTTTCTTCTCGAGAATGGTTTGATATGTTTCTAGAGTACCAGTGTTAGAGGTGGAGGAAACATCTATTTCTTGGTTTAGATGTTCTAGCCTAGTTAGCTATTCTTGGAAGACAATATTTTTAATGTTGGAAGTGAAATCTTCCTGGGATTTTGGAGAGGAAAACCTTTGTATTTTGGATTTTGTTATAAGGGATGCTAATAGGTTTCAATGAAGGGTTGTCAACCTTGATTGTATCAACTAGGGTTTCCTAAATAGATGTTTTGGTGTTAACCATGTCAATTGTTTTAACTAGGTTAGTCGTTTTAGGGTTTTTTATTGATTTGGGTTTTTGATAAGATAAATCCAATCTTTTTTGGTGGAATAATAGATTTCAAGCTAACCAAAAAATAATATATTTTCCATGTTTTGATTTACATACGTGACATGTTTTTAAAAAAGGATTTCCTTTTCCCTATTTGAAAATTTTCAAGATACCAATTTTTAATGTGACAATTGTATTTTTGATCAAGGTCTATACATAATAGTTTTATGTCTATTATATTAAATTCTTTTTCATAGGTTATGACTGAAGAAGGTGATTGATTCATCTGCTAGTTTTGTTCTACTCCTTTGAGTTTTGAATTAGGTATTTCTAAGGTAGAATACCTAGGTTGAGTTTTAGAAGGTAGAGTTGTTTGGATATCTATTTCCTTATTTTGGTCTGAAATATATTTTGAAGCCTTCTCCTTCTTTTTGGCTTTTAGAGGAGAAAACTTTTGTTTCAGATAAAGGTATTCATTCTCTACAGTTTTGGTTTTAGCTTTCAAGTCTTGGATATGACTTTATGGCTTGTCATTTTGGTTCTTCCTATCAAGGATAGTGGTAAGGTTGTTTTGACCTGCGTGGATTGAGGGAAGTTTATTGGCTATGGTGTTAGTCATATGATCTAAATAATGTTGTGTAAGAATAAGGTCATTTATTTTAACAAGCGTATCAAGAATTTGTCTATGTTCTTTTTAAACAATTGTTTTATCATATGGCTCTGATACCATAAGTGCACCAAGGATCTCAGGAGTTAACCAAAGAGGTAATACTAAATAATAGAGAAAAAGATTAATAAAGATGCATATTATATTGATAAGGTTAGGCGGCTTAACCGACCATAAGTATAACAAACAAAATATAAATATATAATGAAAATATAATTATAGGAACTAAAAAAACTTAAAAAAAAATTAAAAGTTACTTAAATAATTATAATTGAAGGTTACAAAAGGAAACTATTATCAAAGAGAATGGGTATGGAAGCTTGAGAGCAATGAAAGTATGAGTGGTAAATTATGCAGAGTATTTTTTCGATCCCTCTAACTTGGAATGGCCATGTTTTTATAACCATATCGATGTATTGTTAGAGATGCTTTTACTTGTTGTCAACAATATTTTTTTTCCAACTTTATACTATAGAATATGCTAGTATTGTTGTGAATAGTGGCTTGTCTCTTACCGTTCCTTGTTTTGTCTTCTTCTATAGATTCTATAGTAACTATTACAGTGACCTACTACAGTGAATATTGATGGGCTGAAGATTTTGGTATGCCGTTGTATGTGCCATTTATAAATAAAATGGGTTGTTAAACTTGGTACATGAATTGGGCTCTTAACCCTAATAAAATTTAGGCTTACAGACTCATAATATAAATGGGCTGATAGTCCATTTTTGAATATTTTAAATTTCATAGATGATCTTTACCCATCAAAAATAATATATATTCCTCATTAGCTTCTATGTTTGACAAGTAGTTGGATGGAGCTTGGGAGGTTGATGGTGATGGTGATTTGATTTTGTTTGAAGAATCCTTTTTTCTGGTTGGATGCTTTGTTTAGAGGGTTCCTATGATACTTGTGATAATTGCCTTATGATGTCCAAGAGTTGCTCCTAGGTTTGTGCATTGGCAATAAGGGTATTAGTACGAGCCCTTTTGGCTAGGATCATAGATGTGTGTTAAATTTCTTCAATTTATTCTATTCTATGACCAATTTTGGTTAGCCATTATTCGATGGCTGGTTTGAGAAGGGTTTTGGGGATCGTGAAATATAACCCCCATTTTACCTAAAATATTAAGGTGATATTAACTACCTCGAAGATAACAAGTTTTAAGACCTATTGACATACCTAGGGAAGGTATAATTTGGTGAAGAAGATACACAGAGGATGGAATGTTTTTTCATCCACTATGGATTTGAAATGGGTAATGAAGGTTTGATAGCTTTCCTACGCTGGTGGAGTGAGGATTGCCATAATAGAACCAAAACATTTCTACCAGTTGTTAAATTATGATGGAAATTTTGTTGGATTGATAGTTTTTTGAAAGAAAAAGAATAACCAGGAATGCTGATTATTCTTGTTTTCGATGGGGAAGGCATTAAACCAGGCTTGGTAATAATCCCAATAATTGTAGGTTTTACAATGGGGTTGTGTTGTGTTGACACTTACTAGAAATGCTAGAAATTTTCGTAGATCATTTTCCCAATCTCATTTAGATATGACTTTGAGGAGTTTGGTGGTTGAATATTGGACATCGGCTTGGTTGGGTAGAGGAAATGTTTGAATTCCACACTGTAGCAATTATTTCCCAAATACTCTTCATAGTATTATGGTGTTTTGAAATTATACGAAGGTCGATAAAACATTTTTGCCAAAATATTTTTGAACATTTAAATAAGGATTCTTATCTAGGAATCCTTTTTCAAAACCCTCAACCTAACCAAGCATTATAAAGAATTTATTGTTCAGTTTGCCTCTAAAGTTGAGTTTTATCAGTGATCTTGTTAGGGAACTTTGTTTTAAACTACAAAGAACGTTCAATAGGAATAATGGTTCCATTATACACATTATGTTTGAGAAACCTGATATTAAGTTGGAAAAGAGTAATCTTTTTGGCTTATAAGGCTAGACCACTCTTTTTGATAACATGAAAGAAGGTTTCGAGGTGTCGATTATATTATCCGATAGTCTTTGAGAATATGAGTTCCTCACCCATGTACACAAGATATCATTCTGAATATGGATTAAAAATGTCGTTCATAATCCTTTGGAATTCAGAAGGTGCATTTTTGAGCCCAAAAGGCATGCATTCAATTCATAATGTCTGAAAGGAACAATAAATTATGTTTTATATCTATGTTTTGGTTCGATTTGGATTTGTCAGAAGCCTGAATTCATATCAAATTTTGAGAATAATGATGAAGAATGAATTTTTTGAAGGTCTTTTTTATTTGGAATAGGATACCTAATCCATTGTAAAGCCTTATCGAGGGATTTATAGTTGCTGACCAATCGAGGGGTTCCTATTTTGATCTCAACTGATTTGTTGGCATAGAAAGCCACATAACTCCACAATGATTTGTATTTGGAATTTAATTTTTTTAGATAAGAAATCATTGGTATTCATTTAAATTGGACTTGCTTTTTTGGGATATCGCTTTCATGAAAGGTTGGTTTATATGGAAAGTCAACCATTGTTCTCTTCTATCCAAGAAGGAATTGGGTCATAACAAATCTCTTTCTCAAAAGATTTTGGTAGTTTGGAGATTTGTTTGTACAGAGAGGTTTTAAAGTTCTCTTTCTGGGGTGTGAAATTGAACTTGGTTTTGGAGATAGAGAAGGTCCTTTTCTCTATACCTCATAAGGGTAGAAATGTCATTTTGATGGATGGAATTGGTTCGAATGAGAGTTAGATTCCAATTTTTGGGTTTATCAATAAAGAGAAAATTTGAGGTTTCATTTCCAATTTTAAAAGAGATCTTATCATGTTTGACAAGATATAGAGTGATAATATTCATGAATGGTGTACTTAAGATAACCTTATAGCTAATATAAGATACCATTACAAATGTGATTTTGATCTAGAATTTGTTGTTAAGGATTGCAACTTCAGCTTCACCACTAATGTTCATCTTCAAGCTATTGGCTGAGTTAAGTTATTCATTTGTTTTTTGGTGAAATTGTCATTAGAAAAGTTTTGGATTGATACAATTAAGATCAATACATGTGTCGAATATTGCTACTTTCTCAAGTTTTGAGTTGTATATAAATATGAGGATGCCTATGATCCTGTACTTCCAAATGGTGATTTCTATAAGAAGGTGGAGCATGTCTTCTGGAATCTTTTCCATAGTTTCAAGCTTGCAAGAATTTGGTTCACTAATTTTGTTGAGTTATTCATCCAATTAAATTAGGGAATCTTGGTTTTGATTACGAGTATTCTGGTTGGCAACCAATTATTGAACTATTTGGGAGTCTTATCTCTACTTTATCTTAAAATTTAGGAGTTCTACCATTATGGTTTTGATTTATACCTTTATGTATTGGATTTGATTTTGTGTATTTAGGGTGTTATTCTTCTTTCGGTCAAGGATTGCAATGAGGTCATAGTGCCATGTGATGGTTGATGGAAGTTAAGAAGGTTTTGATTGTAGCTAGGTTTTGGCCAAGGTATGGGTCAAATGATCCAAGTATAATTGGGTAAGATCAAATTCATTTAACCTAAGGATTTTTTCTTAGAGTTGATTATCTTCCTTTGTTAACATATTGATCTTTTTGGATTGACGAGTTTCAAAGTCAGTGGATACTAACTCATCAACTTTAGGATTTTGGTCATCAGAGTCTTCATTCCAAAGTTCATATTCATATGATGATGATTCATCTACCATTAAGGTACAAATTTTATCTAATGTTTCTTCTTCGAGGTCTAGCTCGTGAAGTTTTTTAATTCTTTTGCAATAATTTGAGGTATGGCCTTTCTTACTGCATTTATAACATGTAAACTCTTTAAATATTTAAAGGGTTTATTATAGGTTTTAGAATCTTTTTTAAAGGTTATTTCATAATGTTTTTTTATGAAAATCCTTCTAGTGTTTATGATAAGAGGGTTTTCTATTTTTGAAAATGATTTATGGTAAGGTTTTGTATAGGGTTTTGAAATAGGTTTACTGTAGCTACCACCACAGTGTTTGATGATGGCAAGAGACTTATCAAACAGTTTGTAGAATGATACAATTTCTCTTTTCGAGATTTTAAGGTCCTCTTTCATTTGTTTTTGGATCTTCAAATCTTGATAGACCTAAATTCCTTGTTTTTGTGCAAAACTGATCAACTCATTATAGATTAGTGATCTTAAGGGATGATGTGATTCCTATAAGTTTCACGGATTTTGTTTCTAACCTTATCTCCTAGAAGTAGAGGAAGTCCTACTAAGAACTTTTCCTTCCACAAAGGTTGGTTTGAATCATCTCTTAACATGACTCTGTTAAGAAAAGTGGTCTTATAATTTTGAAAATCACTCATCTTCTCACAATGTAAGTTAGAAAGAATATGAGTGTTTTTATCTTTAAAATGGGAAGAGTCTCCTATTTAATGATGTGATGTGGTAAAGATTAATGTGGAGTTTTTGTCCTGAATAGGTTCTCTATAATGATTGAGTATGGGTTCTCCATACTCTCCAGTTAGAATAGTATTGAAGATATCTAACTTTCCAGTGAGTGTTTTTTCTTATTTACCAGACAAGGTTTTGTAAGCATTTGGATGCCATTGTCATATGCTATAATGTGTTTAATATTTGATGTTTTGTCATACCATCTATATTCCATTCATAGATAGATGATGCATTATATCTTGGTTGTATAACCTGATTTGGTTGGGTACTTACATCTAACTGTGGGTACCTAACTAGAATAGGTTCTTTCCAAGCTAATTTTTGAATTTGAGGAGTCGATTCAGGAGATGGTTCCTAAAAATATTCCTCATCAGATGTGGTAGGTTCTTGATTATGTAGAACATTAATACTATGAGGTGGATTTTGAGGGGTCTTAGGTGTTTGAGGTGACTAAGGAAAACTAAACTTATTTTGGAGTTTGAGCTTTATTATTCAATTTGAGACTTAAGAATGCCTCTAATTTGCTCAATTTTGGATAATAATTCTTCCTGGGCTGATTTGGAGATTTGGAAGGGTTTGAAAATAGGGTTTTGAATTTTACCATCGACTACTTTATAGGTGGTTGAAGGAATATCAGTTTTATGATTTTCTCTATCCTACTAAGTTACTTACCTAAGGTGCTTAAGCTAATACTAGTAAAGTTTTTTGAGTAATTATATATTTAAGGTTAGTAGCATGGTCTTCCTAATGGATTTTCATAGGCTCAGATACCATAAGTGCACCATGGATTTAGGGAGTTAATCAAAGAGGTAATTCTAAAGAATAAAAGCACAAGATTAAATAAATAAGAAAATTTTAATGTTTTGAAGCAACGTTTTTAACATATTTTTTATGAATTTTCTTTAGCAAACTTACAATTAATTCTTAGTAAAAAAAATTGATTTAATAAATCTGATTGAAATTTTGAAATACAAAGTAGTATTGCTAATATTTCTTTTTTGATAGTGAAATAATTCTTTTGGAAATTATTACAATGGACAAAGTCAAAGTGAAAATAATATTTGATATTTTGTCATACCATCTATGTACCATACATAGATTGATGACGCATTATATCTTGGTTGTATAACCTGATTTAGTTGGGTACTTACAACTAACTGTGGGTACCTAACTGGAATAGGTTGTTGCCAATCTAATTTTTGAATTTGAGGAATCGATTTAGGAGATGGTTCTTGAAAATATTCCTCATTAGAGGTGGTACGTTCTTGATTATTTAGAACACTAATACGCTAAGGTGGATTTTTAGGGGTCTTAGGTGTTTGAGGTGACTCAAGGAAAACTAAACTTATTTTGGAGTTTGAGCTTTATTATTCAATCTGAGACTTGAGAATGCCTCTAATTTGCTCAATTTTGGATAATAATTCTTCCTGGGCTAATTTGGAGATCTGGAAGGGTTTGAAAACAGGGTTTTCAATTTTACCATATACTACTTTATAGGTGGTAGAGGGAATATCAGTTTTATGATTTTTATCTATCCTAGTAAGTTGCTTACCTAAGGTGCTTAGGCTGATTTTGGTAAATTTTTTTGAGTAACTATATTTTTAAGGTTGGTAGCATGGTCTTCCAAATGGATTTTCATAGGCTTAGATACCATAAGTGCACCATGGATTTAGGAAGGGATGGATCCGTAAGGTGCAAACAAGAAATATTTTGGACTTGTGCTTTTATTCTTTGCACAATTTTTGTGTGTGCTTTGTGATGCGTGCTCAAAAAGCACTAAAATAACCATGATTTTATGCACATTAATTGATTAAAAATATATATATTTATATGTTTTATCATATATTTATATAAATTTGTCTTTTTCGGAATCACGGGTATTTTTATTGTTTTTCAGGAATTTTGGCCTAAAAACGCAATGTAAAGACTCAAAGAAGAATACTTGAAGCAATACATCACAAATATATTAATAAATAAGTGGGAAAAGGTCAACAAACATGGAAAAATTGGACAAAATGGGTCGAAAAGGTCAAAAATGTCAAAAAGAGGGAAAATCGCGTGCCGCCAGCATGGCACCCGGCGCCAGCGCCAGCCTTGCTCATGGCCAATACGGCCGCCACCGCGCGCCCAACACGTTTTTGCCCCATTTTCCACGTGCAGGCCCCATGACGTCATCTTGACGTCATTGATGACCTCACAGGTCCATTACACGTTTTTAATTTTTTAATATTTTTTTAACATTTTTTACTCATTTTTTCTCTCCATCCTCACCTAAAAATACCCCCTTCCATTCACTTCAAAGCACACCTCAAAACCACACTTCTCTCTTCTTTCTTTCTCTCATTTCTTAGTTTTTGAGTTTTTCTTAGTTTCTAAGCTTTTCTTAGTTTTTCTCTTAGTTTTTAGTTCAATTCTCTTAGGTTTAGAGTTCTTCTCTTTTTGAGAGGAACTTGTAATGTTTTGTAATAATTTAGATTTTTGATTCAATAAATGGAAGTGCAAATTCCGCTTGGAGGTTTTCTAGCAACGGAATAGCGTCGAAGTTACTGTAAGGATTTTATTTTCTTCTGATTATTTTTATGCTTTATTCTTACATGTTATATTTAATTTGTGCGTGATTAAATTTAACTGTGCTAATTGTTTATAATCATGATATAATAATAACGTTGTTATGCTTGCGAAATATTAAATAGGTGAAAATTTCTAAAATGAATTGAGTTTATTTTTATTCAAGATTTTATATTAAGGATGTTAGAGATAAATATATTATTTTTCATTACAAACTTAAATCTGAAAATTAGACTTTAAGGTTTAGTTATCCGGTCTAATTTAGAGTAGTGCTCTTTTATTTGTTGGTACAATCGCCCGGTAGTTAGAGTGAAGCTCTATTTCAAAAGTTTTTATAAGAATTATTATGTGGAAATGTATTGACAACATGTTTTCAATAGTGGTTTTAAAACTTGAAAGTTAGTACTCGGATAACTAAATTCTTGGGTTTAATTTGGACACCTTGAATAAAGTTTAAACTGTCTAACCCCACCAAAGGTGGCATATAAATGGTTCATTTTCAATCTCTTAGAAAAAGGAATTAATTTAATTAACCAAATTAGTTATCAACCCCACCCATAGGTGTTAATTGATTTGTTTAGTTAACAAAGAATATCTAACCCCACCAAAGGTGGTATTCATACAAAAAAGAGAGAATCAATAAAATATCAATTTATATCTTTAATAACCTAGATAATATGAGCAAGCATAATTAATTTAGTTATTATATCCATAAATACTCCACTAATATAAATGATAAAATTTGCATGAATATTTATTGAATCTGTAATTATATTTATTTGTAGATAAATATTTATTGAATTTGTATCTATGTTTATTTTTACGTTTTTAGATTATATTTAATTAATCTGTATATATGTTTATTTTATGTTATTAGATTAGGAACACAAAAACCAAACTATCGTGACAGGATGTTTAGGATTTAATTTCGTTTTTAAAAGTTTGAATAATAAATTAAGAACCACATACATTCCTTCCTTAGATCGACCTTGGGAGTATACTTATCATTTTCTACGAAATGATTCGTGTACTTGCGAGAGTTTTACAAATATTAAAACCAAAGTATTTGCGAGAATCGGCGATGCCGGTTTTCGTTCATCACTTTGGTGCAAGGCTCAAAAATAATTTGATTGGTTTCACATACCATATGCATATATACACAAAAATAATTTTAGGAGGAAAGAAAAGCATTTTGTTAAATCAAAATAAGATGTTTTAATTTCAATAAAATACCAATAAAAGAAAGAAAACAAGAGAAGGAAAATATCAAAAATAACATACTTAAAACTTGTCACTATAAACATAACTTTTTAAGTCCAATTCATACATTTTTAATATTAAAAAATGAAATTTAGTATATCATTTTCACATTTAACACCGTTCAATTTAAATTATAGTTATTTTTGACCCATTTAATTTTAAAATCCGTTTAATTAAAATATTATTTTTATTGTTATAAGTTCAAAGTATTTATTATTTTTTTCCAAAAATATTTTAATTATTAAATGTGTTTTTCATAAAATTTAGCATAAGATATAAGTTAAGAAAGCATAAATTATCATATTAAGAAAATATAGGATTTGATTAAAAAGGTATGTATGTCATAATTTTAAGATGAATTTTAAATCATGTGATATTTTTTTATTAATAAATATAATTAAATGTATATAATTGTATATAAAAAATATTATCAAAGAAGTGTTAATTGGATTTGTTTATAATAAATGGAGATAAAAAGGTTTAATTGGTCTCACTTACTAGGTTCAATTATTCAAATTTTATCTGAACTGAGACATAATTTGTTTACCGAGAAATAATATACTTCAATTGAGACATATAATTTGTTTATTGATCACTTCAATGTACGTTAATTTATTATTATAAAATAATTAATATGTTAGATAATTATTAATTAAAATAATAATATTTTTTTAATTTATAATTAACTATTATATTAATTATTATATAACAACTTTATATATAAAGACTTTTTTTTTCTCTAAGTATACATATTTATTACTATGTGAAAATACATCATGTTTTTAAACAATACAATTATTTATATAGTTTTATTTTTAAATTTATTTTAAAAATATTTTTTATATATTATATAAAAAATAACATATGCACGTTGTATAAAAAGAGTTAAAAATAAAAATTTATTTATGAAATGTGGATACAATAAAAAAACTAATGTAGAATAGAAGGGAACAATAGTGAAGATAGATGGATACAATATATTATAGAAAATACAAAAATAAAATTATTAAATTTGTAACAACAAAATATTATTTCAATAATATTGAAAGGGATCTAAATATCTGTAGTTTAATATAAACGAAATTTATTATGAAATGATTTATTAATTTTTTATAGTAAAAATATATGAGGTGGTTATTAGAGGTATTATTTTTGTGATACAAGTATTAAGGTGCTATTTTTATTTTTTAAAAGATATTATTAATTACTGAATATTAAATCTTTTCTAGAACATGCACAAGCCTTTATGTTTTTTGTGCTAAACTTGGTTGCAGGTTGTTCAATGAACGTATTTGATTCACGAGGAACTAATTAGAACGTTAGTCAGGATATCGCTCATGTTAATTTTGAAAATTGTGAAAATAGAGTAGGGGCTTATAAGTTAGATATATTGAGGCAATATCTAAGAGATGGTAGCATAAGACCGAGTTTGTACTTCAACGTTTGTTTTTCTTATTAGAAATTTAGGTCGTGCGGTAGACTATTGATTTTTCTCTTAAGTCATAGTTAAGTTATTTTTACCTAAAAATATTGTGTATTATTTTTAATTTTTTCACTTTACTATTTATACGTGATTAAATTTTATTGCTGCTTTATTTAGGTTACTAAATTATAAATTGATAAAACTTAAAAATAGCCTATTTACCTTCTCTAGGCTTATTAAGAACATTTTATAACTTTAAAGAGCCTACATGTGTGTTATTTTTAATTTCCACACTTTACTATTTACACGTGATTAAAGTTTTGGCTATTTTATTTAGGTTAGTAAATTATAAATTGATAAAATTTGAAAATAGCCTATCCACTTCCTCTAGGCTTATTAGGTCCATTTTATAACTTTAAAGAACCTATGGTAGACACACTTAATGATTTTGATTCGTACGGACACACACTCATTAATAGACCTAATTAAAGAAAATGGACCATCTATTAGACCCCGACTCTTTGATAGGCATATTTACCCTTCTTGAAAGGTTCGTATGCAGGCCTATTTAAGACCAGATTAAAATTTATAAGATTCCATTCTTGAAAGTTGGGAACCACATTCCATAACCAAAGATAGTATAACAACTATAAAGACTAGAAAAGAATGGACCAGAAAATAAAAAGAACCCTTAGTAGATCAAATTAAAAAGGGTTAAGTTCTATTTTTATTGCAGTGTCAATGGAAGAGTTTAGTTTCATCTCCAACTGTAAGATTGTAAAAATTACATGGAATATACTTACTCTTACTCATGAGAGAACTTCCTAAGTGAAACAAACTAAACTGAGATTGTTGACATCTTAATTTGACTCTCTTAAAATGAGCAACACTGAAACCTTTAGTCCGTTTTATGCTCACTTTTGTGATGTTACTAATTCTTACTCTACACTTGGTTGGAAAATTCCCCAACCTATACTTCTACACAAACTTCTAAGCTTTTTTATAGGAATTATAAGATGAAGGTAACTGTTGTAGAAGAAAGCAAGAATGTGGACACCTTGAATATTGATGAACTAGTTGGGTCCTTTGAAACATATAAGCTTATTCTTGAGCCACCTAAAAAGAACAAGAACATGGCATTCAAAAGCTCCAAAAAAGTAACTTCTGATAGTGATGATGATTCAGATGATGAATATATTGTTTCATTTGCTTGTGGGCACAAGAAGTACCTTAATACCAAGAACCAATGAAACAACTCACCAAACAAGGGATAGTTGAATTTGTTCAAGGATAGAATGTTAAAGGAACCTAACCTCAGGAGTTTAAATGGTGAGAAATCTAAATGTGCTAGTCCTTATTGTTTTACCTTTAATGGTTTTGGTCATATATCTACAGTGAGCAAATAATAAGAAGAAAGCTAGAAGAGCACTCAATACCACTCTTAGTAATAGAGGGAGTGAACAAAAAAAATAAAATAATTTAGAAGATGGTGAAAATAACTACTATGCCTTCACTGCAAAATCCATTGTACAATAAAACTATTCCTACACTAGCTCGGATGAAGATGATGATGGAGCTAACTCTTCTTTTCTTTAAACTAAATATAATGCATATAGTTTTGAAAAATTATTAAATGATTGTATAGATACTAAGAAAATTTAAATTTGTTTGAGCATATTGATACTCTTGATCTAAGTCTTGCAAGAACACAACAAGAAAACTATACACTTAAAGAAGAACTTATTGATACTAAGGAGAAAATGAAAATCTTAACATTAGGTGCTGTAAAAATGAACAAAGTTTTGAGTTATGGAAAGCCACATAGAGATACACATGATCTTGATTATAAGAATTAGAGCTCCATATTTGCAAAATAAAAAATTACATGTCTAAGGCCCTCTAACTCTATTCCTATTGTTACTACTTATGCACAGAAAAACCATGGAATCTATTATACAAAAAATTGTTAAGTTTGTGCTTGTCTGTCATTGTTGTGGTAAGAAACGTCATATAAGACAAAAATGTAGATTTTTGATGAATTCTCATAATCATCATCCTGCTATACATATTATATCTTTGTTTGGGATAAATGTGAAAAGTATAGCTATGTCCGAGAGCGTGCCTACAAAACCTAAGGTAGTTGAATCTCAACCTAAAGATATAGAGAAACAAACATTAAAGAAAAATTGGGTTAGAAAATATTATTTTCTTCTATTCACTTGACCAACTGTTATTGTTTCACCTAATTTTTGGGAGAATGCTTAAATGACCCAAGGTGAGAAATTTTGTAGAATTGCATCTATTTTATTTTATTTTTTAATTGTTAATTTTTTTAAAAAATAGTACGTAGAATCATTTTTTGGGCAACATGATAATAGATTTATTCAACACTTACAAACATACAACCTTATCTTTAGTAGCTTAACTCGTTTTGATGTTTATTTCATAAATTATTCTACAATTTTGACTTGTGTAGGCACATATATTTTTACATTGATAATCGATATTAACATGAACTTATTCACGCACTCACGAGCATACATGTATGTTATGCTTGAAGTTTATGATTTCTCTTGAAAGATTATAGAACTTCAACTATTCTTGACTTTAAAATTGTGTTGAGTTCAATTTCTTGTTTTCTAAAATTTTACGGGAGACATCTAGTATTGAGACAGCTACTTACTGTGACATGTGAAGCTACCGTAGTAAGGAGAGAATGATATCTTACAGCTAGTGTGAAAGTCATTATGTTAGGTTTATGGCTCGTGCATGTGAAAAAAATAAATTGAAAAGATTATACAAAAAGACACTATGCATATAAAAATGTACTTGTATTCACAAATGTTATAAATAAATTAATAATCATATGTCGCATTTATAAAATAAAAATAAAAATTTTAACTCCTCTCTAATTAGTAGATATATTTTATTTTTGTGAGATTAAAGACTCGATTATAGTTTTACATGATAGTCATATTTTTTCTTTAAGTCTTTCTTGACTGATCATAAATGACTTAAGTAGCATATTTGTGAAGTTCAAAAATATATACTATTTTTAAGTAAGTATCAGTATGTCATTATATGTGTCAAGTGTGCTTGTGTACCTCTTATTCTCTAGTTGTGTGTTTGTTTGTAATTAAATGTTTAATACCTTATGTGGCTCTTTATAAACAAAAACAAAATTAGATTTTAATTTTTTGTTTTATTTATATCTTATCCTCATTTATTAACTACTTAATTGATTTTATATTTAGAGATTCATATGACTTTGGGAGAGTCATTGTGTCAAGGAAAGCTTGCATTGTTTTGTTTTTACATTGCACTTTTACCTTTAGGGTGAGTTTAGCCTCATACCATCTTTGCATAAATAATTCCAATTATTTCTAACATGTGTAATTTCTCCTCATTGTTTTGTACCTTTTGTATGTGAAAAAGGTGGAGTGATTATCATGTTTCATGATGTTATACATGTAGGGAGTGAGATTGCATATAAGGGGAGAATGCTTTGCCTTGCATAATTATATTTTAATTGTGAGCTAGATTGATGTAAATCCATGTACTATATGATTTTTTCTCTCACTTTGTTTATTTTTATGTAAACTAAATCAATGAGACTTCCAAGCTAAGTTGGCATATACCTTGTCTATATGGGTTCATGTATATACAAGCTTGTTGAGTTATAACAAGATGTTTTCACCAGATCATAGGATAGTTTCACTATGTAGTCTGAGACTCAATATATTTTTACTTTATTCCTATAAGTGCCATGTAGTGAGTGAGATTTCTCCTCATTGTTTTGTCCCTTTCGTATGTGAAAAAGGTGGAGTGATTATCATATTTCATGATGTTATACATGTAGGGAGAGAGATTGCATATAAGGGGAGAATTCTTTCCCTTGCATCATTATATTTTAATTGTGAGCTAGATTAATGTAAATGCATACACTATATGATTTTCCCTCACATCTTTTATTTTTATGTAAACTGAATCAATGAGGCTTCCAAGCTAAGTTTTCAAATGCCTTATCTATATGGGTTCAGTTATATACAAGCTTGCCGAGTTACAATGGAGATGTTTTCACCATATCATAGGATAGTTTCACTATGGAGTCTAGGACTCAATGTATTTTTACTTTATTCCTATAAGCGTCATTTAATGAGTGAGATGTTTTGTCACATGAAAATGTCAAAAGAGAAGTTTATAAGGACTATGAGCGTTGGTTATTTTTATGGATCAAACACTTGCATGTAATTCTTCTTTAAGCTCGATATCAAGTCTATAAAGAAAATCTACATAAACGCTTAGATTTTGGATAGTCGTAATTCATGTATATCCTTTATAACTATCACATATAGGTTGCATTCCTTCATTCACTAGCACATATTCACAATATGAATTAAGATAATATGTAATGCATCAAAATCACAATACTCAAATAACTCATATTTAGATACTATTGCATGCAAATTTAATTACATTTAATATACTCTTTTGGTTGAATCAATTTTAATATTATATGATTGATTTATATGCCTATTTAGATAGAAGGATCGATCCCACTAGTAGGTGGATCGATCCCATGCTGAATCAATTTCTAAATAATCCTTAACCGATAGTGTGAAATAGTGTAACTTTAAAAAACATGAGGTATAGAGAGAGGGATTAATCCCCACTCGAGATGGATTGATTCCTTGTTACGTTATCATACTTATTTTTAGAAGAATCTATCTCCCCTATAGTAAGATCGATCCCCTTTAGAGGGATCAATCCCCCTCTTAGAGAGATAGATCCTTTGATGAAAATTGGTTGATTTTGCCTTGTTTTACACATTTTATATTTCCAATCAACTACCAACTTTCTATTATATTTTGTCACATAATATGAGTGACGTTTTCGCATCTAGTTTTTTTTAAATCATCACTTGGCTCTTATAATTTATACACATAATTACAGAGCAATTTTTAAGAGTATAAGGTTTTTACAATTAGTCTCTCTACTTTTTTGCTCTTCTTTATTTTAGTTAAATTTTATTATCTCATCTTACATATTCATATGATTATACTAACAAAGATATGAGCCTATTTGTTTCATCGTGTTTTATTTTTAATTTATACGCTTTACTATTTACAAGTGATTGAATATCTAGTTGTTTTATTTAAGTTACTAAACTATAAATTGATAAAATTTAAAAATAACAATTCATCTCCCTTAAAATTTATTAATAACATTTCAGAACTTTCAAATAAGGTGAAAATAAATTTAAAAAATGATAAAAGTAAAGAGATGTATTTATGATAATAAGTATAAATTACCTATTATGTAAATACATCTCTTTATTTTATTTTTTAAATTCCTGTTTACCTTACTTTTACATATTATCATAAATACATCTCTTTTACTTTTGTTTTTTTTAAAGCTTCTTTATCATTTATGTAAGAAATTAATTTGTTCACTTTACATTATTATTTTTCCCCCTTTTTCGTTTCAATGCATGTTTTTCTACATACTTCTATTTGTTATCCAATTTATTTTATTTCATAAAAAAATATAATTATCAAACACAAATAAACAATTTTAAATATAATTCTCCTTTTTATAAATATATATTATTTTATATATTTATATAATTAGTTAATTTATTATAGTGAAAGTTGTATCAATACTCTCACCATATAATAAAGAATAATATTATATATATATTAAATTATTATTTACATGAGTGAAATAATATACTAAAAAAAATTAATTGTATTATAACATGTGTATTCATGCACAGTGAAAACAAAAATAAAGAAAAGAAATATTTGTAGTTGAAAATGTATTTAATTTTTACATTTAAATTATAAAAAGGAGAAAAACGTCACAGAAGTTTATTAGATTAAATCATTCGTATTATTTAATTTTTTAGATTAAAAATTATGTGATTTAGTCCATTACCATTGTAAAAAGGACAAATTGAGGATAAATTATATTATTTTAATAATGTTTCTATTGATGTATTATTATTTTCTATGAAATAATTAAAGGTAATTAAAACATGAGTATTTAACGATGGTAAAGTCGTAATTAATATGAAAAAATGTAGAAAATATTCTCTTGTTAACGTTTTTTGATTATCACTATTTTTTTAATATTTTATTAAAAATTAAAATTATATGCAAATAACTTTTATTTTATATTTTATTATATTTTATTTTTTCTTAAATTGTATTTTATTAATTATTACTTTTATCATTGTTAAAGACTTATATTTTAATTACTTGAAAGAAAAATAATATAATTTATCATTAATTGACGATTTTTATAAAAATAAGGGATTAAATTACATTAGTTATAATTCCGGGACTAATAATCTAATTTAAGAGACTTCTAAGGTACTTAGTTTTAAAAAAAATGGTTTTTTGTTTTTTAAGAAAAAGTATATCTTTAGATAATTATGTTGTTTGTTAGTTATTCCTTTTGTTTATGGCTTTATGAGTACCACTATATTTTTATATTAATAAACTTTATCTTATGAACAAAATATAAAGAATTTTGGTAACGTTATATCTAAGCAAGAAATAATCTTTTAATTTATAGCACATATGTTGTTAATTTACTTTTATCTAAACATAAAGTAACTGTTTTAATTAATTCCAATCTACTGTTCATTTTTTTTGTTTTTGTTTTATATAGTTATAAATAATTAAAATTTACATTGTTTTGCATGCTTCAATAGAAGTTGATTCTTATAAAAATATAAGAGAAGTTGTATTGGTTAAATAATTTATCTGTTTTTTAATTGGAAAAGAAGGGGAGATTTCATTCATTTTTTTAAAGAGGTCCAAAGTTTTGTTTTGTGTATTTCTTTTTTTTTTTTTTTGGTTTTTTACCCAATTGATTAAATCTTCCAAACCATGTAAAAGTTTATAAGTCCATTAAAATTTTTTCTTCTTAAAAGATTAATTCAATGTGTAAATATACTCGTAATTTTTATAAATCCTATAATAACATTATATTTAATCAACATGAGATACATTACCTTTAGACAACCTATAAAAATATAAAACTTATTGTATGTATAAATAAAATGGTTGTTTTGCCTTGGTTTTTTAGAATTGATAAATTAAAAAAAATTAATCAAATAATTAATTACATATAAAATAATAATATTTATTTGTATATTTATCACAGTATATAACTATTACGTACGCTTCACGTGCAACCAAAAATAGTTATACTTATATAAGAAAGTATTAAAAGCCTTACAATTATATCCGATATTTATTTGTTTTACACTTTTTTTAATAATTTTTTCCATTTTTAATTTTAAATTTTTGATCTATATGTATTTTTATATGTTCATTTCAAAATAATATACTTATATAAAAAAGTGCTTCAACCTTCGTGATTATAGCCCACATTTTATTTTTATATTGTTTTTAAATCTATATGTATTTTTGTACTTTTTAAAAATAATATAAATAAATATTATAATTTCTATTATGACACAATAATATGATCCAATTGGTAACACGATATAAAATAATATGCATAATTGGTAACTGAAATTTCTATGTTTGTGAGTTGTCTTTTCTTTTTTCGTTCTTAATTCACTTATTCATTCACTTTTTAGATCAATAGAGCTTTTTCGTTCTTTCTCTCGACTTCTAAGTCATGATTTGTGATTAAAGCATGAAAATATATATGAAAGCAATAGCAAGCAAATACTGAATGAAAACTTGTCATTGACCATCAATAGTCTTGTGTACATCTATATATTTGGTTATAGTCTTTCTTTAAAAAGATGCATATATATATGCCCCTAATATTTAAGCCTATTAGTTTTTATCCTTAATTTTTTCTTATAATGAGTTTTTTCCTAAGCATATATTTCCTTCCTATAGCATGACCAAATTGCTTTGTTTTTTTAATCATGCATAGTGCTCTTAAAGCTCTACTACATATAATTTGTAAGAACCTCTATTTTAGTTTTTTTTTAATCTTCCTTTATTACACTCAGCACAATTATTTCCAAGCTATTTATGAATCTCTTACTCCTACAACTTTTCTTATTTTTTTTTCATTATCAAATGTTAAATTTAAGTGTTTCTATAAATTTAATTTCTATAATATCATTTTATATTATTTCTACAATATCTCATTATCGAAATTGAAAACTAATAACTCTTCCAAGATGTGCTACATTGCTTATTGGGTATTAGATCAAACTAATTCTACATTGCTTATTGTGTACAAGTTTATGTGGATCTCTTTCTTTGATGATTTGTATGTCTATAATAAACTCTAGAATACACTTTTATTATCTCTTGAGATGAAATCCTAGGTGCTACTTGGATAGAGAGAGGATTTAGGCCATCTTTGGATTATTTGGATCTTTCAAGCCACCAATATTTTCTTATCCTTAATCTCCCCTCTTAGGCCTTTACATCATTCCTTCATTTATTTGAACTTAAATACTAGATTAGCCTAAATCATTATTCCTACTTACCTAGCACACCTTCCATTGATTTTTAATTTTTATTTCTTGAACTTTTCTACCTTGTGATTGTTTATGTTACTATCATGTTTAAAGAAAAATAAAAGGAAAAGAAAAGAATAAAGGAAAAGAAAGAAAACACATGAAAAGGGAAAAAGGAAGAAAATGTAAAAGAAAAAGAAAAAGAGGGATTTTAGCGAATGAATGCTAAGTCATAAATAAAAAATATCTTATGTTTGGAAAAATTTTGAGTGTTTAAATTTTGAGAAGTAAAAGAAAATAACCTTTGTTTAAAGGTTTACTTCTTTTGGTTATAAGTTGGGATCATCTAAAGGTGTGCCTATGCTTAAATTTTTCTTCTCTTCTACCCAAACCTCAATCTAACATTTTTAGCTTTGAAAAACCTATTGATTTCTTCTAAGCTTGGATTTACTTTAGTAGAGATAGGTTAAATGCAGACTTATGAAGTTTGGTACAAGTTGATTTTATATTTCTATTTTCTTGGTCCACATAAGCATATCATACAGAGTAAACAATTTTAGCATAACACACATGGAACATCTCATCAACAATTTAGTTATACCTTTACATGAATGCATCATGGATTGATGGACATGTGGTAATGGAGATCGATTTGTTGATCAAGTTAATGTTTCCAAATATTCTCAAGATCTTTTGCAAGAAATTGGTGGTCTAATGATTAGGGATAGATTTGGAAGATCAAATTAGGTGCAAGGATTACTTTAGGGATAAATTGTTGTTTGAATTAATTGTGGGCTTTTTATGTTTCATTTATCATAAGTCTTTTTTTTATCCTTTATTTTTAAGCATGGATTAGGCTCAATCCACCACTAAATAAGCCCATTAGTCTTTAATCTCTTAAACTTGCTCCTAGGGTTTTTCTTTAGGCTTGAATTTGTGTCTAGGGTTTTCACGAGGATATGTTGTTATAAAAACACAGTAGCTATGTAATTTGGAGGTAGACCATATATCATTAATAAAAGTTTATTTCAAAAGCTTCTTGCTTTGCCTCCTTTGTTCTAGATTGAATGCTTGAATTCGACTTATCAAAGAGAGTGATCATCCTTTGTGGTATCTCAAGGTTCTTGTTTTAAAAACTTTGTTTCCTTAGGGTTCTAATTTGATCATAAACTAGGTTAGAGTTTTAAGGGCTTTGTTTTCTTAGGGTTCTAATCTAATCATCTTCAACACGTTCCTAACAAATTGATTGTTCTTATTCCTTTGAGTTTGTGAGTTTCTAGGATTCTTCACCTAGAGGTTCTGCACCATTTCGTATAAGAGCTTTGGTTGCTGAAAAATGGTTATATGTCAATATATATCTTTGTTTGTGTTCTTGATTTCAAAAAAAGAAATTTCATCTTGTTCTTGTTTCGGTCTTTTTTTGCATTTTCTTGATTCAGAAAAAAATCTATCCTTCAAGTCTTTTAGTTTTCTTTCAATTTCATTTTCATTGTTTTCATCTTTGGATTTCATTTTTTAGTTTCCTTTGAGTCCTTGATTTCAAAAAAAAAATCCATCATTCAAGTCTTGTATTTTCTTTCAATTTCTTTATCATTGTTTTTGTCTTTGGATTTCATTTCATAGTTCTTTTTTAATTCTTTGTATCTGTTTTTGTTCTTTATTTATGTGTTCACAGTTTGAAAAAAATTGATAAATCATAGTTGCAACTTTAAACGGCCATAACTTTTGTTCTCAAATTTTTTGACCCAAATTGTATCGTTTACACCATATACCAAGGGGTTAATGTTTTGTTGCATATTTCTGGGTTGTTTTTGTATTTTGTTCATTAGGGGGTTTGAATTTGTTTTTGTGTATTTTTTATTCATAGCAGCAGTAGCAGCAAAAAAAAAAAAGAAAATGAGAACAAAGTAGCAAATTGTTCAAGAATCTATTTTCTATTTTTTTGGTAAGTTTTCTTGTTTTTGTTGAAATTAGTTTTTCATTATTTTGTTATAGTTTCCGTATATTTAATTCTAGAGAATCATCAAACTTACTATCCAAGTATGATTTATAAAAAAAACAAGAATCATATTTTGTTCAAGATTCTTTCTTTTTGTCCTCAATTAAGTTTTTTTAAAATTTTGATTTTCAAGATCTTCAAAAGATTCTTCTTTTTTAGAGTCCTCTTTGGAATTTCTTTCTATCAACCTTTACCTTTAAGAGTACAAAAGGGGACTGGCTTGAACTTTGAGTGGTAAATGGGAAGAGAAATAAAAAAGGGTCAAAATAGTGTGAAAAAATGAGTGATAACAATATGATTTGAGAGCAAACACATGAGAGAGAGTGTGAAGAACACCACCTTTTATTTTCATTTTGTTTCATAGGTCAACTTCAAATTCTTCATCCAAGTTGTTAATGACCAATTTAAGAGGCTAAATGTAGGGTTGGATGGTTTAGAATCCTTTTCCAGTTCTGAGTCACATAGAAGTCATAAGTTTGATGAAGAAGAAGCCAATATTAATATGGAGGAGAGAGAAAGTTATAAATGATATAACAAGGTTGACTCCAAAAGAGATAGCAATATGGGTAGTATAGAGATGAAAATTTTGCCTTTTCAAGGAAAGAATGATCTTGAGTTATACTTGGAGTGGGAAAGAAAGGTTGAACATGTATTTGATTGTCATAATTACTCCAAGGAGAATAAAGTAAAGCTAACAACCATAGAATTTATAGATTATGCTGATTTATGGTGGTCAATAGGTGAAGGAATGGTGAGAGGCCCATTCGATCATGGGAAGAGATGAAATTGGTGATGCATAAGGGGTTTATACCTAGCCATTACTATAGATATTTATATAGAAAGTTGCATGGGTTGGTTCAAGGTTCTATGAGTGTAGAAGATTATTATAAGGAGATCGAAATTTCCATGATTAGAGCAAACATAGAAGAAGATAGAGAAACAACAATGGCTAGATTCATTGCTGAATTAAACAGAAAAATTATTGATATGGTTGAATTGCAACATTACCTAGATGGAAGAACTACTACACAAAGCCATTTAAGTGGATAAGAAAATTAAGTCAAAAAGGTTCAGATCTGGTTCGTCCTCTAATTCTCCATGGAAATCAAATTGAAGGGACAATAAAGCTTCCTTTAGAACAAAAGGTGAAGAAAAGTCAAAAAATTTAGTTGTTGTTCCTAGAGGTGAACCCGAAACTAAGTCATGTGATATTAAGTGTTTTGGGTTCCAAATATTTGGAAATACTACTTCTGAATTCCCAAACAAAAGGGTTATGGATGTACGAGCAAATGGAGAAATCGAAAGTGCTAGTTCAAGTGATGATGAAATGCCACCATTGGAGGATTTTTTTTGTTGTTGAAATGGAAAGACCTATGAATGGGTAATTACTTGTCACAAGGAGAGTTCTAAATATACAACCTAAGAATGAAGGAGATGAGGAGAAAAGTGAGCATATTTTTCACATAAGATCCCTTGTGAAGGATGAGGTATGTAAGGTTATTATTAACAGTGGGAACTACACTAATGTTGCTAGTATTTTATTGGTAGAAAAGTTGAATTTGTAGGGGCAAAAGCAATCCAAATTGTACAAGCTACGATAGCTGAATGATTGTGGAGAAGTGAATGTCAAAAAATAAGTTTGGGTTCCTTTTCCGATTGAAAAGTATGAGGATGAGGTTCTTTGTGTATTGGCACTGATGTATGCTGCTCATATTTTACTTGGATGACCATGGCAGTTCAATAGGAGGGTGTCATATGATGGTTACAAAAATCATTATTCTTATGACATTAATAACTAAAAAGTTTTATTAGCCCCTCTCAAACCTTTACAATCTTATGAGCACCAGATTAGGAGAACAAAAGAGTACAAAAGAGAGAAAGTGAGTACAAAAAAGAGAAAAGTGATCACAAAAAAGAGAAAAGTGCATTGGCTGAAAAACATGATATTAAGAGTACAATTATGGCATGACAACAAGTACTTGTACTTATGTACAATGATGTTTATCTTTCTACTAATGCTCTTAACTTATCTTTGCCTAGTGTTGTTGTATCTTTATTACGGGACCTTGAGAATATACTTCCTAAAGAGATTCCCTATGGATTACCTCATTTGAAAGAAATTGAGCATCAAATGGACTTCACACAAGGATCCGTGATACCAAATCAACTTGCTTACAGAGCTAAGATTCGAGGATGAATATTTTTGAAGATGAGTGGAATAATGGAGATTGATGTGCTGATCAAGTTGATATTCCCAAATATTCTCAATATCTTTTGCAAGAAATTGGCAGTCAAATGTTTAGGGATAGATTTGGAAGATCAAGTTGGGTGCAAGGATTACTTTAGGGAAAATTGTTGTTTTAATTAATTGTGGGTTTTTCATATTTCATATATCATAAGTCTTTTTTTTATCTTTTATTTTTAAGGATGGATTAGGCTTAATCCACCACTAAATAAGCCCATTAGTCTTTAGTCTCTTGAATTTGTGCCTAGGGTTTTTCTTTAGGCTTGAATTTGCATCTAGGGTTTTCACGCGGGTATGTTGTTATAAAAACGCAACAGCTATATAATTTGGAGGTATGATGAGTGCTCAAAAAGCACTAAAATAACCATGATTTTATGCACATTAATTGATTAAAAATATATATATTTATATGTTTTATCATATATTTATATAAATTTGTCTTTTTCGAAATCACGGGTATTTTTATTGTTTTTCAAGAATTTTGGCCTAAAAACGCAATGTAAAGACTCAAAGAAGAATACTTGAAGCAATACATCACAAATAAATTAATAAATAAGTGGGAAAAGGTCAACAAACATGGAAAAATTGGACAAAATGGGTCGAAAAGGTCAAAAATGTCAAAAGATGGAAAATCGCGCGCCGCAGCCCAGCCAGCGCCCCAGCGCCCAGCCGCGCGCGCCCGCGCGCGTTCATTCCTCCTTCCGCGCGCGCCGCAGCGCGCGGGCACTGTTCACGCGCGCCGAGCTGCGCGCAGCGCCCAGCAGCCGCCCAGCCGCGCGCCCAACGCGTTTTTGCCCCATTTTCCACGTGCAGCCGCCCCCATGACGTCATGCTGACGTCATTGATGACCTCAGCATGTCCATTACACGTTTTTTAATTTTTTAATATTTTTTTTAACATTTTTTTACTCATTTTTTCTCTCCATCCTCACCTATAAATACCCCCCTTCCATTCACTTCAAAGCACACCTCAAAACCACACTTCTCTCTTCTTTCTTTCTCTCATTTCTTAGTTTTTGAGTTTTTCTTAGTTTCTTTCTTAGTTTCTAAGCTTTTCTTAGTTTTTCTCTTAGTTTTTAGTTCAATTCTCTTAGGTTTAGAGTTCTTCTCTTTTTGAGAGGAACTTGTAATGTTTTTGTAATAATTTAGATTTTTGATTCAATAAATGGAAGTGCAAATTCCGCTTGGAGGTTTTCTAGCAACGGGAATAGCGTCGAAGTTCTGTAAGGATTTTATTTTCTTTACAGTTATTTTTATGCTTTATTCTTACATGTTATATTTAATTTGTGTGTGATTAAATTTAACTGTGCTAGCTGTTTATAATCATGATATAATAATAACGTTGTTATGCTTGCAAAATATTAAATAGGTGAAAATTTCTAAAATGAATTGATTTTATTTTTATTCAAGATTTTATATTAAGGATGTTAGAGAGAAATATATTATTTTTCATTACAAACTTAAATCTGAAGATTAGACTTTAAGGTTTAGTTATCCAGTCTAATTTAGAGTAGTGCTCTTTTATTTGTTGGTACAATCCCCGGTAGTTAGAGTGAAGCTCTATTTCAAAAGTTTTTATAAGAATTATTATGTGAAAATGTATTGACAACATGTTTTCAATAGTGGTTTTAAAACTTGAAAGTTAGTACTCGGATAACTAAATTCTTAAGTTTAATTTGGACACCTTGAATAAAGTTTAAATCGTCTAACTCACCAAAGGTGGCATTTAAATGGTTCATTTTCAATCTCTTAGAAAAAGGAATTAATTTAATTAACCAAATTAGTTATCAACCCCACCCATAGGTGTTAATTGATTTGTTTAGTTAACAAAGAATATCTAACCCCACCAAAGGTGGTATTCATACAAAAAGAGAGAATCAATAAAATATCAATTTATATCATTAATAACCTAGATAATATGAGCAAGCATAATTAATTTAGTTATTATATCCATAAATACTCCACTAATATAAATGATAAAATTTGCATGAATATTTATTGAATCTGTAATTATATTTATTTGTAGATAAATATTTATTGAATTTGTATCTATGTTTATTTTTACGTTTTTAGATTATATTTAATTAATCTGTATATATGTTTATTTTATGTTATTAGATTAGGAACACAAAAACCAAACTATCGTGACAGGATGTTTAGGATTTAATTTCGTTTTTAAAAGTTTGAATAATAAATTAAAAACCACATACATTCCTTCCTTAGATCGACCTTGGGAGTATACTTATCATTTTCTACGAAATGATTCGTGCACTTGCGAGAGTTTTACAAATATTAAAACCAAAGTATTTGCGAGAATTGGCGATGCCGGTTTTCGTTCATCAAGGTAGACCACATGTAATTAATAAAATTTTATTTCAAAAAGCTTATTGCTTTGCCTTCTTGTGTTCTTGATTGAATGCTTGAATTTGAATTATCAAAGGGAGTGATCATCCTTTGTGGCGTCTTAAGGTTAGGGTTTTAAGGACTTTGTTTCCTTAGGGTTCTAATCCAATAATCTTCAATATGTTCCTGGCAAATTGATTGTTCATATTCCTTTGAGTTTATGAGTTCCTAGTGTTCTTCGCCTAGAGGGTCTTCATCATTTGGATATTTATGTTGATTGTAATGACTATTCATTAAGGATGCTTTGATTTGTTCAACATGCTTTGGTTGCTTCCCTTTTTTATATTTCTTATTGTCTTTTATGTGTAGATGCTTTTGTGTTGGGAGTTTTGAGAGTAAGATATATAACACGTTTATTACCTTATATTAGGGGTGAACAACGGATCAAAATTGCATGTTTTTGGCCAATATGAATTTGATCCAAACGGATTTGAAGATTTTCAATCTGAATCCGATCCGATGATATATTCAATCAGAACCAATGTGAATCCAAACAAATCAAATTTTTTCATATCTAATAAGGTGAGAATGATATTGGACTTTATTTATAAATTAATATCATATATAAAACCAACATATACAAATTTAAATTTCAAATTGATATGTTTGTAACACACAAAATTTTTAAGTGAAAACGACCTAGACCATAATCATAACCTAAAACAAAAGCCATCGTTCTATCAGATCACCTAACCTATTAACTATGAAAATTTAATGTTCATGTATAAACTTGATCTTATACTACCCTTTTAAGGATAATTCTCTTATGGGGGTTAATTCTAAACAAAGCTTTGATCAACTCTTTACAAATCAAACACGTTTATGGAAATCAGATCCTTTTATGGATCAACCTGTAAACATGATTAGCAGAAAAAAAAACAGAAATGTATGTATATGTTCTAGATGGATTTCAATAAGAAACAAATCTTAACCCTAATTCAAAACATAGATCAACAAGTACAGAACTAAGATTGCTAGAACAAAAAATAAGCCTATAATTTAGGTAGAGATTTATGAATCAAATAGCAATTAAGAATACATAGAATTGAATTTGACTAGAATAGTTATAAAGTTATGAAGCACAAAAAGACGACAATGGTTATCAAAATATTATATTTTCTTTCTATAAAAAATAAGCTAAGGTTTTCACATATATAGAGTTTTGAAATCCTAAACCTAGATCTCTATGGAAAAGATTAGAATACCCTCTTTAGGTTTTAAAGCACTTAATTAAAATAAGAATATTAGGTAATTTCATAAAGGGATCAAGTTAAAAAGGATTTTTTAATCACGTTAACTACTCATTAGATTGATCGAGTCCAATGAACGATTGATCGAGGTACGTTAAAAATTTGAGCCAAGAGTACTAGATTGAAATCTAATCGATCTAGTAAATGCAACAACAACTACCTAGGAGAGACTCGATAGGAGTTGATTGAGGCTCGATTGATCAACAACCTCGATCGATTGACTAACACAACTTTTAGTACACAAAGTAATTTTAAGTGTTATGAACATGTGCTAGTGAATGCATGAGTAGAACACTATTAGTAATAGCTAGGAAAGATATACCTAAAAATGATTATCTAGAGCTTGAGTGTTTCTTTAGCTTATCTTGATTAGCTTGATAATGACCCTAAAATCTAATTTACAAATAAACGTTTTGTCTATGAAAATCATTAATACTCATAATTTATTTCAAAATATAAATCAAGCACCTTAAAAAAAGTATGGGTTCATGAAAATATTTGGCTCCTACTCCTTTGCACTTCAATTGTTAGGAAAATTGAAATGTATATTATATAATTTGATTAAAATAGATTTCACATAGTGCTTTGAAGAGGAAGAAAACAACCTATCATTAAGTTGGCGTTTGGTTCACTGAATGGAATCGGAATTGGAATCGGAATGATAATGAAAACAATTTTATTTGGTTTGACCATTGGAATCAAAGAAGGAATCATTATTATAGTGTTTGGTTTACAACTAGAATGGAATATAAAACACTATATATTACCTTAGTACCCCTATATTCAGTAAAGTTTAAATAATATCATTTAATTATTATTTTTTGGTGAGACAAAATACATTATTGAAATTATTATTTTTCTAAATAATTATTACTTAAAAAGAAAATATATTATTAAAATTATTATTTTTCTAAATAGGGTTTAGGGTTTTGAGTTTTACGATTTGAGGATTTAGGATTTAGGGATTTGGGATTTGGGATTTGGGGTTTAGGGTTATATTTGTGGGTTAAGGTTTAGGGTTAAAATTATTATTTTTCTAAATAGGGTTTAGGGTTTCAGGATTTGGGATTTGGGATTTAGGATTTACAGTTTAGGGTTTTAGGATTTAGGATTTGGGTTTTAGGGTTTATGGTTTTAGGATTTGGGATTTAGGATTTGGGATTTGGGATTTAGGATTTGGGATTTGGGGTTTAGGGTTATATTTGTGGGTTATGGTTTATGATTAAAATTATTATTTTGCTAAATATGGTTTTGGGATTTGGGATTTAGACTTTAGGATTATATTTTTGGGTTAAGGTTTATGGTTAAAATTATTATTTTTCTAATGCGGTTTTGGATTTTGGGATTTGGGATTTGGAATTTAGGATTTAGGATTTTTAGATTTAGGGTTTGGGGTTTAGGGATTTGGGATTTAGGCTTTAGGGTTATATTTGGGGTTGGGATAAAATTGGAAAAAAAATTGTGATGTGAATGAAATCAAGATTCCTTAAGGGGAGAGAAGGAATTATGATTCCTTCTCTTTTAGGAATCGATTCCATTCTATTCCCATTTTTTAGTCCAACCAAACACAAAAATAAAAGGACTTAATTCTGATTACATTCTATTTCATCCAACCAAACATAGTATAAGTGTCGTTAACAATTCCTTTTCAAACGAAACCCTTTCTGTAGAATGGAAACCTACTCATACTAATCCAAACCATTTCTAAACATTGAGTGAAATCATGTGACACCATTGTTACCTAGCGGATAAACCACCAAAACTTATCCTCTTTGTTGTCTTCATGGTTGAAGGTAGGATAACATTTTTTTTGTGATTTTATGTTTCTTCCATCGTGTATGTCATTTTCTTCTCTCTTTAACATATTATTTATTTGTATTTTAGGTTAAATTCACAATAGTTGATTGGGATGGTCACATTCCAATGTATCTGTCCAAGCTCATTCCTAGAATGGGTATTGTGGACTTCTGTGTATTTATAAAGACATGAGTGTGAGACACCCTACCATTGAGATATCTCTCTTTACCTCACCCATATATGCCCTCGTAAACTCTTAATTGGATATCTAGGGTTTTAAGATTAGTCAATATAGGTTATGGTTAAATTCCATGTTTCTAAATTATAATACTACCAACCTATTTTTATATAAGGGAAATATGTGTTCGCACCAGGCTATGTGTTAGAACGTGGAAACCTATCCCCTTTGAGTGAATATGTATATCCCTAAGGCCTTTTTTTGCTTCCCTTGGGCACTCTACATTAGTGAAGCATTGACCTTTTTCAGCCCTTACTCAATTTTATTATGTGTTACCTCAAACTTTCAAATCTAAATCTTCATAGGCTTTGAAGAGGAAAGTTTTCCTACTCCAGGTTTTGAAATAAACGTTTTGGAAGATGATTATTCCTTTTTATCTTAACTATAAAGAGTGCGGTCTCTACATTGTTTGATGATGGATTTCCAAGGTATTTGAGAGTATATTGCAGAGTCTAGATAAGCTTTAGGGTTTTACTAAGATTAAATACGCATTCCTATATCTCCTTTTGGTTTTTGCCATATGATAAGTCATCTGAGGGTTTTATAAATGATGTATTTGTTGGGGTTTTTTCTGGGCCACCTGGGACCATGTGTAATTGGTTTTGAGGAGGAAAGTAGCTTTGGTTTTGAGGCTATATATATAGTCGTAATGAATTGAGGGAGGATATAACAAATTATATGAAATCAGCTTCCCTTACCTTTGTCTTCTTCTTCCCCAACCTATGAGATATTCTGTTTATATCAATGGTATCAAAATCGGTTCTAGCCATGTACTATCGGAATTGATCCAACACATAGATCTTTGATGAGGAATATGATTCCTTCGCGCGATCTGAGTTTGATTCAAAGCGATTCAACGCCATCCTATAGGCATTGCAAGCTGAGGTGATAGCTCTTCGCGCAACTCGCAGCTCACCACTGGTAACCTCTCTTGGAAATTAGAGGAGTAGATCATTTGAAACCTTCGAGAAATTGGAAGCTTCATCCACGGATTCCTTCACCTTTGATACCTGTTCGAAGAAAGCTTCAAGAAATCCCCAAACTATATAGAACCTATTACTTCCTGGATTTTACAGAGATGCAACAAAGGACACCAGGCTTAATCTCTGTGGATCGCCAGCGCTTGGGCTTCCAGAAGTGGCCCAAGAGCCAGCCCAAAAAGCCAGCCTACCCCGTAAGGAAAACCTCTCTCCATTAGCGTAACTACCTCACAATGGGCTTGGATTCAGCCCATCACCTGGCCCTAAAACCCTTGCCCATGAAAGAGACTAGATCCCTATCATCTACACCTTCTCTTCGTCTAGAAACTCTCTGAAAATAATTAGAGCAATGGATCAATCAAACACCCGAGAGACTCACGAGCAACGACAAGAAAGATTATGTCATTATTGTGGTGACAGAGTTGTTATAGGCCATCGCTGACCAAGACCCAAACCTCTTCACGTTGATGAAGGTTCAATCAGAGAACCCCAAGACAGTCATATGAGGAAGCTTCATTGAGCTAATAAACTCTATGAATGCACTCCTTTACCAATTTCTACCAATCAGATGGGTATTCTCCTGAAAAAGGTTCCCTTAGTTACTCTAAAAATAGTGATGAATCTACGAAGCTTGAGGTTAGATAATCGAATTCATACTAATAATGTAAAAGTTGTGTATGAGTCATATTATGTCCCTGATTCTATTAACCTGGTGATATTGTATGAGTAGTACCTCTGGCATCGATGGTACCATAAAAGTAATATTACTCATAAACGATATAGTTGCACATCGGTTATAACTCTAGTTTTCCCTTGATCTGCTCTACGATCATGTTAACAAGCTGGCTAGGGTTTCAAATCTCAAAGGTAGAAGTAGAGACTGAAGCGACCCTTTCTATCCATACCCTATTCCAAAGGTTAAAGTCAAAGGTCCTTCTATTCGATCAGAAATAAAGAGGTGAGAAGCATCAACAACCATCGACCATTCAAAGGTTTGATGGGTAGATCCATCTGATTTGTAACAAGCTACACATTCTAAAATGTTATGAGAGCTTTCAGATAGCATTTAAAGGTAAAGGTTATCTACTTTTGTGCATGGGTACATTTGAAGATATTGGAAATCTATGCCTCAAAACAGGATCAGCTTCTTTTAGAGTTACTCAACCTAGCCATCCACCTAATTCTTGAGTTCTAAATTCTTTGGCTGAGCTGAATCCTCCATATCTCAATCAAGAAACTTTTGAAGATGATGAGATTTTGGTCCTGAAGTTTACAGAGGCACTTCCTAATGAATTAGGAGTTTTAGCCATGGTTTCTGAAGGAATTTTGAGTGACAAGCTGAAATATTCCTTCAAGAGTACTCAAGCTCATAATGGTGAGAAGAAGAATAGGGCAGTCACACAGTTTGAACCTGCTGATGCTAGAAGAAGATTTCTATGTTGGGAGGAACCTACTGGTAAGGCTACCTTTGAAGAATATATGGGGTGAGTCGTTCAAACTGGTAGCAATTTTCCACCTGCCAATGTCCGAAGAGAAAACAAATGGACATGTCAAGATAGTTTCATATCAGGAGTCATCCATTGTGTTGAATTATTTTTTTGATAGGGGAACTGGATTGTTAGATTACATTAAAGGTCAGACATCTTATGGGGCTGAGGCTAGGGTATCCTATCGAGCAGGTAAGGCAAACCATTGGAATTTTTCACTACCGATTGATATCAAGACCCGAGAACGGTTCAAAGAATATTTTGTTGTGCCATATCCTTTGCCAAAAATGGATGTGATTGCTATCCCTGAATTGGTTGTGGAAGCCATGGAGAGTTATGGGTTGGCTACATACTGTGACATAACTTTACAGTATAACGAGCAGCACTCTACAGTTTCCAATAGAAAAAGGGTTACCATTGTTGTAGCCCATAAACTTGCAAACCAAAGGTTTGGTAATCTGGAAACTATGGAGTGGCAAACACATTTGAGGTTGAATGAGGAAATGGCAACGTGGAAGAGCTATCTAGCCATTGATAATTTGTTTCCTAAATGGAAAATAGGGACGAAATAGCAAGACTATCCAATTGTAACTGTTCAAGCCAAAGACTTGAAGTTGGAGCTTGAGCAGCCCCTATTTCTGTTAAAAGGTTCCTCTAGAGAAGGACAATGGGTCATCCTTGCTACATTTTGTTATGGATCGAATAATACTGACAAGAGTTTCTTATTACAAGCAAATTTTGAAACTCTTGACATGGTGGAATTTTTTGGCTGCTCAATTGTTAGAAACGATCCTGTAGAGACTAAAAGTGCTATTTGTAGTTGGATAAAGGGTAATGTGGTGTCAATTGTTGTGGTGTAGTCTATTAAGGAACAAGTTTTTAAGATTAGGCAGGGATGTGAAGTAGTAATTACCACCCTTGGGCAATTTATTAATTGCTATAAACATAGATGTTGTGTTCTCGACCAATGTAATTACATTGTTCTTGATAAGGTTGATGGAATGATTGATATTGGTTCTAAGTCATGGGTTGTAGGTGTTTTGGATGCCATGCCTTACAGAATTTTTAACCTTGAGAATGAGGACAAGGCTGCTAAAAAATTGGTCTAGCCTATGGTCTTACATAAAAAGGGCCAGTATTGCATGTTCAGGTCACCTTTGTTTAAGCCAAGAGATGTTAAGGTATATGCTAGATTGTGTACATGATCTAAGTTTGTAAATGCAGTAGGAGTGAATGAAAACGTATCTTCTCTATTGCTTGAATTACCATCCATCATAGAGGCATTTAGAATGGTGCCTGCTATTGATGATATAGCCATTGGGGATATTTAGGAGCCTGAGATCGATGTAAATGCATATCCACTTATTGGAGGGTTGTTGGACTTACTGATAGAAACTGTAATACTAGAGTCTCTAAGGAGTGGTACAAAACAATTGCATAAAGACATTAAGTAACCAGCATGGAAGCCATATAATGTAGAAGGATTCCCTGAGTTGTTAGTACCCTTGATAGGATCAAATGGAGATCAAAAAGAAGTTTTATCATTTCACCTTAGTGCTAAGAATTTTGAATAGAATGCGGATAAACAAGTAGTGAAGTTCTTTCCAACCTTGAGCAGTTTGGTATGGATGCGCTATCAGGTGGGTTTCGGTAGTGAACCTCCCTTCAAAGGATCTTACCAAGTATCAGTGATCTCGGAAATCAAAGGGGTGAAGGTGTGCAACGATAGCTAATGGAAGAGCATCCAGCTGAAAGAAAAATAATATCAAGTGGGCATGACCTTAGCATCAAGGCAACCATCCATTGCACTATAGACTTGCTCCAAATTCAATTCAAGGCTACTTTTTGCACCTATCCCAAGGCACAGACAGTGATCATACCAACTCATACCTCCACTATATCCTTCAGGACAAGGATTTTAAAAGGGAATTGGAATGATACGGGCATAATTTACTCGAAGCTATTGAGCGCTTGGGTATAGGCAGACATAGGCGTGATTAGGGGGAACATTAGAATTCTGTTAGGAATGCCAGAATCTGTTCGCAAGCTTCTTGTATACCCTACATATATGAGGCTATATATATAACCGTAGTGAATTGAGGGAGGATATAACAAATTATATGAAATCAGCTTCCCTTACCTATGTCTTCTTCTTCCCCAACCTCTGAGAAATTCTGTTTGTATCATATTCCAATTCTAAGCATAAAAACTTTGAGTAAATAATTAACAGAGATCACACATCATGAACCTTTGCCAAAAATAAAATGCTATTTCAGCAAGACAATATCACAATTATAAAATAGCATCATGAAACTAAGTCTAAATGAGGAAATAAATCACCTTAACGGCGAGAAGCCTAAGCACAAAAGCACTTCCTTTCTCTACTTCATACTCAAAATGAATCGTACCACCATCAACCTCACAAACCATTGAAGGATTTTGCAAATGTTTGTTAAGAGCACGTACTGGTCGACATTCAACTATTAAATCCACAAGAAAACTTCCAACAAATTATTCAAATTATCCAAAACAAACGATACTATATAAACAACGATAGTAACTATAGTGCCTAAACGAATAACATTACACAAATGAAAATGATTGAAGATCAACAAAAGTAAATAGTCTAATAAATTATTATTTATAAAGTATTTTTATACTAATTTTATACCATCCTTAGCGAGCGTGAGTAGCTCGTTTAGCAACAGCGCGATTGGATTTGGAAGAAAAGTAAGTTGACTTAAGGACAAAGAGCTAGCGATACATGTTTATTAAGGAGATACTTACGATATCATCATATGAGGATACAAAGAAAGGATTCTGATCATCAACGCTATTATACCCTTCATTTTCATGAGACTTGGGAGACGAAGGCCGTGACCCCATGGGAAAGCATCACCCTAACAGGAAAATAGGACTGAGTTAAGTATGAGAATTGATAGGCAGAACTTAGAAAATAGAAATCGATAATTAAGGTTTTTCGTTTATATATATATATATATATTTAAATAATATATTAAATATATTGGATTTAAATATTTTTAATATTTGAATTCTTTCTGATTTTATGAATTTATCAGATATTTTGTTCGATCTTAAGTATATTTACTTTTATTTTTTAAATGAATAAATTTATTTTAATTTATACCGAGTTTTGTTTAACAAATTAATCGAAAGGCTTATTAAAGGTGAGAAGGCAAAAGCTTTAATTCATTTTGTTAACAGCTAAATGGAGAGAAGCCAAAAAGGTTAGCGGTGAGTGCTATATATATATATACCGCATCTCACAAACTTCAAAAATAGAGATTGACGTACCCACACCGCAAAAAGAAAAAAAAATGTGTTTGGTGCATATGTGATTTGGTAATATAGGCTATTCATATATGTCTTGTCATTGTAATACAAATCTTCTTTTTTATATATTCTCTTATTCATGTAACAAAGCTTATTAGATATATAATAAAGCTTATGAGACATATTATATATGTTTTTTTTATCCGTAGTAAGTGAGATATTTTTTATATCTTTGTAACATATAAGTATTACATTTAATTTTCATGATTTTATGTTAAAATATTATTTTATATATTTTTTTATTTATTAAAGCATGCTATTTTACCGTACAAGAAAATTTTGGTTCTAAATAATTATTTTTTTGTTGGAGAAAACTACTTTTATTGACAAATTTTGCTAAGGTAAAAGTTTTTCCTACAATGTTTTGTCGAGAAATATATTTTCTCAAGTACACTTTCTACGATAAATATTTTGTTAAAAAAATAATTTTTTCAATAAATTTTTTGTCAAGAAGAATATGATCTTTGACAAATATTTTATCGAGAAAACTTCTTTTTTCAATAAACATTGACTTTATCAAGAAAAACTTTTCTACGACAAAAGTATTAGGACGACTATCATGACAAAATAATTTGTTGAGAAAAAGTTGTAGGCAAGAAATATAGGTGCTTTCTTGACAAAGTAGTTTATCATTGAAAATAATTTCTCTTGTAGTGGTTTCAATTTTTTCTATTTAAACAACCTAATGTCTTTTATTTTGTTTAACGACAAGAGATCAATCTTTTCATTATAAGCTTTCACTTTCTTAAATTGTTTTGCAAAAAAAGATCATATTTTTTAGCTTATTCCTTTAATTAATTTATCAAACATTGATAGATGCGTTTGATTCATCAATAAGCTTAATTAATTTCTGATATTTTGATAAAATGCTTATATAGCTTCTTCTCTACTTTGTTCTTGAATTATTGGATCAAATAATTATGTTTGTAATATCATAATTATTTGGTTTGATTGTTTATCTTTAAAGAAACTATATTTATTAAACTTGTGTTTAACTTCTTATTATAAGGTTGTTAGATGTTTTAATATTAACCATTCTTGAATATTCTAATTTGGATTATTTATTGTGGAATCTGCTCCAAGATGCACCTTGCACTTGTCTTATTGTGCTAACGTTTCAGGTATTGGTTCAACAAGTTCGATTACTTGTGTAACTCAAGTTATCAGAACATTGGTCTAGATTCGAACACTGTTCTGGTGAAGATTGTGAAGAAAAGAAGCGACCTTTATGTGGATTACTTTGGAACATTATATTAGAGGATATGTGAAGTCTTGGTCTTGTAATTGGTCTTATTTTTATAGTGGATAGTTAAGTGGTCTAGTAGACCGGTTATTTTTCATTTAGGTCATTATTGTGGCCTAGGTTGTTTTCACTTAAAAATCTCGAGTGTCAATTTCTATTTTTTTGTATTATTTTATTCATATACGATTACATGTCTAACTATACGTGAAATTTTAATTTGACATATTTTTATTAATTACCTATTCACCATTCTAATTAATTATATCTGTAACTTAAAAACATTCTTTTGGTATAAATTGGATCACCAAATACACTTAGTATTACCTAAGACCATGTTATGGATAGTTTGAGAGAGGGTTCGTCTACTACCAATGCTCCTTCTTTAATGGGTCTAACTACCTATATTGGAAGGCTCATATGAGAGCCTTTCTACAATCTATAATTAAGAGTATATAGAATTCTGTTATTTATGCTTGGAATCTACCTACGGTTGCCAAAGAAATTTTTGCTACTCTTATATAGGAATAAATGGACTACTAAAAATAAAACTGCTAGTAATTGGAATGAAAAAGGTATTAATAATATCTTTAGTGTTGTATTTGCTGAAGAGTTCCATTGTATCCCTCATGTTGATACTACTAAGCATGCTTAGAATATTTTAGAGCTTTCCCATGAGGGCACCACACAAGTGAAATGAACTAAACTTTGTATGCTTGGTACTCAATTTGAAAACCTTAGAATGAAAGAATGTGAGACCTTTTTGAATTCTATGCTAAATTATGTGATATTACAAACACCTTTGCCAACTTTGGAGAGAAATTTGATGATTTCAGGATAGTTTGAAAGATTCTTTGCTCATTACCAAATCGTTTCCATAAAAAAATCATTTCTTTTGATGAAAGTAAGTATGTGTACACCATCAAAATAGAGGAACTTATTGGCTCACTTAAACCTTTGAGATGACCTTTCAAACACATCCAAAGAAAAAAGGTACTACTTTCAAAACTTCCATGACTGCTAATGGTGAGAATGACACTGATGAGGATGATGAAGAGTTGAAACTCTTGGGCAAAAGATTTAAGAAGCTCTTACCAAAATAATTCAGAGTAATTGGCAACGAAACCATTCAAGGGATCAGAATCCAAGAGAACTCTAACTTATGAGTTCAGATGGTAAGAAAACTAAATGAAACTAAATGAAAAACTTAAATCCTTTGAAATAAGAGATAAAATGATAAGTTACTTGTAGAAGTAACTAAACTAAATGACAAACTTAACTCCTTTGAAATAAGTTCTTCAATTATAGAAAAAAATTGAATTGTCTAAACATGATAATGTTTTGAATTCAGGTCTTGCAAATCTTAAACATTAATATAAAAATATTGTGCAGGAGCTGGGAGAATCGAAAGAAGCTATGAAGAGATGGTTTATTGAAGTTGAAAGGCTAAACGAGATCCTTGACTATGGAAAACCTTTTGGAGATATGAGAAGGCTAGACTATGTAGATGAGCACTTTACGCCATCATTTTCAAATACAATTGCACTTGCCAAACCCTGAAACCATTCATCACATGCTGCACATTCACCTCCAACATCAAATACCACATTTGTAACAGATTCTAATTCTACTTCCATTGTTATTAATTATGCACAAAGAACTATTATTATTATTATTATTATTATTATTATTATTTTCACTAGGGCTACCTACTGTAATGTGTGAAGTTACCGTAGCGAGTGGAGAGGACTGCCTCACCACTAGTGTGAAAGTCATCATGCTAAGTTTCTAGTTTATGTATATTTCCTTAGGAAAATAATAATAATAATAATAATAAAAGAAAAGCAAAAATAGAAAAGAAGTTGTTGCACAAAAATAAAAAGCATAAAATGGTTATAAAAAAAGAAAAGTAAATAAGTAAATAACCAATCCATCTTGCACAAAAAAGGGAGAATAACAAAAAATAAATAAATTTCTCTCTTGATAGAAAATTTTATAGTGTGAACGTAAGGGTTCGATTGCATTTTATCATGATAGGTGATACTTTTTTCATTTGAACCTTCCATGATTGATCATAAATGAATAAATTGGCATACTATTGTAGTTTAAACTTGTATCTTATCTTGGGTGATTGAAGATATGTCAACATATGTATTAATATGATTGTGTGTCTTATTCATATACTTATGCTTTTAATGGATAGTCAAAATTTAAACAAGATTAATTTCTTAACTAACTGTTATGTTCTAATCATGTTTAAATAATTCTACTACTCTTAATTAAATAATTCTACTACTCTATGAGAAATATTACACTTATGGGAGAGCACATTGAGTGTTCAAAGTTATTCATATAGAGGGAATAATACTTAAATGTTCAATATATTATTACTCACTACTTATGTATATTTCTTCACATTTTTTGTTATTATATACATTGAACTAATAAACAATGAGTCTTTTGAGAGAAGTTGTGTGCCTATTTGTATTTTTCGTTTTTGAATGTACATGAGGTGTCAAGATTCAAGCAAAGATGGTTTCACCAGATCATAGGATAGTTCCACTATGTAAAATTATTTTTCCTATAAGGGTTATGTAGTGAGAGAGGATATGTTTTGTCACACTAATATGCCAAAAAGGGATATTGTAAGATTTATGAGTGTTGGCGATATTTGTGAACAAAATAGCTAAATATAATTTTAGTTTCTAAGTGAGTCTTTGAAGGATACTTTTCAAGCTAAAGAAACAATCAAGTTCTAAACAAATATATCTCAAGTATATCTTTATTCTCATCCATGTTATATTTTATATTAGACACATAAGAATATTTTATATTTAGGTTACTCGATCGATAAAGAAATATCTGGATCAATCAAGGTTAGTAGATTAATCAAGAATGATCTACCATGATTAAAAAGTCCTCGATTGAATTTTTCAATAAGGTAGATCGATCAAAGTTTAATGTTCGATCAATGAAGGATTGAATCTATCCAGGTACAATCAAATTTGATCTACCTAGTATAGGGTTTGATTAATCATTGCTTGGATCGATCAAGAAGGGTTTCAATTGATTGACCTTATTGGTTCGATCAATCGAGCTTGATCTAGATCAATTAAATGACGAAGGCTTCAACTTATAACCTAGTTGTTTACTTGAGTTAAACTTGTCAATTATAATATTATCCCTATTATTTACTGCTCTATAAATTGTTTAATGGGTATATTTGAATTGGATTTTAGCCTAGCATTAGGATTTCAATATTTTTTTTAAATAAACAACCTAATGCCTCTTGTTTCCTTTAACCACAATAGCATTAATCTTTTCATCTTAAGTTTTCACTTTCTGTCTCAAATTATTTTATAAAAATAAGATCAACATTTTAGTTATTTATGATTAAAATAACTAGCAATGAGGGATTGAATTAAAACTTAAAACGTAGAAGATTAGAGTTTCTCTATTAGATTTTCAATTTTAGTAAGCCCTGGTCTATCGGGTGCACGATTATTTATCGTAAATTAGTTAGTCATTCCTACCACAAGTTTGATCGTGGAGCTATGTTTCTCTTTTTCAGTTAGTTTGTAAATGGCTATATATACACCAAATCTAATCAATGAAATTATCAAGTTTTCTATGTTTCAATTCCTAACATATAGTATCAGAGCCCCCACAAAACCTGAATCAATCATAGTAGCAGTCTTTGATGCCTTTGCAGCAGTAACATGATGACAACCAAAGGGAATTTTGTGCCCTATGACCATTGGAGTATGTTGATGGATAAATTATTGCGGTCTAAGGAATAATAGGGGCTAGTCGAAACGGGGTATACTAAGCCAGAAAGTGGAGTAGTATAGACAGACACACAACACCAGAATCTCATAGAATTAAAGCTAAAAAAATTTGAAAGTAAAGAATTACCTCTTCTAGGCCATTGATCAAATGATATTGGAGACTATTCTTATGAAGGATACTTCCAAATAGATTTGGGAGTCTATGAAGAGAAAGTTTCATTGAAATGCATGGATTAAGAGATCACACTTGCAAGCTCTGCACCAAGAATTTGAACCTCTAAAGATGAAGACTGGAGAAGGAGTCATCGATTACTTCTCAAGAGTGTTGCCTATGGAAAAAAAATGCAAACCATTGGAGAATAAATGTTGGTTGTCACAATGGTGGAGAAGATTCTCAGATCATTGAGTGAGAAATTTAATTACGTTTTGTGCTCGATTAAGGAATCAAAAGACATTGATAAACTTTCCATCGATGAGCTACAAAGTTCTCTGATTGTCAATGAGAAGAAATTTCAAAGACATATAGAAGAGCCAAAAGCTCTGAAAGTAGCATATAAAGGTATGATTGGTATGAAAGGACTTGATCAAGGCACTTACAGAGGTAGGAACAGAGGAAGATGGTGCTAACCCTACATTAAGGCAACTATGGAATGTTATCACTATCACCAACTATGACACTTCCAATTTGAATGTCCAAACTGGGATAAGGAAGCCAACTATGCTGAAATAGGTAAGGAAGAAGAAATTTTGATTATGGAACATGTTTAGATGAATGATGCCCAAAGAGATGATGTATAGTTTCTTGAATCTGGATGCAGTAACCACATGTGTGGTAACAAGAACTTGTTTTGTGATCTAAATGAGAGCTTCATGCATCAAGTAAAGTTAGGGAACAATACAAAGATGGAAGTTATGGGCAAAGGCTGAGTGATATTAAGAGTAAATGGCTTTACTCATGTTGTTGGTGAAATCTTTTATCTACTAGAATTAAAGAACAATCTTCTTAGCATTGGAAAACTACAAGAAAGAGGATTGGTGATTCTTATTCAACATGGAGAACTTTGAATTTATCATCCAGAAAATAGGGTTATAATACAGACAGAAATGATAACAAATCGAATGTTTGTTATACTAGCCAACTCACTACCTCAAAGAACTCCTGGTATAAGATTCCCTTGTCTCTATACATCTACACAAAACTTGGTACACTTATGGCATTGTCGCTATGAACACTTGAGATATAAAGGACTAAGGACTCTATCTCAAGAAAATGGTGCATGACATGCCTTAATTAAAGCCTCTATCAACAGTATGCATACACTGTTTGATTGGGAAACAACACAGGGATCCCATTCTAAAGAAAAGTAATTAGAGGGCCATAGAGAAAATTTAGCTTATCCATGCAAAAAATTTCGATCCTATCTCTCCCATATTCAATAGTAAAAAGAGGTATATTCTATGTTTTACTAATGATTTCACTAGAAAAATATGGACTTGTTTTTTGGTTGAGAAATCAGAAGCATTAAGTGTGTTCAAATGCTTTAAGAATTGTGTTGAAAAGGAAATATGAGGGCATAACAAATGGTTAAGAACTAATCGAAGTGGAGAATTCACATCTATTGAATTCAATGAGTTATGTACCAAGCATGGTATCAAAAGAAAACTAACTGTAGCATATACTCCATAGCAGAATGGTATAGCAAAACAAAAAAATTGAACTGTGATGAATTTGGTTCGATGTATGTTATAAGAGAAGAAGATCCCCAAGTCATTTTGACCAGAGGTATTTTATTGGACAACTTATGTCTTAAACCAAATTCTTACATTGGTTGTGAAAGATCAAACACCCAAGGAAGCTTAGAGTGGAAACAAACCCTCAGTGGAGCATTTTAGGGTCTTTAGAAGTGTGACATATGTCCATATGCTTGATATGAAAAGAAAAAAACTAGAGGCAAAGATTTTACATTGCAAAGTAGGTGGTGATCAACAAGGATGTCGTGTTTGAAGAAGACAAATCATAGAATTGGGATAAGAGCTATGAAGAATTTGAAATAACTGATCTGGAATGTCATGATAGGAAAGATAATGAAGATATTAAAATGATGTAGCAATAAATGGGGAGATTGATGAATCAATTGAAGAAAAAATCAGTGACACTCAAAATGGTAAAGATGGAGGAGAATTGTCAAGCTTAAGAGAAGGAAGAATCAGAAGAACTCTAATGTGGATGAGAGATTATACAAGTAAGAAGGGAATCTCAGTGGAAGAATAACTAAATATGACTCTGGCATTATTTTCTTTAGCAGATCCAATACATTTTGAGGAGGAAGTGCAGCATGACAAATAGAGAAAGGATATGGACATGGAAATCAAAGCTATAGAAAGGAACAATACATGGGAATTAACTGATTTACCTACAGGTGTAAAAACAAATTGGAGTAAAGTGGGTCTTTAAGAGAAAAATCAAAGAAAATGGAGAAGTGGACAAATTCAAAGCTCTATTTGTATCTGGGGTATTTGTAACAACAAGGGATAGACTTCATTGAAATGTTTTCACTGGTTAAAAGAATGGACATTGTGAAAATAATTATGGCCTTTGCAACACAAAGAGGATGGTCTTTCTATCAATTGATGTCAAATATGCTTTCTTGCATACGGAATTCAATGAACAAGTGTACATAGAGAAACCAAAGGGATATGAATCAAGGAGCCACCCTTCGAAAGTATATAAGTTAAAGAAGGCTCTCTATGGACTGAAACAAGGTCCACGAGCTTGGTTTAGCCACATAGAAGCACACTTCATGAATCCAGGGTTTGAAAAGTGTTCTTGCGATATTTGAAGGGAACCACTAAGCTTAGAAATTTTTACACAAAGGATGGGAATGGTGAAATTATGATTGGATACACATATAGTAATTATGTAGGAGAATTAGATGATTACAAGAGCACATCAGGATATGTTTTCATGCTGGGTTTAGAAGTTTTTCCCTGGTCCTCTAAAAAATAACCTAGAGTCACACTCTTAACTATAGAAGTAGAATTCATAGCTGTAGCTACATATGCTAGTCAAGCTATTTGGATGAAGAGGATATTATAGAAAACTAGTTTGGAGCAAAGTAAGTGCAGCATCATAATGCTCTGTGATAATAGCTCCACTATGAAGCTATCAAAGCATCTTGTGTTGCATGGTCAAAGCAAGCACATTGATATGTGCTTCCATTTTATTTGTGATCTCACAAAAGAAGGAGTGGTTGATGACTCTATAAATGTTTTAGTGAAAAGAGGTGAAAATATAATTTTTGAAACTTTTTGGGATTATTCTAAAATATTTTTGAATTTTTAACGCAGGACCAATCAGAAGCTACCATGTGGCATGCCATGCAAGTAGAGGAGCTGATTGAGTAGGTCACGTAGACACTAGGAAAGCATGGAGAGCGAATAACATCATACCATGTGTGAGGAGGATGAAATACGTGCCACGTGTTAGCACGACGTTCAATCCGAGTTCGAAAATCAGTCAACTTATCATGCCACATGTCACCATATCATTGCTCCGCAAGTTCCACCCATGTGCCATGCCATCTATACCTGCGAATCACATTGTGCCACGTGTTGGTGACTGGTCGAGCGTTGACTCCAACTAGTCTCCCCTGCCACTCGTCGCTCCTTGATTCGCCCAATGAATTTTCTATGCTATATGTCACACTGTGATTGGCTAAAATTGTCAATTTTGTTATTTTGATCGTAGCCCTTGATCGGAAGGTGATCGGATAGTCCAGATTACACCTGAGCTTTATTTAAACCCCTAATCACTCCATAAACCCTAATTTGCTTCCATTAGCATAAGTTTGGTCACTTTTTGGAGCTAAAAATAGAGAAAAATACCAAAACATTCAAGAGACGATACAATTTTAGTGGAGATTCAAGAGGAGATTAATACTACAATTTAAGATATTGATTGTATTTCTTTTTCTACTCTTTTCTTTTTCAATTTTTATGTCTTTCTTTATGAAAAATATGAGCTTTATGAACACAATTATGTGTAATTAATTTATTAATCTAGGGATCGTATGAACCCAATTTTCACCATATGATGATCTAAAATTTTAACCCAATTATAATTTTAATTTAATTATATTATTTAATCTAATTTTTATGCAATTAATTGTTTAGCTAACAATTTATCTATAGAGGCAATTAAATAGAATTGAGAGAATTATTTAATTGTTTGTCTTTATTAAATAACATGTATTGTTGTAGGTAGAGATGTATGATTCTTATGTATGTGATCGATAATTGATGGACTTAAAATTAATATCTTAAAATTAGATGCCAGTATCTCTAGTGAGTAAACTTTTCAGATATAATCCCCTAAAAGTCCTCAAATCATTCCTCAGGATGTTAGTATCTTACACGTGGTGATTAAAACTTTTGACGAAGAATTGTTTCAAGAACCGTCTCCTGAAATTACAAATTCAAGTTGCCAAATCCTTATGGCTATAATACCTACTAGGTCCTCAAACTTAGAAATAGGCACCCAGACGTTCCAAACACATCCAACAAAAATATAATTCCTCATCTGTTTATGAATGGATGAATATCAAATTCTAAACTATTACACAGCAAATGAGCATGATGTCAAATGCTTATAAAACCCAGTTTGGAACTTCAGACAAAATAGTTTCTGAACTCCTCATAGTTGGTTCTTTAGGCCAACTAAAAAGATGGTGGGATTTCCATCTTACCAAGTAACAACAGTTGGATATCTTGAGTTTTATCCAAATAGGAGAGGATAGGGAACCCATTCTCGATCATTATAGATAACCTATCCAAAATGTAGTATCAACTTTGATATTTGTTATCGCCATATTTTATGGGACACTCCTCATATTTAAAAAATAAAAAAACCGAACTCCTTTCAAATCTTCGGTGTAGAAAACTCATTGATTTCCACTGGTACAAAAACAACTTCCTTAGTAGATTTTTGCTTAGGGAAGACTCTAACCAACCCCACTGGAAAGAAAAGTTCCTTGCAGGATTTTCAAACCTCCTAGGAGAGAAAGTTAGAAACAAAATATATGAAAGCACAGGGAATTATATTATCCTATATGATTAGCTCACTTATGATGAATTGATTAGCTATACACAAAAACAAGGACTTCAAATCTATAAATATTTGAAGTTACAAAAATTAATCAGAAAAAGAAATACGTGAAACCTATAAAGAATTAAGTTCTTATTTTAAACAATTTGATGTTTCTCTTACCAAAACCAAATACTGCAATATGATTTGTAGAGAAACAACCCATAAGTGATCTCCCAAAAACACAGGAGCCTCTTCAAAAATCAACATTAAAAGCATCACTTGCTATAGATGTGGCAAGAAAGGTCATACTTCAAAATATTGTTGAGTTTCCAAAAAACTCAAGAAACTAAAACTTGAGAAAAAGACTCTCCAAAGAGTCCTTGTCCTCATTGAAACCTCTGAGTTTGAAGCCTATTCTATAGAATCTTCTAATAATCAAAACCATCAAGTTAGTAAATTATTCACAACTAATTCTAATCTTGATAGTCAAAACTTCTCTTTTGAGGAATTAGTCACAACTAATTCTGATAAACCAAAACAGGAAATTCAAATAAACTTTGTAGAACAAAGAATTTATAAATATATAAAAAAATTCAAATGGAAGGTTGTGAACTAAACTTCCAAGAAAAAGATATTCCTAACAAAAATAATTTTTTTAAAAACTGCATATCATGTGCATATTTCCAAAATTTAACATAAATTCTTGCTTATGGCAAAAAATCTTAAGTATCTCTAAAAAAAGATACAAATTCATTACCAAATTTTCTAACCCGAGAATTCTCACAAAACCTAGAAATACCAAGAAAAGAAAAGAACAAACCATTTTATTCTTCAAATCACATTTCCTTTTCAAAACTTGGTATCTCTTGGAAAGAATAACCACTACCTATAACAATTTCATCTTTCAAACCCATTATCATCTGGTTTGAAACAAACCAACCCATAATTCAAAAAGAATCACAATCTAATAACAAAACCAACCAAAATCAAGAGTGGAATATGTCCCTTTTCTGAATATCCAAATATACTCAAAACTCTTCATAGTTATCTTCACAATATTGAAGATAAAAAAAGTCAGAGGCCTCAACCTCCAACAATATAACTTCTAAACTTATTGAAGATAAAAAGGATGACACTTCTTCCAAAAATATTTCTCAAAAAGAGGAGCCATCCATAATCTCTAAAATAAAGAAAGGAACTCATCTCCAAAATCATTTAAAATAATCTTCAACGCCTATTGGTTTTAACACCAAGTAGTTTATTACAAATTCATAAGTCAAACATACTAATATAATTAACATAACTATAATATTCCACTGTTCTTATCTTGTTCAAAAAACAAAATCAATCTAAAACCTTAAAACTACTAACCCAGTTAAAACAATTGACATGGTTAACACAAAAAAATATATTTGGGAAACCCCAATTGATACAATCAAGGTTGAAAAACCTCAATTGAAACTTATCAACATCCTTTATAACAAAGCCCAAAATACAGAGGTTTTTCCTCTTCAAAACCCCTAAGAAGATTCAACTTCCATCATTGCACTAAAGGTTTTCATTAAGGATTGAAGCTTTACGCAAGGATTTACCAAGCATCACTTGGAAGGAAGAACCACTACCGAAACCCATTTCTTCTTCCAAACCCATTACCATATGGTCCAATGACAAAACCAACCAAAATCAGCCAGAGGCCCTAATCTCTATAGGTATAACTTATAAATTTATTGAAGATGAAAAGGAACAAAATTCTTCCAAAAATATTTCTCAAAAAGAAGAGCCATCCTCATTCATAACCTCTAAAATAGAGAAAGGAGAATCATCTCCAAAACCATTTAAAGTAATCTTCAAAATAGAGAAAGGGGAATCATCTTTTCCAAAATCCTTTTCAAAAGCTGAGTATATTTTTAAACCTACTCAGAATATTATAATAGTTATGCATGGATTTCATAACAAAAGGCCTTATATTTCTCTACAAAAACTATTTTCAAAGTGAGAATTCCATTACATGAATGCTTTACAAAATATCTTCAAAAATTGGTTCTGTGGAACTTAGAACCTAACCAAAATCCCAAAATACTATCAGAGTATTTGGATTCATCTAATTCTCAAAGCTTCCATTATTGGAATCATGAACCAAGGTGGTTCAGTACCTCCTTTTAGCCAAAACCTAGAATATTCCTCATTCTGGATATTCTACCTACCTAAATGCCTTGGATGCATACCCACTAGTGGAAGTCCTTTCGATCCCTACCAAGAATCCAAGCAAGTCATAACTTTTTCAAAACACTCTTGAAACCTACAAAGAGTGGAAGAAGGTTCACAACCACATGCATCTTCCCTACAAAACCATACATTACGCCAAAACTGAGATTTAAAGTCGATTAATAACTAACTTTAAATTAATGCAAAATCGATTCGGTGAACAGAATTTGAATGTTGTGACTTAAAATTTAAAGTTGGTTCACACGTTAAATCTATTTTGAACGAAAAGATGGTTCATGCGTTGAACTGACTTTAAACGTAAAGTCAAGTGGTGGACAACACCCAATGTCCCAATAGCAATTCCAAAACCGATGGTGGAAGAATGTCATAAAGAAGTTCAACTATCCCAACACTAGCTCTTCGCCCAAAAGGCCCATGCATATACATTACTTGTTGTAGTAAGAACAGAATAACATCTAGAAACCATGTAGGCCAATACATATGAAAAATGGCCCTTGGGTTTTGGTGGAAACATCTGTTTCTGGGTTTAGATGTTCTAGCCTAGTTAGCAATTCTTAGAAGACAATATTTTTAATGTTGGAAGTGGAATCTTCCTGGGGATTTTGAAGAGGAGAACCTTTGAATTTTGGCTTTTGTTATAAGGAACGTTAATAGGTTTCAATGGACGGTTGTCAACCTAGATTGTATCAACTAGGGTTTCCCAAATAGATGTTTTGATGTTAACCATGTCAACTATTTTAACTAGGTTATTCATTTTAGGGTTTTGGATTGATTGGGTTTTTGAAAGGATAAATCCAACCTTTTTTGGTGGAATAATAGATTTCAAGCTAACCCAAAAATAATATATTTTCTATGTTTTGATTTATGTACCTGGAATGTTTTCAAGATACCATTTTTTAATGTGACTATTGTATTTTTGATCAAGGTCTATACATAATAGTTTTATGTCTATCATATTAAATTATTTTTCATAGGTTATGACTGAAGAAGGTGATTTCTTCATCTCCTTGTTTTTTTCTACTCCTTTGAGTTTTGAATTAGGTATTTCTAAGGTAGAATACCTAGCTTGAGTTTTAGAAGGTAGAGTTGTTTGGATATCTATTTCCTTGTTTTCGTCTGAAATATATTTTTAAGCATCCTCCTTCTTTTTGTCTTTTAGAGGAGAAACCTTTTGTTTGAGATAAAGGTGTTCGTTATTTACAATTTTGGTTTTAGCTTTCAAATCTTGGATATGACTTTGTGGCTTGTCATTTTGGTTCTTCCTATCAAGGATAGTGGTGAGGTTGTTTTGACCTGTATGGGTTTAGGGAAGTTTATTGGCTATGGTGTTAGTCATATGATCTAATTAATGTTGTGTAAGAATAAGGTCATTTATTTTAACAAGAATATCAAGAATTCGACGGTGTTCTTTAGTTAATAGAGTTTTTTGAGAAGAGAGGTTATAGTATCTTTTTAAACAATTGTTTTATCATGTGGCTCTGATACCATAAGTGCACCAAGGATCTGGGGAGTTAACCAAAGAGGTAATACTAAAGAATAAGAGCAAAAGATTAATAAAGATGCATATTATATTGATAAGGTTAGGCGGCTTAGCCGAACATAAGTATTACAAACAAAATATAAATATATAATGAAAACTTAATTACATGAACTCAAAAAAAACTTAAACAAAATTAAAACTTACTTAAATAATTATAATTGAAGGTTAAAAGGAAACTATTATCAAAGAGAATGGGTATGGAAGCTTGAGAGCAATGAAAGTATGAGTGGTAAATTATGCTGTTGATATTTTCGATCCCTCTAACTAGGAATGGCCATGTTTTTATAACCAGAGTGATGTACTGTTGGAGATGCTTTTACTTATTGTGAACAATATTTTTTTGCCAACTTTATACTGTAGAAGATGCTAGTATTGTTGTGACTAATGAGGATTTTTTACTGTTTTTTGAGTAGTGGCTTGTTTGTTACCATTTCTTGTTTTTTCTTCTTCTGTAGATGATATAGTAAATATTACAGTGACCTACTATAGTGAATTTTGATGGGCTAAAGATTTTGGTGAGTTGTTGTATGTGCCATTTACAAATAAAATGGGTTGTTAAACTTGGTATATGAATTGGGCTTTTAACCCTAATAAAATTTAGGCTTGCAGACTTGTAATATAAATGAGCTCATATTCCCATTTGAATATTTTAAATTTCATAGATGATTTTTACCCATAAAAAATAATATATCTTCCTCGTTAGCTTCTATATTTGACAGGTTGTTGGATGGAGCTTGGGAGGCTGATGGTGATGGTGATTTGATTTTGTCTAAAGAATCCTTTTTTCTAGTTGATGCTTTTTTGGAGGGTTCCTATGATTCTTGTGATAATTACATTATGATGTCAAAGAGTTGCTCCTAGGTTTGTGCATTGCCAATAAGGGTATTAATACGAGCCCTTTTGGCTAGGTTCATAACACGTTTAAAGACCTATTGACATACCTAAGGAAGGTATAATTTGGTGAAGAAGATATATAGAGGATGGAATGTTTTTTCATCCACTATGGATTTGAAATGGATAATGAAGATTTGATAGCTTTCCTGCGCTGGTGAAGTGAGGATTGCCAGAATAGAACCAAAATTTTTTCACCAATTGTTAAACTATGATTGAAATTTTTTTGGATTGATAGTTTTTTGAAAGAAAAAGAATAACCATGAATGCTGAGTATTCTTGTTTTGGATGAGGAAGGCATTAAACCAGGCTTGGTAATAATCCCAATAATTGTAGCTTTTATAATGGGGTTGTGTTGTGTTGACACTGACTGGAAATGCCAAAAGTTTTGATAAATCATTTTCCCAATCTCATGGAGATATGACTTTGAGGATTTTGGTGGTGGAATATTGGACATCGACTTGGTTAGGGTAGAGGAAATGTTTGAATTCCAAACTATTAGTTATTTCCAAAATACTATGATAGTGTTATGGTGTTTTAAAATTATACGAAGGCTAATAAAACATTTTTTCCAAAATATTTTTGAACATTTAAATAAGGATTCTTATCTTGGAATCCTTTTTCAATGTTCTTATCCATTTGAGTGTTTGGTATTAAAAAATACTCAAATGAGGGTTTTGAAAAAGTTTGGGAAATAATCCTTGTAGTGGTAAGTTTTTCAATTCGAGGTGGTGAAATAATGACTTTTTTGTTAGAAGATGGTTCTTCCTATTTTACCTTATATTTACCTTTGGAGACAGCGGTCTCTTTTGGCAATCATTCCAATTGCCAGAGGCAAACTGAACAATAAATTATTTATAATGCTGGACTTTTTTTAGGATCCTTTGAAAGCCAATGTCGGTGGCATCGATTTTATTATCTTAGGAAGGGTTGGATTTGCAAGGTGTAAACAAGGAATATTTTAGACTTTTGCTTTTATTCTTTGCACAATTTTGTTGTGTGCTATTGTCCAAGGCTTCAAAATTTTCTTTGGCTTATTGTGGAGTGGTTTTTCCAACCGATTGACATTAGGACAGAAATCAAGAACATAATTTAAGCTCCCAGGGAATCTCTGAAGTTAAGTTTTATTGGTGATCTTGTTAGGGAACTTTGTTTTAAACTACAAAGATCATTCGATAGGAATAATGGTTCCATTAGACACATTATGTATGAGAAACCTGATATTAAGTTGGAAAAGAGTAATCTTTTTGGCTAATAAGGCCAAATCACTCTTTTTGATAACATGAAAGAAGGTTTTGAGGTGTAGAATATATTGTCTGACAGTCTATGATAATATGAGTTCATCATCAATGTACACAAGATATAATTTTGATTATGGATTAAAAATGTGGTTCATAATCCTTTGGAATTCTAAAGGTGCATTTTTGAGCCCAAAAGGCATGCATTCAATTCATATTGTCTGAAAGGAAAAATAAAGTTTGTTTTATATCTATGTTTTGGTTCGATTTGGATTTTTCAGAAGCCTAAATTCATATCAAATTTTGAGAATATTGATGAAGATTGGAGTTTTTGAAGATGCTCTTTTTCATTTGGAATAGGGTACCTAATCCATTGTAAAGCCTTTCCGAGGGGTTTATAGTTGATAACCAATCGAGGTGTCCCTGTTTTGATCTCCATAATGATTTGGATTTTGAATTTAATTTTTTAGATAATAGATCATTGATCTCTTTCCTACAAAATTGTTCGTGGTTAGTATTCATTTAAATTGGACTTGCTTTTTTGGGATATCCCTTTCATGAAGGTTGGTTTATATGGAAAGTCAACCATATGTTCTCGTCTATCTAAGAAAGAATTGGGTCATAACAAACCTCTTTCTCAAAAGAGTTTAGTAGTTTGGAGATATTTTGTACCTTTAGGTTTTTAAGTTCTTTCTATGGTGTGAAATTGAACTTGGTTTTTGAGAGAGAGAAGGTCATTTTCTCTATGCCTCATAACGGTAGAAATGTCATTTTGATGGATGGAATTGGCTCGAATGAGGGTTAGATTCCAAATTTTAGGTTTATCGATGAAGAGAAAACTGAAGGTTTCATCTCCAATTTTAAAAGAGATCTTATCATGTTTGACAAGATATAGAGTGATAATATTCATGAATGGTGTACTTAAGATAACCTTATAGCTAATATAAGATACCATTGTGAATGAGGTTTTGATCGAGAATTTGTTGTTAAGGATTGCAACTTCAGCTTCACCACTAATGTTCATCTTTGAACTATTAGCTGAGTTGAATTGCTCATTTGTTTTTTGGTGAAATTGTCATGGGAAAAGTTTTGGATTAATACAATTAAGATCAATACCTATGTCGAATATTGCTACTATCTCAAGATATCCCTATTGTAAGGTTGGTTCATATGGAAAGTCAACCATATGTTCTCGTCCATCCCAGAAAGCAATGGGTAAAGAGTTTTGTAGTTTGGATATTTTGTTTTGTACCTCTAGGTTTTGAAGTTCTCTTTCTACATTGTGAAATTGAACTTGGTTTTTGAGATAGAAAAGGTCATTTTGTCTATGTCATATAAGGTTAGAAATTTAAAAAATAGGACGTAGCGTCCGTTGACCTGGAAAACCGACGCTAGCCACGTGTGTAGCGTCGGTTATCCACATCAACCGACGCTACCCACGTGACTAGCATCGGTTCTCCACGTCAACCGACGCTACGTCCTATTTTTTAAATTAATAAATGGATGAAGTAAATACAATTGAAATTTTTTAAGGTCATTAATTATTATTTTATTTGACTCTTTATATTTAAGTTAGATATAAATATATATATAAATAGTATAATTTTTCTTTTTTTTAGACAATTAGTTTTTAAAATTATATAATTTTGTTTATTTGTTTGAATATTTAAATTTATATATGTAGGTACAATATATATTTATTTAATTTGTGTATATGTTTTAATTAAATATTATTGTAAAGTTATTCTTTTTTATTTTTCTATAGTACGTATATGCATAGTTTAAATAAAATAATAATTAATAAAAAAAATTTTAATTGCGTGGATAGCATCGGTTAACGTGGCGAACCGACGCTAACCACGTGGGTAGCGTCCGTTGATGTGGTGAACCAACGCTAGCCGTGTAGGTAGCGTCGGCCCTCCACATCAACCGACGCTATCCACATAATATATTCGTTCGGTTCATTTTTTCTATGCAGAAACCCAAAAATCTTCATTTCTCTTCTCCATTTTCTCCCAAAACTGAGCTCGCACCCACCCCTTTTCTCAATTTCCGGCCACCTCCGACTACCATTTACAATGCCATTTTGTGGGTTATATTCCTCTTCTCGTTATCTTTCAGATCTATTATTTTTTTGAGCGAAATACTCAAATTTTTATACCCATTTGTTCACTTATTCTCACTTACAAAACACTATTTTATTCTTCTTTCCTCCATTTAGTCACTTCATAACATTCTTGTAAATATTTTTATTAATTTTTCAGCTTATTATTCAGCTTGTTTTATTTTTTATATAAATTTTTTATTTAGATATGTTTTTTATTTTGCTTATTATTATGTTTGATTTATTTCTGTGAAAATAATATCTGAAATGTTGTGAGTTTGAGGGATTATATCTATTTATTGTGCATGGATAGATTTATTTATATATAAATAATTATATTTTATTAAGTAGTGAATAGAAGAAAAGTGTAGAATTGAGAAAGACTATATTTCTAGAGTTGAAAGTTTCATGGAATTTGCTTGTAGTAATAGTAATACTGGAACTAGTATGATTCGATACCCATGTGTTAAATGTAAAAATAAGTGATTTCATGAATTTGACGAGGTTAAGTATCACTTTATCCGTAATGGTATTCTTTTGAGCTATTAATGTTGGTATTATCATGGAGAAAATATTGATAATATTATGGGGAAAAGATAAATAAGAATGTGAGTGAATTACATACATCTTATCATAATGTACAGACAGAAAATATGTTTCATGGTGTTGAAGATGAATTATACGAGAATGATCTCGAAACCTTTAAAAAACTTATAGAAGATGCCGAAACAAATGAACGCTTCAATGTTGCGTACTAGCTATAAAGCGTAAAAAGTGAGACTGGGCACTTTTGAACAGTAAGAAGGGGGGTGAAAATCACTACCTACCTTATTTGAAACATGCTTTGGATTAACCCGTCATGTTTTATAACACGCTAAAGTTGGGATAATCTACATTTAAATGTGTAATTTGTTTTTTTAACCATTTTACATTGTCAAGTCCATGTATATAGAAGTAAACTTCACATCAAGATTTGTATAAAAAGAAAATAAATTTTACATCTTTATAATTATTCCAATTATTTTTTACACCAAAAATTTATATATTATTTATTATATACATTTTATTTACATTAATTAATATTCCTGTCCACATTTTTTATACTTATTTTAATGAAAATGAAGAACTTAAATGAACATTTTTGACCAAATGTTAATGCTCCGTTGTTTATATGAATCTATTTTAAATTACCAATAATGATTTAGATGGTAACAATATTAAATATCAAGAGTATAAAAAAATCATAATTTCATATGAATTATTCTCGAAGACTTTAAGCAATATATAGAATTATGTCTAAGTTTTAAAGTTAAAATATTTTGAAGATCTAATTAAGTAAACTTTCTTTAGCTGCATGATAAAAATTTCACTCAATTTTTTCATTATCTATTTGTCTAGATTTTTTAAATCAATCATTTTGTTTGAATTTAAAACTTTATAATAGTTTTCATAACTAATGAAATAATATTGGTATCTTTAGAAGAAAAATTCATAATGCATTATAAATATATGACTCTAAAATCTTAAGGTGTTTTCCAAATCATAATAGGAAAGGAAAAAAAGATTTAGAATTTAATTTGAGAGGTTACATTTAAATTTGTAATTGCATCAATCTATACAACTCAAGTGAGATTTGTAAGGGATGTTCAATTTAAAGAGAAATTAGAGAGATGTTAGAAAATGAGAGTGAATTGTATTAGTTTGATACTAGGTTCACATATATATAAGACCTTACATATACTTGTGTCGATTACATAGGGGTATACGTCACTACGTATCAGAGGGTATAATAGCAAATGCATAAATTAACCTAGGGTCAACTAAATTGTGAGACCGGAGATGGTCGATTCTTGAATGTTATAGACTTATGGGGATGCTTGTAAAATCCATAATCTAGGCATGAGATTCACTTAAGACTCGGGAATTGTGTATTAAAGTTTGTGCTCCAAGTAGAATGCTCATGCAATGTTTAAGCCATGAGTTGATCATCTCGGTTAGGAATCAGGTAGAACGCTTTGGAAAAAAGATCAAAATACAAGTTGATCACCTCAGTCAGGAACCAGGTAGAATGCTTAGGTTAAAGCTTAGTCCTAGAAAGCTAGTATCACCAACTTTAGGAACCAAGCTATCCAATGTTTAAGCCATGAGCTGCTCACCTATGTCAAGAACCAGGTAGAATGATTTGACAAAAATATCAAAATATGAGCTAATCACCTCGACCAGGAACCAAGTAGATCATTGTAACAAAAAGATTAAAATAAGAGCTCATCATTTCGGTTAGGAACCAAGTAGAATGCTTAGGAAAAAGCTTGGTCCTAGGACGTTGGTGTCACTAGCTCTAAAAACCAAACCAACCAATGTTTAATCCATGATATGACCACCTTGATAAAAAATTAGGTAGAATGCTTTGGCAACAAAAAGAATCAAGGTATGAGCTAATCACCTTGGTCAGGGACTGTGTAGAACGCTTGGGCTAGACAAATTATTCAAATAAAATTTTATTTATAGATAGAACTTACAAAACTAGATTAAAAATAAATTGGCAACAAGGTCAGAGTTAAATATTATTTTCTCAAAAACCCTTAAGACGTTTAACTATGCGACTAGGGTCTTGATCCTTTGTCTGCTCTACTAAAGATAAAATCCCGACTTGAATCTTGATCACCTTTTTACATATCTCTTCACACACTTGCTTGTATTTTGATTTTTGGCCACATCGCTCTACTTGATTCTTGACCGAGGTGATCAACTCATGGCTTAAACATTGGCTAGCTTGGTTCCTAAAGCTGGTGATACAGCTTTCCTTGGATAAAGCTTTTTCTCGAGCGTTCTACCTGGTTCCTAACCATGGTGATCATTTAATATTTTGATCTTTTTGCCAAAGCACTTTACCTGGTTCATGACTAAGGTGATCAACTGATGGCTTAAACTTAGCTGGTTTGGTTCTTGGAACTAGTGATACCAGTTTTCTAGGACCAAGCTTTTGCCCTAGCGTTTTGTCCAGTTTTTGACCGAAATGATCAGCTTGTATTTTGATCTTTTTTTCTAAAACATTTTACATAGTTCCTAATCGAGGTTAACAACCCCCGGCTTAATTTTTGTGCCAGAATGATCTACATAATTCCTGACTAATGTGATCAACTTGTATTTTGCTCTTTTTGTTAGAGTGTTCTACTTGGTTCCTAACCAAGGTGATAAATTCATGGCTTAAACATTGGCTAGCTTGGTTCCTGAAGGTGGTAATACCAACTTTCAAATACCAAGATTTTGCCCAAGTTTTCTGCCTAATTTGAGGCGATCATGTTATATGTTGATTTTGTTTTGCCAAAGCATTCTGCCTAGTTCCTAACGAGGTGATCAACTCGTGGCTTAATTTTTGTACGAGAGCATTCTACCTGATTCGTAAACGATGTCATCAACTTATGGCTTAAACATGGCACAATAACAATTTTGATTTCAAAAGTTTTTTCATATGAAATAGAAGCTTGAGTTTAATACATTAAAAATAGTACACTAAAAGCTATACTTTTTTAGATGTCATGCATTCCACCTCGTGATTTCTTCCATACCTTCAATGTTTTTTAACATGTAGGCTCTACTTGTTATCACTTATTTTACATTGTATATGTCTTCCCAGTTTACACGTTGCTTTCCCTACATCTATTCTTTCTTGTTAGGAAAAACTCTTCTGAGAACACAATCATCCAAAGAGAATGACTTAAATCATACATTTTGTTGTAGTAATCTACCACATCTCTCTTTTGTTCAATCATTCTTCTTAAAAATTTGTCTCTTTTTCCTTTCACAAATACCAGGTTAATTGCTTTGTTTGAAGTGTTATGGTCCTCAGTTATAATTGATCTCATAATAGGCACTCTTATCTCCATAGGGATTATAGCTTTAGTTCCATACGTTAAGAAGAAAAGCATTTCATTAATGCTACCCCAAGGACTAGTTCCAATGGCCCATATAGCGCCAGGAAAATCATCCTCTTATTTTCCTTTAGCAGTTTCTAACTTCTTTTTAAGTAAGTTTAATATCAATTTTTTTGAAGATTTTGCCTCACCATTCACCTATGGGTGATATAAAGTCTAATGACACATTTGGATGTTGTATTTGAAGGAAAATTCTTTGATGTTACAACCCATAAATTGTTTCGCATTATCAGTGATGATTTCTTTAATAAGTTTGAGTGACATATTATGTTCTTTTATACGAATCTGATTATCTCATCTTTCCTTATTCTTTCTAGAGGCTCAACTTCAATCCACTTTGTGAAATAGTATGTGGTGACTAACAAGAAAATATTTTGACCCACTATTTCTGAAAAAGGTCCCACTATATCAATTGAAATATACGCTAACCTCCCCACAACTTCTGGATTTTTGAACACATTCTTTAGTGGGTGAAAGGTGAGTACTATCACTGTGTGTTAGCCAAAGTAGTGCTATAGCTTTTGTGGTGTTATTTTTAAAGTGAAATCCAAATTTTCAATTGTCGAGTATCTACCCTAGGTGTTGGATAAGGTGTGATTGATGTAGTAGACACGGTGTTAAACCTTATTTCTTTCTACTAGGAATATATCGCTTGATGTTTAGGGAGTAAAAACTAAGTACAAATATAATTTTTTTTTCCTGGGGTAGGGTTGACCATGCAAGAGGCGTGCCCAGATATGGTTTGATTCCCTAGAAGTCTCTATCACAATCTTCATTCCAAAAACCCAATGTGTTCTTCTATAATAACTTAAAGGATGGTAGACATTTTTCGGTGCATTTAGAGATAATAAACTCATTGAGTGCCACGATTCTTCTATTTATTGAATCTTTTTCAAGTCATTGAGAGGTTTTGTGTTAACTAGAGTTTGAATCTTATCTAGATTTGCTTCGATCCCTCAGGTTGAGATAATATATCCCTTGAACTTTTCTAAGGTAATACCAAAAATGCACTTTTTAGGATTAAGTCTCAAGACATACCTTCAGATAACACCAAACATTTCTTCTAGGTTTTTGACATGGTCTATAGGTTATACAGACTTGATAATCATATCATCTACATATGCTTCTATATTTTTTCCCCGTTAGTCTTCAAACATTTTGTTAACCAAATACTAATAAGTGGTGTTAGCATTTTTTAGACCAAAAAGCGTTCAAGTATAACATAAAGTTAGACAAAAATGCATTCGAGTATAACAGAAAGTACCTCCCTCAATAATGAAAGATGTTTTTTTTTCTCATCTTTTGGATGCATTCTAATCTAATGACAACTAGAATATAAATCATAAAAACTTGTTAGGATGAATTCAATGGTGGCGTCAACTAACTGATCAATACTTGGTAAGAGAAAATAGGCTATTGGGTAAGTGATGAACGAAATCGGGGATAATTGATGAGTGCTCAAAAAGCACTAAAATAACCATGATTTTATGCAAATTAATTGATTAAAAACATATATATTTATATGTTTTATCATATATTTATATAAATTTGTCTTTTTCGGAATCAAGGGTATTTTTATTGTTTTTCAGGTATTTTGGCTTAAAAATGCAACTTAAAGACTCAAAGAGGAATACTGGAAGCAATAATATATTAATAAATAAATGCGTAAAGGTCGACAAATATGGAAAAATTGGACAAAATTGGTCAAAAAGGTCAAAAATGTCAAAAAAGAGAAAAACGCGCCGCCAGCCATCAATATACGCGCCCCCAGCAAAGCTCTCCAGCCTACAAAGCCTGCAGGGCGGTTGTTACATCGTCGCGCAGCACCGCGCGTTGGCGTGGGTTATGTTCACGTAGCGCCAGACTTGTCAGCCAACGACCCGGTAGCCCGCCAGCCCGCCATCTAGCGCGCAGCGTGTTTTCACCCCATTTTTCACGTGCATCGTCGCCGCAGCCGACGTAATACGGCGTCATTGATGACCTCAGCATTTCCATTACACGTTTTTTAATTCTTTAATATTATTTTTAACATTGTTTTACTCATTTTTTCTCTCCATCCTCACCTATAAATACCCCCTTCCCTTCACTTCAAAACACACCTAAAAACACCTCCAAATACATTCTTTTCTCTCTTTTCTTAGATTTTTAGGATTCTTTAGTTTTTCTTAGTTTTTCTTAGTTTTTCTTATGTTTTCTTAGTTTTTAGTTTTTCTTAGTTAATTTCTCTTAGATTTAGAGTTCTTCCCTTTTTGGGAAGAACTAGTTATGTTTTTGTAATATTTTAGCTTTTTGATTCAATAAATGGGAGTGCAAATTCCGCTTGGAGTTTTTCCGGGAATAGCGTCGAAGTTCTGTAAGGATTTTATTTTCTTCTGAGTTATTTTTTATGCTTTTATTCTTACATGTTATATTTAATTTGTCGTGGTTAAATTTAAGCGTCTTGGTATTTAGTAAACATGATGTAATAATGACGTTGTTATGCTTACGAAATATTAAATAGGTAAAAATCTCTAAAATGAATTGATTTTATTTTTATTCATGATTTTATATTAAGAATGTTAGAGAGAAATATATTATTTTTCATTACAAACTTAAACACGAAAATTAGATTTTAAGGTTTAGTTATCGATCGATTTAGAGTAGTCTTTCTTTTTTTATGGTACAATCGCTAGGTAGTTAGAGTGAAGTTCTATTTCAAAAAGTTTTTATAAGAATTATTATCGAAAATGTATTGACGACACGTTTTTGGAAGTGATTTTAAAACTTGAAAGTTAGTACTCGGATAACTAAATTTTTAGGTTTAATTTGAATGGCAATAAAGTTTAAGCGTATCACCAAAGGTGGCATTTAAATGGTTCATTTTGATCTCTTAGAAAAAGAAATTAATTTAATTAACCAAATTAGTTATCAACCCCGCTGTAGGTGTTAATTGATTTGTTTAGTTAACAAAAGAATATCTAACCCCACCAAAAGTGGTATTCATACAAAGGAGGAGAATCAATAAATATCGAGTCGTATATTTAATAACCTAAATAATAATGACGGCGTAATTAACTTGGTTATTATATCCATAAATACTCCATTATTTATAAAAGATAAAATTTGCATGAATGTTTATTGAATCTATGTTTAATTTTTAATAAAGTAGATTAAACCCAAAATATCGTGACGGATGTTTAGGATTTAATTTAAGTTTTTAAAAGTTTGAATAATAAATTAAAAACCACGTACATTCCTTGTAGATCGACCTTCGGAGTATACTTTATCATTTTACGAAAAAGATTCGTACACTTGAGAGTTTTACAAATATTAAAACCAAAGTATTTGCGAGAATGTCGGCAATGTCGGTTCTGCGACATCAAGTTTTTAGCGTATTGCACAGGGAAGGAATAGCGTTTTTAATTTATTTATTAAAATTTTAAAAATATTTTTGTGCTGTAAATAATTGTGATTTTTTTTGTTTTTGTAAAAAAAGAAAAAAAAAATTAAAAATTTAATCAAATTTTAAATTTTAAATTTCATAAGAAATAATAAAAAAATAAAAAAATAAATTTTTTTTTTAATAAATTTTAAATAAAAATAAAATAAAATAAAAAATAAAATAAAATAAAATAAAAAAAATAAAATAAAATAAAATAAAAAAAAATAAATAAAAATAAATAAAATAAAAATAAATAAAAAAAATAAAAAAATAAAAAAATAAAAAAAAAAATAAAAAAATAAAAAAATAAAAAAAAAATAAAAAAAATAAAAAAAAAATAAAAAAAAATAAAAAAAATAAAAAAAATAAAAAAAACCAAAATTTTAATTTTTTAAGTTTAATTTTTTTTTATCATAATTTTAATTTTTCTTTTTTTTAAATTATTTTATTTTCTTTTACCTTTTTCAATTTTATTTTATTTTATTATTTTTTAATTTTCTTTCTTTAGCTATATTTTTTTTCTTCTTGATTTTTATTTAACTTACTTAACTTAGTTTTTTTTTTAAGATTTTTTTTAACATTAACTTAGGTTTTTACTTAAATTTTCATTAACTTAATTAACTTAGATTTTTTTTACTTCACTTAACTTAATTAACTTTTTTTCACTTAACTTAATTAACTTAGATTTTTTTTGCTTCACTTAGCTTAATTAACTTTTTACTAACTTAATTAACTTAGATTTTTTTTTTAACTTAACTTAATTAACTTAGATTTTTTTTAAATTCACTTAACTTAATTAACCTTTTCTTTAAACTTAATTAACTTAGATTTTCATTAACTTAAATTTTTTAACTTAACTTAATAACATGAAAAGTAAAGATCTAAGGAAGTTCTGTTTAGGAGACTAGTTCTTGGAAACCTTTGTGCCACTAGTATTTCTGGGAACGTTGTTACAGGAGGATGGTTTTTAAGGAGCGCTTTCGCACATGATTCTTTCATGGGAGCACTCTTGGTTAATCTTGCTTATGTTATTTTTTTTTCTTAAAAACAAAAAATTTATGAACTATCTCCAAAATTTTAAAGTTTTAATTACAATCTAAGGAGTTAGTTGCTTTGTTTGATCTAGGTACAATCAGGTTTTTATGCCTTAATTATTTGATTTGTACCTAGTTGTGGGTTATCTAAAACTCAAAATATGCCTCTAGTTTTAAGTATGAAAGAAATGAAAATCAATAGGGCATGGCTGAAAAAGTATAGGTAGACAACCTTGTCTTACCTGCAGGTTTGATTGACTCAATGATGAGGGGACATTGAGTTTACCTAAAATGCAATCCCCGAGTTACGTCTTGCTAAGGCGTTAAACTAAGCTTATTTGGATGAGGCTGACCCATCAATTTAGGTAATTTTATTTTATTTCTTTTATTTACTTAATTTTATTGTTTATTTCATTTTAATTACATGTGAATAATTTTTAAATTGTTAAAACTAAAAATATTTGTTGAGATGTTAAGTTCACATAGCACCGCTGTATACACTTTCATGATGAATATGATGGATACTGCATTTTTCATTACTACTTGCACATTCTCGGAAATAGGTAATATTTCTTCTCTATTTTCTTTATCTTTAATTTACAGTTGTTACATTGAGGACAATGTAAGTTCTAGGTTGGGGGTGGTGAAAAGTTACCATGCTTAATTAAAAAAAAGTTTTAACAATTTAAAAATAAAAAAAAATTTAAAAAATAAAAAAATATACTTTTTCATTTTTTGTGTGTTTGGTTTTATTTCTATTTTGTGTGATTTAGTAATTTTTGGAATAAAAAAAAAACTTTTCTCACAAAAAATTATCATTTCTTTAAATCAAATTTAAGTAAATAGTTAAGTCTTTTGTACTGTTAGATTAATTTTTGAAAATATATCATGAAATATTTTGTAATTATTTTTTATAATTAGTTAGTTTTTGTCATAACTAGTATTTCTTGATAAGATGTGGAAATTATATTAAACCCAAAATCGGTGTTTATGAATTTTTTTTAGTAGAGACTACCTTTGTGAGATATAATTTGAGTCAAATTTTTTTTATTGATGAAATATATATTTTTCTACTCCAAACACATTTCTTATTTATTCAAATTTTTAGATGATCTACATAGGTATTAGCATTGAATGTATGAATTTTTTTCTCATCTTAATAGAGTATCGTATATTTTTGATTATTATTTTTGCTTAGATTAAATGATTTGAGTAGAAATTGATGGTATATGCTTATATCTCATTTATGCATGACTTCTACAAAACAAAAAGACATGTCTGGGGTTACCTAAACCAAGATCAAACAGAAAGAGACAAAATTAATCACTGCTAAAATCCAAAAAAATGTCTGATACATCAACAGGGTTGACTTCTACAAAAATACACATATTGAAAAAATATCTGAAGAGAGATAAAAAATAGTATCATCATATACTATGACCCAGCGTTGCCTACAAAGTTGTGAAGACAGACTATTTACAAAAGAAAGATATAGGAAGTAATTCCCCCTAAAAAGTCATTGCAATTTCTTCATTTGTAAAAAGCATATATCTTAAAATTCTTTCTTAATGAGTTTGATTTAAGCATGAAAATAATTTTAATATATGATATCTTTATAATTTATACATTTGATTTCTTTCATGAGATCAAGATTAAAATATCACATGGAGTGTTTATTATTTATACATATGCGAACATATGGTTCATTTCTATACATCAACTCTTTCGCATATAAAATAGTATGAGTGTTTGAACCCAGCGATTCGGTGTTTCGAGTATTGACTTGTGAGAATAGAGTCGGGTTAATTCTCGATTCATGACATCAAATTGGGTGAAATTAAATTGATACATTTTTGACATGAAATATGAAAATGATTTTCGACTAATTATTATAATAAATCATGATTGTTTGAAGAGATTAAAATAACTTATGCTTGAGATTTTAATTATGATCTTAAAGGAGATTAAAAAGTATGAGACATTTTTGTGATATGTTGTTTTCTCTTATTCAAAAAAAAAATTAATTAATTTTTGATTTTGTTGTAATTTTAGTTTTTGATTTCATTGTATTTATTGTTTTTATTTTTACATTTAGTTCAATGTTTGTGGGTATCATTACTCAAAACCCTCACGAGACTCAAACTCGTCCACTAGGGCAACCTAGGGGTTTAAAGGCTTGTTGCATAGGCTAAATGCAACCGTTTCAATCCACGAAAGTGATTTAGGATAGTTTAATTTTTAGGTTTTATTGCTTCTCTTGCTAAGGGACTAGCAAGAAGCTAGTTGGGGGTTGTGATGAGTGCTCAAAAAGCACTAAATTAACCATGATTTTATGCAAATTAATTGATTAAAAATATATATATTTATATGTTTTATCATATATTTATATAAATTTGTCTTTTTCGGAATCACGGGTATTTTTATTGTTTTTCAGGTATTTTGGCTTAAAAATGCAACTTAAAGACTCAAAGAGGAATACTGGAAGCAATACATCACAAATATATTAATAAATAAATGCGTAAATGTCGACAAATATGGAAAAATTGGACAAAATGGGTCAAAAAGGTCAAAAATGTCAAAAATGAGAAAAACGCTGCTTGGCACCAGCCGGCATGCGTGCGCCCACCACCAGGCTACACGTTGCTGGGTTATTGTTCATGCGCAGCTGCGGCGCGAGGTTATGTTCTGCAGCCGTAGCCAGCGACATCTGCGTATTATGTATGGCCGACAACCGCCCTCCGTGCGCCCAACGCGTTTTCACCCCATTTTTCACGTGCAGCTGACCCTCGTGACGTCATCACCGGCGTCATTGATGACCCTATTTCCATTACACGTTTTTAATTTTTTAATATTTTTTTAACATTTTTTTACTCATTTTTCTCTCCGTCCTCACCTATAAATACCCCCTTCCCTTCACCCAAAATACACCTAAAAACACCTCCAAATACATTCTTTTCTCTCTTTTCTTAGATTTTTAGGATTCTTTAGTTTTTCTTAGTTTTCTTATGTTTTCTTAGTTTTTAGTTTTCTTAGTTAATTTCTCTTAGATTTAGAGTTCTTCCTTTTTGGGAAGAACTAGTTATGTTTTTGTAATATTTTAGCTTTTTGATTCAATAAATGGGAGTGCAAATTCCGCTTGGAGTTTTTAGGAATAGCGTCGAAGTTACGTAAGGATTTTATTTTCTTTACAGTTATTTTTATGCTTTATTCTCACATGTTATATTTAATTTGTGCACGTGGTTAAATTACTTGTCTTTGGTTGTTTAGTAAACATGATGTAATAATGACGTTGTTATGCTTGCGAATATTAAATAGGTAAAAATCTCTAAAATGAATTGATTTTATTTTTATTCATGATTTTATATTAAGAATGTTAGAGAGAAATATATTATTTTTCATTACAAACTTAAACCTAAAAATTAGATTTTAAGGTTTAGTTATCCGGTCTGATTTAGAGTAGTGCTCTTTTCTTTTTATGGTACCATCGCCCGGTAGTTAGCGTGAATTATAAGAATTATTATCTGAAAATGTATTGACGATACGTTTTCGATAGTGATTTTAAAACTTGAAAGTTAGTACTCGGATAACTAAATTCTTAGGTTTAATTTGGACACCTTGAATAAAGTTTAAACTGTCTAACCCCACCAAAGGTGTCATTTAAATGGTTCATTTTCAATCTCTTAGAAAAAGGAATTAATTTAATTAACCAAATTAGTTATCAACCCCACCCATAGGTGTTAATTGATTTGTTTAGTTAACAAAGAATATCTAACCCCACCAAAGGTGGTATTAAATACAAAAGGGAGAGTCAATAAATATCAATTCATATATTTAATAGCCAAAATAAGATGAGCAAGCATAATTAAGTTAGTTATTATAGCCATAAATACTCCACTATTTATAAAAGATAAAATTTGCATTAATGTTTATTGAATCTATGTTTAATTTTCTGTAAGTAGATTAAAACACAAAAAACCCAAAATATCGTAACAGGATGTTTAGGATTTAATTTCGTTTTTAAAAGTTTGAATAATAAATTAAAAACCACATACATTCCTTCCTTAGATCGACCTTAGGAGTATACTTATCATTTTCTACGAAATGATTCGTGCACTTGCGAGAGTTTTATAAATATAAAACCAAAATATTTGCGAGAATCGGCGATGCCGGTTTTCGCACATCAATAATATCGATTTCGTAAATATTTATCCATTTTAAATTTTATTAATTTATGCAAGTGTACGAATCATTTATAAAAATGATAAGTATACTTATAAGGTCAATTCAAGGAATTAATATTGTGTGGCTTTTAAATATTATTCAAATTTTAAAAATAAAATTAAACCTAAACATTATGTCATAATAATTTGGTTTTTTGAAAAAAACTAATCTAATGCATAAAGATAAAGATAGACATGGATTCAACAAATACTCATGTAATTTAATACATTCATAAACAGCGGAGAATAATGGATATAATAATTCAATAATTATGCTTGCTCATATTATTTAGGTTATTAAAGATATAAATTGATATTTATTGATTTTTTTTTCTTTTTGGTATAAAAGTGTCTTTAGATGGGGCCCAAATTCTTTTGTTTAATATTAATTAACTAATATATTTAAGCAGAACCAATTAATTAATTACGTATTAAATTTCAGCTTTATTTAAGGTATACAAATTAAAATTAAGAATTTAACTATCTGAAAAATAACTTTCAAGTTTTAAAACTATTTAACAAATATGTTGTCAATACATTTTCAAATAATATTTTTTTATAAAAAAACCTTTCAAATAGAGATTCGCTCTAAATATCTAAATAATTAAATGTAAAATAAAATAGTATTACTCCAAATTAAGTCCATGTCTTAATTTTAACTCTCATATTAAATTTTTTATTAAGATTAATGTACTCCTTCAAATAACATTCTTTATGAAAATATTGAATAAAAATAAAATCAATTTATTTTAAGAAAATATTTTACCTATTCAATATTTCGCAAGCATAACAATGTTATTATTATATCATATTCATTATTAGCCAGATATGTTATAATTGATCACAGACAAATAAAGAATGACATTGAAGAAGCAACATAGATATATGGACTGTACAAAGAATATAATTAATACCTTAACAATATCCTTAGACAACTTTGAAAAGTTGATTCTAAGACTGGAAAAACTTCGATAGTAATTGCACTTCAAAATTTGTTGAATCAAAAACTATAAACTACTAAACATAAACATGTTCTTCCTCAAAATTGAGGGAAGAACTAAATAAATTCTAAAAGCTAAAATTATAAAAATCTATAGAAAAGGGGAAGAGAAAGTTGTTGAAAACACAACTTAAAAGCTTATTTTCTTAGAATACAATTATTATTTTTTTATTTAGTATTATCTCTTTTCTTCACTTTGGAAAATATCAAATAAATGATATTCATTTAAGCTCCAAAAATTTTGATAAACATGCTTCAAGTATTTTTTCTTTATTTTAATATTAAAATATTAAAATACCCACAAAACATTACAATATACCTATTAATCTAGACAAATAGATTTGTCTAAAATATAATAGAATAAAGCAAATAAAAATCCATTTTATTAATTAAATGACATTAAAACATGATATATTTATTACTTTTTAAGCACTCACCAACAAGCGTCATTTAAATGAGTGAAAGCCACACACATTTGAGGTGAACGACATGTTTTTTCATCAAAACAATATTAGACAGCCATATATGATAATCCACCCCTCTAAAAATCTTTGTTTATTTAAGTAAAATCACTTGAGCTTTGATTACATTATTTTTTTCCCTTGGAAATTTTTTTTCTACTTAATAATCTTAGCCTTATGGTCGACATTCAATCTATGTGTTATAATCCTAGGGTTAATTCTAGGAATATCTCTAGGTTTCACACAAAAATATCATAGTTGGATCTTAAGAAATGTAACATTCTCCCTTATTGCCCTTGCTACTTAAGGGCCATCTCTTTCAACGTAGCATTATAACAACTCCTATCTTTCTCTTCTTCATCCCTTATCTATCGTATGCCCTTCTCAATTGGGTATTTAATGACTCGGTGATAGGTTGATAAGATGACCACACATTTTATGTATCCAAGGCCTTCCCAAATTACATTATAATGAACTAGGACATCAATTACTATAAAACTAGTCATAGGAATTGAACCAATTATTATGACTGGCATCACCACGGTTCCTATAGCATATATGGTGCTAGTATTGAATCCCGCCAAAGATAACTCCTTCTTGGTAATATCACCATCTTTTACCCTTAGTGCCTTCATTGTTGTGAGGAAAAAAAGGTCCATTGAATTCCTATCCTACAAAATTTGCATGACCCCACCCAAAGCTGGTTGGGGGTTGTGATGAGTGCTCAGGATGTTTAGGATTTAATTTCGTTTTTTAAAAGTTTGAATAATAAATTAAGAACCACATACATTCCTTCCTTAGATCGACCTTGGGAGTATACTTATCATTTTCTACGAAATGATTCGTGCCCCTCATGAGAGTTTTACAAATATTAAAACCAAAGTATTTGCGAGAATCGGCGATGCCGATTTTAGATTCGTCGAGTTTTAGTAGCAGATTCTTGGAAGGTATAGCGTTTTTAATTTATTTATCAAAATTTTAAAAATATTTTTGTGTTGTAAATAATTGTGATTTTTTTTTAAAAAAATAATAATAATAAATAAATAAATAAAATAAAAAAAAATTTAATCAAATTTCAAATTTCATAAAAAATAAATAAAAAAATAAAAAAATAAAAAAAAAATAAATTTTTTTTTTTTATTATAGCATAAAAAGTAAATAATTTAGAAATTTGAAATTTGAAATAAAAAGTTTTTACCGTTAATGAATAGTAAAAAAAAAATTAAAAATTTTTTTAAAATTTTAAGTTAATAAGAAATAAGATAGCGTGAATAGTAAAATAAAATTACCGTTCGTAAAAAAAAAACTAAAAGGCATGAAAAGTAAAAATCTAAGGGAGTTAAATACAGGAGACTAGTTCTTTGAAGCCTTTGTGCCACTAGTCTTTCACAGGAACGTTGTTACGGCTAGGAGAATGGTTTTTAAAGACCATGCCATAGAATTCTTTCTAGGAACACTCTTGGTTAATACTGATTATGTTATTTAAAAAAAAAATTAATTTAAAAAAAAAAAAAAAAATTAACTAGTTTATTCCAGTGTTTTGCATTAAATGCGATGGGAAGTTTCTCTAATTTTTTTATTTTTGTTGTGAGGTTTTAAATTTACGTTTAAAAATAGTCTACATGCGTGGTAGGAGATCCTTGGAAACCCACAACACACGTATGTAAATAATATTCATAAATTTAAACAAGTGTCAACAACCTTTGGATCCTACCACATCGGACTGATTTTGAGCCAAACATAGAACCAAGTCTTAATCCTTTACTAGAACCAAAGAAATGGAGGAAAACCAACATGTTAGGGAAACCACGATGAAGGAGTTTGCAAGACCGGTGATTGGCACGGCAACTGCCGCTATCCAGTTGGGAGAAGCTGCTCGGAATTATGACCTTAAAAATATTCATTTTTCTATGCTTCCTTCCTTTATGAGAGATTTCTATGCTACGGTCCAAACATTCCCCCTCGGTATTCTAAACGAGGATCAACTTAGAATGAGATGTTTTCCCTACACCTTAAAGGATAAGGCCAAAGCTTGGTTGATGTCACTTCCCCCGGGTTCTCTGATGACATGGGGTCACATTTACAATAAATTCATGGGAAAATTCTATTCCCATCAAAAAACATCAGAGTTGAGAGGAAAGATTGCTACTTTCTCTCAGATGGAAAGAGAACCATTCCATGAAGCTTGGGATAGGTTCAAAATGTTTCTCACTCAATGTCCCCATCATAGCTTTCCCCTACAGTTGCAGAACCAATTCTTTACGATGGACTTACCTGACAATGTCGGTTCATTGTCGACAATTATTTGCGGGAGGAGCAATAGGAGAAAAGCGCATCGAGAAACGTATAACCTCTTTGAGATGTTGGGTGCTTAATTCCCGATAGAAAAGCTCCCGAGTGAGAAAGCGGGTGTTTCGTGAAATCGACTCCCGGTAATGAAGTTCAACAACAACTTGTTCAGGCGGCTAAGCAAGTTTCCCTTCTCGCTACCTGAAACCAACACAATAATGAACAATATGGTTTGTACAAAGACAACGTGGGACATGGGTAATTGGCTTGTCCATATCGGGAGATACATTTGGACACGAGCGAGGTTAATGTGTTGGGAGCGTATCAACGAGACCAAGGTTTGATCCCAATTCAAATACCTATAATCTGGGTGGAGAAGTCATCAAATTTCTCTTGGAGAGCAAAACAACCTCGCTTTCCCTCAAGCTCAAACCAGGCGAGACGGCAATTCCACCCAGCCTATTCCGAGAAGCATTCCAAATAAACCAACCACGGAGGACAACTTGAATTCTTTTATTCAAGTTTGTAGGATAATGGAGTCTAAAACCAATCAACGGTTGGACTCTGTGGAAGCTTCAATCAAAAAGGTGGAAGTTCAAGTTGAACAGTTAGTTGAACATTTGCAAAAAGGCAAAGACTAAATTGAAACATAAATGAATTCAATGAAGAGGAGACATTGAGTTTTTCATTCTGCAATCTCCAAGCAACGTCTTACTAGAAGACGATAAATTTTAGTCCTACATGGGAGGTCACCCATTATTGTATTTTCCTTTGTTTTAGTTTGCGTGTAATAAAAAAAATATATATATATATATATATATATTTCAAATAAAATAAATTCGTTTGTTTCAAAAATTGTGTCCCTTCGTTTAAATTAAAATTAAAAAAAAAATAAAAAAAAATAAAAAATTTTAGGTTCCTTGCATTTTTTTTAGAGATATCTACTATTGTTTTTAAAGAGCAAAATGTTGATTCACAATAGGAGGAGGATCATTTTCAACCACAAACAACCATGGGAGATGCTGAAGATAGGCGGAAAAAGATGAAAGACTATACAATGCCAATCATTGGCAATGTAACTTCCGGCATCCAATTGCAGAGGTCAGTAAGGAATTATGAATTGAAAAAGATTCATTATTCTTTGTTCCCTTCCTTTTAGGCCACCCCTAGTGAAGATCCTTTGGATTTCACTCTACAATTCTATGCTACTGTCCAAACCTTTCCACTACATGCAACTAACGAAGATCCACTTAGACGAGGTGTTTTCCTTACACTCTCAAAGATAAAGCTTGGTCATGGTTCATTACTCTGCAGTCGGTTCTCTTAAAACTGGGAGGCAGTCTATGAAATTTTTATGGGGTAGGTTCTATTCCCATCAAAAGACATTGATCTAAGAACAAAGATAGCAACATTTTCTCAAATGAATGAAGAGCCCTTTCATGAAGCTTCGGGAACGATTCAAACTCCTTTTCATTCAATGTCAAAATCATAGCTTTCCACTACAGCTACAAAACCAATTCTTTTACGATGGATTGACACTACGTAGTCAATACATGGTTGATAATGCACTTGGAGTGCACAGTGAGAAAAGACCGCAGAGGAAACCTATAATCTCTACGAGCTATTGGGTTCTAATTCCCAACAAAGAGGTGGTAGAAGCGAAAGCAAAGGTCAATGAAGTCGCTTTGATAATGAGATAACCTTGCAACTTGTGAATTGACTAAACAAGTGAAATTCCTCACGTCTCACCAAATTTCAAATCAAGAGGTATGTGGAGTGTGTTGTTCAATTGGGCATGGGTACTCATAATTGTTCAAATACTTGTGATTCTAGTGTCGATGCCATAGAGGAAGTCCAATCTTTTTCAAAAGTATCATCCAAACACCTATAATCACCCAACTTACAACCACCCTTACCTACCAAGCCAATCTTTTAAACCAACCTTAGAAGATAGTTGAATGCTTTTATTCAAGTTAGTCGTGACAACCAAGCGATGACTAATCAAAGGTTGAACACCACGGAGGCTTCTGCTAAAAAAGAATTGAATCTAAAGTTGGGCAACCTGGTCGAACAAATGCAAAAGAAAGAACCAGGAAAGTTGCCTTACCAACCGTAACAATGCAAAAAAAGATGTTAGAACTCTTGAAGTGGTAAGGTAGTCAATACCACATTCGAAATCTCTAAACTACCTTGTAGTTCATATAACGTTAACAAAGGCGTTATATTCTAATCCCCAAAAGGAGAAACAAGTGTTAAACTTAACAAGCCTTCTCGAAAAACTCATTGGGGGTCATCTCGACACTCCCAAAATTCAAAAGACAACGAGAATCCACACCGGATGCAAGTACCTTTTCCCCACCGCTTTGAAAGAATCCAAACAAGATAAGCAATTCAATGATCTTTTAATATGCTCTCTAAAGTAAATATCAATTTACCATTATTAGAAGTGATCATGAATGTGCCTCATATGCCAAGTTTTTCAAAAGAGTTGAACACTAAGAAAAGGAGGTATGAATCGAATGAACGCAGTAGTAGTATCGAGAATTTCTAGTACTTGACTCAAGACAAACTACCCCCTAAGTTGAAAGACCCTGGAAGTTTTATTATAAACATAACTACGGGATAGGAAGTTGCTAAAGCAATGCTTGATTTAGGTGCTAGTATAAATTTGATGCCCTACTCTATATTCTTACTGACTCGATCTAGATTTAAAACCCACAAGACTATGTCCTATGCAACTTGCGGATAGATCTCTTAAATATCCAGAGGGAATAGTTGAGGATGTTTTGGTACAGTAGACAAACCGATAATACCCGTTGACTTTGTGGTTCGGATATGCAAGAAAATCCGCATTGGACAGAGAGCATACAATATTGCTTGGTAGACCATTTATGGCAACTACTAAAACTATTATTGATGTCCAAGATGGAAATTTGACAATGACATCTTAGAGAGACCGTTCATTTCAAAGTTTTTGATTCTTCACCTTTCCCTTCTATTTCTCGCCATCGATGAAATATTCGAAGTTGATCCTTTGGATAAACTTGTCCAAAACACCTTTTTCCAAACCGTAATAGAAGACAAGCTTTCTGAAACCGTTTACACTTGAAAAGGTTGAAGAATATTTAGATGAAGAAATTAAGGGTACACTTGAACAACTAGACAATAATGAAGTGATGACAAAATCTAGTATACTTTTAAATCTACCTGGGCTTCTTCATCTATTAAAGAGGCCAATCCACCCGAACTTGAATTCAAAGACTTACCTCGAGCACTTAAAATATGTGTTTTTGGGAGAAGGAGAAACATATCCAAGGATAATTTCTTCAACTCGACCAAACCACAAGAAAAAGAACTCATCAAAGTGCTTAAACAAGCTTTAAGAAATCTATAGGGTTGGAGTATAGGGGATATAAGAGGCATTAGTCCAACAATGTGTATGCACAAGATCAACTCTGGAGTGATGGTGCTAAACCCGCATGCGAGAGGCCCAAAGAAGACTAAACCCAAACATACGCAAGTAGGTAGTTAAAAAGGAAATCCTTAAATTATTAGAAGAAGTGGATTATCTATCCTATGCGGATAGTAAGTGGGTTAGTCCAAAGGTGCAATGTGGTACCAAAGAAATCGGGATAACAGTTGTTAAAAATGATAAAAGTGAATTAGTGCCCACTAGAATAATCAATTGGATGGAGAATATGTATAGATTTTAGGAAACTAAATTTATATACGAAAAAGGATCACTTTCCTCTTCCATTCATTGATCAAATGTTGGAAAGATTAGTGGGCACGAATTTTACCGTTTTTTGATGGACTGCCTGGATATTATCAAGTACCCATAGCACCGGAAGATCGTGAAAAGACCACATTTACATGTCCTTTTGGGACATTTGCTTTTCGGCAGAATGCCATTCGGGTTATGCAAATGCCCCCGCCACTTTCCAGAGATGCATGATATCTATTTTCTCGACAGTGGAGAAATTCATTGAAATTTTCATGGATGATTTCTCTGCCTTTGGAAACTCATTTGATGATTTCTTACATAAATTGAATTAGGTTTTAGAAAGATGCATTGAATACAATCTAACCCTTAGTTGGGAGAAAAGTCATTTTATGGTTCAACAAGGGATAGTGTTAGGACATATCATTTCAAACAAAGGTATTGAAGTTGATAAGGCAAAAGTTGAATTGATATCCAACTACCTCCCCTACATCGTACGTAGAGGGGATAAGAAGCTTCTTGGGACATGCGAGGATTTTACAGACAATTTATTAAAGATTTCTCTAAAATAAGTCGTCCTTTATGTAACTTACTATCCAAAGATGCTGCAATTTGACTTCAACAATGACTGCTTTATTTCCTTTAATACCTTGAAAGAGAAACTAACATCTACCCACTGTTATAATGGCACCAAACTGGGTCTTTACCTTTTGAGATAATGTGTGCAGACGCTTCGATTATGCAATAGGAGCAAATCTGGGACAAAGAGTGGATAAGCGTTTACATGTCATCTACTATGCTAGGGAAAACACTCAATGATGCCCAAATGAATTACACCACCATCGAAAAGGAATTCTTGGCTATAGTATTCTCTTTAGACAAATTTCGGTCTTATTTAGTAGGATCTAAAGTGATTGTACATTCTCGATCACGCCGCTTTAAGATACCTATTAAGTAAACCAAATGCCAAGCAAAGATTAATCAAAGGTGGGTTTTACTCTTACAAGAATTTGACCTAGAAATCAAGGATAAGAAAGGCGGTGAAAACTTAGTAGGCGACCATTTGTCTAGGTTGATTTCGACTTCAATTCTCTTAAAGATGAGTAGTAATGACGATATAGTTGAAACCTTTCCTAATGAATGCTTATTTTTCATAGTCCGAACCCATGGTATCGATATTGTAAACTATCTTGTCACCGGTGTTTTCATGACCTAACACTTCATGTGACAAGAAAAGGTTTTTTAAAACTATTAAGGACTATTTCAGGACGACCCTTTTATTTATACAAGATTGGTCAAGATCAAGTCATCCTGAGATGTGTACCAAGACGAACATAAGAAAGCATTCCGACTTTTGTCATGAACTTCATCGCGTGGTCATTTTTGGAGGTGAAAAGACTGACTCGTAAGATATTACTCCCTGGATTCTTTTCGCCCACTCTTTTTAAAGATGCTCATATGTTTTCAGTGCACAATGTGATGTATGTCAAAGAACAGAAACATAAGCAAAGAGATGAAATGCCTCGACATCTAATTTAGTTGTTGAACTTTGATGTATGGGGATTGACTTCACGGGTCCTTTTCCCCATCTAATGGTTTTCAATACATTTTGGTTGCTGTGGATTATGTGTCCAAGTGGGCGTAAGCTATCCCCACCAAAACCAATGATGCTAATGTTGTTGTGAAATTCTTGAAAGATTTCATATTCAGAGGTTCTAACGCCAGTATAATAAGTGATTGAGGTAGCCATTTTTGTAACAAACTCTTTGACGGGAGTACTAAACAAGTACAACATCACACATAAAGTAGCTACTCCATATCATCCTCAAACTTTAGTGGAAGTGAGCAATAGGCAAATTATGGAATACTTTGGAACGCACCGTCGTCGTCAAGGAAGGATTGGGCATTTAAGCTAAAGATGCCTTACGGGCATACCGCACCGCTTACAAAACACCTATCGGGATGAGCCCTTACCGGTTAATCTTTGGGAAAGCGTACCCTTCCAGTTGAACTTGAACACAAAGCTTATCGGGCAATTAAAGAGTTAAACACGGATTTAGATAAAGCAGTGGAAAACGATTACTCCAACATGAGTTGGAAGAAATTAGGAATGAAGCTTCATGAGAATGCCAAATTATACAAGGAGCTGCTAAGCGCTATCATGACAAGAGGCTAGTTCCTAAGACTCTTCACCCTGGAATGAAAGTTCTTTTATTTAACTCTCGTTTGAGATTGTTTCCGTGAAAGCCGAGATCAAGATGGGATGGACCATTCAAAATAGTTCAAGTATTTGAACATGGAGTAGTGGAACTATTGGACTCCAAGACACAAAAACGCTCAAAGTCAATGGCCATCGTGGTCAAGCCTTATTTAGAAGAACCAAACAACATTCTTTAAAATGGATTGCATTACTGAGTAACCCTTAGCACGAAAAGATACGCCTTCGCTAAGACGTTAACTAAGCTGGACGGGAGGCAACCCATCATTTTAGGTAAAATAAAAAAAAACAAAAACAAAAACAAAAAAATAAAAACAAAAAAATAAAAAAATAAAAAAATAAAAAAATAAAAAAATAAAAAAATAAAAAAATAAAAAAATAAAAAAATAAAAAAAATTTTGTTTGTTATTTTTTTTTATTTTTATTGTTTATTTCATTTTAATTACATGTGAATAATTTTTAAATTGTTAAAACTAAAAATATTTGTTGAGATGTTAGAAGTTTACAGCGATCTGTCTGTATACACTTTAATGATGAATATGATGGATGCACCTGCATTTTCCATTACTACTTGCACATTCTCAGGAAATAGGTAATCTTTCTTCTCTTCTCTCTTTATCTTTAATTTACAGTTGTTACATTGAGTACAATGTAAGTTCTAGGTTGGGGGTGGTGAAAAGTTACCATACTTAATTAAAAAAAAAATATTAAAAAAAAAAAACTTTTCTCACAAAAGTTTATCATTTCTTTAAATCAAATTTAAGTAAATAGTTAAGTCTTTTGTACTGTTAGATTAATTTTTTGAAAACATATCATGAAATATTTTGTAACTATTTTTGATAATTAGTTAGTTTTTGTCATAATTAGTATTTCTTGATAAGATGTAGAAATTATATTAAACCCAAAATCGGTGTTTATGAGTTTTTTTTTAGTGGAGACTACCTTTGTGAGATATAATTTGAGCCTAATTTCCTTTATTCAGAGTGAAATATATATTTTTTCTACTCTAAACACATTTCTTATTTCTTCAAATTTTTAGATGATCTCTATAGGTATTAGCAATGAATGTATGAATTTTTTTTTTCATCTTAATAGAGTATCATATATTTTTGATTATTATTTTTGCTTAGATTAAATGATTTAAGTAGAAATTGATAGTATATGCTTATATCTCATTTATGCATGACTACTACAAAAACAAAAAGACATATCTGGGGTTACCTAAACCAAGATCAAACAGAAAAGCCACAAAATTAACCACTCACCAAAATCCAAAAAAATGTACAATCTGTACATGGGTTGACTCTCTAAAAAAATACACATATTGAAAAATATCTACAGAAAAAAAGAGAGATAAAAATAGTATCATCTACATACTATAACCCGCATTGCCTACAAAGTTGTGAGTAAAGGCTAATTACAAAAGGAGGATATAGGAAATAATTCCCTAAAAAGTCATTGCACTCTCTTCATTTGTAAAAGGCATATATCTTGAAATTCTTTCTTAATGAGTTTGATTTATGCATGAAAATAATTTTTATATATGATATCTTTATAATTTATACATTTGATTCCTTTCATGAGATCAATGTTAAAATAACACTTTGAGCCTTTATTCTTTATACATATGCGAACATATTAGTTCATTTCTATACATCAACTCTTTCGCATATAAATTAGTATGAGTGTTTGAACCCATAGGATTCAGTGTTTGAGAGTATTGACTTGTGAGGAATAGAGTCGAAGTCGATTCATGACAACGAAATTGGGTGAAATTAAATTGATACATTTTTGATATGAAATATGAAAATGATTTTCGACTAATTATTATAATAAATCATGATTGTTTAAAGAGATTAAAATAACTTATGCTTGAGATTTTAATTATGATCTTAAAGGAGATTAAAAAGTATGAGACATTTTTGTGAGATGTTGATAATTTGTGATTTTGTTGTAAATTTAATTTTTAAGTTGTTTGTTTTTATTGTTTCTTTTGTTTTTACATTTAGTACAATGTTTGTGGGCACCATTCCTGCAACCCCTCACGAGCCTCAAACTCGTCCACTAGGGCAACCTAGGGGTTTAAAGGCTTGTTGCATAGGCTAAATGCAACCGTGTCAATCCACGGAAGTGATTTAGGATAGTTTAATTTTTAGTTTTTATCGCTTCTCTTGCTAAGGGACTAGCTGATGAGTGCTCAAAAAGCACTAAAATTACCATGATTTTATGCTCATTAATTGATTAAAAATATATATATTTATATGTTTTATCATATATTTATATAAATTTGTCTTTTTCGGAATCACGGGTATTTTTATTATTTTTCATGAATTTTGGCCTAAAAACGCAATGTAAAGACTCAAAGAAGAATACTTGAAGCAATACATCACAAATAAATTAATAAATAAGTGGGAAAAGATCAACAAACATGGAAAAATTGGACAAAATGGGTCGAAAAGGTCAAAAATATCAAAAGACGGAAAATCGCGCGCAGTGCGCCAGGCACCAATGCTGCCACATGCCGCAATACGGCATCGTTCACGCGTGCGCCGAGCTGCGAACGCCCAACAACCGCTGCCGCGCGCCAAACGCGTTTTTGCCCCATTTTCCACATGTACCGCCCCCATGACGTCATCGACGTCATTGATGACCTCAAAGAGTCCATTACACGTTTTTAATTTTTTAATATTTTTTTAACATTTTTTTACTCATTTTTCTCTCCATCCTCACCTATAAATACCCCCCTTCCATTCACTTCAAAGCACACCTCAAAACCACACTTCTCTCTTCTTTCTTTCTCTCATTTCTTAGTTTTTGAGTTTTTCTTAGTTTCTTTCTTAGTTTCTAAGCTTTTCTTAGTTTTTCTCTTAGTTTTTAGTTCAATTCTCTTAGGTTTAGAGTTCTTCTCTTTTTGAGAGGAACTTGTAATGTTTTTGTAATAATTTAGATTTTTGATTCAATAAATGGAAGTGCAACGGGAATAGCGTCGAAGTTCTGTAAGGATTTTATTTTCTTTACAGTTATTTTTATGCTTTATTCTTACATGTTATATTTAATTTGTCTGTGATTAAATTTAACTGTGCTAGCTGTTTATAATCATGATATAATAATAACGTTGTTATGCTTGCGAAATATTAAATAGGTGAAAATTTCTAAAATGAATTGAGTTTATTTTTATTCAAGATTTTATATTAAGGATGTTAGAGAGAAATATATTATTTTTCATTACAAACTTAAATCTGAAAATTAGATTTTACGGTTTAGTTATCCTGTCTAATTTAGAGTAGTACTCTTTTATTTGTTGGTACAATTGCCTAGTTGTTAGAGTGAAGCTCTATTTCAAAAGTTTTTATAAGAATTATTATGTGGAAATGTATTGACAACATGTTTTCAATAGTGGTTTTAAAACTTGAAAGTTAGTACTCGGATAACTAAATTCTTAGGTTTAATTTGGACACCTTGAATAAAGTTTAAACTGTCTAACCCCACCGAAGGTGGCATTTAAATGGTTCATTTTCAATCTCTTAGAAAAAGGATTTAATTTAATTAACCAAATTAGTTATCAACCCCACCCATAGGTGTTAATTGATTTGTTTAGTTAACAAAGAATATCTAACCCCACCAAAGGTGGTATTCATACAAAAAAGAGAATCAATAAAATATCAATTTATATCTTTAATAACCTAGATAATATGAGCAAGCATAATTAAGTTAGTTATTATATCCATAAATACTCCACTAATATAAATGATAAAATTTGCATGAATATTTATTGAATCTGTATTTATTTTTATTTTTAGGTAAATATTTATTGAATTTGTATCTATGTTTATTTTTAGATTATATTTATTTAATCTGTATATATGTTTATTTTATGTTATTAGATTAGGAACACAAAAACCAAACTATCGTGACATGATGTTTAGGATTTAATTTCGTTTTTTAAAAGTTTGAATAATAAATTAAGAACCACATACATTCCTTCCTTAGATCGACCTTGGGACTATACTTATCATTTTCTACGAAATGATTCGTGCACTTGCGAGAGTTTTACAAATATTAAAACCAAAGTATTTGCGAGAATCGGCGATGCCGGTTTTCGTTAATCAACAAGTTATTGAACCATTTATATGCACCATCACATAAGGTAATTACGAAGAGTTTACACATCATAGCATCTCTTTTGTCTCGAGTGAGACTTACTGAAGGCATGGTTTCTTTGAAGTGTAGGATATGGGTCATGGGGTCTTTCATTCCTTGATATTCAGGACATTTAGAAGCACTAAATTTAGTGGATGTCTTACTATTTTTTATCTCATCATAGAAAGGGAAAACACACAGTTGCTCATAATCTCTATCAATATTATAATGAGATTTACCATGTCATGTATTTTGATCATTTTCTTAAGAGCTTGGTCTTGTTTTTTATTTGTTTCTTTGAGAGCTTGGAAGTGTGCTTCCCATAACCTCATTTCTTCAAGCAATTGTTCATTGTTATATCGGGTGGTATCTTACCCTAACAAAACTGATTATACCTCAGCTCGAGCATTATAGTACGAGATTTCTTCCACTCTTCTAGGCTTATTTCTTCTCAATACTAGCTGATGAACGAAAACCGGCATCGCCGATTCTGCCAATACTTTGGTTTTAATATTTGTAAAACTCTCGCAAGTGCACGAATCATTTCGTAGAAAATGATAAGTATACTCCCAAGGTCGATCTAAGGAAGGAATGTATGTGGTTTTTAATTTATTATTCAAACTTTTAAAAACGAAATTAAATCCTAAACATCCTGTCACGATAGTTTGGTTTTTATGTTCCTAATCTAATAACATAAAATAAACATATATACAGATTAATTAAATATAATCTAATAACATAAAAATAAACATAGATACAAATTCAATAAATATTTATCTAAATATAAATATAAATACAGATTCAATAAATATTCATGCAAATTTTATCATTTATATTAGTGGAGTATTTATGGATATAATAACTAAATTAATTATACTTGCTCATATTATCTAGGTTATTAAAGATATAAATTGATATTTTATTGATTCTCTCTTTTTTTTTTATATAAATACCACCTTTGGTCGGGCTAGATATTCTTGCTTAACTAAAAAAATCAATTAACACCTATCGGGTATTGATAACTAATTTGGTTAATTAAATTAATTCCTTTTTCTAAGAGATTGAAAATGAACCATTTAAATGCCACCTTGGTTAGACAGCTTAAACTTTATTCAAGGTGCCCAAATTAAACATAAGAATTTAATTATCTTAGTACTAACTTTCAAGTTTTAAAACCACTATTGAAAACATCTTGTCAATACATTTCCACATAATAATTCTTATAAAAACTTTTGAAATAGAGTTTCACTCTAACTACCTAAGGCGATTGTACCAACAAATAAAAGAGCACTACTCTAAATCAATCGATAACTAAACCTTAAAATCTAATTTTCGCATTTAAGTTTGTAATGAAAAATAATATATTTCTCTCTAACATCCTTAATATAAAATCTTGAATAAAAATAAAATCAATTCATTTTAGAAATTTTCACCTATTTAATATTTCGCAAGCATAACAACGTTATTATTACATCATAATTATAACAATAGCACAGCTTAAATTTAATCACAAACAAATTAAATATAACATGTAAGAATAAAGCATAAAAATAAGTGTAAAGAAAATAAAATCCTTATGTAACTTCGACGCTTATTCTGCTATAGAAAACCTCCAAGAGGAATTTGCACTTCCATTTATTGAATCAAAAACTAAAATATTACAAAAACATTACAAGTTCCTCTCAAAAAAGAAGGACACTAAAACTAAGAGAATTGAACTAAAAACTAAGAGAAAAACTATGAAAAGCTTAGAAACTAAGAAAGAAACTAAGAAAAACTCAAAAACTAAGAAATGAGAGAAAGAAAGAAGAGAGAAGTGTGGTTTTAAGGTGTGTTTTGAAGTGATGGGAATGGGGGTATTTATAGGTGAGGATGGAGAGAAAAAATGAGTAAACAAATGTTTAAAAAATGTTAAAAAATGCAAAAATGCGTAATGGAAATGCTGAGGTCATTAATGATGACAGCATGACGTCATTGGGCGGCCGCACGTGAAAACGGGGCAAAAGGCGTTGCGCGGGAGGGGCTGGCCTGCAAGTACGCGCGCAGCGGGGCCGTCGCCGCGCATAGCTCTGCCAGCGCGTGAACAAAGTGCCTGTATCGGGGCGCCGCTCGCGTACTGCCACATGGCGGCCATAAATGGGCGCGATTTCCGTCTTTTTGACATTTTTGACTTTTTCGACCTAATTTGTCCAATTTTTCCATGTTTGTTGACCTTTTCCCACTTATTTATTAATATATTTGTGATGTATTGTTTGAAGTAGTCCTCTTTGAGTCTTTAAATTGCGTTTTTAAGCCAAAATACCTGAAAAAAAATAAAAATACCCGTGATTCCAAAAAAGACAAATTTATATAAATATATGATAAAACATATAAATATATATATTTTTAATCAATTAATGTGCATAAAATCATGGTAATTTTAGTGCTTTTTGAGCACTCATCACTAGCTCAACTTCCTCAGTTAAATTACCAACTTGATTTGGCTGTTGAATTACCTCCGCTTGAGCAAGCAGTGCCCTACTATATTATCTCATCTCATCAAGTTCTCTTTTGAGCTTGAGGAGTTGTTATGCCAATTCTTGGTGATGATCGACCTCTTATGATGAATTAGGTCAACGCTCAGCCCGAACCTCATTTTGTGTAGGTATGACGTTGTCCTCGAGTGCTAGCTCATTATCTAGCCTTAATCTTTCATCGGATAGGGTACTAACAATGATGAATGTCGTTGGTAAGAACACTAGGTAAAGTGGTTTAATTTTTGGGGTTTCTCTCTTAAAACTCGAGATGAATCCTAAGAAGTATGTGGTTAAAAATAAAAACTTGACCTTGAAATCTTAAGCCCTATGATAGGGGGCCAAAATGTTAGGTATGGTCCGATTTAGAAAGAGATGTTAGATAATGAGAGTGAATTGGGTTGATTTGATACTAGGTTCACATATATATATATGACCTTACATATACATGTATTGATTATATAAGGATACATGTCACAACATATCAGGGATATAATAATAAATGCATAAATTAATTTAAGGTTGACCATATTGTGAGACCAGACAGATGATCGATACTTAAATGTTCTAAACATGTGATGATGTCATAAAATCCATCTTTTAGGCGCTAGTATGACTTAAGACTCGCGCATTATGTATCAAGGTTCAGATAATACAAAGATCGAGCTCTAAATCATATTTTATGCTCAAATAAGATAATTTGTTGGATCTTGTAATTGGGTTCAAATAAACGTGTATATTATTTAACTTATTTAATTATTATTCATATGATTTTATTTAAAAAGAAAAATAGTAATTTTTTGGGATAATTATGAAAATAATTACCAAACAATTTGTTTTCTTCTTTTAAAAACAGAAGACACTCTGCTCATGAAGGAGAGACATAACAGAATAAAAAATTTGATAGAAAACAAAAAGTGTACAGAAATTTATTCTTCTCTCCAGCTAACAGAGAGTTTTTTGGATTGTGAATTATAAATTTAAAACATTGAATCTGTAGAATTAGAAAGATGTAAAACATTCAATAAACAAACAATCGCATCATTATCCAAAAAGTGAAGGTAAATTACATTAATATATATTTAATTATTGTTATATTCTAAATTATTTTTCCAAAAACACTAAAAGTGATGTATTTTAAGGGTAACATAACATGTGAAGATTAACTCTAGTATAAATATGAATGATAATTTAATTGCATCTGGTGTTACGAATTCATCAAAGTGATGCGATAAATGCTAGCCACTGACCCCAACCTTCTTCTTTCTAGGTTCCGGGTTAAATAACTGTTATGCATTAAGAAATTATTATTATTAGAGTACGAAAATATTTTAAGTTAATATAGGTAATGATACTATTATAATTTTTATTATAACCACAATAAAATTAAATAAAATACTTATTTTATTTCTAATATTAATTACATCATTATGTTATTATTATTTAATTAAATTATCATTAATAAAATATTATTTTAATAATAAATTTTATATCATATATCATGGTAATATCAAGACCTTAAATATTTTTACATCCTCACTTCATCCAACCCCACCAAATATTATTTGTTTTGAATTTCTAAAATATTTATGCAAATCGATAATTCTTAGCATTAATACTTCATAAATGAACCGGAATAAAATTATAATGATAAAAGTTTTACTATTAAAATTAAAAACTAAAATTAATATTAAGTTATCTTTCATTCAAGGGATCCCTTCTGTGCTATTATAGTTACTACTAACTACCATTCACTGCCATTAGCAACCACCATGTGCCAGCACCTAAGTAATTCACTACGTGCTTATGTGCTAACCGAGGGTTTAAAGAACAAAAAGGCTATTAGACCGATCAATCAAACCAAAAAATTTGAAGTTGTAAATGTTACTTAAAGAATCATATGATAGAAAAATTCCCACTTGCTTTTTAAGAGAATTCTTAACATGTACTCGTACTAATGAAGACTAATGCAGGGGCGAGAAGGGCAAATTGCCAGAATCAAAGAAAGAAGCAACAGTAGATCCTATTGACAGCAATTAGAATCCTTCAGGTACATTTCAAAATACATTGCCAAACTGAAATAACAACAGTAGATCCTATTGACAGCAATTAGTTATCTGTTAAATGTTTGAATACATATCCAAGAATATGGTAGTAATAATTAGCAATCTTCTTTAGACATTATGAGCATTCAGCTTATTGCTGAGTTTCCCTTCCTCTAGCTAGTCCTCTTCCTCTTCCTTTTCCTTTTATTTCTTGTTTTGCTTCTCATATTACTAGCAGTTATAAGTTTATAATCTGAGCAAGGCATCTCACTGAGCTTCCCAAACCTTGTTTCATAGAAGTGCCACAGTTCTGACCTGACAAAATTACAAAGCAATCAACAAAAAAATAAAATAAAATAACGAGAATAAAAAAACATGCACAATAACTGTTAGAGAACCATTTACCAGTAAGCCAAGAACTGAAAGGGTGCATACTTCGCATATATTGCTTGAACATCACTCTGGACAGTTTGAATGGTGGATCTTTTGGAATGGATCTGCACATACAAAACAGGGAACCACCAGAAGTTATCATAGGTCAAAACAAAGAACCCTTTTGCTTTTCATATCATCCAACAAGAAACATCTTCAGAATTTGAACAGTGCATGATAAACCAACCTGTTGTAAGTGCCTGAGAGTTTCAGAGTCAGAAGGAATAACATGATAAAATCCCATGCAAATGAGCACGTAAGCACATGTAAAAGGACCAAAACCATCAATTTGTTTCAGTTGGTCAGACAAATAGTTATAGCCGGACAAGCTTGCTTCTTTGCAAGTTTTTTCAAATTGTTTCAGTTGAATTCTCCCATCTACAATACCTCGAGCAAGCTTCAATATCCGGCCTGCTCGATAACCAAGATTGCAGCTTTTCGCTAGGAAACCCTCTTCAAGGCCTGCAAGCTCTTCAGGGCTCGGGAAATTCCCAATCTTATCACTATCACAAGCATGAGACTCCCTCTCTCTGTTATGCAGAGAGTCAGGCAGCAAATGAGAATTGATTTCGTCATACAGTTTCTCACTTGGACCATTCAACGGAAGTGGGCTTGGGTCCAAACTACGGTTGGAATCTGTTTTTTTCTCATTTTCAGCCAAATGGACATTCAAGTTCAAATAGTCCTTGGAATGTGGAAGCATTGAGTTGAATTCTTTTCCAGTGGGAGTCTTAGGAATGAAACCAGCTGTTTTAGCCAAATAGAGAGACTGCCTTTGACGTAGTTCTAGCTGAAGATCACAAAGTGCTTGAGCCATACTTAGAGTCCTCGGCCACCTATACATCTACCGAAAATTAAAAGGGATTTTGAATTGTAAAACCTTGCGATGGAGTTAGACATAATGTCCAACAGTTGGTGGGCGTGATATGAATACATTGATGTTTACACCGGAAGGGAGAAACTTACTGACAATTGCAGAGGAGTATACACTTGACCATATCCTCGAACAAAGTAGGAGACCTAAAAACTCTCCCAAGTGCAAAGCTACACATGCTCTGACTTTCCCATAAAACACGAAACTCCCTCGCAATCCTCTCGTCAGAGCCACACAAGCGCAACATTCTCGATACCTGAGTCTACAATCAAACCAAAAAAAAGTAGTAACCACAAACCCATTGGATCTAAACATTGAATCAAAAGGAGCAATATGATCAAATAGAACGAAAGAGTAATCAAAAGTTACCAAAAGTGTTTGTTTTTGCCTAGCAGAGAGAGAGCGATCTTCGACACGGACGCGAACGAGAAGGCACTGAGGACGATCATGGGGTTGGGAAATGCGAACCATTACCGACGATAGTGAAGCATCACCCAAATCGTTTTCATCATAGTCATCGAGTCGCAAACGCAGAGGACGAAGGAGGGACTTGGAAAGAGGGTCCCAAATGTTAGGGGTCATCATAAAGAAGCCATGGCTACACACTACCTTCTCTAGTTCAAATGTCTCTGTTGCATCCCCTAACGGTAACTCCAACTCCACCCATTCCTTCTCTCTTTCCATTTTACTTTCTTCTTCTTCCATCTTCTTTGCCTCCATTCTTCGTTTCTCTGCAATTTGCCTTTTTCTGAATACAGAGAGAAGCTCTTTTTGTTTTCAAATCTTATTCATTCGGTCTGAGATTCTGAGATATATTATATATATTAGAAAATAGAAATACTTGTGTCCGTTAACTTCGCACAATCTACTTTTGCCCATGTAAAATAAAAAGTGAAAATATAATGTAAAATTCTTCGAGCTAACCTACTAAATGCAAAAAAGCAATAAGATTTTTTTTATTGTTTTAATTATTATGTTTATATTATTTGTATCTTGGATTATTTTTTATTTTATTTATAACATCTAATTTATAAAAAAAATTATTTAGTTTTTATCGATAAATTTTGAATAATTCAAATAATTAAACAATATATTTAAAACAATTAATCGTATTGTAATTTATGATTTCGTTATACAAAAACTAACAAAATTGTTTAAATATAACTTTTTACAATTTGTATGGTATAAACTAGATAAAAATATAATTTATTTATATTTACAAAACAAATGTAATAATTCAATTGTATTTCGAAGATATTAAAGCCATTTTTTACATGACTAAAAACAATAATAAAATAAAAGTAGATGGTATAAACCAACTAATAAATGAAGTGAGTTTTAATCATAATAAATGAAACAAGTGGTACTTGTATTCAAAGAAAATGAAAGAAGAAATAAATGATGTTGATTGCAATAATGAATCAAAACCTCTATAAATCGAAGAAAAATAGGTCATTTTAAGAATTCCAACATCTCAAAACACAAATACATAAGATCGTAAAGTATTTTCTCAAAACACAAGACATAAGTTTGTAAAGTATTTTCTCACTTAAAAGAGTTATTTTCTTATTTTTGAGAGAGAAGTTAATTGTATTTAGAGAGATGGTGTAAATCTCTTGTCATATTGAATTCTTTCTTGCCTTTATTGATAAAGTAACTCATAATTAGTTTAGGTGAACCACGTAAATATTTATGTTTATTTTATCTTTATTTTTTTAACTTTATTTTAGTTGCAAGCTAACTTTGACCAATGATTCCCTAATAGTAGCATCAGAGCTTTTGGTTACACGTTACTCTTCACATTTATGGTTATTGTTCACTTACTATCCATATATACAATTACTATTCATGGTAAATAGTGAGAGCCAGACCAAGTGAGAAGTAGATTGTTGTGAACAGATGGTGACAAAGTTTGATGTTAATAAATTCAACGAGATAAATTTCTCGCTGTGGAGATTGAAGATTAAAGCAATATTAAGGAAGGACAATTACTTGGTAAAAATTGAAACAAGGTTAGAAGAAATCACTACTGATTGCAAGTGGACGAGATGGATGGTAACGCAATTGTTGATCTGTACTTAGCACTAGTTGATAAAGTTTTATCTAGTGTGGAAAAAAAGAAAAATGCAAAAGAGATTTGGGACACTTTAACAAAAATGTATGAGGTTAAGTCACTACACAACAAGATATTCTTAAAGAGGAGATTTTACACTTTTTAAATGCAAAATCCACAGCAGTGACTAACCACATCAACACTTTGAATACTCTTTTTTCTCAACTTATCTTGATAGGTAACAAAATAGAGATAGTTGAATGTGCAAAACTTCTACTTCAAAGTCTACCTAACATGTATGATCAGTTTATCATCAACCTAACAAACAACACCTATATAGACTATCTAGTCTTCGACAAAATTGTAGTTGCTGCTTTGGAAGAAGAAACCAAGCCCAAAAACAAAGAAGATAGTTGAGCAAGTTCGCAACAAGATGAAGCTTTAACAATGACGAGAGAGAAATAAATAAAGCATGGGACTTAGTGAGGGCTAAAATCATGGTAGATCAATGATAACTGTATTTTATACAGTTATTTTCATCGATTTTATTAATGATAATTGCTATGTTCTTTATATTTTTGTTTAATTTTAGTTAAATAAATTAATATTTATCTTTTATGTGTTAAGAAATACATTTTTAATAAAATTAAATAATTTGTATCGAAAATGTACTTAATTTCATATTTATGTCTACAAATATAATTTTAAATAATATAGTTCTTAATTACAATTTATAAAAATCGAAAATATAATGTAAATTGAATTTGGGCTTAATTATAATTATTAAAAGTTTAAACATTTAATTTAAAATTAACAAAGGGCTTAATTGTAATTTAAGAAAGTTCAAAATGTAATTTGAATTAAATTTGTGGGTCAAAATGCAATTAATTAAAGTTTGATTCATGCGCAGGTGAGAAGAATCCACGCGCTAATCTGCACGTGTGAAACGTGGACCGTCTGATCAAAGAAGAAACGGTTGAGATTCGCGCATCCTTATTACACCCAACCAATGTGAGTGGGTGCAGGTCTTTATTCTTCACGCGGCTCGGCACTAGTGGGCCCATCTGTCGCGCATGCCGACGTGCAGGGTGGGACCCACGTGTCTGTTACGCATCTGCCAAAGGTTGTAATCTCGTGCGACTGAACCACATGCAATCGTTCCCTCCAACCATTTAATGTATGCCACGTGTCCAACGTTCCCCTTGCACGAATCAAGAGCGAATGCGTGGTACATTTCGGGGCATGAAAAAGTGCCGAATCCCACACCCGTTCCAGCCGTTGTCCCCCACGTTTCGCGCTCTTATCCCGTGCGACAGGTATGCGTGCGCCCATTCGTTGCAACCAATGATTTGCTGCCACATGTCCCACTTTAAGCTTTCAACCAATCATATCTCGACACGTGGCATGCACAATGAATTAAAAAATGCAGAAACGGCTCTTCTTTCACGCGTGAATTAAAATAAGGTTTCAATTTTCACGTTACAGCGGATTTTAAGGAGAATGTTGGGGTTTTATTTTCGATACAAATTGTTACGTGTGTATGTATTTTAATATTATTAATGTATTTTTTTGATGCTATAAATAGGTGATATTATGATAGAGTAAAGAAAATTTAGTTTTTTTTTTCGGAGTTTAGTTTTAGAGATTATTTTGTGTTCGGTTTTGGACTGCAGAACACACAGAAGCCATTTTTTGGCTTTTGTTGTGTTCTGCGTGTGCCAAATATTTTGTATATGTGATGTTTTAATTTTCCTTCTTGTTCATCTTATTTTTCTGTATCTGTTGTAATTTTTATTTTAATTTAATGAAGTAATTTAATTTTTCTAGGGTTGCATTTGATCTAAATTTATGAAGCTTTGATTTTAACTATTTTGAAAGATTTATAAGACGTTCGATTTGTTCATTCTATTTTATGCTTAATGCTTTTTGATTATTTACGAATCTTATCAAAACGATCCGTGGCACATAAATAAACTTGGAAGAGGCATTTGTGTGTGTATTGCTCGTAAATAGAATAACATGTATGATGAAGGATAGGAATATACCCTAATTGTATGTGTGGCCATTTGAAAACTTAGAACGTAATGAATCTTATTAAATTTAATTCTCATAGAGATATAGTGTATTAGTTTAACGAGATGTGTTTATACGGAGCTCGGAAGAGATGTATGAATAAAATTAGAAGTTTTCGGTTGACAAATTAAATGTACTAAAAAATATAAATCAAAAGAAAATAACACGATTTGAGTGGATTAGTTTGGTGAAAAATTGCAACCCTAGATTTCTTTTATTTTCTTATTAAACCTTTTTCTTAACTTTTTCCATATCAACGATTATTTTGGATAAAATTAGAGAGATACAATTTTAGTACTCAACAAACTATAGTAACAAATCTCCGTGAGAACGATCTTTACTTACAAATCTTTATTACTTGTGACCGTGTATGCTTGCACAATTTTATGTGTGTTGCAAAACACACAACAATCAAAATCAAATAATAAGAAGAATATCAAGTGTTATAAATGTGACAATAAAGGACATTTCAAAAGAGATTGTTTGAATAACAAGAAGAGTGGAGATTCTGAGTCAATAAATACTTAAGGGAATGTGACAAGTACCTCAGATGATAGAGAAGTGTTATACGACAAGGCAACATCAAATGCTGAAGGTAGAAAGCTATTTTTCTATGTTTGGCTTTTAGACTCAATAGCAACTTGGCATATGACCTCTTAAAGAGAATTAATAGCTGTATTTTATATAGTTATTTTCATCTATTTTATTAAATATAATTGCTATGTTCTTTACATTTTTAGTTAATTTTAGTTTAATTAATTAGTATTTTCTATTTTTTATATATTTTAAGAAAATTAAATAAATTGTATCGAAAAAGTTCTTAATTATAAATTTTTGTCCAAAAATATAATTTCAAATAAAAGAGTGTTTAATTGCAATTTATAAAAGTTGAAAATATAATTTAAATTAAAATCGGACTTAATTTTAATTATTAAAAGTTTAAAATTTAATTTAAATTAACAAAAGGGATATACTGCAATTAAACAAAGTTTAAAGTATAATTTGAAATATATTTCTCGGTGAAAATGGAATTAACAAAAGTTATTTATTTTGCGCAGTAGGGAAGAAGCTACGCGCCAATCTACACGCGTGAATCGTGGACCGTCCGATCAGATAAGACACGGCTGAGATTTGCGCGTCCTTATCACACCCGACCAAAGAGTAGATCTCAATTTTTCACGTGGCTCGGTACACCGAGTGGGCCCCACCTGCCGCGCAGGCCGGCGTGCAGCGTGGGACCCACGTGTCTGACGCATCCAGCCACTGTCCCCCACATACACTCTGATCCCGTGCGTTGATCTCTTCGTGCAACGGGAATTTCAGCGAATCAGAAGCTGCCACGTGTCCACCTGAATCCATTCCTGAAATCAGAAATTGGCACGTGTCCCACTCTATTTTTCAGCCAATCATGTGATGACATGTGGCATGTTATCATGAGCGCGAAAGCGCAGGATCAAGCCCGTGTGTAGCCGTTGCTCCGTGCTCTGTTTCCTGCGCACGTTCCCAGAAACCAATCAGAAGTTGCCACGTGTCCGCATTAATTCCTTTCAGCAAATTAGACGCTGACACGTGGCATGCATAAAGAATTTAAAAAAATGCAGAATCGGCGCCCCTGTCTCACGCGTGAATTAATTAACATTTTCGATACGAAAATCGATACGCGTGATTTTTGTTTTTCGATACAAATTTTTACGCATTTTTTATAAAAAAATAAAATAAAAAATGTTATATTTTAGATGTATTTTTTAGCTATAAATAGGTGATAGTATGATAGAGTTAAGGAGTTTTTTTTTTGGGATTTTAGTTTTGGTATTTGATGAGGAGAATCGGGATTGCCAAAAACTTTGATTAGCGAAAACCGGCATCGCTGATCCTACCAATACTTTGGTTTTATATTTATAAAACTCTCGCAAGTGCACGAATCATTTCGTAGAAAATGATAAGTATACTCCCAAGGTCGATCTAAGGAAGGAATGTATGTGGTTTTTAATTTATTATTCAAACTTTTAAAAACGAAATTAAATCCTAAACATCTTGTCACGATATTTTGGGGTTTTTGTGTTTTTAATCTAATTACAGAAAATTAAACATAGATTCAATAAACATTAATGCAAATTTTATCTTTTATAAATAGTGGAGTATTTATGGATATAATAACTAAGTTAATTACGTCATTTCATATTATCTAGGTTATTAAAGATATGAATTGATATTTATTGATTCTCACTTTTTTGTATGAATACGACCTTTGGTGGGGTTAGATATTATTTGTTAACTAAACAAATCAATTAACACCTATGGGTGGGGTTAATACATTTTAAGATAATAATTCTTATAAAAACTTTTGAAATAGAGCTTCACTCTACCTACCGGGCGATTGTACCAACAAATAAAAGAACACTACTCTAAATCAGACCGGATAACTAAACCTTAAAATCTAATTTTCAGATTTAAGTTTGTAATGAAAAATAATATATTTCTCTCTAACATTCTTAATATAAAATCTTGAATAAAAATAAAATCAATTCATTTTAGAGATTTTTACCTATTTAATATTTCGCAAGCATAACAACGTTATTATTATATCATTTTTACAGATAATGAGCACGCTTAAATTTAATCACGTACAAAAATTAAATATAACATGTAAGAAATAAGCATAAAAATAATCGCAAAGAAAAAATAAAATCCTTACAAAGATTGATGCCATTCCCGTTGCTAGAAAACCTCCAAACGGAATTTGCACTCCCATTTATTGAATCAAAAAGCTAATAAATTACAAAAACATAACTAGTTCTTCCCAAAAGGGAAGAACTCTAAAGCTAAGAGAAACTAGCTAAAACATAAGAAAAACTAAAAACCTAAAAACTAAGAACAGAGAGAAAGAAAGAAGAGAGAAGTGTATTTTGAGGTGTGTTATGAAGTGAAGAGAAGCCGGGGTATTTATAGTGAGGATGGAGAGAAAAAGTGGTGAAAAAATGTTAAAAAATGGTGAAAACGCCAGAAGGCAAATGGCGAGGTCATTGATGACGTCATCATGACGCTGGGGATTTGGCCGCACGTGAAAATGGGGCGAATGAAGCGCCGCGCGGCGCGAGGGCAGCTTTAAGGCGCACAGCGCGCGTTGTGGCGGCAGCAGCAGCGCGCACGCACGTGTGAACGTGTGATAGACGCTGGCGTACAGGCGGCGCGGCTCACTGGCACGTATGCAAAGTGGCCGCTCCGGCACGATTTTCTCCTTTTTGATATTTTTGACCTTTTCACCCATTTTGTCCAATTTTTCCATATTTGTTGACCTTTCCCCATTTATTTATTAATATATTTGTGATGTATTGCTTCCAAGATTCCTTTTTGAGTCTTTAAGTGACGTTTTTAAGCCAAAACACTCGAAAAATAATAAAAATACCCGTGATTCGAAAAAGACAAATTTATATAAATATATGATAAAACATATAAATATATATATTTTTAATCAATTAATGTGCATGAAATCATGGTAATTTTAGTGCTTTTTGGGGACTCATCGCAAGATTTTCCCAAGTTGCCTTGGACTACAGAACACGTAGAAGCCAAATTTTGGCTTTTGTTGTGTTTCCGCGTGGTGCCAAATATTTTCGTTACTTCATGTTTTAATTTTCCTTCTTCTTCCTTTAATTTTTCAAAGATACTGCTGTAATTTTTATTTTAATTTAATGAAGTAATTTAATTTTTCTAGGTTGCATTTGATCTAGATTTACGAAGCTTTGATTTTAATTATTTTTTTTGAAAGATTTATAAGACGTTTGATTTGTTCGTTCTATTTTGTGCTTAATGCTTTTTGGTTATTTACTAATCTTATCAAAACGATCCGTGGCACATAAATAAACTTGGAAGAGGAATTTGTGTGTATTGCTCATAAATAGAATGACATGTATGATGAAGGATAGGAATATACCCTAATTGTATGTGTCACCATTTGAGAACTTAGAACTTAATGAATCTTATTAAATTTAATTCTCATAGAGATATAGTGAATTAATTTAACGAGGTGTGTTTATACGGAGCTCGGAAGAGATGTATGAATAAAAAAAGAAGTTTTTCGGTTGACAAATTAAATGAAATAAAAAAATATAAATAAAGAGAAAATAACATGATTTGAGTGGATTAGTTTGGTGAAAAATTGCAATCCTAGAGTTCTCTTATTTTCTTTTTACCTTTTTTCTTAATCATCGATTGTTTTGGATAAAATCAGAAAGATACAATTTTAGTACTCAACAAACTATAGTAACAAATACTCGTGGGAACGATACTTTTCTTACAAATCTTTATTACTTGTGATCGTGTATACTTGCACGATTTTCTGTGTGTTGTAAAACAAACAACAAGTTTTTGGCGCCGTTGCCGGGGATTTGTTTTACTATTTTCAGTGTTGATATTAATACCAATCAATTTGATTTTAATTCAAAAAAAAAATTTATTGTTGCATTTTAATTTATTTTTCAATTTTCTCGTGGGTTGAGATTTTTTTTGACACACAAATCTTATCTCACATAAAGAAAAATAAATTTGTTTTTTTTTTCTTATTGTTTGTTGTTTTTTTTATTTTGTAATTTTCTCGTTGGTTGAGATTTTATTTGACACACAAATCTTAATCCAGAAAAAGAAAAAAAATAAAAATAAATAAATTGTTTTTTATGGTTATTTTTATTAATTTATTTTTCAATTTTCTCGTAAGTCAAGATTTTGTTTGACACACAAATCTTAACTTACACACAGAAAAACAAATTGAGAAGTCAAGCTGAAGACTATAAAACAAGCGTTTTCTGTGAGTAAACCCATGTGTTTTATTTTTTTTTATTTTTTGCATGTATTAAATTTTATATTTTGTTATGTTATTTTTTTTCCCTTCGTAGGTGCAAAGTGGATGTAATGAAGCAATTTTGGCTTAACCAATCAAACAAACCAGGAAGTTTCTTTAAACCCATCTCATATGTTCTTTAACTGTCACACATCGAGGACAATGTGTATATTAAGTTTGGGGGTGGTAGATATATTGAACTTAATTGAAATACTTTCTGGATGTTCTTGCTCGTGAATTTTTTGTTTGTTTGTTTGGTTGATTGAAGATATTTTGCTATGAATAGTGATATATTTTTGTTTCTTCTATTTAAATGATGCATATCTCCTTGAAAATTTTGAATATTGTCTAAGTGATGAATAATTTTTACGTATGTTTCATTTTTACAAGGATAAATAGTTATGAGCACTAGTCTTGATTTTTGAGTTGCTATGATAATTTAGAGAAGGTTTATGTGAGTATGGAATTCGATTTATATTTGTGGTGTCACAATTCTTAGAATTTGTTTGATTTTCTCTCGAGGCAAAATTATAGATAACATTTAACTAAGAAAATGATTTAGGCCATCTTTGGATCGTTTGAGCCTTTCTATCTACCTTCACTTACATTATCCATAGTATACCCCTTTTGAGCTTCAAAGTTTATATATATATTTTTCTCATTTCGAAAGCGCACCAAAAAAAATATATGTGTGTGTAGTATATCTATTTTTCTTATCTCACTAACATGTTAAAATTGTTAGTAAATATTTAAAGATATATTAGAAAAAAAGGGTACAAAAAAAAAGAAAAAAAATGATTCTGAAAAAAAAAAGGATTCTGAAAAGAAAAAAAAAAGATTCTGAAAAAAAAAAACAGGTTCTGAAAAGAAAAAAAAAGAGAAAAAAAAAAGAAATAAAAAAAATTGAGTTTGGATGTTATGATAAATCCCTAATTGGGAAGTATGTATTGTGATGATGGAAGATCTCTTGTTTCAATCCTAAAATGATGTGTTTAGGAAATTTTGTGCTAAATATTATCTTTTATCCTACCTTCACCTAAGCCATACATTACAAGCTTAATAAAGTCCTATTGATTTGGTGTTTTGTGTTTGTCTATATTAGTGGAGAGAGAAATGAAAAATAAACTTATGAGATTTGTGATTTCATGAAAATTTGTTTGATTTTATATTTGTATAAACTGATCCGGATTTCATGCGATTAAATATGAAAAGACTTGACACACACACACACTAAAATTTATTGTAAAAATGTAATATATTTTTAAATTGACTCTCATACTTAGATGAAATTCTTTTATTTCTTTGAGTTATGTTATTTGGAATGTTTAAAAAGAAATATTTTCAAAATCACTATTTTAAATGCAGTTATCTTTGTTTTATTTCCTTTTGCTCGAGGACTAGCAAAAACTTAAGTTTGGGGGTGTTGATAGCTGTATTTTATATAGTTATTTTCATCTATTTTATTAAATATAATTGCTATGTTCTTTACATTTTTAGTTAATTTTAGTTTAATTAATTAGTATTTTCTATTTTTTATATATTTTAAGAAAATTAAATAAATTTTATCGAAAATGTTCTTAATTGTAAATTTTTGTCCAAACATATGATTTCAAATAAAAGAGTGTTTAATTGCAATTTATAAAAGTTGAAAATATAATTTAAATTAAAATCGGGCTTAATTTTAATTATTAAAAGTTTAAAATTTAATTTAAATTAACAAAAGGGCTATACTACAATTAAACAAAGTTTAAAGTATAATTTGAAATATATTTGTGGGTGAAAATGGAATTAACAAAAATTATTTATTTTGCGCAGTAGGGAAGAAGCTACGCGCCAATCTACACGCGTGAATTGTGGACCGTCCGATCAGATAAGACACGGCTGAGATTCGCGCGTCCTTATCACACCCGACCAAAAGAGCTGGCAGTGTCTCAATTTTTCCACGCGGCTCGCACACCGAGCGGGCCCACCTCATTGCCGCGCGGGCAGGCAGCGTGGGACCCACGTGTCCGACGATCCAGCCCGCCGCCCCCACGTACGCTCTGATCACGTGTGTTGATCTCTTCGTGCAACCGGAATTTCAGCGAATCAGAAGCTACCACGTGTCCACCTGAATCCATTCCTCAAATCAGAAATTGGCACGTGTCCCACTCTATTTTTTATCCAATCATATGATGACACGTGGAATGTTATCATGAGCGCGAAAGCGCAAGATCAAGCCCGTGTGTAGCCGTTGCTCCGTGCTCTGATGTTTCCTGCGCACGTGCCCAGATACCAATCAGAAGCTGCCATGTGTCCGCATTAATTCCTTTCAGCGAATCAGACGCTGACACGTGGCATGCATAAAGAATTTAAAAAAATGCAGAATCGGCGCCCCTGTGTCACGCGTGAATTAATTAACATTTTCGATACGAAAATTGATACGCGTGATTTTGGTTTTTCGATACAAATTATTACGCGTTTTTTATAAAAAAATAAAATAAAAAATGTTATATTTTAGATGTATTTTTTAGCTATAAATAGGTGATAGTATGATAGAGTTAAGGATTTTTTTTTGGGGGATTTTAGTTTTGGTATTTTCCTGTGTTGCTCGGTTTTTGGACGGCAGAACACGCAGAAGCCAAATTTTGGCTTTTGTTGTGTTCTGCGTGTGCCAAATATTTTCGTTACTTCATGTTTTAATTTTCCTTCTTCTTCCTTTAATTTTTCAGTATCTGTTGTAATTTTTATTTTAATTTAATGAAGTAATTTAATTTTTCTAGGGTTGCATTTGATCTAGATTTATGAAGCTTTGATTTTAATTATTTTTTTTGAAAGATTTATAAGACGTTCGATTTGTTCGTTCTATTTTGTGCTTAATGCTTTTTGGTTATTTACGAATCTTATCAAAACGATCCGTGGCACATAAATAAACTTGGAAGAGGCATTTGTGTGTGTATTGCTCATAAATAGAATGACATGTATGATGAAGGATAGGAATATACCCTAATTGTATGTGTCACCATTTGAGAACTTAGAACTTAATGAATCTTATTAAATTTAATTCTCATAGAGATATAGTGAATTAATTTAACGAGGTGTGTTTATACGGAGCTCGGAAGAGATGTATGAATAAAAAAAGAAGTTTTTCGGTTGACAAATTAAATGTACTAAAAAAATATAAATCAAGAGAAAATAACATGATTTGAGTGGATTAGTTTGGTGAAAAATTGCAATCCTAGAGTTCTCTTATTTTATTTTTACCTTTTTTCTTAATCATCGATTGTTTTGGATAAAATCATAAAGATACAATTTTAGTACTCAACAAACTATATTAAAAAATCCTCGTGGGAACGATACTTTTCTTACAAATCTTTATTACTTGTGACCGTGTATACTTGCACGATTTTCTGTGTGTTGTAAAACAAACAACAAGAATGGTTTCACAAATATGAACCAATCTAATAAGGATCTATATTTATGGGTAATGATCTTGCCTTAGAGATTACTGGTATTAGTATTATTAAAATAAAGATAATTAATGGTATAGTTCAAATTATTCAATTGGTACGACATGTGAAGGGCTTGAAAAAGAATTTATTGTCTTTGAGAAAAATAGATAGAGGTGGATGCAAGATTATGCTGAAAATGGAACCATGAAGATTGTTAGAGGTGAGCTTATGGTTTTGAAGGGAGAAAAGATCATAGAAAATCTATTCATGCTTAAAGAAGAAACACCACATGAAGTAGATGTATGTGTCGTGTCAACCAATAAGTGAGAAGAGTCGAAAATGATATAGCATCTCAAACTGGGACATATGTGAGAACGAGGTTTGAAGATTATATTGAATCAAAATTTGCTTCTAGGGCTTAAATTGATAACTCTACCAATTTGTAAGTATTGTATTACAAGTAAGCAACATAGATTACAGTTTAGCAAATCTGATACTAGGAGTAAATTCATTCTAAAATTAATTAATTTAGATGTAAGGGAATCATCAGAAATTTCCTTACGATGAACAAAGTATTTTGTATTTTTTATTGATGATTACTCTAGAAGAGTTTAGGTGTACCCAACCAAGAATAAGTAAGATGTATTTCAAGTATTCAAAGACTTCAAAGTGCAGGTAGAACTTGAATCTAGAAAGAAGATAAAGTGCTTGAAGATAGATAATGAAAGAGAGTATATAAATAACAAGTATATTACACTTTGTAAGCAAGAAGGTATTAAAAGATAATTCATAATTACACAATGCCTTAACAAAATGGAATGGCAGACTGAATGAATAGAAGTCTTGTAGAAAATATGATATGTATGTTGAGGATTGCAAGTTAACCAAACTCTTTTTAGGGCAGAAGTAGCCAAAACCACTTATTATATGGTAAATCAATCTCCATCAATAATAATTGAGTTAAAAACCTCGATGGAGATATGATTGGAAAGCCAACAAAGTACTCTACTTTACATTTGTTTGGATGTCCTATGTACATGATGTACGACGCTCAATAAAGTTCGAAGTTTGATCCAAAATCTAGAAGGTGTATATTGTTGGGGTATGTTGATGGTGTAAATGGGTATCTCTTATGGGATCCCACTAACTGTAACCTTATAATCAACAAGGATATGATCTTTGTAGAAGATCAACTACAACGTAAATATGAAGATGATAACACATCGAATGTGTGTTCAGACACTATAAAAGTTCAGGTGGAAAATAATCCAGTATAGGAAATTCTAAATTCAACTAAAGCAACACTAGAGCACGAGGTCCAAGAATTAGTCGATTCTAAAGTTCAAGAAGTCTATTGATCAACTCGTGAGAGAATGATGCTTACTTGGTACTCAGAGTATGTTATGGAGAGAATTATTGTATACTGTATTTTAACAAAAGATGGAGAGCCGTCAACTTTCCATGAAGCTATATGTAGCTCAGATGAAACTTTATGAATGACAACAATGCAAGAAGAAATTGAAACTTTACACAAGAACAAGACATGTGAACTATTACCATTACCACTTGAAAGAAAATTAATTGGTAACAAATGGGTCTACAAGATCAAGCGGGATAACAATTATCAAGTGAAATGATATTGTACAAGATTGGTGGTGAAGGGATATACTCAAAAAGAAAGTATTGATTTCAATTAGATATTTTTATTTATGGTTCCACTCATAATAGTAAAAGTAGTCTTGGCTATTTATGCTACGTTTGATTCACATTTAGAGTAGTTAGATGTTAAAACTTTATTTCTTCATAGAGAACCTGAAGAAGAAATCTATATGTTCAAACCAAAGGGTTTTTTAAAACAGGTAAGGAAAACTTGGTTTCAAGGTTGAACAAATCTTTGTATGCTTCACACAGGCACCGAAGTGTTGCTATAAGAAATTTGATTCCTTCATTATTAGCCTTGGATACAACAGACTCAATTCAAACCATTGCGCGAACTACAAAAGGTTAATAATAGTGACTTTATTAATTGTATATGAATGACATGTTGATGGTAGGCCCTAAAAAAGAATGAATCCAAGAGTTGAAGTCATATTCGGTTATGAAGTTTGACATAAAGGATTTGGGACCACCAAATAAGATTCTAGGGATGAAAATTCATTGAAACAAAAAATAGCAAGAAGATTTGGCTTACTCAAAAGAACCACTTCCATAAGATCTTATGACGTTTCAACATGCAAGACTGTAAGCTAGTTTCAACCTTACTTTTTGTTAATTTCAAGTTATCCTTATATATCTGTCCTAGAAATGAAGCAAAGAAAAGGGATATGTCTCGAGTACCATATGCATCGGTAGTCAAAAGTTTAGTATTTGTTGTGATATGCACAAGACCATTACACAAGCAATAGGAATGATTAGTTGATTTATGGTGAATCTTGATTAAGAGCATTAGATTGCTATAATAAGGGTTCTAAGATACATAAGAAGAATCTCAAATGATGCATTATGTTACAAAGGATCATAATATATTGTCAAGGGTCATATTGATTCAAATTTTGTAGGGGATCTCAACAATAGAAAATCCAGTATAGGCTATATGTTTACACTTGCAAGAGGAGATATAAGTTGGGTTTCGAAACTACAGACTGTTATAGGTCTATATACAATAGAGGCAAAATATATGGAAGCTACACAAGCTTGCAAGGAAGCAATCTGGATTCAAAGATTAATGGAGGAATTAGGGCACCAACAGGAAAATATGGTTCTATTTTATGATAGTCAGAGTGCCTTGTGCATTACCAGGAATCTAGCATTTTATTCACAAATGAAGCACATAAGGATTCTGTACCACTTCGTTCGAGAAGTAGTAGAGGAAAGAAGTGTGGATATGCAAAAGATTCACACCAATAAGAACCTAGTAGATGTAATAACAAAATAGATCAATATTGACAAGTTTGTATAGTGTTGATCCTTATATAGCCTAACAGAGACATAAACAACAAGGCTTGAGCAAAGGCAATCAGAAGAGATATTCTTATTAGATAACTTCAAGTCGAAGAATGAAAGTGTTGAAGCCATTTTTCACATGGCCAAAAGTAATAGTCAAATAAAAGTGGTTGATAAGAGCCAACCAATAAATGAAGTGGGTTGTAATTGCAATCACAAAAAATGAAGAAAGAACAAATAAATGATGTGGTTGCAATATTGAATCAAAACCTTTTTAAATGGAAGAAAAATAAGTCATTCAAAATATCCCAACATCTCAAAACACAAAACCATAAGCTTGTAAAGTATTTGTTCATTTAAAAGAATAATTTTCTTATTTTAAAAAAGGGTTAATTGTATTTTTCTATTATAAGAGAGAGGTATCTTGTTATCTTCTTGTATTTTCACACGAAGTAGTCCATAATCAATTTGGATGAACCACGTAAAATTTGTGTTAATTTTTTTCATTCTCTCAATTTCATTTTTAATTGCTAGCTAGTTTTGTCTAATAATTCCCTAACATACTTTTATAACTTTACCATATATATATACACATTGTTTCTGATTGTTGAATTAGGAATTTGCACGAATGAAAAGAGTTGAAATTCAGTTAGTTTATTTTTAGTCCCGTTTGACATATTTCAAGAAAAATAAGTGCAGGAAAGCAATAAAATGAAGAGCAAGCATGAGCAAAGGAATAGAGAGAAAATTTTAGAGAATAATCGTAAGTATTCATTCATTGTAATTGTATTGAATGCTGAGTAAATATATTTATACAATCAATTCTGGTATAATACTCACTGATTGCACTCATTACAATTTTCATTGTCACTACTACCTCAGGACCTCACTAACTGATTTTTACGATCATTATTCTCACACTTTGCTGCATTAAGGTTTGTTGGTAGTGATTCTTGTAGTGAGGGTTGCAATATTGTATAGCATCACTTGTGCCACTGTAGCTCTCATGTGTAATGTCGTGCTCTTGTATTTTTTTTAACACAGTTAGACTATCCTTTTGGAAGGTTTTTTACGGCTGAGTTTTAACCTAGTGAATCCATCAAATTTTCATACTTTTGAGAATCTGACTTTTGACCTTTTATTTCTTAAACCATCCTCACTTTGAAGAAATAACATAAAATAGAGTGAATGGTTCTAGTACTTAATGTTGCCCTTTACTCACCTACAACTTCCATGCTTCACCAAGCTTTAGTTTATTCATTACATTTAAGGCCGCTTGTGCAAAGTCTTGTCTAGAGTTGCTTATCTTATAAAGTAAAAGGTTTCCTTTTTAAACTGTTTGAAGCCTTTAATTTAACTTTTTTTAATCAAAAGTCTTCACTTTTTTGAACAATGGATATGTTAGGGTCTTTCTGTAAAATGCTAATATCCTCGAACCATATCCTGTAGCAAGATTAATTGACATTTATTCCTTTTACTTCATCCTCTAATGTATATGTTAGATGTAAGAGACGTGCTTGTGAGCAATATTAACAGGATTGGTATCATTTGGTTGGATTTAAGTACGGATGTTGCTTTATAAGAAAAAGGATAATTGTCATGTAAAATTTATTGTCAAGAAGAATTTGGTATTTTGTTAGGGCAGAATGGGTACAAATAAAATAAATTCAATGTAGCAGTAATTTAATGTGGTTCATCCTTTAATTTGGGTTAAGTCTACGGGACAAATTTCGAAAATATTTCTTCTACTAATTAAATTAATAGGTACAAAGTGAGAAGTAATACAACAAATTGAGATAAACTTAAAATAATATCACAAAAGTGTGTCCCAAACTCACTATTTTGTCACTCCTCTTTTAGAAAAATATCCCAATATTTTTCTAAAATATTCTTTCCTACTCTCTTACACACACAACACTATTTTTCTTCAAAAGGAATTGGTCCTTTGGCTTTACTTCTCTTCTTTTAGTGTGTTGATATGTCTCTCTAAAGCAAAAATATTGCCTATTATAGGCAAAATTGCATATCTCTTATGTGGCTAGAAATTGACCACATAGCTAGCCAAATTTTAACCATAAAAATATTTGATGTATTTGTCAAATGTGGTTTGCAAATAATTTTATTTTGTCAAATATAGTTGCACCTAACATCTTTATTTTGTCAAATGTGCTTGCACCTAACATTTTTATTTTCTTCATCTTCCATGTGGGAAGAACCCACAAATCTTCCTCTCCCGACTACATAGAAGGCTCTACCAATCCAATAGCTAAATAAAAGTATTCAAAATTCTGTTTTGGAAGAATTTTTGTCAATATGTCTGATCCATTTTCCTATGTGTGGATCTTCTCAAGCTGTAGTAGCTTCTTCTCCATTACACCCCTAATCTAGTGATAACTCACATTAATATGTTTTGATCTCGAATGAAAGGAGACATTTTTTCCAAGGTGGATAGCACTTTGACTATCACAAAATAACTAGTAACTTCTTGTTGTAAATCAAGTTCTTTCAAGAAGTTTTTCATCCATGACAACTCTTTACATGCTTCTGTTACTGCTATAAACTCTGCTTTTGTAGTGAACCATGCAACACATTTTTGTAACTTTGACTCCCATGACATAGCTCTCTCTATAAATGTAATCAGGTAACCTGAAGTGGATTTTTTGAAATTCACATTGCCAGTCATATCTGCATCTGTGTATTCAACTAACACAGGTTTGTCATTTCCAAAACATAAGAATATTTTGGAAGAACCTCAAAGATACTTGAAAATCCATTTCACTATAGCCCAATGTTTCTTTCTAGGATTTGAAAGAAATCTTCTCATAATTCCAACTACATGAGTGATATCTGGCTATGTACAAACAAAGGCATACATCAAATCTCCAACTTTTCCTTCTCTTTGTCTATAGAAGGGCTATGCTTAGAACTTAACTTAAAGTGATTAGCAAGAGGACAACTAATCGCTTTAGCCTTGTTCATATGAAATCTCTGAAGTACTTTCTCTATGTACTTCTCCTATGACAACCATAATTTCTTGGAGAATCTGTCTTTAATAATACTCATGCCAAGAATCTATTTTATTTTCCCCAAGTATTTCATGGAAAAACTTACTCTACCTTTTCAAGTTGTTGATTCTAGAAATATTCTTACTAACAATCAACATATCATCCACATAGAGAAAAAGAATAATGAAATCATCATCAGAGAATTTTTGCACAAAATTATAATGATATGAAATAGTCTTTTTGTAGCCTTGCTTCCCCATAACAAACTCAAACTTCTTGTACCATTGTCTCGATGCCTGTTTAAGCCATAGAGGATTTTCTTCAATTTGCAAACATAATCATCTTTTCCCTTTTGCTTGAAACTCTCTAGCTGTTACATGTCTATCTCTTCTTTCAAGTCACCATATAATAAGGCAATTTTGACATCCATTTGCTCAATCTCTAGGTCAAGACTTATTGCTAACCCCATCACAATATAGATAGATGTTATTTTCATAATTGGTGAGAAAATATCGTCAAATTCAACTCTTTTTCTTTGTCTAAATCTCTTGACAACCAGTCTAGCTCTGTATCATGGATTGGAGCTGTGTTCTTCATGCTTCACTCTAAACACCTATTTATTTTTCAAAGCCCTATTCCTTTTAGGCAGCTTTATTAGCTCAAAAAATTTATTCTCATGCAAGAACTTCATCTCATCATGGATTGGAGCTGTGTTCTTCATAACTTTCAAGTTCTCCCCCATCAGTGAAAGTTACATACTCACATGGAGAATATGTGATAGAGGGTCATCTCAGTCTATCACTTCTTCTCAGAAGAACAGGAGAAACTATAAGTGTTGATGCTGGATAATGAACATCATCATCTCCCTCGTCTTCATAAATAACTTCTATGGGAGCATCATCTTCATCAAGTGGATAAACCTGGTTTTCATATCCAACTTGTCTTGGCACTAATGTTGGAAGAATTAATTCTAAATTTGATGAGTCGTCATTGAAATTAGGTACATCCTTCTTCATTTTGAAAATATCCTCAATGGTCTCATTTTCAACAAATACAATATCACTGCTCCTAACAAGTCTCTTTGCAACCGAATCATAAAATTTATAGTCAAATTGATCTTGATCATAGCCAATAAAAATACACTGTCTTATTTTGGCATCAAGTTTGGATCTCTTATCCTTGAGGATATGAACAAATGTTTTGCAGCTAACACCCGCAGATAATCATAAGAAACATATTTTCTTGACCACACTTAATCTAGAACATCCATCTTGAGAGTAATACAGGGTGAAAGATTCAACATATGTGTAACTATGAGTATAACTTCACCTTAGAAAGTTTTAGGAAATAAGAACTTTGCGGTCAACTTTCATGCCAGCATTCCATCTCAGCTTCTTAAATCCAATGCGATCCAGCATTGGAGTGTAAGTTTGGCTAAGCTGTGACCCGAAGCAAAAGAACCGATTAAGCCAAAAGAATCCCCCTGGCCTCAACACTCTGTATATGTCATAGAATGTGAACTCAAGCATAGCATCTAGAATCCAATTACTAAGAACATGCATAGAATGCACAATATCCAGTGTGTTTTCAAAGAACGGAAGCCTCTGAGAAACACTGGAATGAATTGGAATCAAGCCTCGGGAGGCAATGAAGCTGTTAAATGGACCATCCAAGTTCATAGTACTAGTGATGATCGTCACATTCCTTTCCCTCATTCTAGCAGCAAATGTGCCAGTTCCACCTCCAATGTCTAGTCCTATCCGGATAGTTCTAGCAGGCTTAATATTAAGAACTTGGTCAATCCCATAATCCAATCCTCCATTATCAACGAGCCACCGGTTCTTCTCCCTATAATGCAAGTCAAAGCAATCCTTGCAGTCATAAATTCCCCGTGCTTTCTTGCGCTCAATGAGGCACTTGTAGCTTTTACAAGAGTAAGGTTCCCAAATTATGCTGTTGTCTGGCGGAATTGACCAAAGACATTCTGGAAATGGAGTTGGTTCCTCATAATTTTCAAGGGATTTTGGATGGCATTGCCGACGAGGCAATGGTTCACACCCTTTGAGCATTAGTCTCTGTGAAAACACATCATCTACTGGACAATCTCCTCCAATGTCATAATTCATGTACTTGACCAAGTCTTCATGAAACTTGAGGCAGCCTGCTCCAACCGGCGGGTAAATCTCATCTGATCCTGTCCTTGGTGAGTACCCAAGTGGAAGCTTGTGAGGACCAATTGCTAGCTTAAGTTCATTATTGTCATTAACAAGCTTCATGATCATATTGTATATTCGATCATTTGATTGCTCGGGTTGGCGAGCCAGCTCAACAAGGAGCAGCTCAACAAGTAAATTAGTAGAGTTGGGTCTTTCATGCAGACTAGCAATCAGGGAATGACTGTCAACAAGCTGTGATTTGGTAAGACCGAGCTCCTGTGGGATAGAAGTTGTGTCCAAAAGAGACAGAGAGAGGTGTTGGGTATACCCAAATGAGTTCAGATTTAAAGAAGGGCATGTGAAGATATAAATGGTAATAAGATTGGTAACTATGACAAGAAAAAGCATCTTGAGCTTCAATTTCCTATTATAAGCCTGTTGTTGATGAGGCTGCAACTTTCTTGGATGATCTTCAGCACTACCCATTATTAATGTCTCTTTTCTTCACTAGTTCAGTAGGCTTATTCAGGAAATAAGAGTGAGCTCGAGAAATGAATAGAAGAAAAAGAGAGTGATATAGGACAAGAAGAGAGAAAGGTAACGTAAAGTAACATATATTACTTCAATGCAAAGTGAAGGAGGCAATTCACCGTTTTTGGCATGCATTCATTTGCAACTTGGCCTGGAGAGAGGCTGAAGATTACTAAAACTAATTATTGGAGTCAAAATATTATATTTAATTATTATAATTGATATCAAATCTAATTATAAAAATAAATTTTATTATTTTAATTATAATTATATCACCTATTATAACGAAGTGTTATATTACAGTTGCTCATTTGCTCATTCGTTCATTCATCAGATGTCAAACAATTATCTAACCCATTCAACCTAGATAATTTTAAGTTCTACAGGACATGAAAGCATTTGTCATTACATTCAACCCTTAACATTTTCTTAATTTGCATATTTTCTCAAAAATGAATTTATTTTTATTAGTTGTTATAAATTAGATAGGTTCTTAAATTAAGTTAGATGTAAAATAATTAATAAAAAAATTAATTTATTTTTGGATAAAAATAAAATAACAACGAATATGTTTAGAATTTTAGGTAATAAGTACACAATGAACGGGTGAGCTTTGAAGTAAAAAAGAAGAAAAGAAAAAAAGAGAGTGGGTAGTCACATATATAGGAAGTACGACTGGTCAAACATTTTAGTTTATAGATTTAGAATAAATGCATGAATACATGGGTTGAAATTGGCATGTGACATGCATATTTAAGTAGTTAATGAATATTTATATTGAGATATTATATTCAAATATCGAAGTAGAAATGTATCAATTAATGTTATTATGAATAAGGGTAAATTAGATTGTCATGTGCAAAAAACAAGTGCAACATTTCAAATAGGTTTATAATTATTTGAGTAACTTGTGACTCTTATTAAGATCGATACATTTAGAAAATATTTAATAATAGTAGTTTATAATTTTTGATTAAATAATTATTAATATATTTGATAATAATTTGTATTTAGTGATTTTTAAGAAAAAAACAAAATAAAAAAACCTATAAGCTGTTTTTTATTTTCTGATTTTTTTAAAAAACTTAAAAGATTAAGAATTTTTTGTTATTTTTTTTAAAAAATAAATTTTAATTATTTTTTTAATTATATACATATAAAAAAGTTACAAGACTTTTACTTCTTTGAACGGACGAAGAAAAAATAGAAGTTAGAAATCTTATTAAAAAAATTCATTTTAAAGATTTGCGAATCATGTAGTAATATTTTAATAATGATTTTTAAAAATATAAAAAATAAAAAAATAAAAATTATTATCGAATACATTGATTAAAAAATAATGATTTTGAGTCATAATTAAAAATTAAAATATTTATTAAAGACACCATATTAGCACTCATATGCTTCCACCAACTTGCATTTACTATTTTTTAATCATAATTAGAAATTAAAATCTTTATTAAAGACACCATATTAGCACTCATATGCTTCCACCAACTAGGCATTTACACAGTGATAATGGACCAAATCAAGCGGAGTAGTCCCAAGTGGATCTGGAGTTAGCAACACAAGTGACTCACCCTTGGGGAACTTAGAAACTCTCAAGATATTGCTCCACTCACATTAGTAATCTCCTCCACCAGTTAGTGATCTCGAAGAAGTTGGTCGAATGTGGTATCCCTTCCACGACATTAGTGAACTTGATAGAATTGGTATATTGGATCAAGCAAATAACATACCCACATATAAATAATATGGTATTCCAATTTATCAACTTTGAGCAATATTTGTACGATTATATGGGATCTACTGTAATAATTGCACAGCAGGTTGGGAATAACCCAACTTCAAATGTAATAATTCTACTTTAGTGATTGGCCTCTTCGCCCTCTTAACCCTACCTAAGAGCTCATGGGTATTGTGTATATATGTTTTACCTTTAGAACGATTTGTGCCTTATGTATCTTAAGGGGAGGAGCTCAAAGTAAAACCTTAGATCTTCTACATGTTTGAGTGTGCTAAGTACCGTTGAACAATATGTTCATCGAAGAGGCACAATATTATTATAATTTTACTTATACTCATAAAAATGGGAAAAAATTAAAAATACTCCCGAGTTTTTCAATATTTTCAAAAATACTTTAACTTTTAAAATAAAAACTACAATACTCTTGAGGTTTAAGGTATCTTCAAAAATGTTTTTATTATTTAACAGAAGCATCAAAAAACCGTGAAAAATCACATCAATATCTGAAAAGTCTTTTATACCCAAGAATATTATCGCAAATACCCTTGAGCTTTTACTTTTTTTCAAAAATACCCCTATTATAATAATTAATTTAACTTTATCAAAAATACGCCTACTATAATAATTAATTTAACTTTATCAAAAATACCCTTGCTACAATAATTAATTTAACTTCTAAAAAAAATTCCCCTACTACAATATTTAATTTATCTTCATCAAAAATACCCCTGAAGATAAATTAAGTTAACACACAATATCAAGTTAAATATTTTATATCGTGTTATTGAAAAGTAGGGGTATTTTTGATGAAGATAAATTAAATATTGTAGCAGGGGAATTTTTGATTAAGTTAAATTAATTATTATAACAGAGGTATTTTTGATGAAGTTAAATTAATTATTATAACAGAGGTATTTTTGATAAAGTTAAATTAATTATTATAATAGGAGTATTTTTGAAGAAAAGTAAAACCTCAAGTGTATTTACGATAATATTCTCAACGATAATATTAAAAAAGCTATATAAGTAAAGGTAGAAAAGAATTTTATAGATGTTGATGTGATTTTTCATGGCTTTTTGATACTTCTATTAAATAATAAGGACATTTTTAAAGATACCTTAAACCTCAGGGGTATTGCAGTTTTTTTTAAATGTTAAGGGTATTTCTGAAGATATTGAAAACCTCAGAGATATTTTTGATTTTTTATCCCGCGTGAGTGATATATGTATAGGGGTGAGATTACCATTTTTCCCCTAATGTTAAATGGAGATATAACACTGATAACGTTCATGGACATTTTTGATATTAAATAAAACTTAAGGGTAATTTTGAAAAAATGCAAAACCTCAGGGGTATTTGTGATAATAATCCCATAAAAATGTATCCAATAAAAAATTAATACGTCTGATTGAAATTATCCTAAATTTATGTTATGTAACAATTATCAATATGTATAATAAGATAAAACATGCCAATAATATTTATAATTTTAATTGAATATTTTGTCTAATTTTTTTATTTGATTTAATTGCATAACATAATTCTATTTTTAAATAAAATTTTAGTTTTAATTCTCATTCATGCAATGTTCATATGTTTTTTTATAACTTAAAAAATATTTTTTATATGAAATTGAAAGTAAAATTATATGAATAAATAAATAATATAAAAATAGGAATATTTTTCCTTTTTCTACGTGTAATGGTTATACCAATTGCCAACATAAATAAATTGTCGATGACGACAAGAAGGAAATAAGTTGATGCAATAGTATAGGGTTTGAAAGGTGGAAGAGAGATAAGGAATTGGAACTATCATTCACTATAAAATATTAGCCTAATCATTTTGTCCAACTCTATACAATAATATGTAATATATATGATGGATCCCCATCAATGGGACACTAGTGTAATCATCATATAGCACAGTGAACTTGAGAAGCTTGTGCCAATTTCCTAAGATTTTCAATAATCATAACCAATTTGTTGTTAAATCGATGGACAAAGAACTTGGGTATCCATCCTGCAGGATCTAACTGGATAACAACAAAAACCCAAAAATAAAACAACTAAATTGGGTTAGTTAATTTGTTCCTACCTACAACTCCATAGCAATTTGTTTGGACACTTAATGTTTAAGTTAATGTAAGAAATAGTTTTATTGATAATGAATAAACGAATGTTTACAACCTATTTATAAAAAAGAAAAACAAAATTGTAATAATTAAAAACAAATACAATTATGGAAAGGCATGTTCTTGGACAACATGTTCTTCCCCACTGTTGCGTGTTTTTCAACACACGAACTCGTGCAAGTATACACGGTCACAAGTAATAATATGATAAGTAAAATATCGTTCCCACAGAGATTAGTTACTAGTATTTATTAATTATTAAAATTATCTCAACCTAATTTTATCCAAACAGTCGATAATTTGATGCAGATTTACCAACTAAATTTTATAACAGATTGCAAGAAAATTCTAGGATTGCAGTTTCACCAAATTAATCCACTTGAATCATTATATTTTATCTTGATTTATGTTATCGTGTTTTAAGTTGTTAACCAAGAACTCCTAATCTATCCATATATCTCTTCCGAGCTCCATACAGAAACATCTAGTTAAAATGATTCACTATATTCCTATGGGAATTAAATTCAACCAGATTTATTAAGTTGAATTCTCTTATGATTACACATACAATAAAAGTATATTTCTATCTCTTATGTATATACGTTATTTTATCACGAGCAGCACACAAAAATGCCTTTTTCAAGTTTATTTAAGTGTCACAGATCAGTTAATTAATCTTCCGATAATTAAAAGCATTAAACACAGATAAAATAAACAACTTAAAACAGTCCCATAAATCATTCAAAAATATTTAAGTCACATTTCATAATTTACGCTACACTGCAATCCTAGAACAAATGTATTAGTTCATAGCAGAATTTAAAATTACAACACAACAAAAATAAAACATTGCAGAGAAAGAAAATTAAAAGAAAATAGATAAGAAAAAAAACTCTTTCACGATTCCTCAATGAAAAATAAATTTCATTTCTTCTTCTTTGTTGTCTTCTTTCTCTGTAATTTCCCTAAGAAAATACAACATAAAACGTTAAATCAACACTCCGCGTGATTGTGTAACACGCAAACCAGACTAACAAAAAAATTAAAATGTTTGCAAGTTTTTCTCCAAACTGTTGAGAGAAAAAGAAGAAAAATAAAGATACAATCTGCTGAAAAGAAAAAAATGACAAAACTGAACTGAAAGAAAAAAAAATTAAGAAGGACCGCTGAATGCGTATCCCCCAAAATATATATCATCTTCTTTTTATTTTTTATTTTTTTTATATATCATCAGTGGGGGACAAGATGATATGGGCTAGCACGCGTAACAAACACTCTGCCAATTTTTTGAATTTTTTTTCTTTTTCCGCATGCCACGTGTCGCGCTCTGATTCGCGGACACAATTCGTGGGACACGTGGCAGCTTTTCATTGGACGGTAAGCCGGGCGCATGAAGAACGCGTCGCAGGCGATTTCTCCGGAATCCGAAATGTGTAACGGCTGGAAGGGGGCGCTGATTCTGCGTTTTTATTTCACCAAATGCATGCCACGTGTCACCATGTTATTCGCTGGAATATTTATGAGACACGTGGCTGGCCATTTTCCGTTTGAAGAGTGAGGGTGCACGCCGCTTGTATGGACCGCGTCACACAGGATTGTTAACACGAGCGGCTCGGTGCGCGACAGCTTGGATGGACGCGCTTCAATCTGGACCGTTGATCTGATCCAACGGTCAGCGATCGCCTCGGGGGAATCTGCGCAGCCGACATGTGGGACCCACTGGCACGCCGAGCCGCGTGAAAGGAATATCTCTGTTCCCAATCGCTTTTGTCGAGCTTGATGGACACGCGCGCATCTGAGCCGTGGATACTTTGATCGGACGGTCCACGTTTGGCGAGTGCGGCTGCTGCGCGTGGTCTTCATCTCCCCTGCGCGAAAATTAAACTTTTATTAATTGTATTTTCACCCACAAATATATTTCAAATTACATTTTAAACTTTCTTAAATTACAGTTTAGCCCTTTACTAATTTTAAATTAAATTTTTAAACTTTTAATAATTACAATTAAGCCCAAATTTAATTTAAATTATATTTTTGATTTATATAAATTGTAATTAAGAAAATATATTACCATAAATTATATTTGTGGACAAAAATATGAAATTAAGTACATTTTCGATACAAATTATTTAATTTTATTAAAAATACATTTTTTAGCAAAATAAAAGGAAAATATTAATTTATTTAACAAAAATTAATAAATATTAAACGAACATAGCAATTATCATTACTAAAATTGATGCAAATAACTGTATAAAATACAGTTATCAACACCCCCAAACTTAAGTTTTTGCTAGTCCTCGAGCAAAAGGAAGAAAATAAAACAAAGATAACTGCATTTAAAATAGTGATTTTCAAAATATTTCTTTTTAAACATTCCATATATCATAACTCAAAGAAATAAAAGAATTTTATCTAAGCATCAAAATCAATTTAAAAGTATATTACATTTTCATAATGAAATTTTTGGTGTGTGTGAAGTCTTTTCAAATTTCATCACATGCAATCCGGATCAGTTTATACAAATATAAAATCAAACAAATTATCATGAAATCACAAATCTCATAAGTTTATTTTTCATTTCTCTCTCCACTAATGTAGACAAACACAAAACACCAAATCAATAGGACTTTATAAAGCTTGTAATGTATGGCTTAGGTAAAGGAAGGAATGAAGGACAATATTTAGCTTAAAACTTTTCCCGAGCATAACATTTCAGGATTGAAAACGAGATCTTCTATCACCACAATAAATACTTCCCAATTTGGGACTTATCATCACATTATTCCTTTTTTTTTTCTTTTTTTTTCACTCTGTTTTTTTTCGATATATCCTTCAACATTTACTAACAATTATAACATGCTAGTGAAATAAGAACACTAGGTATATCTAAACACATATATATACTTTTTAGATAGGCTTTTGAAATGAGACATATATATATATATATATATATATAAACTTTGAAGCTCAAATGGGGTATACTATGGATAATGCATGTGAGGTAGATAGAAAGGCTCAAACGATCCAAAGATGGCCTAAATCATTTTCTTAGTTAAATGTTATCTATAATTTCGCCTCGAGAGAAAATCAAACAAATTCTAAGAACTGTGGCACCACAAAAATCAATCGAATTCAATACTCACATAAACATTCTCTAAATTATCATAGCAAATCAAAAATCAAGACTAGTGCTCATGAATAATTATTCTTGTAAAAATGACATATACTTAAAAATTAATCATCACTTAGACAACATTCAGATTTTTCAAAGAGATATGCATCATTTAAATCGAAGAAACAAAAATAAATCACTATTCATAGCACATATCTTCAATCAACCAAACAAACAAAAAAAAAATTTCACAAGCAATAACATCCAGAAAGTATTTTAATTATGTTCAATATATCCACCACCCCAAACTTAATATACACATTGTCCTCAATGTGTGAAAGCTAAAGACCATATGAGATGGGTTTAAGAAACTTCCTGGTTTGTTTGATTGGTTAAGCCAAAATAGCTTCATTTCTTCATATTTGCACCTACGAAAAAAAAGAATTAAAATAACAACATAGCAAAATATAAAAAAAAAAAAACAACACATCCGAAAAATAATAATAAAAAAAATAAAATAAATAAATATAAAACACATGGGTTGCCTCCCAAGAAGCGCTTGATTTAGAGTCATCAGCTTGACTGCCTTAATCTTTGCTTTAGGTTGGATCACATAAGAAAATGGTGGACTTTTGACGATCAATGTTACCCCCTAAATAGTGTTTGAGTCTTTGCCCGTTCACTTGGAAAGAATTTTGTGATTCTTCACCTTTAATCTCAACAGCCCCATATGGGTGTACTTTGGTAATAATGAAAGGCCCTGACCACTTAGATTTCAATTTTCCTGCGAAGAACTTCAAACGAGAATTGAAGAGCAATACTTTTTGTCCTGGTTCGAAGTGTCGATGCAAGATTTTGTTGTCATGCCACCTCTTCGTCTTTTCCTTATAAATCTAAGCATTTTCATATGCGTGTAAACGAATCTCATCCATCTCATTGATTTGTAGGAGACATTTTTCTCCAGCAGCGCCTAACTCAAAATTCAAAGTCTTGATAGCCCAATACGCATGGTGCTCCAATTCAACTGGGAGATGACAAGCTTTCCCAAAAACCAACCGATATGGGGACATCCCAATGGGTGTCTTGTATGCTGTTCGGTATGCCCAGAGTGAATCATCCAATCTCTTAGACCAATCCTTCCTTGAAGGATTTACCGTCTTCTCCAAAATTCTCTTCACTTCTCTGTTGGATATCTCAACTTGTCCACTAGTTTGAGGATGATAAGCAGATTGGATCTTATGAGTGACACCGTATTTGGCAAGGAGGGTTTCAAAAGATTTGTTGCAAAAATGAGTTCCCCCATCACTTATGATTGCCCTTGGGGTGCCAAATCGAGTGAAAATGTTTTTCTTTAGAAAATTCAGTACCACTTTGGAATCATTGGTAGGCAAGGGAATTGCTTCTACCCACTTAGAAACATAATCCACAGCCACCAGAATGTAGAGGTTGTTGTAGGACGAGATAAAAGGTCCCATGAAATCAATTCCCCAAACATCAAATATTTCTACCTCAAGAATGTTGTTTAAAGGCATCTCGTGTTTCTTAGAAATGTTACCAACTCTTTGGCACTTGTCACAGTGTGAAACAAAGAAATATGCATCTTTAAACAAATTTGGCCAATAAAAACCAGATTGAAGAACCTTAGCCGCAGTTCTTTCTTTTCCAAAATGGCCCCCATAGGCTGAAGAATGACAATGTTTAAGTATATTTTCAATTTCTTCCTTTGGGACACACCTTCTGATAATTTGATCTGCACAATGCTTAAACAAGTAAGGTTCATCCCATAAATAGTACTTAACATCATGTAAGAATTTTTTCTTCTGTTGGAAAGATATTTCAGGTGGAAGCACATTGCTTACGATGTAATTAACATAGTCTGTGTACCATGGCACACTTCTATGATCAAAGGAAAACAATTGCTCATCAGGGAAAGTTTCACCAATGATAGTCTTGTCCACGGCTCCATCATTATTTTCCAATCTCGATAGATGATCGGCCACTTGATTTTCTCGTTTCCTTTCTTATCCTTGATCTCCAAATCAAATTCTTGAAGTAGGAGGATCCATCTAATCAATCTTGGTTTTGCATCTTTTTTAGCCATCGATATTTTATAGCAGAATGATCGGTATAAACTGTCACTTTAGTTCCGATTAGGTAGGAACGAAACTTTTCAAAAGCATATACAACAAAGAAGTAATTCTTTTTCGGTGGTAGCATAATTCATTTGAGCTTCGGTCAAAGTTTTTTGGCATAGTATATGGCATGAAAAACTCTCTTTTTCCGTTGTCCTAAAACAGCTCTCTTGCAAAATCACCGGCATCACACATAAGCTCAAAAGGTAGATTCCAATGCGGTGCAACAATGATGGGAGCCGTGATCAACTTTTCTTTCAAAACCCTAAAGCTTCCAAACACTTTTCGTCAAATGTGAATTTTGTATCTTTTTCCAAAAGATTACACAGAGGCTTTGATATCTTGGAAAAATCTTTTATGAAACGCCTATAGAATCCTGCATGCCCAAGAAAGCTTCTAATTGCTTTCACCGATGTTGGAGGCGGTAGTTTCTCAATGGTTTCAATCTTTGCCCTATCCACTTCAATTCCTTTAGATGAAATTAGATGGCCGAGGACAACACCTTCTCCTACCATGAAGTGGCATTTTTCCCAATTTAAAACCAAGTTTGTTTCTTCGCACTTTTGTAGGACCAAAGAAAGGTTATGCAAGCACATATCAAATGAATCCCCAAAAACTGAGAAGTCGTCCATAAATATCTCAATAAAATCTTCCACCATGCTTGAGAAGATAGCCATCATACACCTCTGAAAAGTGGCTGGAGCATTACATAATCCAAAAGGCATTCTTCGGAAAGCAAAAGTTCCATATGGACATGTGAAAGTGGTCTTCTCTTGATCTTCAGGCGCGATAGCAATTTGGTTGTAACCAGAATAGCCATCCAAAAAACAGTAGAAAGAATGTCCTGCCAATCTGTCTAGCATTTGGTCAATAAATGGAAGTGGGAAATGATCCTTTCGAGTGGCCTTGTTGAGCTTCCGATAGTCCATGCATACCCGCCATCCTGTCACTTTCCTTGTGGGAATCACCTCATTATTGCTATTACTCTCCACCGTAATTCCTCCTTTCTTTGGAACACAATGAATTGGTGACCCAAGAACTATCTGAAATAGGATAGATAATGCCTGCATCTAACCACTTAATGATTTCCTCTTTTACTACCTCCTTCATGATTGGATTCAAACGACGTTGATGCTCAATAGTAGGCTTGATATCTTCTTCAAACAAGATCTTGTGCATGCATATTGAAGGACTGATTCCTTTAATGTCAGCTATAGACCATCCTAATGCTAGCTTGTAATTTCTCAACACTCTCAATAGCTTCGTTTCTTGATCGTCATCTAGAGATGCTGAAATAATCACAGGCATTGTAGTCATTTCACCCAAATAAGCATACCTTAGATGGGTTGGCAGTGGTTTAAGCTCTAGTAATTGTTTCTGTTCCATAGATGGCTTCCCATAGGTAAACTTAGACGGTGTTACAACTTGTGATGCATCTTCATCAGTTTGAGGACTAAAGAGTTGTGGAGATGCCTTAAATAACTTGAGATATTCAAGAGAATCAGAGTTATCAATAATATTGTCATTCACAAGTGCAAGTTCCAAAGCATCAGTACTAAAATTTTCCTTGAAATTGCTTTCAACTAACGCATTCACCGTGTCAACTCTAAGGCAATCGTCAGATTCTCTTGGAAATTTCATAGCTTTAAAGACGTTGAAAGTTACCTCTTGGTCTTGGACTCTCATGGTCAGCTCTCCTTTTTGAACATCAATCAAAGTCCTACCAGTTGCTAAAAATGGTCTCCCTAGAATGATAGGAATCTCTTTATCTTCCTCCATGTCGAGAATTATGAAATCTGCAGGAAAGATAAACTTGTCTACTTTGACAAGCACATCTTCTATAATGCCTCTGGGGTGTTTCAAAGACCTATCAGCGAGTTGAAGAGTCACAGTGGTCGATCAGGCTCTCCTTATCCAAGTCTTTGGTAGATGGAAAGTGGCATCAAATTAATGCTTGCACCAAGATCGCACAAAGCTCTACCAAAAATTTCTCACCAATAGTACAGGGAATGGTGAAACTCCCCGGATCTTTAAGCTTAGGTGGTAGCTTCTTTTGAAGGATGGCACTACACTCCTCTGTGAGAGCAACAATCTCAAAATCACCTAACCTTCTTTTCTTAGACAAAATGTCTTTCATAAATTTCACATAACTGGCATTTGCTCCAAGGCATCAAAGAAAAGGGATGTTGATATGAAGTTTTTAAATACTTCAAGAAACTTAGAGAACTGTTTATCAAGTTTTTGCTTATGGAAGCGTTGAGGGAATGGAATTGGTGGATTATAAGGCTTGAGATTATCTAACACTGGTTTTATTATGGGATTTTCTGTTGATTCATTCTCTTCAACCCTATGATTAGCCTTTTCTTGTTTTTCGAGGTCAACACCTTCAACAATAAGAGTCGGTGGAGAAATGGATTTTTGTATTTCTTCTAACTCTTTTCCACTCCTCAATGTCACTGCCTTACAATGCTCTTTTCCCTCCCTTTTTGGATTGATTTCAGTATCACTAGGTAAAGATCCTTGAGGGCGATTGTTGACAGCAGTAGCTAGTTGCCCCAATTGAACTTCTAGATTTCTAATAGATGTTGCCTGATTCTGGAGAATAGTCTCATTCTTGGCCATATACTGAGCAAACATATCTTCCAATGAAGGCTTTCTCTCCTGTTGTGGGACTTGGTTATGAAAACCTGGAGGGTGAGTGGGCTTCATAGAAGATGATTGACCTTGGTTATTACTCCAAGAAAAATTAGGATGATTCTTCCACCCTGGATTGTATGTGTTGGAATAGGGATTGTTTTGATTGTTTTGATTCCTACTATAATTGGAAACAAAATTGACAGATTCAGAGTTGTGAGGACATCTCTCACTGGCATGGTTACCATTGCAAATTTCGCATGCAACAAAAGGACTCTGAATAGAATGGACACCCATAGTATCCATCTTTTTAACCAAAGCAGACACTTGTGCAGTTAAAGCAGTCATAGCATCAATCTCATGAATTCCGGCTGCTTTCTTAGGAACCATCCTTTCTGATGGCCACTCATAACTATTTGAAGCCATTTCCTCTAATAAGTTGTATGCTTCATCAATTGATTTCCCCATTAGAGCACCGCCTGCTGCAGCATCAATCATATTTCTAGTTTGACCCATCAAACTATTATAAAATGTTTGAACTTGAAGCCACTTCGGTAATCCATGGTGCGGACATCTTCTAAGTAGCTCCTTGTACCTCTCCCAAGCTTCATATAATGACTCTGAGTCAAACTGCATAAAAGTGGTGATTTCATTCCTCATCCGTGCGGTCTTTCTTAGGTGGAAAATATTTAGCTAAAAATTTTTGAGCCAGATCCTCCCACGTAGTGATAGAACCACATGGCAATGAATTCAACCAACTCTTTGCCTTATCCCTCAATGAGAAAGGAAAAAGTCTCAACCGAATAGCATCATCAGTGACTCCATTATGCCTAAAGGTGTCACAAATCTCTAGGAAGTTTGATATATGGGAGTTTGGATCATCGTGGGGTAACCCACCAAATTGTACCGATGTTTGAATCATATGAATGATTGTAGGCTTAATTTCAAAATTATTGGCTTGAATTAATGGTCTTCTAATGCTTGAATGGATTCCACCAACCATGGGCACTGCATAATCTCTTAAGGATCTTGGTTCTTCAACTTCTGGAATTTCATTATCCATAGCTAGCTGTTCGAAGGTTTCTTGTTTATTATTTTTCTTTAAGTTCAAAATAGTTCTAAGGGAACTAAGTCAAGATTTCTAATGCGTCGCATACAAAGTCCCACTCTATCCAAAATTAAATCTAATACAATATATAAATTAAATTTAAAACATAAATAAACACACAAATACAAGTAACAGTAAGCAATTAAACAAAAAATATATATGTATATATATATATATATATATATATATTTTTGAATTAAAATCAGATTGATTGGTATTAATATCAACAATAAAAACAGTAAAACAAATCCCCGGCAACGGCGCCAAAAACTTGTTGCGTGTTTTTCAACACACGAACTCGTGCAAGTATACACGGTCACAAGTAATAATATGATAAGTAAAATATCGTTCCCACAGAGATTAGTTACTAGTATTTATTAATTATTAAAATTATCTCAACCTAATTTTATCCAAACAGTCGATAATTTGATGCAGATTTACCAACTAAATTTTATAACAGATTGCAAGAAAATTCTAGGATTGCAGTTTCACCAAATTAATCCACTTGAATCATTATATTTTATCTTGATTTATGTTATCGTGTTTTAAGTTGTTAACCAAGAACTCCTAATCTATCCATATATCTCTTCCGAGCTCCATACAGAAACATCTAGTTAAAATGATTCACTATATTCCTATGGGAATTAAATTCAACCAGATTTATTAAGTTCTGAATTCTCTTAACAGTTACACATACAATAAAAGTATATTTCTATCTCTTATGTATATACGTTATTTCATCACGAGCAGCACACAAAAATGCCTTTTTCAAGTTTATTTAAGTGTCACAGATCAGTTAATTAATCTTCCGATAATTAAAAGCATTAAACACAGATAAAATAAACAACTTAAAACAGTCCCATAAATCATTCAAAAATATTTAAGTCACATTTCATAATTTACGCTACACTGCAATCCTAGAACAAATGTATTAGTTCATAGCAGAATTTAAAATTACAACACAACAAAAATAAAACATTGCAGAGAAAGAAAATTAAAAGAAAATAGATAAGAAAAAAAACTCTTTCACGATTCCTCAATGAAAAATAAATTTCATTTCTTCTTCTTTGTTGTCTTCTTTCTCTGTAATTTCCCTAAGAAAATACAACATAAAACGTTAAATCAACACTCCGCGTGATTGTGTAACACGAAAACCAGACTAACAGAAAAATTAAAATGTTTGCAAGTTTTTCTCCAAACTGTTGAGAGAAAAAGAAGAAAGAAAAAAGATACAATCTGCTGAAAAGAAAAAAATGACAAAACTGAACTGAAAGAAAAAAAAAATTAAGAAGAACCGCTGAATGCGTATCCCCCAAAATATATATCATCTCTTTTTTTTTTATATTATTTTTTTTTATATTATCGATGGGACAAGATGATACGGGCTAGCACGCGTAATAAACACTCGCCAATTTTTTGAATTTTTTTCTTTTTCCGCATGCCACGTGTCGCGCTACGATTCGCGGACACAATCGTGGGACACGTGGCAGCTTTTCATCGACGGTAAGCCGGCGCATGAAGAACGCGTCGCAGTGCGATTTCTCCTAATCCGAAATGTGTAACGGCTGGAAGGGGGCGCTGATTCTGCGTTTTTATTTCACCAAATGCATGCCACGTGTCACCATGTTATTCGCTGGAATATTTATGAGACACGTGGCTGGCCATTTTCCGTTTGAAGAGTGAGGGTGCACACCGCTTGTATGGACCGCGTCACACAGGATTGTTAACACGAGCGGCTCGGTGCGCGACAGCTTGGATGGACGCGCTTCAATCTGGACCGTTGATCTGATCCAACGGTCAGCGATCGCCTCGGGGGAATCTGCGCAGCCGACATGTGGGGCCCACTGGCACGCCGAGCCGCGTGAAAGGAATATCTCTGTCCCCAATCGCTTTTGTCGAGCTTGATGGACACGCGCGCATCTGAGCCGTGGATACTTTGATCGGACGGTCCACGTTTGGCGAGTGCGCTCTTGCGCGTGGTCTTCATCTCCCCTGCGCGAAAATTAAACTTTTATTAATTGTATTTTCACCCACAAATATATTTCAAATTACATTTTAAACTTTCTTAAATTACAGTTTAGCCCTTTACTAATTTTAAATTAAATTTTTAAACTTTTAATAATTACAATTAAGCCCAAATTTAATTTAAATTATATTTTTGATTTATATAAATTGTAATTAAGAAAATATATTACCATAAATTATATTTGTGGACAAAAATATGAAATTAAGTACATTTTCGATACAACTATTTAATTTTATTAAAAATACATTTTTTAGCAAAATAAAAGGAAAATATTAATTTATTTAACAAAAATTAATAAATATTAAACGAACATAGCAATTATCATTACTAAAATTGATGCAAATAACTGTATAAAATACAGTTATCACCCACCAAGCCGTTAATCGCTGCTTTCAACTGGTGTGTTGATTGTCACCAATTGGATCTCGAGTTCTTTAACATTCCCCCTCAAGTTGGAATATATGTTAATTATTCCTAACTTGTTAAGTAAGCTCGAGAACTGTGGAAAACTCAAGGATTTGGTAAATATATCTGTTGGTTGCTCTAATGTAGAGATATGATAAGTTTTGATCATTCTAGCTTGAATATTTTCTCCTACTAGATGACAATCGATCTCTATGTGCTTGGTTTGCCCATGAAACACTGGATTTGATGCAATATGAAGGGTTGCTTGATTGTCACAATATAACTTGGTTGGTTGGGAGTGTTTGATACCTAAATCATCCAAAATGTATCGTAACCAGGTTACTTCGCAACATACTGCTACTATAGAGTGGTATTCTACTTCTACACTTGATCGTGAGACCATATTTTGCTTCTTAGTCTTCCAAGAAATTAGCAAGTTTCCAAGAAACATATGATGCATATTTTTGCAAGTGTATGAATCGTTCAAGTAATAAAGTGTACAAAAGTACAGATATCGGACCCATAAGGAATGGCGTTACTAAGTACCGAAATTGACTAATCCTAATTTTATTTGAAAACCGAATTTTTGAAATTATTTTAAAAGTAGATTAACATAAAACTAAATACAAATAACAAAATTTAATGTTGTTCACAAATGATTAAAAACGCTAAGGCATTTGATTTCGCTAAATCAATTCAATCTGATTTTAAGTCACGTTATATGAGAATCAAAGTTAAAAGTGATGGTTGAAAAACCCAAATTTACCTAATACTCTGTCTCGAGTTATATTAGAATTACTTATCTATGAAAACCGACTATATTTCTATGAAGATTTAATCACAAACAAGCACATTACGATTTATGGAATTTCTAGAATAACCACATACATCATGCATTAGTTCTCACACTCGCATTCAATATACGGTATTTATCACAAGAAGCGTTCATTACACATCTCCTCTCGGTCTCAATATAATGCAACAAATCATTTAAATCTTGATCAGAAATTTGAAAGCATTAAGCATGGAAATAAATACTCAACTTGAAAACAATGAATTCATATAACGATAACACAAGAAATCAGATTCTTTTGATTCAACTACATCATAGCCTTAGCAAAAACGAATTAGTTCATAACGAAAATAAGAACAAGAATATTCTCAATTGAATCCATGAACAAACAATCTGAATAAAATGTAGAAAATAAAATCTAAGGAGAAGAGATGAAAAACTCTTAAAGATGAAGACTTAGTAGCAACAATGGTGATGATCCTTCAAGCTTCTCCAACCTTTCTCTCCAAAATTGCCTTTTCTCCTCCAAAAATAATTCAATTATGCTCTCTCTGCCGTCCTCATCTTTTTCCATCATAATGTATATATAGATCTAGGGTTTGGGGGGCAATTTTGGAACAAAACAACATAAAAAATGTGTTTTCGGACGAAACTCACCGGCGGTGACATTATTCTCACCGTGACGAGATTTCTGGAAAATTAAATTTTGGTTTTTCTGATTTTGACCGGCGGCCAAATTAATGTGGCCGGCGGTGAGATACTTTGGCCGGCGGCGAGAATTATTTGACCAGCAGCGAGATGAGTTTACCAAAATTTGTTCTCTCGGGAAGATTTTCGTTGGTGGCGAGATTCACTTGGCCAAAATCCGTGCTCCCTGCATGATTTTCAACATTTTCTCCGTAAGGTTTTCGCCGGCGGCAAAATTCCAAATTTTGAAATTTTGTTCTCTTTTTATTTTCATTCAATCCCGATCATTGTATTTTGTCTCTAACTTCTCCAAAATCATGATTTTACCTGAAATTGCACTTTAAACATGAAATACCCATGAAATGACATTTGTGGATTAAATAATCAAATAAACACAATTTTTACACAAATATCAACATTTAAATCATAACAAAAAATGCAATATTTTAGCTCTTATCAATATACAATATCATGTGGTTGATCGTCATGTATCTATGCATTTTTCCCAATCTACGTCATAGAAAGCATTTAGTTGTAATGAACTAATTACTGAGAAAAAGAGACCTTGCCCTGGTGTGTTCTTGACATATCGTAGCACTCGTTGAACTGCTTCCAAATGTGGTTGACATGATTTATCCATATATTAACTGAGAATGTGCACAACATACACTAAGTCGGGCCTTGTGATGGTCAAGTATATTAATCTCTCAACAAGTCTTCGATAGGATGTGGGATTACTGATGAATTCCCCTTCAACCTTGCTGAGGGATAAAATTTGTTCCATAGGTAAATTGGCAGATTTGGCACCTAGATAACCCATGTCCTCCAATATTTCAAGTGCGTACTGATTAGTGCTCAAAAAGCACTAATATTACCATGATTTTATGCTCATTAATTGATTAAAAATATATATATTTATATGTTTTATCATATATTTATATAAATTTGTCTTTTTCGGAATCACGGGTATTTTTATTGCTTTTCAGGTATTTTGGCTTAAAAACGTAACTTAAAGACTCAAAGAGGAATACTTGAAGCAATACATCACAAATATATTAATAAATAAGTGGGAAAAGGTCAACAAACATGGAAAAATTGGACAAAATAGGTCGAAAAGGTCAAAAATGTCAAAAAGGAGAAAATCGCGCCCGGAAAGAAATTTATCCGTTGCGTCTTTGGCGCCAAGCAGATCGTTTCATCCGTGCAGAGATGCGCGTGCAGGTACTGTTCATCCGCACACAGATGCGCGCGCCCAGCTGCCCTCCGCGCCAAAAACTTGATGAGGAAAAACCGGCATCGCCGATCCTGCCAATACTTTGGTTTTATATTTATAAAACTCTCGCAAGTGCACGAATCATTTCGTAGAAAATGATAAGTATACTCCCAAGGTCGATCTAAGGAAGGAATGTATGTGGTTTTTAATTTATTATTCAAACTCTTAAAAACGAAATTAAATCCTAAACATCCTGTCACGATATTTTGGGTTTTGTGTTTTTAATCTAATTACAGAAAATTAAACATAGATTCAATAAACATTCATGCAAATTTTATCTTTTATAAATAGTGGAGTATTTATGGATATAATAACTAAGTTAATTATGCTTGCTCATATTATCTAGGTTATTAAAGATATGAACTGATATTTATTGATTCTCCCTTTTTTGTATGAATACCACCTTTGGTGGGGTTAGATATTCTTTGTTAACTAAACAAATCAATTAACACCTATGTGTGGGGTTGATAACTAATTTGGTTAATTAAATTAATTCCTTTTTCTAAGAGATTGAAAATGAACCATTTAAATGCCACCTTTGGTGGGGTTAGACAGTTTAAACTTTATTCAAGGTGTCCAAATTAAACCTAAGAATTTAGTTATCTGAGTACTAACTTTCAAGTTTTAAAACTACTACTGAAAACATGTTGTCAATACATTTTCAGATAATAATTGTTATAAAAACTTTTGAAATAGAGCTTCACTCTAACTACCGGGCGATTGTACCAACAAATAAAAGAGCACTACTCTAAATCAGACCGGATAATTAAACCTTAAAATCTAATTTTCAGATTTAAGTTTGTAATGAAAAATAATATATTTCTCTCTAACATTCTTAATATAAAATCTTGAATAAAAATAAAATCAATTCATTTTAGAGATTTTTACCTATTTAATATTTCGCAAGCATAACAACGCTATTATTATATCATGTTTACAAATAGCTAGCACAGTTAAATTTAATCACAGACAAATTAAATATAACATGTAAGAATAAAGCAAAAAAAATAACTGCAAAGAAAATAAAATCCTTACAGTACTTCAATGCCATTCCCGTTGCTAGAAAACCTCCAAACGGAATTTGCACTCCCATTTATTGAATCAAAAAGCTAATAAATTACAAAAACATAACTAGTTCTTCCCAAAGAGGGAATAACTCTAAAACTAAGAGAAACTAGCTAAAACATAAGAAAAACTAGCTAAAACATAAGAAAATCTAAAAAAAAATAAAAACTAAGAAATGGAGAGAAAGAAAGAAGAGAGAAGTGTGTTTTTAGGTGTGTTTTTGAAGTGAAGGGAAGGGAGGTATTTATAGGTGAGGATGGAGAGAAAAAATGAGTAAAAAAATGTTAAAAAATGCAAAAATGCGTAATTGAAATGCTGAGGTCATTAATGACGTCAACATGACGTCATGGGGGCGGCTGCACGTGAAAAATGGGGCAAAATGGGTCGAAAAGGTCAAAATGTCAAAAAGGAGAAAATCGCGCCCGGAGCAGCCCATCCCGCGTGCGCCAACGCCCAGCCGCGCCGAGTTGCGCGCGCTGGTACTGTTCATCCCCGCAGAGCGGCGTTTGGTACTGTTCATCCGTGCAAAGATGCGCACGAGTACTGTTCATCTGCGCACAGATTCGCACGCCCAGCTGTCCTCCGCGTGCGCCGATGCCATTTCGCCCCATTGTTCATGTGCAGCCGCCCCCATGACGTCATGCTGACGTCATTAATGACCTCAGGATTTCCATTACGCGTTTTTGCATTTTTTAACAATTTTTTACTCATTTTTTCTCTCCATCCTCACCTATAAATACCTCCATTCCCTTCACTTCAAAAAACACACCTAAAAACACACTTCTCTCTTCTTTCTTTCTCTCCATTTCTTAGTTTTTAGTTTTTTTTAGTTTTTCTTATGTTTTATCTAGTTTTTCTTATGTTTTAGCTAGTTTCTCTTAGTTTTAGAGTTATTCCCTCTTTGGGAAGAACTAGTTATGTTTTTTTAATTTATTAGCTTTTTGATTCCATAAATGGGAGTGCAAATTCCGTTTGGAGGTTTTCTAGCAACGGGAATGGCATTGATGTACTGTAAGGATTTTATTTTCTTTGCAGTTATTTTTTTTGCTTTATTCTTACATGTTATATTTAATTTGTCTGTGATTAAATTTAACTGTGCTTGCTATTTGTAAACATGATATAATAATAACGTTGTTATGCTTGCGAAATATTAAATAGGTAAAAATCTCTCAAATGAAATGATTTTATTTTTATTCAAGATTTTATATTAAGAATGTTAGAGAGAAATATATTATTTTTCATTACAAACTTAAATCTGAAAATTAGATTTTAAGGTTTAGTTATTCGGTCTAATTTAGAGTAGTGTTCTTTTATTTGTTGGTACAATCGCCCGGTAGTTAGAGTGAAGCTCTATTTCAAAAGTTTTTATAACAATTATTATCTGAAAATGTATTGACAACATGTTTTCAGTAGTAGTTTTAAAACTTGAAAGTTAGTACTCAGATAACTAAATTCTTAGGTTTAATTTGGACACCTTGAATAAAGTTTAAACTGTCTAACCCTACCAAAGGTGGCATTTAAATGGTTCATTTTCAATCTCTTAGAAAAAGGAATTAATTTAATTAACCAAATTAGTTATCAACCCCACCCATAGGTGTTAATTGATTTGTTTAGTTAACAAACAATATCTAACCCCACCAAAGGTGGTATTCATACAAAAAAAGGAGAATCAATAAATATCAATTCATATATTTAATAACCTAGATAATATGAGCAAGCATAATTAACTTAGTTATTATATCCATAAATACTCCACTATTTATAAAAGATAAAATTTGCATGAATGTTTATTGAATCTATGTTTAATTTTCTGTAATTAGATTAAAAACACAAAACCCAAAATATCGTGACAGGATGTTTAGGATTTAATTTCGTTTTTAAGAGTTTGAATAATAAATTAAAAACCACATACATTCCTTCCTTAGATCGACTCGAGTATACTTATCATTTTCTACTAAATGATTCGTGCACTTGGTAGAGTTTTATAAATATTAAAACCAAAGTATTGGCAAGAATCAGCGACGGTTGCTTCATCAAGTTTTTGGCGCCCGTTACAGGATGACTCGTTGCAGGGATGGCATCAAAGTTTTTGACAATCCCGATTCTCGCTCATCAAGTTTTTGGCAGATTCTTGGGAAGGAATAGCGTTTTTAATTTATTTATCAAAATTTTAAAAATATTTTTGTGCTGTAAATAATTGTGATTTTTTTTGTTTTTGTAAAAAAATAAAAAAATAAAAAAATTTAATCAAATTTCATAAGAAATAATAAAAAAAATAAAAAAATAAAATAAAATAAAATAAAATAAAAAAAATAAAAAAATAGAAAAATAAAAATTAATTATAGCATAAATAATAAAATAATTTAGAAATTTGAAATTTGAAGTAAAACGTTTTTACCGTTCATGAATAGTAAAAAAAAATTAAAAAAAAGAACATTTTTATATAAAAATTGTACCGTGAATAATAAAATAATTTAGAAATTTAAAATTTGAATTAAAAAAAAAGTTTTACCGTTCATGAATAGTAAAAAAAAAATTAAAAAAAACATTTCAAAAATTTTAAGTTAAAAAATAAAACAAATAAATAAATAATAAAAAATAAAGACAAAATAAAAAATAACAAAAAATAACAAAAACCAAAATTTTAATTTTTTAAGTTTAATTTTTTATCATAATTTTATTTTTTTAAAATTATTTTATTTTCTTTTACCTTTTTCAATTTTATTTTATTTTATTATTTTATTATTTTTCTTTCTTTAGCTATTTTTTTTCTTCTTGATTTTTATTTAACTTACTTAACTTAGTTTTTTTTACTAACTTAATTAATTTAGATTGTTTTTAACATTAACTTAGTTTTTTACTTAAATTTTCATTAACTTAATTAACTTTTTTTTTGCTTCACTTAACTTAATTAACTTAGATTTTTTACTTCACTTAACTTAATTAACTTATTTTTTACTTAACTTAATTAATTTAGATTTTTTTTACTTCACTTAACTTAATTAACTTTTTTTTACTAACTTAATTAACTTAGATTTTTTTAATTCACTTAACTTAATTAACCTTTTCTTTAAACTTAATTAACTTAGATTTTCATTAACTTAAATTTTTATTTAACTTAACTTAATAACATGAAAAGTAAATATCTAAGGGAGTTCTGTCTACGCGACTAGTTCTTGGAAGCCTTTGTGCCACTAGTCTTTCCTGGGAACGTTGTTCTGTCTAGGAGGAAGGTTTTTAAGGAGCCTTTGCACCACCATTCTTTCCTGTGAGCACTCTTGGTTAATACTGATTATGTTATTTTTTTTTCTTAAAAAAAAAACAAAAAAAAAAACATAAATTCTGAAACTACCTCCAAAATTTTAAAGTTTTAATTACAATCTAAGGAGTTAGTTGCTTTGTTTGATCTAGGTACAATTGTGTTTTAATGACTTAATTATTTGATTTGCACCTAGATGTGGGTTATCTAAAACTGTCAAAGTATGCCTCTAGTTTTAAGTACAAAAAGAAATTTGAAAATCAATAGGGCATGACTGAAAAAGTATAGGTAGACAACCTTGTCTTACCTGAAGGTTTGATTGACTCAATGATGAGGGGACATTGAGTTTACTTAAAATGCAATTCCCAAGTTACGTCTTGCTAAGACGTTAAACTAGTTATTTGGATGGGAGGCAACCCATCATTTTAGGTAATTTTCTTTTATTTCTTTTATTTACTTAATTATTTCATTTTAATTACATGTGAATAATTTTTAAATTGTTAAAACTAAAAATATTTGTTCAGATGTTAGAAGTTAACAGCGATTTGTCTGTATACACTTTAATGATGAATATGATGGATGCACCTGCATTTTCCATTACTACTTGCACATTCTCAGGAAATAGGTAATCTTTCTTCTCTTTTCTCTTTATCTTTAATTTACAGTTGTTACATTGAGGACAATGTAAGTTCTAGGTTGGGGGTGGTGAAAAGTTACCATGCTTAATTAAAAAAAAAATTAACAATTTAAAAATAAAAAAAAATTTAAAAAATAAAAAATATACTTTTTCATTTTTTTATGTGTTTGGTTTTATTTCTATTTTGTGTGATTTAGTAATTTTTGGAATAAAAAAAAAACTTTTTCACAAAAATTTATCATTTCTTTAAATCAAATTTAAGTAAATAGTTAAGTCTTTTGTACTGTTAGATTAATTTTTGAAAACATATCATGAAATATTTTGTAATTATTTTTTGATAATTAGTTAGTTTTTGTCATAACTAGTATTTCTTGATAAGATGTAGAAATTATATTAAACCCAATATCGGTGTTTGTGAATTTTTTTTAGTGAAGACTACCTTTGTGAGATATAATTTGAGCCTAATTTCCTTTATTCAGAGTGAAATATATATTTTTTCTACTCCAAACACATTTCTTATTTCTTCAAATTTTTAGATGATCTCTATAGGTATTAGCATTGAATGTATGAATTTTTTTCTCATCTTAATAGAGTATCATATATATTTTTTATTATTTTTGCTTAGATTAAATGATTTGAGTAGAAATTGATAGTATATGCTTATATCTCGTTCATGCATGACTGCTACAAAAAAAAGACATATCTGGGGTTACCTAAACCAAGATCAAACAGAAAAGCCACAAAATTAACCACTCACCAAAATTCAAAAAAAAATGTACAATCTGTACATGGGTTGACTCTCTAAAATACATATATTGAGAAATATCTTCAGAAAAAAATAGAGAGATAAAGAATATATAGTATAATCTACATACTATAACCCACATTGCCTACAAAGTTGTGAGTAAAAGTTAATTACAAAAGAAAGATATAGGAAATAATTCCCTAAAAAGTCATTGCACTCTCTTCATTTGTAAAAGGCATATATCTTGAAATTCTTTCTTAATGATTTTGATTTATGCATGAAAATAATTTTTATATATGATATCTTTATAATTTATACATTTGATTCCTTTCATGAGATCAATGTTAAAATAACATTTTGATCCTTTATTCTTTATACATATGCGAACATATTAGTTCATTTCTATACATCAACTCTTTCGCATATAAATTAGTATGAGTGTTTGAACCCATAGGATTCAGTGTTTCGAGAGTATTGACTTGTGAGGAATAGAGTCGAAGCGAATTCTGATTCATGACACTGAAATTGGGTAAAATTAAATTGATACATTTTTGATAAGAAATATGAAAATGATTTTCGACTAATTATTATAATAAAATCATGATTGTTTAAAGAGATTAAAATAACTTATGCTTGAGATTTTAATTATGATCTTAAAAGAGATTAAAAAGTAAGAAACATTTTTGTGATATGCTGTTTTCTTTTATTCTTAAATTAATTTTTGATTTTGTTGTAATTTTAATTTTTGATTTGATTGTTTTTATTTTTACATTTAGTTCAATGTTTGTGGGTATCATTACTGAAAACCCTCACGAGACTCAAACTCGTCCACTAGGGCAACCTAGGGGTTTAAAGGCTTGTTGCATAGGCTAAATGCAACCGTGTCAATCCACGGAAGTGATTTAGGATAGTTTAATTTTTAGTTTTTATCGCTTCTCTTGCTAAGGGACTAGCAAGAAGTTCGGTCAGGTTGTGATGAGTGCTCAAAAAGCACTAAAATTACCATGATTTTATGCTCATTAATTGATTAAAAATATATATATTTATATGTTTTATCATATATTTATATAAATTTGTCTTTTTCGGAATCACAGGTATTTTTATTGCTTTTAAGGTATTTTGGCTTAAAAACGTAACTTAAAGACTCAAAGAGGAATACTTGAAGCAATACATCACAAATATATTAATAAATAAGTGGGAAAAGATCAACAAACATGGAAAAATTGGACAAAATGGGTCGAAAAGGTCAAAAATGTCAAAAAGGAGAAAATCGCGCCCGGAGCAGCCCATCCCGCGTGCGCCAGCGCCCAGCTGCGCGCGCTGGTACTGTTCATCCGCGCAGAGCGGCACGTGGTACTATTCATTCGCGCCGAGATGCGCGCGCAGGTACTGTTCATCCGCACATAGATGCGCGTGGGGGTACTGTTCATCCGCGCACAAATGCGTGCGCCTAGCTGCCCTCCGCGCGCGCCGATGCCATTTTGCCTCATTTTTCACGTGCAGCCGCCCCCATGACGTCATGCTGGCGTCATTAATGACCCCAGCATTTCCATTATGCATTTTTTCATTTTTTAACATTTTTTTAACATTTGTTTACTCATTTTTTCTCTCCATCCTCACCTATAAATACCTCCCTTCCCTTCACTTCAAAAAACACACCTAAAAACACACTTCTCTATTCTTTCTTTCTCTTCATTTCTTAGTTTTTAGTTTTTTTTAGTTTTTCTTATGTTTTAGCTAGTTTTTCTTATGTTTTAGCTAGTTTTTCTTATGTTTTAGCTAGTTTCTCTTAGTTTTAGAGTTATTCCCTCTTTGGGAAGAACTAGTTATGTTTTTGTAATTTATTAGTTTTTTGATTCAATAAATGGGAGTGCAAATTCCGTTTGGAGGTTTTCTAGCAACGGGAATGGCATTGAAGTACTGTAAGGATTTTATTTTCTTTGCAGTTATTTTTTTTGCTTTATTCTTACATGTTATATTTAATTTGTCTGTGATTAAATTTAACTATGCTAGCTATTTGTAAACATGATATAATAATAACGTTGTTATGCTTGCGAAATATTAAATAGGTAAAAATCTCTCAAATGAAATGATTTTATTTTTATTCAAGATTTTATATTAAGAATGTTAGAGAGAAATATATTATTTTTCATTACAAACTTAAATCTGAAAATTAGATTTTAAGGTTTAGTTATTCGGTCTAATTTAGAGTAGTGCTCTTTTATTTGTTGGTACAATCGCCCGGTAGTTAGAGTGAAGCTCTATTTCAAAAGTTTTTATAAGAATTATTATCTGAAAATGTATTGACAACATGTTTTCAGTAGTAGTTTTAAAACTTGAAAGGTAGTACTCGGATAACTAAATTCTTAGGTTTAATTTGGACACCTTGAATAAAGTTTAAACTGTCTAACCCCACCAAAGGTGGCATTTAAATGGTTCATTTTCAATCTCTTAGAAAAAGGAATTAATTTAATTAACCAAATTTGTTATCAACCCCACCCATAGGTGTTAATTGATTTGTTTAGTTAACAAGGAATATCTAACCCCACCAAAGGTGGTATTCATACAAAAAAGGGAGAATCAATAAATATCAATTCATGGGTTCGGACAAACAGTGAGTGATCATACTTGGATTGGTTAAAACCAACTAGCTTAAGTGTTATTGATAGCTTGATGAACCATTGTCGTGAGGCTTTTTTGACTCCATACAAAGATTTTTGTAGTTTACATACTCGTGTTTCCCCCTTTCGTCCGAATTCAAGTGCAAGGGACATGTAGACATCTTCATAAAGATCACCATAGAGAAGAGCATTGTTGACATTGAGTTGTCAAAGATTCAAATTTTGAACAGCAACAACGGCAAGAAGAAGCCGAACAATGACAAGTTTGGCTACTAGTGCAAAAGTTTCTAAGTAGTCAAAACCTTCAATCTGACTATATCATTTGGCCATTAACCGAGCCTTGTATCATTCCATAGAGCCATCAGGATTATACTTGATTTTGTATACCCATTTACAACCAACTGGTTTCTTATTTGGAGGAAGTTGTTGAAGCGTCCAAGTGCCATTAGTTTCAAGAGCATCCAATTCTTATTTCATAGCAAGCCACGATTTTGGATCGTTGAAAGCTTCAGCAAAGGTGGTTGGTTCCCTGAGAATGGAAATAGAAGTAGCAAAGGCACGATGTTCAGGTGATAATTGGTCATAGGTAAGTACATGAGATAGAGAATGAGAAGTACCTTTGTTATTGGATGATGCTGAGTTAGACGAAGGGAAGGACCGAGAAGGCAAGGAAGCTTCTACATGATATTTTTGAAGGTAGCTAGGAAAATTGGTAGATCCACGAAGCCTATGTGTGATTGGTGTTGGAGGAGTCATGTATGGTGGAGAAGTTGATGATGATGTTTTTGGAGATGAATTTTGAAGATGAAGAATGTCTGAGTTGATTATTGGAAGGACATATTGTGTATGATGAAGTGATGTATTTGGATTGGTTGATTGACGAATGTTAGGTATACGATCATAAATAGTATTTTCTGATGGAGGGAATAGAGTTGGAATGTTGACAGCGGAAGTAAAATAAGAAAATACATGTTCATGAAAGATAACGTCACGAAACACTAAAGTCTTGCTTGTTTCCAGATTGTAGACATGATAAATTTTTATCCCAAATGGATATCCAATAAATATGCATCTATGTGATCTAGCATCAAACTTGGTGAGTCGATCATGATGTGCAGACACAAAACAAAGGGAACCAAAAACATGAAGATGTTCATACCTAGGAATTTTGTGAAAAAAGACTTAAAATGGTGTTTTACCCTTGAGAACATGTGTTGGAGTACGATTTATGAGGTATGTGGCTGTAAGAATGGCATCTCCCCATAAATGTTTAGGGAGATTGGCTTGAAAGAGCAATGAACGAGCGTCATTGAGAAGATGACGGTGTTGCATTCAACAACACCATTTTTTTGAGGGGTAGAGGCACAACTAGTTTGATGAAAGATTCCTTTGCTAGAAAACAACTGGGTCATAGAGAATTCTGGTCCATTGTCGCTATGAATGATTTTAACTCTGGATGAAAATTATGTTTCAACAAGATTAATGAAGGTGGTAAGAAATGTGCGTGCATCAGATTTAGCATGTAAGAGATAGACCCATGTGCATCTTAAGTAATCATCAACAATAGTGAGCAAATAAAGTGCTCTATTAAGTGTTGGAATGTGATAGCCACCCCAAATATCGACATGAATCAGTTCAAAAGGTGCTTTTGTATTGATGGAACTTAGAGGAAATGGATTACAAGTTTGCTTAGCTAATGGACAAATAGAACAATCACTAATGGAACAAAAAGGTGTGTTGATAGAAAGAGAAATTATACGCAAACTATTATTAGATAAATGACCAAGTCGTTGATACCATAAATGAGAGTTGGTGGAAGCAGTATTTGAAATGGAGAAACATCCAGATTTTTTAGAAATAGTAAAGTAGTAGAGTCCTACTTTCTCAGTTCCCATCCTAATCATCTTCCCTGAGCATTTGTCCTGAACAAATCACATATTATTAGTGAAGATGACATGAAAAAATGTAGTTTGAGTTAGTTTGGCTACTGAAACTAAGTTTAATTTGAAGGAAGGAACACACAAGACATTATGGAGTATGAAATTATTGGAGAAATGTACAGTGCCAATATGTGTGACACAGGCAAGAGAATGATCAGGTAAATGCACATGCTGATTAGTGAATGAAATGCTGGAGCTCATAAGGTTTTGGGAACAGACTATGTGATCAGTTGCTCCTGTATCAAAAATCCAACAAGTTTTTGAATGGAAATCAGTTGCACATAATGTGTTACCTGAAGAAGTAGTCACTTGACTTGCCATGCTACCTGATTTGTATTGATTGAGAAGTGTAAAGAGCTCTTGATATTAGGAAGATGTAAGGTTGTGGGATGGTGTCTTTGTGTCGGAGTAGCTTTCCTGAAAGTCAGTATGATGAGCTTTAGAGGGGAATCCATAACTTGTATTTCGACACATGTTGGTGTCATGCCCATTCAAACCACAGAAATTGCATTTGAGACGTTTTTGATAGTTTTCAAAATTGTGTCCATTGAGACCACAAAAATCACATTTGAGGTGACTTCGAAAATTCTCAAAATTATGGCCTATATTGTTGCATCAATTTCACTTGAGATGTGGGTTCCTTGGTGGGTAATTCTTGTGAGGATAATATGGACGACTATCTCTGGCAACAAGTGTGGCAGCTTTTGGCATCCTTCCTATGGTTTGCGTGGAGACAACTCTTTGCTTTTAATCTTAAACAATGAGTGAATATACCTTACTTATTGTAGGTAAAGGTTCCATGAGCAAGAATTGTCCACGTACTGATGTGTAAATCGTGTTAAGCCCCATGAGGAACTTTATGGTTTGCTGTTTTTGTTGATATTCTTGTAGTTCCCTTCCGGCATTTCCTCCATAATGTGGAAGAGGACATAGTGAATCGTGACTATCCCATAGGATTTTCAATTTGGTGTAGTATTCTTCAATGCTTACACCTTCTTGTATGCAATCATGTATCTCTTGCTCAATGTGGAATAGGTGCATGCTGTTGGTGTGCGAAAAGCGTTCCTTCAATTCTTCCTATAGCTCATATGCAGTATCATTATACATGACACTTTCTGCAATTTTAGGCGTTATGGTATTGAGAATCCATCCTTTGACAAGGGTGTTGTAGCGAGTCCATTGTTTGATTTCTGCTTCAAAGTTTGTTGATGGCCTTTTGATTGTGCCGTCAATAAATCCTTCTTTGTTTTTGGTGATTAGAGCCATGAGCATCGCATGACTCCAAATGTGATAATTTTCTTGATTTAAGGATTGAGCTACTAGAACCATTCCTGGTTGGTCTCAGTAGTGTAGATATAATGAATGGCTAGGGTCATCATACTATTTTGGTAAAGTAGGATTGGTATTGGTAGTTATAGACATTATTGTTGAGTAAAATAAATCGAAAGAACAGGATATGATTGTGTGTTTTAGATAATAATGACTGCTTATGAAACAAATAATGAATTGAAATATGCTTTATCTTATAGAAAATGAGTCAAGGATTACAGAATTGGAAATTTCAGCCGCAGAACCGGTCGAAAAGTGGGTGAACCAACGGCTGCAACGCTGGAGCATTGAACCGGATGAAGACCGAACCGGATCGGATGGAGGACCAAACCGGATGAACGACGTGTCGTTTGCTTCAAAGGCACGTGAATGATGTGTCGTTGGAGTCGTCTTCCACAGTAGCTGGCGCGTGTGACTCCGGCGAGGTGCGTGGAATGCCAGTGAACTCAGGGAAGGCGCGTGTGGGCACATGGGGTGGTATTTTGGCTTGAAATTAATTGCAGATTGCTCGGATTCTTCTAGATATTATAATTGGATGAAATTGAAATTATTTTGTGAATCGAAATTGATTTTGAAAAAAAAAACAGAATGAGAAAAGAAGAAAAAATTTCTGTGTGTTGAATTTTCTGGGAATTATTTCCTAAGCTCTGATAGCATGTAAAAAATGGTTTTATTAATGATGAATAAACGAATGTTTACAACCTATTTATACAAAAGAAAAACAAAATTGTAATAATTAAAAACAAACACAATTATGGAGAGACATGTTCTTAGACAGTCTGTTCTTCCCCACCACGCTGTTGGTGGCTGCTTCCAGCTGGTGTGTTGGTTGTCACCAGCTAGATCTCGAGCTGGTGTGTTGGTTGTCACCAGCTAGATCTCGAGATCTTTAACAGTTAATCCAATTTTATTCAAACTCGTGATATAAGAGTAAGTTTTACTCTCAACTACTCTACATTTACTCTTTTCCTTTTACTTTTTTTTTTATTTTTTCACTAAGAACCATATTTAACATTTACTTATTTCAAACATTAAACCACTCTTATTATAAGTGGGTTCTAGAGTACATTAAACAGAATATGAGAAAGCATATTACCTGAACAACATAGGTAACCATACAAGAGTCATCTTCAAGCTTTTCCACAACCCAACCTGACTGTAACAGTAGTCCTCTGATTGCATTGTTTTGCTTTGGGTGTAATCCAGCTGCAATCTCCTTTGGTAGTGAAGCAACTGCCACCACCTGCCAACTCCAAAGTGTTTAATTGATTGATTGGTAGTTATCAACAAGAAAGATCCAATTTACCAATTGTCTTATACTAACAGGGGTGCTTGCATAGGTGTCTGACTGTATGAGTGTGTAATGTATTTATTTAAAAAAAAATCCCAAGAAAGATTCAAGTTCTTTAATTATGTGAAAAAATGAATATAGTTAGCAAGACTGCACTAACCAGGGTACCATCTTCCATGGTTTCTCTTCTCTCATAGACAATGAATTCTCTGTTCCTAAAAAGCGGTTTAGAGTTATCTCCAAACCTTAAACATATGATGCTCAGATTATCTCCAAGATCTTTTATATACCTTGCTTCTACCAAATCAGAGTCCCATTGCTGCAGTTCCAACTCTTAGTTTAAACCTAAGTATTGTTGAGCATGGTTCCAACTCAAAAATTGAATTATGTATCCAGTTTGCTATTCATATTTATACTACACTCGTTCACGCAGCAAACAAGAATTTGGGAAAGGCTAGATGAAAAGTGATTAATGACCTTAGCAGCATCAATGGCATTGGCAACAGTAATGAATTGTTGGGGGGAGACTGATTTCAGCAACCATTGGCTACGACAAGTGTGAAATGATCCAGACCTGCGCTTAGATATCTCAACTCCATTATCAAGACCACTTATAACTTTCCATCCATCATTTTCATTACTATTTCCAACTCTATTATTGTTACAGTCAGAGGCAGAAAGTAATTCTTGTACGCAGTTTTCACTGGCAAACTGTACATATCTTCTCAGTGAGTCCTCACTTATTGACCTAAAAAATAGTTATGACCTAAAAAATAGTTATAACATTGATCATAAATCCAATTAATTACAAAAAAGAAAAAGACATTAGATGAGAAACTTAATTGGGTTTAATTACCAGGATTTATTACTAGGTGCTGGACTGTTCATATCTGAAGGTATCAAATTTAGGCCTTGATCACGTAAAATTAAAGTGGGAAAGGATATGAACATGTACCGAATGGAAAAATTGTAGCTTAACTTATATGTGTTTAATGAAAATACGTTTTAATTCAATATCTTTAAGTAAGTCATCGTAATTGAAAAAAAATTAATATAATTTCATTATCTTTATAAAAAATAGAATAATATAAGTATATTTTTTTCTATAAAAATTATCTAATCTAATAAGTAGGATTTAAAACACAATTTCATTAAAAATAACAAAAATTACTACCATTCATCTTATAAAAGAATACGCACGGAAGATAGAGAGAGAGAGAAAAAAAATTTAAAAAGGTAATAGTTGAGAAAAGTTCAGAAGTGCAGAATGATATACGAAGTGGGCCGAGGGTGTTGATGTACATACATTGCCAAAATGACCTTCATAATTGGAGAACTTGTCTCTCTTAAGAAGAGAAAAGATAGATACTTGGCTGCCAGAGCTCAGCAACAACACTTGCAGGGAAGGTGATGCACATGCCACTGTTGGTGCTTTTTTCAAAATCAACTTATATACATAAATAAAAAAAGCCAACAATCTTTTTGGTGCTAAACTATACTAAAAACAAGAGTACTCTGATTACTTCTTGCTAATTCAAAATTTAAGGTTTGGTTTAGCTTTTGTTTTCTCTTTTCTTTTCTCTCGTGACATTGAATAAAAGAGATACCTATATAACATTTAAAATGAATAGTGCTCCTACATAATGCAAGGCTCGAACTTTAGTAACAAATAATGTTTTAGTGTTTTAATATAAAAAGTTAAATTTTAACAAGAATAATAGTTCATATTAACTATATATCCAATTTACTCGAAATATTTATCCAATGTATACTCCTTGGCACAACCAACTTTTCTAATTCCCTAAGGGTAGCTCAACTGCTTGCCCGCCATTTCCGTTCAAGCTTTTGACACAAGACAAATAGGGTTAGGTTTTCATGACCAACAGTTAGACTTGAAAGTATTGAACATCGTCTTCAACTGACAAGTTACTGTAGAAATTTGAAGACTGTTTAAATATTTTTTTCTGTTTAAGATTTTGTTTAGCTTGTAAACCCATTTAAGTGTGCTTTGTATTAAATCAAACGTTATAATACTTACAATTATAAAATATAAGAATTAAAAATTAAAAAAAAAAGAAAGAAAGAGGAGGAAGACAAAACATTATCAAATTGTTGATACGTTTAAGGGCACCAAAACTCATACAAGCCAAGTAAGAAATCAGAGTTACACTTGATTTCATATTTAGAGCTCATTATAGCATTAAAAATACTAGTAGAGATTCCAGATAATTTCATATTTATAGACAAATGATTAATAAAGTTTTGATATGAGTTCGTCGAAGGGTTATATCACTCTGATGTCGCTGTGGTAATCTCTTTTTGATGGTAATATTTATAATGATTTAATTTCTCCATTCGTATATCTCTGAAGTTTAGACTGCTTGTTTGATGGATGTTTATGTGCTCATGTATGTAGGGGAATATGAATTGTTATATGAATCAGCTGTTTTTTGTCTACTTTCCTTGTCATAATGTTGGTGATTCTAAGCCAACTATATGTATTGTATATACATTATTTGTTTTTGTAATTTAAGTTAACTATATGTATTGTATATACATTATTTGTTTTTGTAATAAATTTAATTATCAAGTAATTAATTATATTTAAATTTTTAATAATTTGTATTATTAATTATATTTTATTTTTTTTATGCTATATATATTGAATATTGAATACGAAAAATGAGAATAAAAATAAAAAAATTCATAAAATCTACGTGTAAAGTTGGTTCACGCGATGAACCGACTTTACATTTTAAGTCATTCAATTTAAAGTCGGTTAAAAAGTGACTTTAATGCCCATTTTTGTAGTAGTGTCTCTCTTGTTTATATTGATGATATACTGATATTCTCAAAGACTGTCAGACAACATATTCGACATCTCAAAACTTTCTTTCATATTATCAAAAAGAGTGGTTTGGCCTTATCATCCAAAAAGATGACTCTTTTCCAAACTAATATTAAGTTTCTCGGATAGAATGTGTCTAATAGAATCGTTATTCCTATCGAGCGATCTTTGTAGTTTACAATAAAGTTTCTTGACAAGATCACCAATAAAACTCAACTTCAGAGATTCCTTGGGAGCTTAAATTATGTTTTAATTTCTCTCCCAATATCAATCAATTAGAAAAATCACTCTATAATAGGATTAAGAAAATTCTTGAGCCTTGGATAGAAGCACACACAAAAATTGTGCAAAGAATGAAAGCATAGGTCCAAAATATTCCTTGCTTACACCTTGTGAATCCAACCCTTCCCAAGATAGTAGAAACCGATGCCAGTGATATTGGCTTCAGAGGAATCATAAAACAAGTCTAGGATAATATAGAACTTATTGTTCAATTTGTCTCTGGCCATTGGATTGATTGCCAAGAGAATTATTCCACTATCAAAAATGGAGTATTAGCAATAGTATTTTGTATTTACACATTTCAAACAGACTTATTAAATCAAATATTTTTACTAAGAATTGGTTGTAAGTCTTCTAAAGAAATTTCAAAAAAAAAAAAAGATGTTAAAAACATTTCCTCAAAACAATTTTTTTGCTCAATGGTAAGGTTTATTAAGTGTTTTCAATTTTGATATAGAATTTATCAGAGAAGAAGGCAAATTCATTACCAAACTTTCTAACCAGAGAGTTCCTTCAAAATAGTCAAATGTGTCAAAGAAGAAGAAAGAAAAGGAGAAGAAGGAACCTCCTCCAAATCCTTCAACAAAAATCCTTTCTTCCTTCAAACCAATTATTACCTCGTCCTAAGTGACCCAAGTATCACCAATAAATGATGCATCATCCTCAAATTATGGTTGGTATCACCAGAGCCAAGATTGGATCTTTAGCCTCAGAGACACTCTAGAATTCCTATAGGCTACCTATAACACCCTTCAAGATACTTTCCAAAATCTTAAAGCCATATCATCCATGCACCAGGGAAAAAGGAATTTATTTCTCAAACTTTTTCAAAACCCTCATCTGAATATTTTTTTAAACCAGACTCTCAGATAGTTATGACCATTGAAAAAGGATTCCTATATAAGAATACTTATTTAACTTTTAAAAAATATTTTGGGAAAAAAATGTTTTATCGTCCTTCGTAAAATTCCAAAACACCAAAATACTATTAGAGTATTTTGGAAATAATCGGTAGTGTGGAATTCAACATTTCCTCCACCCCAACCAAGCCCATGCCCAATGTTCCACTTCTAAACTACTCAAAGTCATATCTCTATCAGACTAGGGAAATGATCTATCAAAACTTTTGGCCTTTCTAGTTGCTATCAACACAACCCAACCACATTAAAAAACCAACAATTATTGGAATTATTATCAACCATGGTTAAATGCCTTCCTCATCAAAAACAATAATAATCAACATTTGATAAGAGTCAAATTATTGCATTTTTGTTATGATTTAAATGTTGATATTTGTGTGAAAATTGTGTTTATTTGATTATTTAATCCACAAATGTCATTTCACGGGTATTTCGTGTTTAAAGTGCAATTTCAGTTAAATTCATGATTTTGGAAAAGTTTGGGACAAAGTACAATGATCGAGATTGAGTGAAAATAAAAAGAAAACAAAGTTTCAAAATTTAGAAATCCGGTTGCAGGCGAGAATATTATCCTCGCCGGTGAAAATAGCAAGGAAAAATTCTTCCCGAGAACACTAATTTTGGCAAAATAATCCCGCCTCCGGCCAAATGCAACTCGCCGCTGGCCAAGTTCATATCACAGCCGGCCAAATTCATCTCGCCGCCGGCCAAGATAATCTCACCACCGGCCATGTTTATATCACCGCCGGCCACATTCATCTCGCCGTCGGCGAGAATCAGAGGAACAAAAATCGTAACTTTTCTAGAAATCTCGCCGCAGCGAGAATAATGTCGTCGCCGACGAGTTTCGTCCGAAAACACAATTTTTATGTTGTTTGTTCCAAAATTGTCCCTAAAACCCTAGATCTATTTATACAATATGATGGAGAAAGAGGCCATGACAGAGAGAGTAGATCTGAGTTATTTTTGGAGGAGAAAAGGCAAATTTTTGAGAGAAAGTTTGGAGAAGCTTGAAGGATCATTACCATTGTTGCTACCAAGTCTTCATCTTCAAGATTTTTTCATCTCTTCTCCTTAGCTTTTATTTTCTACATTTTATTTAGATTTGTTATTCATGGATTCAATTGAAATAATGTTTATTCTTATTTTCGTTATGAACTAATTCAATTTTGCTAAGGCTATGATGTAGTTAAATCACGAAAATATGATTTCTTGTGATATTGTTATATGAATTCATTGTTTTCAAGTTGAGTATATTTCCATGCTTAATGCTTTTAAATTTCTGGCCAAGATTTAGATGATTTGTTGCATTATATTGAGATTGAGAGGAGATGTGTAATGAATGCTTCTTGTGATAAATACCATATGTTGAATGCGAGCGTGAGACCTAATGTATGATGTATGTAGTTATTCTAGAAATTCCATAAATCGTAATGTGCTTGTTTGTGATTAAATCTTCATAAAAATATAGTTGGTTTTCATAGATAAGTAATTCTAATATAACTCGAGAGAAAGTATTAGGTAAATTTGGGTTTTTCAACCATCACTTTTAGCTTTGATTTTCATATAACATGACTTGAAATCGGATTGAATTAAATTAGCGAAATCAAATTCCTTAGCGTTTTTAATCATTTGTGAACAACATTAAATTTTGTTATTTGCGTTTAGTTTTAAGTTAATTTACTTCTTAAACAAATTCAACAATTCGGTTTTCAAATAAAATTAGGATTAATCAATTTCGGTACTTAGTAACACCATTCCTTGTGGGTTCGATATCCGTACTTTGGTACACTTTATTACTTGAACGATTCGTACACTTGCGAAAATACGCATCAACATTCCTGGTTAATCTTTTTCTTTCAAAAAATATCAATCCAACAAAATTTCCATCATAGTTTAACAATTGGTGGAAACGTTTTGGTTCCATTTTGGAAATCCTCACTCTATTAGTGTAGGAAATCTATCAAACCTTCATTACCCATTTCAAACCCACACCAGATGAAAAAAATATTTCATCCTCTATGTATCTTCTCCACAAAATTCTACATTCATGGGGTATGTCAATAGGTCTTAAAACCCGTTATACCCGAGGTAGTTAATATCACCTACCCATTTTCGGTAAAATGGTTGTCATCTTTCACAATCCCCAAAACCCTTATCAAACCAACCATCGAATAATGGCTAACTAAAACCAATCATTGAATAGCCAAAAATTGAAGAAATTCAAAACACATCGTTGTTCCTAGCCAAAAGGCTTATACCAATGCCCAAATTGCTAATGCACAAATCTAGAAGAAATTCTTAGACATCATAAGGCAATTATCACAAAAATCACTAGAACGTTCCAACAAAGCATCCCACCAGAAAGATGATTCGTCAGAAAAAAACCAAATCACCATCACCACCAACCTCCAAAGCTCCATGTGACTACCTATTAGACATAGAAGTTAATAAGGAAGATATATTATTTTGGATGGGTAAATACCGTCCATAAAAATTTAAAATATGCAAACGGGAATATGAGCCCATTTATATTACGGGTCTACTAACCCAAATTTTATTAGGGTAAAAAGCCCAATTCCTGTATCAAGGTTAACAACCCAAAATTATTAAGAGTTTTACAACCCATTTTATTTGTAAGCGGCCCATACAATGGCTCAGAAAAATCTTGAGCCAATCAAAAGGCATTGTAGTAGGTCACTGTAACAGTTACTATAGCATAGAAAGAAGAAGACAAAACAAGGAACATTGACAGATTGTTCACAAAACAATAAAAGGTGTTCACTATTCAAAATAATACCAGCATCTTTTACAATATAAAATTGGTGACAAAATACTGTTCACAAATTAGTAAAAGCATCTCGAGCGGTACATAACTCTAGTTATAAAAACAAGACTCATTCTCAGTCAAAGGCATAAAAAAAACCAACTACATAATTTACCATTCATCATTCCTTGTAAGCTTCCATACCCAACCTCTCTGATAATAATTTCATTTTGTAATCTTCAACTATAATTATTTAAGTAAGTTTGTATTTTTTTAAGTTCCTATAATTAAGCTTTCATTATATATTTAAATTTTGTTTGTAATACTCATGGTCAGCTAAGCAGCATAATCTTATCAATATAATATGTTTGTTTATTAATCTTGTGCTTTTATTCTTTAGTATAATCTCTTCGATTAACTCCCTAGATCCTTGGTGAATTTATGGTATCAAATCAATAAGTACATATCTAATGTGTAAGAGGTAGAAAGAAACTTTGTTAGGTCACTATGAGAATAAGATAAGGACTCTAACCCCTGTAACATATGAAGGAGAGTGTCTCCGCTTATCGTGCTAAGGTGGGAATGGGTTAGAAGCAGAAAGGAACTTTGTAACCCCATCAATACGCTATCTGAGAATGGGAAGGTACCTAACTACTTAGTGCCAAGCTGGTAGATGTCATAGGGCTACTGGTTATTAAACCTATGAACATTAGATCCGTGGGGGAAACACCCTTTTTATGGTATCAGAATCAAGGGGATGTTTTAAGTTGTTCATTACAAACTGTAGTTATTATTTTATATGAATTTCTAATCCTTGTATATTAGTATACATGTAACATAGATCCGGATGAAGGGTAATAAGTCCTATTTAGGAGTGATTCCGTTAGGGCAATAAAACCTTATAAGTGTCGGTGGTTTTTTAGTTGCAGGTATACTAAAAGAAGAGAACTAAAACAGTAATAAAATAAGAAATATTTTCTGTATAATAAATTATGATATTTCCATGACTTAATTTCAAAAGTTAAGAATTTTGATAGGTAATTAGAGAAAGTAAAATTAAAGATTAACATTTAATTATTAACAAATAAGGATATTATATTGATGGTTAGTATTCATAAGTTTACAACCTTTCATTTTAAGCTTTAGTTTTAATTTTTTAATTTCAATTTATTTTAGTTTTAAATTTCCAACTTTAATTCAAGTTAATAAAAAATGTCTAATTTTAATTTTTTACTTTATGCATCTACATCAAAATCAAAATCATCACCTTCATCTTTGAGGAACAAAAACATTATGAGTAGTGATGAACTCACTATTGAAAAATTTTCAAAATCAATTGATAATTGGAGAATTCCCAAGATTCACAAGGATTAAATTTATAAAACAAAGATCATGAATCTTTTCAAAATAGATTACACTATCAAAACTATTGAGAGGGATATCCAACTCTCATCGCCTTACGAAAGCAATGAAATGTTTTCCAAAGAATCATTACAAAAACATATTGAAAAAAATTTCAATTATGTTCATATAGGATTAGTCCAAGTCGGATTAAAACCCTTGACCAAAGAAGGTCTGAAAATATCATCCTAGCAACTCTTCGAGATGCTAGATTCAAATATTTCTTGGATTCTATATTGGGAACAATTGAGACGAGTCTCTATTTAGGACAGATATAATTTGATTGTTTTCCTAATTTCATAGTCTCCTTAAGTGATAAAAATATCAAGAAGTTACTTACATTATAAATCAAAACACACAAATATGATATGATCCCAGGATCTATCCTAGTTGCATTAATATTCAAAATGAATTACAAAGCCATGATGTCTGCAATCAACACTGGACACATTCATCATTCCATATAGGGAGAAACACTCCTACAAACGGATCTCACAAGATCTAACAAAATCATCCTAAAACCCATCACATGGAACCAAATCACCTTACCAAATGAATGGAAACTTGTTGGTGTGACTCAAATAGAGTCAAAACCATAAGAACTTGAGCAAAATACCAATTTCCTATTTTGAGATTTTTAATTCTTTTTTCATTTGTTTTTGGATCTTCAAATCTTGACACATCTGAAGTCTTTGTTTTTATGCAAAATTGATCAATTCACCATAGGTTAGTTCATCATAAGGGATTATATGATTCCCATAAGTTTGCGGATTTTTTTTCTAACCTTATCTCCCAGAAGTGGAGAAAGTCTTGCTAGAAAGTTTCCTTCCAGAAGGGTTGGTTTGAATCTTCTCTTAACATGACTATGCTAAGAAAAGTATTTTTATAGTTTTGAAAATCACTCATCTTCTCACAATGTAAATTAGAGAAAAGATTAGCATCTTTTATCTTTTAGATGGGAAGAGTCTCCTATAAAATGATGTGATATGGTAAAGAGTAATGTGGAAACTACGTCCTGAATAGGTTCTCCATGATGATTGAGTATTGGTTCTCTATATTCTCCAGTTAGAATGGTATTGAAGATATCTAAATATTTTTGTTTTGATAGGTGCTAATCCCACCATCCTTTTAGTTGGCCAAAAAAGCCAGCTATTAGAAGTTCCACAACTAATTTTTCTGATGTACCAGATTGGGTTTTGTAAGCATTGGACGCCATTGTCACTTGCTATAATGTGTTTAATATTTGATGTTCTGTCATGCCATTTATGTTCCATTCATAGATAGATGATGCATAATATTTTGGATAGATAACCAATTTTGGTTGGGTACTAACATATAATTATGGGTACCTAACTGGTATAGGTTATTGCTAAACTAATTTTTGAATTTCAAGAGTCAGTTCAAAAGATGGTTCTTGAAAGGCTTCCTCGTCAGAGGTAGTAGGTTCTTGATTTTTTAGAACACTAATACTCTAAGGTAGATTTTGAAGTGTCTTAGGTGTTTAACGTGACTCAGAGACAATTGAACCTATTTTAGAGTTTCAGCTTTGTTCTTCGAATTTGGATTTGAAAATAGGGTTTTGAACTTTACTATCTATGACTTTATAGGAGGTAGAATGAATATCATTCTTTTGGTTCTTTTCCATCCTAGTGAGCTATTTACCCAAGGTTCTTAAGAAAATATTGGTAAAGTTGTTTTGGGTAACTATGTTTTTGAGGTTGGTGGCATGGTCTTTCTGAGGGTTTTTCAGGGGATAGGCTTCAACTGTGGTTTGGGCATATGGAAAAGTTATTGGTCTCAATGGAGGATTTTCAACCTCAATTATACCATCTGGGGTTTTCCATAATGGAAATTTATTTTTAGTGTTGACCATGTCAATGGATTTAACTGGTTCAACAGTTTTGGTTTCTTAATTTGGATAATTTGGCTTGCTTGAAAGGGTAGTTTAATCCCGTGTGAGAATAATATAATTCAAGCCAATAAAAAAATAAAATGTTTTGTTTGTTGTGATTAACATACCTGTTATGTTTGCTCATGAAGTTTGCTTGATTTACTTCAGAGTATTTGTTAATATACCAAGTTTATATATGCTTATTATATGAAGCGTTAATGTCTAAACGTAGGGTTTCTATGTTTAGCAATTTAAACTCTTTATCTAAGCCATTTAAAAGAAGCAATCAACAAGAAAATCAAGCATTCTATCTTAAGTTTGTGTTATATATATATATATATATAAAGAAGCTATTTTTATTGAACTTGTGCTTAATCTTTTTTCTCTAGGATTTGCTAGTTTATTTGATTTAAGTGACATATGTTTTGAATCATCTAGTTAGGATTATTCATTATTAAATCCATTCTAGAACACACACTGACACTTGTGTTTTTTGTACTGACCTTTTAAGAGTTGAATCGTAAATATATCTGATTGGTGGGGAGCTTATTGGAACGTTGGCCTAGAAACTGCTCACACTAATATTAAAAATTGTGAAAATAGAGTAGTGGCTCGTAAGTAAGGTATTTTGAGGAAGTATCCTAGGGAGGGTAGCATAAGACCGAGTTTGTACTTGAACATTTTTTTTTCATAGTGGAAAGTTAAGTGGTTTGGTAGACAGGTGGTTTTCCTCTTAGGTTTTAGTTGTAGTTTGTGTAGTTTCTACCAAAAAATATCGTGTATTATTATTTTATTTCAGAACTTTTTTATGGATCATTTTATTAAGGGTTATAACTGAGATGGTGAGGAAATTGAATCTTCTTTTCTTTCTAAATATAATATTAAAAGTTCTAAATAATTATTTTCTAAATGTCTTATAACCATAGAAGTGAATAATAGTTTAAATACAAAAATAGAAAAATTAAATGAACAACTTGAGGCATATGAAATTTTTTCTAATAAATTAAAAGAGAATAATATTTTGCGAGAACAAAATAATGTTTTGAATTTGAGTCTAGTAGGTTTGAAAGAAGAAAATAATAAGCTTGCTGAAGATGATAAAAAACAAGGGCAAGAGCTCAAAGAATCACGTGAGGTAGTTATAAAATCTTGAGCATTGGTAAGTAACATGGTGATACACGTGGTTTTGGTTATAAGGATGCGAGTTCCACACCTTCAACATAAAATACCACAAAGAACTATTGCACCTTTGGTAGAAAAGGTTATTAAGTTTGTGTCTGTTTATCATTATTATGGTAATAAAGGTCATCTAAGACCAAAATGTAGATTTTTAATGAATGCTCTTGAACTTAATGATTATTTCCATGTTTCATATAGTAGGACCCATAAGCATCATCCATCTATACATTCTACATTGATAACTGTATATTATACAATTATTTTGTCCATTTTATTAATTATAATTGCTATGTTCTTGATTTTTTTAGTTAATTTTAATTAATTACATTAATATTTACTATATATTTTTTAAGGAATTTATTTTTAAGAAAATTAAAGAATTTGAATCGAAAAAAGGCTTAATTGCTAATAAGAAAGTCTAAAAATATAATTTAAATTAAATTGGAGGGCTAAAAAGTAATTAAATGAAATTTGTTTTTCTACGCCGGAAAGAAGACCACGCGTAGCTATTTTCCACTCACTACACGCACCGTCAGATCAGAATATCAACCATGAGGATCAGCATGTGTAATACAAACGTGACAAAAGCGATTGGACCCGGTTTTCTGGATTGCACATTGCCCGGCGTTGAGTGGGGCCCACCTGCTGCATAAGCCGACGCGTAGGGTGGGACCCACATGTCTACTCTGCGAGTTATCCCATGCAACATGGTCTAGAGAATCATCGTGCGCCCTACCATTACAATGAATCATTCAATGCCACGTGTCTCGAATATTCTTTCAAAAAATAAGGAGCTGACATGTGGCATGTGTTGGTTAAAACAAAAACACAGAAACAATGCGTGTTTATAGTAGCTTCTGTGTCACCACGTGTCTTGAATGAAATTATCCGGTGTGATGTGGTCCTCGTGCGCCCGTTCTTCACAACATATGAAAGGCTGCCATGTGTCTCTTTATTTATTGCAGCCAATCAGAAGCTGACATGTGGCATGCATGAATTGAAACAAAAACGCAGAATTAATGCACTTTCTAGCTGTTTTTATGTCTTCCACGTGTCTTTTAAAATAAAAATTTTGATATCCCCATTTTCGCACGCGTGTCTGCATGTTCAAAGAAAAATGTCTCTCACGCTTAATACTTTTTTTGATATTATTTTTTAGCTATAAATAGGAGATTAGTGCAAAATATTTAAGGAGGTTCGAGAGTTGGACTCTAGTACACACATAAGCCATTTTTGGCTTCTGTTGTGTTCTACGTGTGCCAAAAATTTAGAGAGCAGAAACATTCTAATTTTCTTTGTGTTGTTATTGAACTAATATTCCTTAAATTTTGTAATTTTGATTTTTGTTATGAAATAATTTAATTTTTTTAGGGTTGTTGTGTAACTAAATTTATGGAGCTTGGATTTAATTATTTTTGAATGATTTATGAGATTTTTAATTTGTTTATTCTATTTATGCTTAATGCTTTTGATTATTGGAAAATTTATCAATTGATTTGTGGTAGTTAAATAAACTTGGAAGAGGCATTTTTGTGTATTGCTCATGGATAGAATAACATATATATATAAGGGATAAGAATATACCTTTATTTTACGTGTGGCTATTTGAGAACTTTGAATGTAATGAATCTTGATGAATTTAATTCTCAAAGGAATATAGTGAATTATTTTAGCCATATATGTCTGTATGGAGCTTGGAAGAGATGTCTGGATAAAATTAGAAGTTCTTGGTTGACAAATTAAATTTACAAAAAAATAAATCAAGAGAAAATAATATGATTCGAGTGGATTAATTTGGTGAAACTGCAATCCTAGAATGTTTTTTATATTTTGTTAAAAATTCCTAATTTGTTAAACTTCCATCAAAACTTTCGTTTGTTTTGGATAAAATCAGATTGAAATAATTTTAGTACTCTACAAACTATAGTAACAAATCTCCGTGGGAATGATAACTTACTTATCAAATTTTATTACTTGTGACCGTGTATACTTGCACGTTTTTATGTTCTCCTAAAAGAGACAACAAGTTTTTGGTGCAGATTCTAATTTTCTTTTGTTCTTCATATATAATTCTTTAAATTTTGTAGTATTTTCGTCTTGTAATTTTAATTTTTATTATGAACTAATTTAATTTTTCTAGGGTTGCATTTTAGCTAAATTTATGAAGCTTGAATAAATTATTTTTGAATGATTTATGAGATTTTTTATTTGTTTATTCTATTTGTGCTTAATGCTTTTGATTGATTGGAAGATTAATCAATTGATTTGTGACACCTAAATAAACTTGAGAAAGGCATTTTTGTGACACTTAAATAAACTTGAAAAAGGCATTTTCATGTAATTGCTCGTGGATAGAATAACATATATATATATAAAGGATAGGAATATACCTTTATTGTACGTGTGACTATTTGAGAACTTTGAACGTAATGAATCTTGGTGAATTTAATTCTCATAGGAATATAGTGAATTATTTTAGCGAGATGTGTCTATATGGAGCTCGGAAGAGATGTATGGATAAAATTAGGAGTTCTTGGTTGACAAATTAAATTTACAAAAAATATAAATAAAGAGAAAATAATATGATTCGAGTGGATTAATTTGGTGAAAACTACAATCCTAGAATTTTCTTATTTATTGTTATAAAAATTATAATTTCTTAAACTCCAATCAATTTTCGTGTATTTGGATAAAATCAGAGCAAAATAATTTTAGTTCTTAACAAACTGTAGTAACACATCTCCGTGGGAACGATAACTTACTTATCAATTTTATTACTTGTGACCGTGTATTCTTGCACATTTTTATGTTCTCCTAAAGAGACAACATACATCATATTCAAGGATGAATGGAAATTATAATAACGTATTTGAAAATTCTACTAGGAAGCATGAAGCCTTAGGTTCAAAGAGGTAAGTAAAATTCAGTACTTTTAATGCTAGGACTCATTATCATCATCCTATTATAAATTTTGCATCTTCATTTGGGATGAATAAGAAAAGTACATTTAAGTCCAAGAATATGCCTATGAAACCTAATTTAGTTGAGTCCCAACCCAATGATATAAAGAAACCAAAATGCAAGAAAATTTGGGTTAGAAAATATTGCTTTTTTCTAGTCACATTACTGCCTTTTATTCTTTTATCTAGGTATTTTTTTCGAGTTCTTAAATAACCCTAGGTGAGTAATCTCTATTGTCTTTATTTTATTTATTAATTAAACTTACAAAAAAGAAAAAGAAAAAAAAGAGAATTAGAATCCTTATTTGGCCAACAAGGTATTGGACTTATTCAACACTTACATGTATATATACAACCTTATTTCTATTGACCTAACTTGTTTTATGTTTATTGTATAAATTATTTTACAATTTTGACTTATGCACACATATATTCTTGTACATGTGATGATCGATGTTAACATGAACTTATTCACACACTTACGGACAAATATATATGATATGCTTGAAGTTTATGAATTCTCTCGAAAGACTCTAGGGCTTTAATTAGTCTTGACTGTAAAATTGTGTTGAGTTCTATTTCTTGCTTTCTAAAATTATATATGGAGGCACCTAGTATTGAGAGGGTTACCTACTATGATGTATTAAGCTACCACAGTGAATGGACAGGGCTACCTCACAACTAGTGTGAAAGTCATGATATTAGGTTTATGGCTCGTGCAAAAAAAAAAGAAAGAAAGAAATATTGTGCAAAAAGTGATTGCTTATAAAATTTCTACTTGGAATGCACAAAAAGAAAGGACGAATAGAGTTTAAAAAATAAAAAAATACCATTTGCCTCATTTATATATAAAAAGAATTTAAGTCCTCTTTTGGTAGATATATTTTATTTTGTGAGATTAACGACTCGATTATAATTTTACATGACAGGTGATATTTTTTTATCTTTCTTGATTGATCATAAGTGACTTAATTTTCATATTTGTGAAGTTTAAAATTATATACTACTTTTAAGTAAATGTCAATATGTCATTATATGTGCAAAATGTGCATCTTCTACTCTACTTGCTTATTTATATAACAGATAATCAAAAATTCAGTTAAAAACTGAAAAAAATATGAGTTCTCAATTGGTTGTGTGCTCATTTGTGATTAAAAGAGTTTAATAACTTATGTGGATATTTATGAAAACTTAAAAAAAATTAGATTTTTATTCATTTACATCTTTTTATTTATTAACTTTTTAATTGGTTTTTAAGTTAGAGAGTCATAAAACTTTGGGGGAGTTTGAACTACATTGCATTCATGCATTTATCTTCTTCTACATTGCTATATCTTTAGGGAGAGTTTAGCTACATTACTTTCTCCAATACTTTGTCCTTCTCATTTGTCACAAAGGGGGAGAGTGTGTTTCACTTTCATGATTTATTTTGTTATGCATATAAGGGAAGAACATATTTAGTATAAGAATTTTTTCCATCATTTTGTCTTATTTTAAGCTTGATTTGTATGAATGCATGCACTACAAGATTATTTTTTACTTTTGCTTATTTCTATGTAAACTGAACTAATGTACAATGAGGCTTGTATGCCATGTTGTTGAATGCTTTTTATATGTCATTTCAGTTACTTAAGCTTGTCAAATTGTAGCAAAGATGGATTCACCAGACCAAATGATACTTACACTAGTGTACTATATGTGGATGCAAAAACTATATCATCCATATAAATTTGAGCAATAAAGATCTCATCAATACTCCTTTTAATGAATAGAGTCTTATTAACTCACCCTCGAAAAAAATACCTTGTTCAAGAGATAGTTGGTAAGTCTATCATACTATGCTCGAGGAGCTTATTTCAAACGATAAAGAACTTTGTTGAGGTTGCAAACATGATTTTGAAATTTTGGATCAACAAACCCTTTTTCTTGTTCCATGTATACCTCCTCATTCAAAAATCCATTTAAAAAGGACTCCTTAACATCCATTTGATATAATTTGAATTCCATATGACAAATTCTATATTTGCTGCCTTATTGTACTGCCTATCCTTGATTTCAGGGATGGCGAGGTGGTTGATGAGGTGAAAAACTCAAATTCTATTAAATTGACATCTTTTTTCTATTTTCGGATCACTAATACCTCGAGTGTTGTTTGGTACTAATGATTCATGATAATGTGAGTTAAACCGTGCTTGTGAGTGATAACTACTCTAGGCGGTGTTAGCAAGTGGGTTTTTATATGTAGAGCCATGTGCCAACTGGTAGTTTCCCTCATGAACCTTTTTCTTATTCACTTTACATATTATTAGTCTTCAGTTATTGATCATACCACTTTGGGCGGCGTGCACTTTGGAGATAATGTGATTTTATTTATATCAGAGTTGTAACTGTTTTATTACTTAGTGAATTTGTTTGATGCCAAGTGGTTTCCATTAGAAACCTAGGGATGTTATCAAATAGATAGGGTTTCTGTGTAGATTTACATCATTATATCTAGTGTTATGCATGTCTGCATATGTAGCTAGTCCAATTAAGAGTTTAAATGGTGTATATTCCTACATACTAGAGTTTGAACTCTGATTAGAAACTTTTGATATTTAGCACCTTCTTTCCCTTTATTGAATTATATATCTACTGCCTATGTTTGATTGTATGTACTACTGCTATGTTTATCTATCATATGTTTTCCTCCATATGATTTTCATGTTTGAGTTGAGTCCTTAAGGAGATAGTATCTCTTTACCCTGATTGTGTGTCGAGTTTTGGACTCTTTCAATGTTGTTTTGGATTATCAATATGTATGTTAGTATAATCTGAGTTTTTATCATATATGTTCTAATATACTAGAAGTATACTCTAATTATAAAGCTTATTTGTTATATGTTGTTCATTCATTCTTTCTTTTCTTTGTAGTATGCCTATAACTTTATAATCATTACTTATGTTATAGTAAATTAATTTTCTTGTTCTCTGATTAATTTATCTTACTTATGTCTATTATATGCATGTAAGTTTGACGTGAATCTCTAAGGAGTCTGTATTTCTTTACTTTGGTGTGTCCCAAGTGTTGACCTTTTTATTTGGTTTGCTATGTTTAGATTGATCAAATTTTGTGAGAGTATAATTATCATTTACCAAATATGTTCACACATATGAAGTCTTGAAGTGATTGGAAATCCTTTGTTGTTCAGTATGCATTCTTGTCTCACATGCTATTAATTGTTTACCGTGCATATATTTGTTTCTAGTTTGGATAGGAGCCAACGAGGCACACCATTTCTAGTTTATTTACTATAGATTGTATTTTTTGTATTTGCTGGGGTTTTTAGTTTTGTATTGAATTGAGAATATTTTTTTATACTTTTGTTATGTAGGTTGCTTAATTCAGTTGGCTTGGCTGAATTGATATAAAGCTCACAAAAAAACTTTCATAGGTTAGTGTCTCTACCCCTCATCTAGGTTCCGGTTACTTATATGTGTCTAAAGAATAATTGACCTCTGTGTAATTTTCCTTATGTATAAGAGCCCTATTTTGGATTAATTGCCTAGGTGCTAGATTGTAGAGCTTTATCTACACATACACATACCTTGTATATCAGTGCCTTTTGTCTCTACTAGTATAGGTTGTTGTTGTTCTATAATATTTTTATCTCTATAAACCTTTGTTATTTGCATGTTCCCTCTTTTCTTGTTCATGCATATATCTTTCTCTCTCTATACTTCATTATCTTGCATAGTATGTTACTTGTCTTACATGTTGCTACATTATACTGTTTGATCAATTACTAATATTCTCTCATGCTAGTTACTTTGACATGCTCTTTTGTGTGTTTGCCTTGCTTATTACTTACTTCTTCTATGGCTATTTGCATGAGCATTATGTCACATGTTTGTTAGCATGCAATGTCAAAGTATTAGGATTGTTCTTCTTCTGTCATTTATATACCATGCCATATAGAATGCATCTCTTCTGTTTTACTGTGTTTTTCTTTCTTATACCTAGTACGTTGAGTGTTAGTTCTTTGTTTACCTCCTAAATATTTTTTCACCTTTTTCCTGCACTTTCTCCTCTTGTGCTTTAGATGTCTGTTTAGAGAATTCTAGGATGTGTTAAAAGTTTGAGAACATGAGTGGTTATCTATACTATGCTTGTTCAAGTTTGTTAAGTGCATTTATATGTCATATAGATTATTTAGATGCCTTTTTGACTTTTGACTTACATCCTTTCTTGTGACTAATCTTGTGTGTTTAGTTGGCATTCTTGGTGTTTGGGGTGTTAACCTTGTCTAAGCATGTCTCTTGTTTCTATATTTGAACCTGAGCCTTTCCTCTACGCTTAGATGTTTTTGTAGCATCCTTTGTTTTTTATCTCTCTTCGGGGTGTTATTTGCATTGCTCATTAATTAGTCAGTTTCTTTCCTTCCTTTGACTAGCAATGATGTGAGTGTTGTCGATGATCTATTTTGAGGCAACTGTGTGCAATTTATTACCTTTTCTCTCTCTTTGGAGGCAACATTGCATTGTTTGTGCTAATAATCTCTCTTGACACACATCCTTGTCTTTTTAGCCTATGATATCTTTTGAGCCCATCATTGTCATCTCACTTGTTTATTGTATTTATTTTTTTTTTACTCTCTTTCTCTCTCTTTCCAAGATTATTTTGTATGTTCTTTTGTTATGCTATCCTTTTTACATGTAAAATGAACTTATTAAGGACATTTGATGATATACAGTTGGCATGCATTCAACCTGGATTGATAAATGATTGTTTTGACATGTATATTCATTTAGTTTTTATATGGCTAAATTTTTGTATTTATTTGAAATGAACATTTTCTTGCACATACCATAACTTAATGAATTTGTATTGTTATTTTGAGAAGTTTGTGTGGATCTCTTGCTTTGATGATTTGTATGTCTATAATAAACTCTAGAATACACGTTTATTATCTCTTGAGATGAAATCCTAGGTGCTTCTTGGATCATCTTTGGATTGTTTGGATCTTTCAAGCCACAAATATTTTCTTATCCTTAATTTCCCCTCTTAGGCCTTTACATCATTCCTTCATTTCTTTGCACTTAAATACTAGCTTAGCCTAAATGATTATTCCTACTTACCTAGCACACCTTCCATTGAGTTTTAATTTTGATTTTTTGAACTTTTTTGCCTTGTGATTGTTTATGTTACTATCATGTTTAAAGAAAAGAAAAAAAATAAAAAGGGAAAAAGGAAGAAAATGTAAAAGAAAAAGAAAACGAGGGATTTTAGCGAGTCATAAATAAAAAAGATCCCATATTTGGAAAACTTTTGAGTGTTTAAATTTTGAGAAGTAAAAGAAAATAGCCTTTGTTTAAAGGTTTACTTCTTTTGGTTATAAGTTGGGATCATCTAAAGGTGTGCCTATGCTTAAATGTTTCTTCTCTTCTACCGAAACCTCAATCTAACATTTTAAGCTTTGAAAGACCTATTGATTTCTTCTAAGCTTGCATTTACTTTAGTAGAGAGAGGTTAAATACAGAATTATGAAGTTTGGTACAAGTTGAGTTTTTATTTATATTTTCTTGGTCCACATAAGCATATCATATAGAGTAAACAATTTTAGCATAACACGCATGGAACATGTCATCAACAATTTAGTTATACCTTTACATGAATGCATTATGGATTCATGGACATGTGGTAATGGAGATCGATGTGTTGATCAAGTTGATGTTTCCAAATATTCTCAAGATCTTTTGCAAGAAATTGGCGGTCCAATGACTAGGGATAGATTTGGAAGATCAAGTTGGGTGCAAATATTTCTTTAGGGAGAAATTGTTATTTTATTTAATTGTGAGCTTTTTATGTTTCATTTATCATAAGTCTTTTTTTATCTTTTATTTTTAAGCATGGATTAGGCTCGATCCACCACTAAATAAATCCATTAGTCTTTAATCTCTTGAATTTGTGCTTAGGGTTTTTCTTTAGGATTGAATTTGTGTCTAGGGTTTTCACGAGGGTATGTTGTTATAAAAACGTAGCATCTATGTAATTTAGAGGTAGACCACATATCATTAATAAAAGTTTATTTCAAAAAGCTTCTTGCTTTGCCTTCTTTTGTTGTGGATTGAATGCTTGAATTCAACTTATCAAAGGGAGTGATCATTCTTTGTGGCATCTCAAGGTTAGGGTTTTAAAAACTTTGTTTTCTTAGTGTTCTAATCTGATCTACCAAAGGGTAGGGTTTTAAGGATTTTGTTTCCTTAAGGTTCTTATCCAATCATCTTCAACACATTCCTAACAAATCGATTGTTCAAATTCCTTTGAGTTTGTGAGTTCCTAGGGTTCTTCGCCTAGAGGGTCTGCATTATTTGGTATCAGAGCTTTGGTTGCTAGAAACAGGTTATCTATCAATATCTATCTTTGTTTGTGTTCTTGATTTCAAAAAAGAAATTTCAACTTGTTCTTGTTTCAGTCTTTTTCTACTTTTTCTTGATTCACAAAAAAAATCTATCCTTCAAGTCTTTTAGTTTTCTTTGAATTTCGTTTTTGTTTTTTCGTCTTTGGATTTCGTTTTTTAGTTTCCTTTGAGTGCTGATTTCAAAAAAAATTGTCATTCAAGTCTTTTATTTTCTTTCAATTTCGTTATCATTGTTTTTTTGTCTTTGGATTTCATTTCGTAGTTCTTTTTAAATTCTTTGTATCTCTTTTTTTTTGTTATTTTATTTGTATGTTCAATCTATCTCTGTTCTTTAAAAAAAGAGAAGAGGGCTACTCGTCACAGTTTAAAAAAAATTGATAAATCGTAGTTACAACTTTAAACGGCCATAATTTTTGTTCTCGAATTTTTTGACCCAAAGTCTATCGTTTACACCACTTACCAAGGGGTTAATGTTTTTTTACATATTTCTGTGTTGTTTTCAATTTTTTTCATTGGGGGGTTTGAATTTTTTTTGTGAATTTTCTATTCATAGTAGCAGTAGCAGCAAAAAATAAAAAAGGAGAAAATGAAAAAAAGGAAAAGAAAAGAAGAACAAAGTAGCAAATTGTTCAAGAATCTAATTTTTGTTTTCTTGCTCTTGTTGAAATCAATTTTCCATTATTTTATTATAGTTTCCATATATTTCATTCTAGAGAATCATCAAACTTGCTATCCAAGTATGATTTATAAAAAAAACAAGAATCATATATTGTTTAAGATTTTTTCTTTAAAGTCCTCTTTAGACCTTCTTTCTTTTTGTCCTCAATTTAGCTTTTTTTTTAAATTTTGATTTTAAAGATCTTGAAATGATTCTTTCTTCTTTAGAGTCCTCTTTGGAATTTCTTTCTATCATCCTTTGCCTTTAAGTTTTTTGAATTTAGATTTTGAGATTATTACCAATAAACTAGTTTCTTTTTTAGATTAGTTAAATTCCTTGATTTTTTAAGAGCACAAAAGGGGACTGGCTTGACCTTTGAGTGGTAAATGGGAAGAGAAATAAAAAAAGGGCCAAAATACTGTGAAACAAATGAGTGATAACAATATTATTTGAGAGCAAACACTTGAGAGAGTGTGTGAAGAACACCACCTTTTATTTCATTTTGTTTTATAGGTTGGAAACATGAGTAAGTAAGGAGGAGAACCATAAAAGGTCAACTTTAAATTCTTCATCAAAGCTATTAATGACCAATTTAAGAGGCTGAATGCAGGGTTGGATGGTTTAGAATCCTTTACCAAATCTGAGTCATATAGAAGTCATGAGTTCGATGAAGAAGAAGCCAATTTGAATATGGAGTAGAGAGCAATTTATAAACAAGATAAAAAGGTTGACTCCAAAAGAGATAGCAATATGGGTAGTATAAAGATGAAAATTATGCCTTTTCAAGGAAAGAATGATCTTGAGTTATACTTAGAGTTGGAAAGAAAGGTTAAACATGTATTTGATTGTCATAATTACTCCGAGGATTAGAAAGTAAAACTAGCAACCATAGAATTTATAGATTATGCTGATATATGGTGGTCAATAGGCGAAGGAATGGTGAGAGGCCTATTCGGTCATGGGAAAAGATGAAATTGGTGATGCGTAAGAGGTTTATACCTAGCCATTACTATAGAGATCTATATAGAAAGTTGCAAGGGCTAGTTCAATGTTCCATGAGTGTATAAGATTATTATAAGGAGATGGAAAGTTCCATGATTAGAGAAAATATAGAGGAAGATAGAGAAACAACAATGGCTAGATTCATTGTCGAATTAAACAGAAAAATTATTGATATGGTTGAATTACAACATTACCTAGATGGAAGAACTACTACACAAAGCCATTAAAGTGGAGAAGAAAATCAAGTCAAAAAGGTTCAGATCTGGTTCATCCTCTAGTTCTTAGTGGAAATCAAATTGGAGGAACAACAAAGCTTCCTTTAGCACAAAAGGTGAAGAAAAGTCAAACAATTTAGTTGTTGTTCCTAGATGTAAACTCGATACTAAGTCATGTGATATTAAGTGTTTTAGGTGCCAAATTATTAGGATATATTGCTTCTAAATGCCCAAAAAAATGGGTTATGGTTGTACGAGCAAATGGAGAAATCGAAAGTGCTACTTCAAGTGATGATGAAATGCCACCATTGGAGGATTTTTTTAATGTTGAAATGGAAAGACCTGTGCATGGGGAATCTTGTCACAAGGAGAGTCCTAAATATCCAACCTAAGAATGAAGGATATGAGGAGCAAAGTGAGCATATTTTTCACACAAGATGCCTTGTGAAGGATGAGGTATGTAAGGTTATTATTGATAGTGGGAATGACACTAATGTTGCTAGTATTTTATTGGTAGAAAACTTGAATTTATAAGGGCAAAAGCAATCCAAATCGTACAAGCTACAATAGCTGAATGATTGTGGAGAAGTGAATGTCAACAAATAAGTTTGGGTTCCTTTTCTAAATGGAAAGTATGAGGATGACGTTCTTTGTGTTGTGGCACTAATGTATGCTACTCATATTTTGCTTGGATGACCATGGCAGTTTGATAGGAGGGTGTCACATGACGGTTACAGAAATCATTATTCTTTTGACATGAATAACTGAAAAGTTGTATTAGCCCCTCTCAAACCTTTAAAGCTTATGAATACCAAATTAAGATAGCAAAAGAGTACAAAAGAGAGAAAAGTGAGCACAAAAGAGAGAAAAGTGAGTACAAAAGAGAGAAATGTGAGTCCAATAGAGAGAAAAGTGATCACAAAGGAGAGAAAAGTGAGAAAAAAGGAGAGAAAAGTGAGAAAATAGAAGAGAAAAATAAAAGTGAGTCCATTGGCGAAAAAACATGAGATTAAGAGTACAATGATGGCATGACAACAAGTACTTGTACTTATGTACAAGGATGTTTATCTTTCTACTAACGATCTTAACTTATCTTTGCCTAGTGTTGTTGTATCTTTATTGCGGGACCTTGAGGATCTACTTCCTAAAGAGATTCCCTATGGATTACCTCCTTTGAGAGAAATTGAGTATTAAATGGACTTCACACAAGGATCCATAATACCAAATCAACCTCCTTACAGAGCTAAGATTCGAGGATGAATATTTTCGAAGATGAGTGGAATAATGGAGATTGATGTACTAATCAAGTTGATGTTCCTAACTATTCTCAAGATATTTTGCAAGAAATTGGCAATCCAATGACTAGGGATAGATTTGGAAGATCAAGTTGGGTGCAAGGATTACTTTAGGGAGAAATTGTTGTTTTAATTAATTGTTGGCTTTTTATGTTTCATTTATCATAAGTCTTTTTTTATCTTTTATTTTTAAGCATGGGTTAGGCTTAATCCACCACTAAATAAGCCCATTAGTCTTTAATTTCTTGAATTTGCATCTAGGGTTTTTATTTTGGCTTAAATTTGTGTTTAGGGTTTTCATGAGGGTATGTTGTTATAAAAACGCAGCAACTATGTAATTTGGAGGTAGACCACATGTCATTAATAAAAGTTTATTTCAAAAGCTTCGTGCTTTGCCTTCTTATGTTCTTGATTGAATGCTTGAATTCAAATTATCAAAGGGAGTGATCATCCTTTGTGGGGTCTCAAGGTTAGGGTTTTAAAAACTTTGTTTTCTTAGGGTTCTAATCTGATCTACCAAAGGGTAGGGTTTTAAGGACTTTGTTTCCTTAAGGTTCTTATCCAATTATCTTCAACACATTCCTAAAAAATCGATTGTTCAAATTCCTTTGAGTTTGTGAGTTCATAGGGTTCTTCGCATAGAGGTTCTGCATCATATGGATATTTATGTTGATTGTAATGACTATTCATTAAGGATGCTTTGATTTGTTAAACATGCTTTGGTTGCTTCCCTTTTTTATATTTCTTATTGTCTTTTATGTGTAGATGCTTTTGTATTGGGAGTTTTGAGAGTAAGATTCATAACACATTTATTACCTTATATTAGGGGTTAACAACCGATAGAAATTTTCTATTTTTGGCCAATTTGAATCTGATCCAATCAGATGATATATTTAATCAGAACCAATGTGAATCCAAACAAATCAGATTTTTTCATATCTAATAAGGTTAGAGTGAAATTGAACTTTATTTATAAATTAATATCATATATAAAACCAACGTATACAAATTTAAATTTCAAATTGATATGTTTGTAAGAAATATTATTATTTCTAGTTACAACTAAAAAAATAAAAAATATATTTGTACAATTATTAAATTATTATAAACATTTATATTTATTTTTAAGCTAAAATAATAATATAATATAATTATGGTATGCATGATATTTAAATATAACATATTATAAAATAAAATATTTATTTATTTATAATTTAGTAGTAATTCGATTCAGATCGGATATAGCGGATTATAAAATCTTTCAATCTGAATCCTATCTAACTATCAAATTTATCAATCCAATATGATCTAAATATGACAGATTGGATCAAATTTCTCAAGGCGAATTGATCAGATTATTTGTTAATCCATACCTCACATGCATACTTTTTAAGGGAGAGATGTGTTTCATTTGTATGGTGTAAAGGGGAGTCATGTGTATGTTTGGCATCCTTTTTGTTTGTTCTATTTATGAGTTTATATTATATTATTATGTTCTTGTGATGCTCCTTTCTTCTTTATATCACTATGTATGAACCATGCATAAATAAAACTGTTAACATGACTTGTTGCATGCATTATTTACAATTTTCTTTGGTAGACTAGGATATCTTTTCATATATGTGTACATAGTATGAGATGAGGTTATAAGATTGAGTACACTCAAGTGTTGTTGAGGGAAGATAGTTGAATCATTAGGAGTGTGTCAACTAAGAAGATAGTTAAACTCCTAATCAACTCATTCTTAGGGATTTATTGACACATTTAAGTGGTATTGATGTTTAGGGAAGATTGTTGAGTCACTAAGAATGTACCAACTTGAAAGATAGGTGGACTCTTAGTTAGCATCTTCTTTTAGAGTCGTAGACAAATTTATGTGCCATTTGTATTTGATTGCCCATCCTATTGATACATTGTATGCATATTATGAATCCCTTTATGCCTTTCTACATAACGTATATATGCGGGGCTCCGTGCTATGTATTGAATTAAGGATATTTTTTCTCTCTACATTGCTCTTGATTTTTGTATGCATTCAGGTTATTATTTGTTCATGCTTTTAACTTACTGTTATCTTAGTATTTTTTTATCTGTTTTGCATAACTGAATTTGTTACTTCTTTTTATGTTTCCCTTAATTTTCTCTACTGTGTTTCATGAGTATTAGGATTATTAAATTTTTGTTTCACTTCTCTCCTAGATAAAGGGATGTGATATCTTACATACTCTGTGTATGCTTACTTTGACTTTCCATATCAAGAAGGAAGATAAGTGTGCACAGCTTGTGTTTGTTTGTGTATTATGTTTGCTTTTTGCATGAGGTGGTGAGTTTAGTCTGTATTACATTATTGCATTATGATTATCTAATATGCATACACTTAGGAGAAGTATTGCATATGTTTTGGGGGAGTTTGCATATTTGTATTGCATATAGATTGTGTAGTTTGCATATTGGTGTTGCATAAAGATAGTGTTTGTTTATGCTACATGTTAGTTATGCTTAGACTATCAGAGCATACCTGTTTAGGGGTAACACGATAGTATTTGGATAGATTATCAATATGTACCTGTGTAGAGATAACATGATAGAATTTGAATAGACTTTATACTATTTGTACATGATATGTTCATGAGGTATGTGTTTGTTTCATGTGTACAGGTTACAAATGTAGAGTATAGTCTTCGTTCTTCAAGTGTGTTATGTGTAGTGGTGTTGAGTTTCTTGTGAAAAATGATTGGATGAGTTGATTCATGAAGTAGGATGAAGTACTCAAGATAGATGCATTTGGAACATGTGTGTCTTTATGCAATGTTTTGACACGGAAAGCCAAAGAGGGAGAATGTAATCCTTTTATACTCGCGTTTGTATGTTAGCTTCCGGTGTGGAAAACAGTTGAATATGTTATTTTTAATTTTATTAAATTATATATTCGTAACCTAATTAAATGGCCAGACATGCAATCACGTGAAAATAATAAATTATAGATATTAAAATAACACCCGAGATTTTTAAGTGAAAATGACCTAAACCACAATCATAACCTAAGACAAAAGCCATCGGTCTATCAGATCAACTAACCTATTAACTATGAAAATTTAATGTTCAAGTATAAACTCGATCTTATACTACCTTCTTAAGGATATTGTCTTAATGTACATTACTTAGATGTCCTTTACAAGTCTTACTCTAGTTTTACATTTTTTTTAATATTAATATGAGCGGTATTCAGACTAACGTTCGAATAAGCTTCCCACTAATCAAATATGTTCACAAATTAATTGTAAAAGGGTTAGTACAAAAGCACAAGTGTCCGTGTGCGTTCTAGAATAAATTTAATAATGAATAACTCAAAATAGATTATTTAATAACTATATCAGATAAATTAAAATCAACTATAACTCTAGAAAAATCAATTTAAGCACAACTTCATTACCGATAGTATCTTAAAAGATTAATAACTGATGAGTGCTCAAAAAGCACTAAAATAACCATGATTTTATGCACTTTAATTGATTAAAAATATATATATTTATATGTTTTATCATATATTTATATAAATTTGTCTTTTTCGGAATCACGGGTATTTTTATTGTTTTTCAGGAATTTTGGCCTAAAAACGCAATGTAAAGACTCAAAGAAGAATACTTGAAGCAATACATCACAAATAAATTGATAAATAAGTGGAAAAAGGTCAACAAACATGGAAAAATTGGACAAAATGGGTCGAAAAGGTCAAAAATGTCAAAAGACGGAAAAACGCTACAATAGCTTCAAATTTCATTACTACCACAAGGCCAATGCCAGAGTCGCATAAGGCATACTGATGATAAGCTTCCGCAGAATGGGCATCGCTCACGCTGCTACCGAATTCAATGGCCACATACATGGCATATCACCAAGAATGTTCAATACATACTAACGTTGCTTTTTGACCCATTTTTCACGTGGTACCGCTTCATGACGTCACGCTGACGTCATTGATGACCTCAAAGATGTCCACTACACGCTTTTTTATTTTTTAATATTTTTTTAACATTTTTTAATCATTTTTTCTCTCCATCCTCACCTATAAATACCCCTTCCATTCACTTCAAAACACACCTCAAAACCTCACTTCTCTCTTCTTTCTTTTCTCTCATTTCTTAGTTTTTGAGTTTTCTTTGGTTTCTTTCTTAGTTTCTAAGCTTTTCTTAGCTTTTCTCTTAGTTTTTAGTTCAATTGTCTTAGGTTTAGAGTTCTTCTCTTTTTGAGAGGAACTTGTAATGTTTTTGTAATAATTTAGATTTTTGATTCAATAAATGGAAGTGCAAATTCCGCTTGGAGGTTTTCTAGCAACGGAATAGCGTCAAGTAATCGTAAGGATTTTATTTTCTTTACGCTATTTTTATGCTTTATTCTTACATGTTATATTTAATTTGTCTGCGTGATTAAATTTAACTCATAGCTGCTTATAATCATGATATAATAATAACGTTGTTATGCTTTGCGAAATATTAAATAGGTGAAAATTTCTAAAATGAATTGATTTTATTTTTATTCAAGATTTTATATTAAGGATGTTAGAGAGAAATACATTATTTTTCATTACAAACTTAAATCAAAGTTAGACTTTAAGGTTTAGTTATCCTGTCTAATTTAGAGTAGTGCTTCTTTTATTTGTTGCATACAATCGCCTAGGTAGTTAGAGTGAAGCTCTATTTCAAAAGTTTTTATAAGAATTATTATGTGAAAATGTATTGACAACACGTTTTCAATAGTGGTTTTAAAACTTGAAAGTTAGTACTTGGATAACTAAATTCTTAAGTTTAATTTGGACACCTCAATAAAGTTTAAATCGTTTAACCCCACCAAAGTGGCATTTAAATGGTTCATTTTCAATCTCTTAAAAAAGGATTTAATTTAATTAACCAAATTAGTTATCAACCCCACCCATAGGTGTTAATTGATTTGTTTAGTTAACAAAGAAAGATCTAACTCACCAAAGGTGGTATTCATACAAAAAGAGAGAATCAATAAAATATCAATTTATATCTTTAATAAATTTAGATAATACGAAAAGATAATTAACTTAGTTATTATATCGATAAATACTCCACTAATATAAATGATAAAATTTGCATGAATATTTATTGAATCAGTAATTATATTTATTTGTAGATAAATATTTATTGAATTTGTATCTATGTTTAGATTATATTTAATTAATCAGTATATATGTTTATTTTATGTTATTAGATTAGAAACACAAAACCAAACTATCGTGACAGGATGTTTAGGATTTAATTTCGCTTTTTAAAAGTTTGAATAATAAATTAAGAACCACATACATTCCTTCCTTAGATCGACTCGAAAGTATACTTATCATTTTCTACTTAAATGATTCGCAGACTCATGGTAGTTTTACAAATATTAAAACCAAAGTATTTGCGAGAATTGGCGATACGGTTTTCGCCATCAAGTTTTCGCGTCACGGGAAGGAATAGCGTTTTTAATTTATTTATCAAAATTTTAAAAATATTTTTGTGTTGTAAATAATTGTGATATTTAAAAAAAAAATAATAATAATAATAATAAATAAATAAAATAAAAATTAATCAAATTTCAAATTTCATAAAAAATAAATAATAAATAAATAAATAAATAAATAAATAAATAAAAAAATAAAAAAAAAAATTAATTTTTTTTTTTATTATAGCATAAAAAGTAAATAATTTAGAAATTTGAAATTTGAAGTAAAAAAGTTTTTACCGTTAAAAAAAAAAAAAAAAAAAATTTTTAATAAGAAATAAGATAGTATGAATAGTAAAATAAAATTACCGTACGTAAAAAAAAAAAAAAAAAAAAAATTTATTTTTTTTTTTAAATTTTAAGAGACAAGGTAGTGTGAAAAGAAAAATAAAATTACCGTTGGTAAAAAAAAAAAAAAAAAAAAATTAAAAAAACTAAAAGGCATGAAAAGTAAAAATCTAAGGGAGTTAAATGCAGGAAGTAGTTCTTGGCTTTGTCATGGCTAGTCTTTCGCAGGAGCGTTGTTCATTTAGGAGAATGGTTTTAAGCGAGCTAGACCACCATTCTTTCTAACACTCTTGGTTAATACTGATTATGTTATTTTAAAAAAAAAAAAAAAATAAAAAAAAAAAAAAAAGAAAAAAAAAAAAAACAATTAAAAAAAAAAAAATAAAAAAAAAAAAAAATTGTCTAGTGTTTTGAATTAAATGCCATGGAAATTTTCTAATTTCTTTATTTTTGTTGACAGGAGTTTTAAATTTACGTTTAAAAATAGTCTATGCGTGGTAGGAGATCCTTAGGAAACCCCCTAACACCATATATAAATAATATTCATAAATTTAAACAAGTGTCAACAACACTGGATCCTTCCCATCAACAAGTTTTTGAGCCAAACATAGAACGTCTTAATCCTTTACTAGAACCAAAAGAAATGGAGGAAAACCAACATGTTAGTGGAAACCACGATGAAAGAGTTTGCAAGGCAGGTGATTGGCACAAGAATCGCCGCTATCCATTGGGAGAAGTCGCTAGGAACTATGACCTTAAAAATATTCATTTTTCTATGCTTCCTTCCTTCTACGGGCTACCTAATGAAGATTCTCTTTCCTTTATGAGAGATTTCTATGCTACGGTCCAAACATTCCCTCGGTATTCTAAACGAGGATCACTTAGAATGAGATGTTTTCCGTACACCTTAAAGGATAAGGCTAAAGCTTGGTTGATGTCACTTACCCTCGGTTCTCTCGATGACACGGGGTCAAATTTACAATAAATTCATGGGAAAATTCTATTCCCATCAAAAAACATCGTAGCCGAGAGGAAAGATTGCTACTTTCTCTCAGATGGAAGGAGAACCATTCCATGAAGCTTGGGATAGGTTCAAAATGTTTCTCACTCAATGCCCCCATCACAGTTTTCCCCTGTAGCTGCAGAACCAATTCTTTTACGATGGACTTACACAACAATGTCGATTCATTGTCGACAACGCTGCAGAGGAGCAATAGGAGAAAAAGCGCATCGAAACGTATAATCTCTTTGAGATGTTGGGTGCTAATTCCCACAGAAAAGCTCCAGAGTGAGAAAAGTCGGTGTTCATGAGATTGACTCGTAATGAAATTCAACAACAACTTGTTCAACTGACTAAGCAAGTTGTTCTTCTCGCTACACAAACCAACACAAATAATGAACAATATGGTTTTCAGACAAAGAATACGGGACAAGGTAATCAAGCCTGTCCCACATCAAGGAGATACAACTGGACCTGAGCAGGTTAATGTGTTGGGAGCATATCAACAAAGACCAAGGTTTGATCCCAATTCAAATACCTATAATCCTGGGTGGAGAAGTCATCCAAATTTCTCTTGGAGGCAAAATAACCCTCCTTTCCCTCAAAGCTCAAACCAGCCAGGCCAGCAATTCCACCCACCTATTCCACGAAGCATTCCAAATAAACCAACCCTGGAGGACAACTTGAATTCTTTTATTCAAGTTTGTAGGGACAATCAATCAAAAACCAATCAACGGTTGGACTCTGTGGAAGCTTCTATCAAAAAGGTGGAAGTTCAAGTTGAACAGTTAGTTGAACATTTGCAGAAAGGCAAAATTGAAACTTAAATGAATTCAATGAAGAGGAGACATTGAGTTTTTCATTCTGCAATCTCCAAGCAACGTCTTACTAGAAGACGATAAATTTTAGTCCTACATGGGAGGTCACCCATTATTGTATTTTCCTTTGTGTTTAGTTTGCATGTAAAAAAAAAAAAAAAAAAAAAAAAAAAAAAAAATTTAGGTTCCTTGCATTTTTTTAGAGATATCTACTATTGTTTTTAAGAGCAAAATGTTGATTCACAATAGGAGGAGGATCATTTCCAACTACAAATAAACATGGGAGATGCTGAAGATAAGCGGAAAAAGATGAAAGACTATACAATGCCAATCATTGGCAATGTAACTTCCGGCATCCAATTGCAAGAGGCTGCAAGGAATTATGAATTGAAAAAGATTCATTATTCTTTGTTGCCTTCCTTTTACGGTATCCCTAATGAAGATCCTTTTCATTTCATTCGAGAATTCTATGCTATTGTCCAAACCTTTCCACTACATGAAATTAGTGAAGATCAACTTAGGATGAGGTGTTTTCCTTACACTCTCAAAGATAAAGCTTGGTCATGGTTCATTACTCTACAACAGTTCTCTTAAAACTTGGGAGGCGATCTATGAAATTTTTATGGGTAGGTTCTATTCCCATCAAAAGACTGTTGATCTAAGAACAAAGATAGCAACATTTTCTCAAATGAATGAAGAGCCCTTTCATGAAGCTTGGGAACGATTCAAACTCCTTTTCATTCAATGTCAAAATCATAGCTTTCCACTACTGCCTACAAAACCAATTCTTTTACGATGGATTGACACTACAGAGTCAATACATGGTTGATATCTTCTTTGGAGGTCTTTGTAGGAGAAAAGACAGCAGAGGAAGCCTATAATCTCTATGAGCTATTGGGTTCTAATTCCCAACAAAGAGGTGGTGGAAGGAAAGCAAAGGTCAATGAGGTCGGCTTTGATGATGATATAACCTTGCAAATTCTTTGAATTGACTAAACAAGTGAAATTCCTCACATCTCACCAAATTTCAAGTCAAGAGGTATGTGGAGTGTGTTGTTCAATTGGGCATGGTACTCATAATTATTCAAATACTTGTGATTCTAGTGTCGATGCCATAGAGGAAGTCCAATATTTTCAAAAGTATCATCCAAACACCTATAATCACCCAACCTACAACCACCCTTACCCACCAAGCCAATCTTTTAAACCAACCTTAGAAGATAGCTTGAATGCTTTTATTCAAGTTAGTCGTGACAACCAACTGATGACTAATCAAAGGTTGAACACCATGGAGGCTTCGGTTAAAAGAATTGAATCTAAAGTTGGGCAACCTGGCTGAACAAATGCAAAAGAAAGAACCAGGAAAGTTGCCTACCAACCGTAACAAGCAAAAGATGTTAGAACCCTTCAAGTGGTAAGGTAGTCAATACCGGTGTACACGAAATCTCTAACAAAGAAGGCGACATTCTAATCTCACAAAAAGGAGAAACAAGTGTTAAACTTCACAAGCTTTACGAAAAACTCATTGGGGGTCATCCGACACTCCCAAAATTCAAAAGACAACAGAACCACACCGGATGCAAGTACCTTTTCCCCACCGGTTGAAAGAGTCCAAACAAGATAAGCAATTCAATGATCTTTTTAATATGCTCTCTAAAGTAAATATCAATTTACCATTATTAGAAGTGATCATGAATGTGCCTCATATGCCAAGTTTTTCAAAGAGTTGAACACTAAGAAAAGGAGGTATGAACCGAATGAACGAGTAGTAGTATCGTAAATTTCTAGCAGATTTCAAAGACAAACTACCCCTAAGTTGAAAGACCCTGGAAGTTTTATTATTAACATAACTATGGGGGATAGGAAGGTTGCTAAGGCAATGCTTGATTTAGGTGCTAGTATAAATTTGATGCCCTACTCTATATTCTCACATTCAATCTAGGGATTTAAAACCCACAACTATGTCCCCGCAACTCATAGATAGATCTCTTAAATATCCAGAGGGAATAGTTGAGGATGTTTTGGTACGGTAGACAAACCGATAATACTGTTGACTTTGTGGTTCTGGATATGCAAGAAAATCCGGCATTGAATGAGAGAACATACAATATTGCTTGGTAGACCATTTATGGCAACTACTAAAACTATTATTGATGTCCAAGATGGAAATTTGACAATGACAGTCTTAGGAGAGACTGTTCATTTCAAAGTTTTTGATTCTTCACCTTTCCCTTCTATTTCTGCCATCGATGAAATATTTGAAGTTGATCCTTTGGATAATCTTATCCAAAACACCTTTTTCCAAACCAGAATAGAAGACAAGCTTGAAACTGTTCTTACACTTGAAAAGGTTGAAGAAGATTTAGATGAAGAAATTAAGGGGTACCTTGAACAACTAGACAATAATGAAGTGATGACAAAATCTAGTGCACTTTTAAATCTACCCAGTTCTTCATCTGTTAAAAGGCCAATCCACCGAACTTGAACTCAAAGACTTACCTGAGCACTTAAAATATGTGTTTTTGGGAGAAGGAGAAACATATCCAGTGATAATTTCTTCAACCTTGACCAAACCACAAGAAAAGGAACTCATCAAAGTGCTTAAACAGTTTAAGAAATCTATAGGTTGGAGTATAGGGGATATAAGAGGCATTAGTCCAACAATGTGTATGCACAAGATCAACTTGGAGGATGGTGCTAAACCTGCATTTGAGGCCCAAAGAAGAAGACTAAACCCAAACATGCAAGAGGTAGTTAAAAAGGAAATCATTAAACTACTAGAAGAAGGGATTATCTATCCTATCATGGATAGTAAGTGGGTTAGTCCAAAGGTAATGTGGTACCAAAGAAATGCGGGATAACAGTTGTTAAAAATGATAAAAGTGAATTAGTGCCCACTAGAATAATCCTTTGGATGGAGAATGTGTATAGATTTTAGGAAACTAAATTTATATACGAAAAAGGATCACTTTCCTCTTCCATTCATTGATCAAATGTTGGAAAGATTAGTGGGCACCTAATTTTCTTGTTTCTTGGATGGACTGTCTGGATATTATCAAGTACCCATAGCACCAGAAGATCAGGAAAAGACCACATTTACATGTCCTTTTGGGACATTTGCTTTTCGCAGAATGCCATTTGGGTTATGCAATGCCCCTGCCACTTTCCAAAGATGCATGATATCTATTTTCTCGGACATGGTGGAGAAATTCATTGAAATTTTCATGGACGATTTCTCTGTCTTTGGGAACTCATTTGATGATTGCTTACATAAATTGACTTTGGTTTTAGAAAGATGCATTGAATGCAATCTAACCCTTAGTTGGGAGAAAAGTCATTTTATGGTTCAACAAGGGATAGTTTTGGGACATATAATTTCAAACAAGGGTATTGAGGTTGATAAGGCAAAAGTTGAATTGATATCCAAACTACCTCCCCCAACATCTGTGAAGGGGATAAGAAGCTTCTTGGGACATGCAGGATTTTACAGACGATTTATTAAAGATTTCTCTAAAATAAGTCGTCCTTTATGTAACTTATTATCCAAAGATGTCAATTTGACTTCAACAATGACTGCCTTATTTCCTTTAATACCTTGAAAGAGAAACTAACATCTACCCCTGTTATAATGGCACCAAACTGGTCTTTACCTTTTGAGATAATGTGTGATGCTTCTGATTATGCAATAGGAGCAGTCCTGGGACAAAGAGTGGATAAGCGTTTACATGTCATCTACTATGCTAGCAAAACACTCAATGATGCCCAAATGAATTACACCACCACTAAAAAGGAATTCTTGGCTATAGTATTCTCTTTAGACAAATTTCGGTCTTATTTAGTAGGATCTAAAGTGATTGTACATTCTGATCATGCTGCTTTAAGATACCTATTAAGTAAACCAAATGCCAAGCCAAGATTAATCAAAGGGTCTTACTCTTACAAGAATTTGACCTAGAAATCAAGGATAAGAAAGGCGGTGAAAACTTAGTAGTGACCATTTGTCTAGGTTGATTTAGACTTCAATTCTCTTAAAGATGAGAGTAATGATGATATAGTTGAAACCTTTCCTGATGAACAGTTATTTTTCATAGGTCCAAACCCATGGTATGCTGATATTGTAAACTATCTTGCCACTGGTGTTTTGCGACCTAACACTTCATATCAGGACAAGAAAAGGTTTTTTAAAACTATTAAGGACTATTTCTCGGGATGACCCTTATTTATACAAGATTGGTCAAGATCAAGTCATCAGGAGATGTGTACCGAAGAAGAACATAAGAGCATTCGACTTTTTGTCATGAACTTCATTGTGGGTCATTTTGGTGGTGAAAAGACAGCCCGTAAGGTATTACAGTCTGGATTATTTTAGCCCATTCTTTTTAAAGATGCTCATATGTTTTGTGCACAATGTGATAGATGTCAAAGAACAGGAAATATAAGCAAAAGAGATGAAATGCATTTGACATCTAATTTAGTTGTTGAACTCTTTGATGTATGGGGATTGACTTCACGGGTCCTTTTCCCCATCTAATGGTTTTCAATACATTTTGGTTCTTTGTGGATTATGTGTCCAAGTGGGTAGAAGCTATCCCCACCAAAACCAATGATGCTAATGTTGTTGTGAAATTCTTGAAAGATTTCATATTCGATGAGGTTCGGAATGCCTAGAGCTATAATAAGTGATGGAGGTAGCCATTTTTGTAACAAACTCTTTGATGGAGTACTAAACAAGTACAACATCACACATAAAGTAGCTACTCCATATCATCCTCAAACTTCCGGTTTAGTGGAAGTGAGCAATAGGCAAATTAAGGGAGTACTGGAACGCACTGTGCGTCCGTCAAGGAAGGATTGGGCATTTAAGCTAAATGATGCCTTATGGGCATACCGCACCGCTTACAAAACACCTATTGGGATGAGCCCTTATCGGTTAATCTTTGGGAAAGCGTGCCACCTTCCAGTTGAACTTGAACACAAAGCTTATTGGGCAATTAAAGAGTTAAACATGGATTTAGATAAAGCAGGTGAAAAACGATTACTCGACTTCATGAGTTGGAAGAAATTAGGAATGAAGCCTATGAGAATGCCAAATTATACAAGGAGCGTACTAAGCGCTATCATGACAAGAGGCTAGTTCCTAAGACTCTTCACCCTGGAATGAAAGTTCTTTTATTTAACTCTCGTTTGAGATTGTTTCCAGGAAAGCGAGATCAAGATGGGATGGACCATTCAAAATAGTTCAAGTATTTGAACATGGAGTAGTGGAACTATTGGACTCCAAAACACAAAAACGTTCAAAGTCAATGGCCATCGTGTCAAGCCTTATTTAGAAGAACCAAACAACATTCTTTGAAATGGATTGCATTTGGTGAGTAACCCTTAGCACCAAAAGATACGTCTTGCTAAGACGTTAAACTAAGTTACTGGATGGGAGGCAACCCATCATTTTAGGTAAAATAAAAAAAAAATTTTGTTTGTTATTTGTTTTCTTTACTTAATTTTATTGTTTATTTCATTTTAATTGCATGTGAATAATTTTTAAATTGTTAGAACTAAAAATATTTGTTGAGATGTTAGAAGTTTACAAATGATCCGTCTGTCTGTATACACTTTAATGATGAATATGATGGATGCACTGCATTTTCCATTACTACTTGCACATTCTCGTGAAATAGGTAATCTTTCTTCTCTTCTCTCTTTATCTTTAATTTACGGTTGTTACATTGAGGACAATGTAAGTTCTAGGTCAGGGGTGGTGAAAAGTTACCATGCTTAATTAAAAAAAAATAAAATAAAATAAAAATATACTTTTTGTGTGGTTGTTTTTATTTCTATTTTGTGTGATTTAGTAACTTTTTGGAATAAAAAAAAAAAAAAAAAAAAAGAAAGTTTCACAAAAGTTTATCATTTCTTTAAATCAAATTTAAGTAAATAGTTAAGTCTTTTGTACTGTTAGATTAATTTTTGAAAACATATCATGAAATATTTTGTAATTATTTTTGATAATTAGTTAGTTTTTGTCATAATTAGTATTTCTTGATAAGATGTTGAAATTATATTAAACCCAAAATCGGTGTTTATGAGTTTTTTTTTTAGTGGAGACTACCTTTGTGAGATATAATTTGAGCCTAATTTCCTTTATTCAGAGTGAAATATATATTTTTTTCTACTCCAAACACATTTCTTATTTCTTCAAATTTTTAGATGATCTCTATAGGTATTAGCATTGAATGTATGAATTTTTTTCATTTTAATAGAGTATCATATATTTTTGATTATTATTTTTGCTTAGATTAAATGATTTGAGTAGAAGTTGATAGTATATGCTTATATCTCATTTATGCATGACTACTACAAAAACAAAAAGACATATCTGGGGTTACCTAAACCAAGATCAAACAGAAAAGCCACAAAATTAACCACTCACCAAAATCCAAAAAATGTACAATGCATACGTGGGTTGACTCTCTAAGAAATACATATATTGAGAAATATCTACAGAAAAAAAAAGAGAGAGATAAAAATAGTATCATCTACATACTATAACCCGCATTGCCTACAAAGTTGTGAGTAAAGGCTAATTACAAAAGAAAGATATAAGAAGTAATTCCACAAAAAGTCATTGCAATTTCTTCATTCGTAAAAGGCATATATCTTGAAATTCTTTCTTAATGAGTTTGATTTATGCATGAAAATAATTTTTATATATGATATCTTTATAATTTATACATTTGATTCCTTTCATGAGATCAATGTTAAAATAACACTTTGAGCCTTTATTCTTTAAACATATGCGAACATATTAGTTGATTTCTATACATCAACTCATTCGCATATAAATTAGTATGAGTGTTTGAAGCCATAGGATTCAGTGTTTTGAGAGTATTGACTTGTGAGGAATAGAGTCGAAGCGAATTACGATTCATGACACCGAAATTGGGTGAAATTAAATGGATACATTTTTGATATGAAATATGAAAATGATTTTCGACTAATTATTATAATAAATCATGATTGTTTAAAGAGATTAAGATAACTTATGCTTGAGATTTTAATTACGATCTTAAAGGAGATTAAAAAGTATGAGACATTTTTGTGAAATGTTGATAATTTGTGATTTTGTTGTAAATTTAATTTTTAAGTTGTTTGTTTTTATTGTTTCTTTTGTTTTTACATTTAGTGCAATGTTTGTGGGTATCATTACTGAAAACCCTCACGAGACTCAAACTCGTCCACTAGGGCAACCTAGGGGTTTAAAAGCTTGTTGCATAGGCTAAATGCAACCGTGTCAATCCACGGAAGTGATTTAGGATAGTTTAATTTTTAGTTTTTATCGCTTCTCTTGCTAAGGGACTAGCAAGAAGTGGTTGGGGTTGTGATGAGTGCTCAAAAAGCACTAAAATAACCATGATTTTATGCACTTTAATTGATTAAAAATATATATATTTGTATGTTTTATCATATATTTATATAAATTTGTCTTTTTCGAATCACGGGTATTTTTATTGTTTTTCAGAATTTTGGCCTAAAAACGCAATGTAAAGACTCAAAGAAGAATACTTGAAGCAATACATCACAAATAAATTGATAAATAAGTGGAAAAAGGTCAACAAACATGGAAAAATTGGACAAAATGGGTCGAAAAGGTCAAAAATGTCAAAAGGAAAACGCGCTCAAATTTCAATACCACTACAAGGCCAATGCGCCAGAGTCTTCGCAAGGCTGATGATACATGCTTCCGCAGCTGCAGCGCTGGCATCGTTTCACGCCATAGCCGGGCTAGCCACCAATATGGCATGGCCAAGAATGGCTCAACATACCAACGTTTTTGACCCATTTTTCACGTACCGCCTCATGACGTCATGCTGACGTCATTGATGACCTCAGCATGTCCACTACACGTTTTTTTTTTTTTTAATATTTTTTTTAACATTTTTTTAATCATTTTTTCTCTCCATCCTCACCTATAAATACCCCCCTTCCATTCACTTCAAAACACACCTCAAAACCTCACTTCTCTCTTCTTTCTTTCTCTCATTTCTTAGTTTTTGAGTTTTCTTTAGTTTCTTTCTTAGTTTCTAAGCTTTTCTTAGCTTTTCTCTTAGTTTTTAGTTCAATTGTCTTAGGTTTAGAGTTCTTCTCTTTTTGAGAGGAACTTGTAATGTTTTTTGTAATAATTTAGATTTTTGATTCAATAAATGGAAGTGCAAATTCCGCTTGGAGGTTTTCTAGCAACGGGAATAGCGTCAAATCTTGTAAGGATTTTATTTTCTCTGATTATTTTTATGCTTTATTCTTACATGTTATATTTAATTTATGCGTGATTAAATTTAACTGTGCTATTGTTTATACTCATCATAAAATAATAAGGTTGTTATGCTAGCATAATATTAAATAGGTGAAAATTTCTAAAATGAATTGATTTTATTTTTATTCAAGATTTTATATTAAGGATGTTAGAGAGAAATACATTATTTTTCATTACAAACTTAAATCTGAAAGTTAGACTTTAAGGTTTAGTTATCCGGTCTAATTTAGAGTAGTGCTCTTTTATTTGTTGGTACAATCGCCCGGTAGTTAGAGTGAAGCTCTATTTCAAAAGTTTTTATAAGAATTATTATGTGAAAATGTATTGACAACATGTTTTCAATAGTGGTTTTAAAACTTGAAAGTTAGTACTCGGATAACTAAATTCTTAAGTTTAATTTGGACACCTTGAATAAAGTTTAAACTGTCTAACCCCACCAAAGGTGGCATTTAAATGGTTCATTTTCAATCTCTTAGAAAAAAGGATTTAATTTAATTAACCAAATTAGTTATCAACCCCACCCATAGGTGTTAATTGATTTGTTTAGTTAACAAAGAGTATCTAACCCCACCAAAGGTGGTATTCATACAAAAAAGAGAGAATCAATAAAATATCAATTTATATCTTTAATAGCCTAGATAATATGAGCAAGCATAATTAACTTAGTTATTATATCGATAAATACTCCACTAATATAAATGATAAAATTTGCATGAATATTTATTGAATCTGTAATTATATTTATTTGTAGATAAATATTTATTGAATTTGTATCTATGTTTAGATTATATTTAATTAATCTGTATATATGTTTATTTTATGTTATTAGATTAGAAACACAAAAACCAAACTATCGTGACAGGATGTTTAGGATTTAATTTCGTTTTTAAAAGTTTGAATAATAAATTAAGAACCACATACATTCCTTCCTTAGATCGACCTTGGGAGTATACTTATCATTTTCTACGAAATGATTCGTGCACTTGCGAGAGTTTTACAAATATTAAAACCAAAGTATTTGCGAGAATTGGCGATGCCGGTTTTCGCTCATCAATAACCAAACAAAATAATTATAATATGACACACAATTATTTGATTTAACAATTCAAGAGCAAAAATAAAGAAGAAGCTATAAGAACATATGATCAAAATATGATAAACTATTAGGCTTATTAATCAATCAAATACAACTACCAATATTTGATAGATTAATTAAATAAAAAATAATAAATAATTATAATCTTATATTTGCAAAACAAGAGAAAGAGATTAAGAAGAAGATAATAATGTTCTTATGTGGTTGATTGAAACTATAAGCAATGAGTTTTATTTATAGTAAAAATTAAAACCCTTAATCGTATGTAATTAATAAATATATTTTTTATTATGAATAGGATTAGTAATACTCATTAATTAAGAAGACTCATATTTAAATTAATCAATAAGACTTTTATTTGAAGAATAGTTCTTTTCAAAGTATATTATAGGCTAAGATTTAGCCTATAATTTAGACTATATCTTATATAATATTTTAGCATATATCTTATTCTATATTTTAGCTCATATATTATCCTACATTTTAGCCTAATTTTTCAATGGTTTTAAAAAGTGAAAAGAGCTGGATATTTCTGTCAATAGTTTTGATTTTGTAATTAGTTTTGAAAAGATTCATCATCTTTGTTTTATATATTTGATCATTTTGAATCCTATGGATCGTCTAGTTATCAATTTTTTTTAAATTTCAATAGTGAGTTCTTCACTATTAATAATATTTTTTATTCTTCGAAGACAAAGATGATGATGTTTATGAAGAAGATGGAAAATTAAAGCTAGATATTTTAAACTAAAAATTAAATTAAAATTTACACTTGTAAAACTTATGTTAAAACTAACCATCAATATAATATCCTTAGTCATTAATAATGAATTCTTAAACTTTAATATTACTTTCTTTAATCAACTATCAAGATGTTTAATTATAATTTTGAAATTAAATCAAGGAAATATCTAAAACTGTTATACAGAAAATAATTCTTATTTTTTTACTATTTCAGCTTCCACTAGCCTCCATCTAGCTCCTATATTTGTATCTACTACCATGTGCTCTTCGAGGTTTCTTTCCCTAATGGGATTCTTACCCAAAGCAAGACTTATTACCTTTCCTCCATATGACTCTATGAAAATAGAGTCATTAACACACCTTTTTACTTAATATTTAGTTATTTTATTTAATAAATAGTATTTTTATGGCCAAAAAAATTAAAATATAATTTATTTTGTAAAAAGCGGTGAAAATATAATTTCTACAATTTTTTGGGATTTTTCTGGAATTTTATAGATTTTTAATGAATTTTTAACACATGACCAATCAGAAGTTGACACGTGGCATGCCACGCAAGTAGAGAAACTGACTGAGCAAGCCATACAAATGCCACACAAACATAGAGAACGATCACATCAGGCCACGTGTAATAGGACAAAACAAGTGCCACGTGTCATCACGTCATTTAATCTCAGTTCTAAAATAGATCAACGCGCCATGCCATGTGTCACCATGCATTGCTCTGAGTGTTCCACCCATGCGCCATGCCATTTGTTCCCACCTGTTGTTGACTCGGTGAGCATTAACTCTGACTAGTCTCCCCTACCATGCGTCGCTCCTTGATTCTACCAATGAATTTCTAATGCCACGTGTTGCACTGTGATTGGCTAAAACTATTAGTTTTGCTTGTTTAGATAGTAGCTTTTGATTTGAAGTTGATTGTAAGGTCTAGATCGTACCTGTGCTTTATTTAAGCCCCTAATCACTCTATAAACCCTAATTAGCCTCCAGTAGCATAATTTTGGTTAGTTTTTAGAGCTAAAATGAGAGAAAAATGCAGAAAAATTCAAGAGACGACACAATTTTGGTAGAGATTCAAGAGGAAATTAATACTACAATTCAAGAGATTGATTGTATATCCTTTTATACTCTTTTCTTTATCAATTTTATGTCTTTCGTTATGAAAAATATAAGCTTCGTGAACACAATTATTTGTAATTAATTTATTAATCTAGGGATTTTATGAACCTAATTTTCACCATGTGATGATATAAAAGTTTACCCCAATTATAATTTTAATTTAACTATATTATTTAATCTAATTTATATACTATTAATTGTTTGGCTAACAATTTATCTATAGAGGCAATTAAATAGATTTGAGAGAATTATTTAATTGTTTGTCTTGATTAAATAACATGTATAGTTTCTAGGCAGAGATGTATAATTCTTATGTATGTGATCCATAATTGATGAACTTAATGAGTAGTATGCAATTTAATTGGCATGAGAGTGTGATTAAATTAATTATTATATGGTATGTAGTTTACTTGAGAGAGAAATACATGCTAGATTAGATTCAATTGATCATGTAATTAATTGATAATTATATTGGGGGGATTTTAGTGATTCGCATATTTAGAAAATTGGGGGATTAAGTATTCCTAGATATTTTCTCATATATCTTTTTAGTCACAAAATCTGATTTAATCAATTATTGAATTTACTTTTTGTTATTTTAATTTTGCTTCCTTAATATATAAAAACACAAAAAAAATTGATTTTTATTATTTTTAGTTTTAAAAAAATTAATTTCTAATAAAATAATATCAGTGGGAACGATCTTTACTTATCATTATAATACTTGTTGTGATACATATACTTGCGTATTCATTATACACACAATTTGTATGGCGATCACCTCCGGTTCCATGGCTAAAAGCTCACTACAAATATAGTCATATACAAGGTTTCAATAGTCATTTAACATAATTACTATATTTGTGCACAATATAATCTTGATGGTACTTTTACTACAATGAAATGCTACAGTTCTTTTACATGGGTTGAAGATTTTGATGGTTCTTTTAATGGGCATTTTTATAAATAAAATGGGCTTTTAATCCCACAATAGTTTTGGGCTATTAACCTTTATACATAGATTGGGCTTTTAAACCTAATAGAATAAATTTGGGCTTTTAACCCTTATACATCATAGGGCTTATGGGCTAGTTTACAAAGGTTTTTATTTTCCCTCTGTCTCGTAACAAATATATTCAATATCAACTCCTATATCAATGAAAAGTTCAGATGAAGCTTGGGAATTTGGTGATGATGATTTTCTCTTAGAGTCCTCCACTTGGTTGGATGCTCTGGTAGAGGGTTCTGGTGTTTCTTATGATAATTGTTGGATGATTTCCAGGAGCTCTTCTCGGGTTTTTGCACAAGAAATCAATGTGTTGTTCTGGGACCTTTGGGCTAGAAATAGCTGTTGGTCTTGAATGTCTTTAAGGTTGGTTGTTCTATAACCGGTTTTGATCAACCGTTGTTCTATGGTTGGTTTGAGCACTATTTTGGGGACCTTGAAAGAAAACCACCATTTTACATGGAATAAGCATTTTATGTTGACTACCTCAAATACAATAGGTTTTAAGACCCATTGGCATACCCAAGGAAGGTAGAATTTTGTTGAAAAAATTCCAAAGGTTGGAATATTTTTTCAACCTCTTTGGGTTTATAATGGGTTATAAAATATTAGTAACTTTCCTATAATGATGGGGTGTGGATTTCTGGAATGGAACCAAAAGGTTTCCACTAGTGGTTAAACCAAGAAGAAAATTTTGTTGGGTTAATGGTTTTTTGGTAAAAGAAGAGTAACCATGAGTGTTGATTCTTCTTATTTTGGATAAGAAAGGTATTTTACCAAGCTTGTTGGTAGTCCCAATGATTGTAGGCTCTACAATGTGCTTGGGTGGTTGTAAGACTGACATGGAAAGTTATGAGTTTGGATAGTTCATTGCCCCATTCAGATGGAGACAATATTTTGAAGATTTTGGCTGTGAAATATTGGGGATCGGTTTAGTTTTGGTAGAGGAAATGTTTGAATTCTACACTACCTGTGACTTCCAAAATACTCTAATAGTATTCGTGAGATTTGGTGGTATCCCAAGGTTTGAAAAACCTATTTTTGCCATGGAACCCTTGTTTAACTATCATAACCATCCGAGTTTCTAGTTTTAAAAAGTACTCAGATGAGGGTTTTGAAATAAATATTTTTTGGGAAATAATTTCCATTTTCCTCATGTAGGGATTATTTTAGTAGAGGACGTTGCCCTTATCTCTGAAGAGGAAAGTTTTCCTACTCTAGGTTTTGAAATAAGAGTTTTGGAAGATGATTATTCTTTTTTTATCTTAACTATAAAGACTGGGATCTCTACATTGGTTGATGATGGATTTCAAAGGTATTTGCGAGTATATTGTAGAGCCTAAATAAGCTTTGGGGTTTTACTAAGATTAAATACCCATTCCTAGATCTCCTTTTGTTTCTTACAAGATGATAAGTCATCTGAGGTTTTTGTTATCGATGTATTTGTTAGGCTTTTTTCTGGGCCACTTGGGACCATGTGTAATTGGTTTTGATGAGGAAAGTAACTTTGGTAAAGGACTGGGAGGAGGCCCTTCTTCCTCTTTGGATTCTTTTCTTTTTGGCCACTAGTTACCTGTTTTGAAGAAATTCCTTCGTTAGGAAATCTAATAATGAATTGGTTTCAACTCTGATAAATTCAATATCAAAATAAAAAACACTTAATATATGTGAGGCTATATATATGGCCATAATGAATTGAGGGAGGATATAACAAATTATATGAAATCAGCTTCCCTTACCTTTGTCTTCTTCTTCCGCAACCTCTGAGAAATTTTGTTTGTATCAATGGTATCAAAGCCGGTTCCAGCCATGTGCGACTGGAACCAATCCAGCACAGAGACTTCTAATAAGGAATCTGATTCCTTCACACGATCTGAGTTTGATTCAGAGCGATTCAACGCCATCCTACAGGTGTTGCAAGCTAAGCTGAGGAGAAAAATACACTCCTATTATGAACCTAATAAAGTGATTGAGTGATTGAGAGGATAATTTTTAATTGATAAAATAATGTGACATACTGGAAGTTATTGATAAAATAAGGTCCAAACATACAACGTGAGTAGGTGGAAATTGGAATTTCTCCATCCAAAAAATTCTGAAGTACATCAATGAGTGTATGGAAATATCAAAATAGTAAATACAAATGAAAAAATGAACCTAGTTTCATATCATGGTTATTATTACACTTTCCTATCTCTAACCTTTAAAATTCTACATGGGGTGTTCGTTCATTGCTCGATGAATTTGTCACCCTTCCCCTTCTTAAAAAGAAAACAACACTCTCTCCATTTCCATGAACTCAGAAAATTCTTGACAAAAGAAGAGGAAATCGAGAGACGGATAGTGATGAGTGAAACATTGAAATTGAAGAGATAATTTAGGGTTTTTCTGTTAGATTTTCAATTTTAATATGCCCTGGTCTATCGGGCGCACGATTATTTATCAAAAATTAGTTAGTCACTCCTACCCCAAGTTTGATTGTGGAACTATGTTTCTCTTTTTCAATTAGTTTGTAAATGGCTATATATACACCAAATCTAGTCAATGAAATTATCAAGTTTTCTATGTTTCAGTTCCTAATATTATGGTATCAAACCCCCACAAAACATGAATCAATCAAAGTAGCACTCTTTGATGGAGAAGATTCTCATATCATTGAGTGAGAAATTTAATTACATTGTGTGCTCGATCAAGGAATCCAAAGACGTTGATAAACTTTACATCGATGAGCTGCAAAGTTCTTTGATTGTCCATGAGCATAAATTTCAAAGACATATAGAAGAGCCACAAGCTCTCAAAGTAGCATCTGAAGGTAGGATTAGTATGAAAGGACTTGATCGAAGCATTTACAGAGGTAGGGTAAGAGGAAAATGCTACTAACCCTACATTAATTCAACTATGGAATGTTATCACTGTCACCAACTATGACACTTCCAATTTGAATGTCCAAACTCGGATAAGGAAGCCAAATATGCTGAAATGGGTGAGGAAGAAGAAATGTTGCTTATGGCACATGTGGAGATGAATGATGCCTGAAGAGATGATGTATAGTTTCTTGATTCTGGATGCAGTAACCACATGTGTGGTAACAAGAACTTGTTTTGTGATCTAAATGAGAGCTTCATGCATCAAGTAAAGTTAGGGAACAATAAAAAGATGGAAGTTATAGGAAAATGCTGTGTGATATTAAGAGTAAATGGATTTACTCATGTTGTTGGTGACGTCTTTTATCTATTAGAATTAAAAAACAATCTTCTGAGCATTGGACAACTACAAGAAAGAGGCCTGGCGATTCTTATTCAACATGGAGGACTTATAATTTATCATCTAGAAAATGGGGTTATAATACAGATAGAAATGACAACAAATCGAATGTTTGTTATACTAGCCAACTCACTACCTCAAAGAACCTCGGGTATAAGATTCCCTTATCTCTATACATCTACACAGAACTTGGCTCACTTGTGTCATTGTCGCTATGGGCACTTGTGCTATAAAGGACTAAGGACTCTCTAACTCAAGAAAATAGTGCATGGCATGCCTCAATTCAATCTTCTATCAATAGTATACACACACTATCTGATTGGGAAACAACATAGGGATCCCATTCCAAAGAAAAGTAATTAGAAGGCCATAGAGAAACTTCAGCTTGTCCATGCAAAATTTTGTAGTCCTATCTCTCTCATCTTCAATATTAAAAAGAGGTATATTCTATGTTTTACTAATGACTTCACTAGAAAAACATGGACTTATTTTTTGGTGGAGAAATCAGAAGCATTAAGTGTGTTCAAATGCTTTAAGAATTGTGTTGAAAAGGAAATAGGAGGGCATAACAAATTCTTAAGAACTTATCAAGGTGGAGAATTCACATTTATTGAATTCAATGAGTTATGTACCAAGCATGGTATCAAAAGACAATTGACTGTAGCATCTACTCCATAGTAGAATGGTATAGAAGAATGGAAAAATTGAATTGTGATGAATATGGTTCGATGTATGTTATCAGAGAAGAAGATCCCCAAGTCATTCTGGCCAGAAGTAGTTAATCGGATAACTTATGTCTTAAACCAAAGTCCTACATTGGTTGTGAAAGATCAAACACCTGAGGAAGCTTGGAGTGGAAACAAACCCTCAGTGGAGCATTTTATAGTCTTTAGATGTGTGAAACCTGTCTATGTGCTTGATATGAAAATAAAAAAAACTAGAGGCAAAGAGTTTCCATTACAAAGAATGTGGTAATAAACAGGGATGTCGTGTTTGAAGAAGACAAATCTTGGAATTAGGATAAGAGCTATGAATAATTTGAAATAACTGATCTAGAATGTCATGATAGGAAAGACAATAAGGATATTGAAATGACGAAGCAATAAATGGGGAGATTGATGAATCAATGGAAGAAAAAATTAGTCACACTTAAAATGGTGAATATGGAGGAGAATTGTCAAGCTCAAGAGAAGGAAGAATTAGAAGAACTCCAGTGTGGATGAGAGATTATAGAAGTGAGAAGGGGCTCTCAGAGGAAGAAGAACTAAATATGACTCTAGCATTATTTTCTTCATCAGATCCAATACATTTGAGGAGGTAATAGAGCATGACAAATGGAGAAAGGATATGGACGTGGAAATCAAACCTATAGAAAGGAACAATACATGGGAACTAACTGATTTACCTACAGGTGCAAAAAAGATTGGAGTAAAGTGGGTCTTTAAGAGAAAAATCAAAGAAAATAGAGAAGTGGACAAATTCAAAGCTCTGTTTTTGGCTGGGGTATATGTAACAACATAGGATAGACTATATAGAAGTGTTTGCACCAGTTACAAGAATGGACACAATGAGAATGATTATCGCCTTCGCAGCACAAAGAGGATGGTCTCTCTATCAACTTGATATCAAATATGCTTTCTTGCATGTGGAATTCAATGAAGAAGTTTACATAGAGCAACCAAAGAGATATGAATCAAGGAGTCACCTTTAGAAAGTATATAAGTTAAAAAAGGCTCTCTATGGATTGAAACAAGCTCCACGAGCTTGGTTTAGCTGTATAGAAGCACACTTCATGAGTCACAGGTTCAAAAAGTGTTACAGTGAACATACTCTATTCGTTAAGGAAAATAAGAGAGATAAGATTATCATAGTGATGAACGAAAACCGGCATCGCCAATTCTCGCAAATACTTTGGTTTTAATATTTGTAAAACTCTCGCAAGTGCACGAATCATTTCATAGAAAATGATAAGTATACTCCCAAGGTCGATCTAAGGAAGGAATGTATGTGGTTCTTAATTTATTATTCAAACTTTTAAAAACGAAATTAAATCCTAAACATCCTGTCACGATATTTTGGTTTTTGTGTTCCTAATCTAATAACATTAAAATAAACATATATACAGATTAATTAAATGTAATCTAAAAAGAATAAACATAGATACAAATTCAATAAATAAAAAAAAAATAAATATAAATACAGATTCAATAAATATTCATGCAAATTTTATCATTTAAATTAGTGGAGTATTTATGGATATAATAACTAAGTTAATTATGCTTGCTCGTATTATTTAGGTTATTAAAGATATGAATTGATATTTATTGATTCTCCCTTTTTTGTATGAATACCACCTTTGGTGGGGTTAGATATTCTTTGTTAACTAAACAAATCAATTAACACCTATGGGTGGGGTTGATAACTAATTTGGTTAATTAAATTAATTCCTTTTTCTAAGAGATTGAAAATGAACCATTTAAATGCCACCTTTGGTGGGGTTAAACTTGATTTAAACTTTATCCAAGGTGTCCAAATTAAACCTAAAATTTAGTTATCCGAGTACTAACTTTCAAGTTTTAAAACCACTATTGAAAACATGTTGTCAATACATTTTCACATAATAATTCTTATAAAAACTTTTGAAATAGAGCTTCACTTTCTAACTAAGGCGATTGTACCAACAAATAAAAGAGCACTACTCTAAATTAGGCAGGATAACTAAACCTTAAAGTCTAATCTTCAGATTTAAGTTTGTAATGAAAAATAATGTATTTCTCTAACATCCTTAATATAAAATCTTGAATAAAAAATAAAATCAATTCATTTTAGAAATTTTCACCTATTTAATATTTATGGCATGTAGCGTTATTATTATATCATGATTATAAACAGCTAGCAAGTTAAATTTAATCACAGACAAATTAAATATAACATGTAAGAATAAAGCATAAAAATAGCTGTAAAGAAAATAAAATCCTTCTGAGAACTTCGACGCTATTCCCGTTGCTAGAAAACCTCAGCGGAATTTGCACTTCCATTTATTGAATCAAAAATCGAAAATATTACAAAAACATAACTAGTTCTTCCCAAAAAGGGAAGAACTCTAAATCTAAGAGAAACTAGCTAAAACATAAGAAAAACTAGCTAAAACATAAGAAAAACTAAAAAAAAAACTAAAAACTAAGAAATGAGAGAAAGAAAGAAGAGAGAAATGTGGGTTTGAGGTGTGTTTTGAAGTGAACGGAAGTGGGTATTTATAGGTGAGGATGGGAGAGAAAAATGATTAAAAAAATGTTAAAAAAATATTAAAAAATAAAAACGTGTTTGGACCTTGAGGTCATCAATGGCGTCAAGATGACGTCATGGGTCAGCGGCTGCCACGTGAAAAATGGGTCAAAACGCGTTAGGCGTCTGTTGTCACTATTGGTGACACGCAGCCCCTGGGCACTAAGCGCTGTGACGCGTGAACAGGCTGCAGGCCGGCAGCCGCGCGTAGCTGTGACAGCATCCTTGTAGGCCTGGGCGCGCTCGGGGCGCTGAAATTTGGGCTTGTGCGCGATTTTCCGTCTTTTGACATTTTTGACCTTTTCGACCCATTTTGTCCAATTTTTCCATGTTTGTTGACCTTTTTCCACTTATTTATTAATTTATTTGTGATGTATTGCTTCAAGTATTCTTCTTTGAGTCTTTACATTGCGTTTTTAAACCAAAATTCTGAAAAACAATAAAAATACCCGTGATTCCGAAAAAGACAAATTTATATAAATATATGATAAAACATATAAATATATATATTTTTAATCACTTAATGTGCATAAAATCATGGTTATTTTAGTGCTTTTTAAGCACTCATCACAACCCCAACTTCTTTCTTGTCCATAGCAAGAGAAGCGATAAAAACTAAAAATTAAACTATCCTAAATCACTTCCGTGGATTGACACGGTTGCATTTAGCCTATGCAACAAGCGCTTTAAACCCCTAGGTTGCCCTAGTGGACGAGTTTGAGTCTCGTGAGGGTTTTCAAGTAATGATACCCATGAAACATTGTACTAAATGTAAAAACAAAAGAAACAATAAAAACAAACAACTTAAAATTAAATTTACAACAAAATCACAAATTAACAACATTTCACAAAAATGTCTCGTACTATTTAATCTCCTTTAAGATCATAATTAAAATCTCAAGCATAAGTTATCTTAATCTCTTTAAACAACCATGATTTATTATAATAATTAGTCGAAAATCATTTTCAAATTTCATATCAAAAATGTATCAATTTAATTTCACCTAATTTCAAGGTCGTGAATCAACTGCCGACTCTATTCCTCACAAGTCAATACTCTCAAACACCGAATCCTATGGGTTCAAACACTCATACTTAATTTATATGCGAAAGAGGTGGTGTATAGAAATGAACTAATATGTTCGCATATGTATAAAGAATAAAGGCTCAAAGTGTTATTTTAACATTGATCTCATGAAAGGAATCAAATGTATAAATTATAAAGATATCATATATAAAAATTATTTTCATGCATAAATCAAACTCATTAAGAAAAAATTTCAAGATATATTCCTTTACAAATGAAGAAACTGCAATGACTTTCTAGGGAATTACTTCTATATCTTTTCTTTTGTAATTAGCCTTTACTCACAACTTTGTAGGCAATGCTGGGTTATAGTATGTAGATGATACTATTTTTTTTTCTTTATCTCTCTATATTTTTTTTCTCGAAGATATTTCTCAATATATGTATTTTAGAGAGTCAACCAGTATACATTGTACATTTTTTGGATTTTGGTGAAAGTGGTTAATTTTGTGGCTTTTCTCGTTTTGATCTTGGTTTAGGTAACCCAGATATGTCTTTTTGTTTTTGAGTAGTCATGCATAAATGAGATATAAGCATATACTATCAATTTCTACTCAAATCATTTAATCTAAGCAAAAATAATAATCAAAAATATATGATACTCTATTAAGATGAAAAAAAATTCATACATTCAATGCTAATACGCATATAGAGATCATCTAAAAATTTGAAGAAATAAGAAATGTGTTTGGAGTAGAAAAAATATATATTTCACTCACGAATAAAGGAAATTAGGCTCAAATTATATCTCCTGAAAGGTAGTCTCCACTAAAAAAACTCATAAACACCGATTTTGGGTTTAATATAATTTCTACATCTTATCAAGAAATACTAATTATGACAAAAACTAACAAATTATCAAAAATAAATACAAAATATTTCATGATGTGTTTTCAAAAATTAATCTAACAGTACAAAAGACTTAACTATTTACTTAAATTTGATTTCAAGAAATGATAAATTTTTGTGAGAAAAGTTTTTTTTTTTTTTTTTTTCAAAAATTACTAAATCACACAAAATAGAAATAAAACCAAACACACAAAAAATGAAAAAGTATATTTTTTTATTTTTAATTTTTTTTTTTTTTTTTTTTTTAAATTGTTAAAACTTTTTTTTTAATTAAGCATGGTAACTTTTCACCACCCCCAACCTAGAACTTACATTGTCCTCAATGTAACAACTGTAAATTAAAGATAAAGAGAAAAGAGAAGAAAGATTACCTATTTCTTGAGAAAGTGCAAGTAGTAATGGAAAATGCAGGTGCATCCATCATATTCATCATTAAAGTGTATCTAGAACGGATCCGTGAACTTCCAACATCTCGACAAATATTTTTAGTTTTAACAATTTAAAAATTATTCACGTGTAAATAAAAGAAATAAAAGAAAGTTACCTAAAATGATGGGTTGCCTCACGTCGGTAGCTTTTAACGTCTTAGCAAGGCGTCACTTGGCAGGGATTGCATTTTAAGTAAACTCAATGTCCCCTCAAATCATTAAGTCAATCAAACCTCAGGGTAAGACAAGGTTGTCTACCTATATTTTTTGATCATACCACTATTGATTTTGATTTCTTTACGTACTTAAAACTAGAGGCATATTTTGAGTTTTAGATAACCCACGTCTAGGTACAAATAAAATAATTAAGGCATAAAACACAATTGTACCTAGATTAAACAAAGAAGCAACTCGCTTAGATTGGCAATTAAAACTTTAAAATTTTGGAGATAGTTCAAAAATTTTTGTTTTTTTTTTGTTTTTTTGTTTTTTTGTTTTTTTTAAATAACATAACCGGTATTAACTAAGAGTGCTCCCAGGAAAGAATGGTGGTGCAAAGGCTCTTAAAAACCATCCTCACAGGCAAACAACGTTCCCAGGAAAGACTAGTGTAGCCTGAAAGGCTTCCAAGAACTAGTCTCCTAGAACCTCTTAGATCTTTACTTTTCATGTTATTAATTTAAGTTAAATAAAACTTTAAGTTAATGAAAATCTAAGTTAATTAAGTTTAAAGAAAAGGTTAATTAAGTTAAGTGAATTAAAAAATCTAAGTTAATTAAGTTAAGTTAAAAAAATCTAAGTTAATTAAGTTAGTAAAAAGTTAATTAAGCTAAGTGAAGTAAAAAAATCTAAGTTAATTAAGTTAGGTGAAAAAAAAAGTTAATTAAGTTAAGAAAAAAAAAATTAATTAAGTTAAGTGAAGTAAAAAAAAAATCTAAGTTAATTAAGTTAATGAAAATTTAAGTAAAAACCTAAGTTAATGTTAAAACAAATCTAAGTTAATTAAGTTAGTAAAAAAAACTAAGTTAAGCAAGTTAAATAAAAATCAAGAAGAAAAAAAAAAAATAGCTAAAGAAAGAAAAATAAAAAAAATAATAAAATAAAATTGAAAAAGGTAAAAGAAAATAAAATAAAATAAAATTATGATTTAAAATAAAAAAAAATAGTAAAAATTAAACTCAAAAAAAAAAATTAAAATTTTGGTTTTTTTTTTATTTTTTTATTTTTAAATTTTTTTATTTTTTTTTTATTTTTTTTTTATTTTTTTTTTATTTCTTTTTATATATTTTTTTTATTTTATTTTATTTTATTTTATTTTTTTTATTTTTTTTTATTTTTTTTATTTTTTTTTTATTTTATTTTTATTTAAAATTTATTAAAAAAAAATTTATTTTTTTATTTTTTTATTATTTCTTATGAAATTTAAAATTTGATTAAATTTTTTATTTTTTATTTTTTTTACAAAATAAAAATCACAATTATTTACAGCACAAAAATATTTTTAAAATTTTGATAAATAAATTAAAAACGCTATTCCTTCCCCGGCAACGGCGCCAAAAACTTGATGAGCGAAAACCGGCATCGCCAATTCTCGCAAATACTTTGGTTTTAATATTTGTAAAACTCTCCATAGGTACCGAATCATTTCATGAGAAAATGATAAGTATACTCCCACAGTCGATCTAAGGAAGGAATGTATGTGGTTCTTAATTTATTATTCAAACTTTTAAGCGAAATTAAATCCTAAACATCCTGTCCGCGATATTTTGGTTTTGTGTTCTAATCCCAATAACATTAAAATAAACATATATACTGATTAATTAAATGTAATCTAAAAAGAATAAACATAGATACAAATTCAATAAATAAAAAAATAAATAAATATAAATACAGATTCAATAAATATTCATGTACAAATTTTATCATTTAAATTAGTGGAGTATTTATGGATATAATAACTAAGTTAATTATCTTTGCCGTATTATTTAGGTTATTAAAGATATGAATTGATATTTATTGATTCTCACTTTTGTATGAATACCACTTTGGTGGGGTAGATATTCTTTGTTAACTAAACAAATCAATTAACACCTATGGGTGGGGTTGATAACTAATTTGGTTAATTAAATTAATTCCTTTTTCTAAGAGATTGAAAATGAACCATTTAAATGCCACCTTTGGTGGGGTTAGGCAGTTTAAACTTTATCAAAGGTGTCCAAATTAAAGCAAGAATTTAGTTATCCGGTACTAACTTTCAAGTTTTAAAACCACTATTGAAAACATGTTGTCAATACATTTTCACATAATAATTCTTATAAAAACTTTTGAAATGAAAGCCAATTTCCAACTCTTAGGAGGCGATTGTACTGACAAATAAAAGAGCACTACTCTAAATTAGGCCAGGATAACTAAACCTTAAAGTCTAATCTTGATTTAAGTTTGTAATGAAAAATAATGTATTTCTCTAACATCCTTAATATAAAATCTTGAATAAAAATAAAATCAATTCATTTTAGAAATTTTCACCTATTTAATATTTGTAAGCATAACAACGTTATTATTATATCATGATTATAAACGGCTAGCAGTTAAATTTAATCACGGACAAATTAAATATAACATGTAAGAATAAAGCATAAAAATAGCGTAAAGAAAAATAAAATCCTTACGAGAACTTAATGTATTCCCGTTGCTAGAAAACCTCAAGCGAATTTGCACTTCCATTTATTGAATCAAAAAGCTAAAATAGTACAAAAACTTAACTAGTTCTTCCCAAAAAGGGAAGAACTCTAAATCTAAGAGAAACTAGCTAAAACATAAGAAAAACTAGCTAAAACATAAGAAAAACTAAAAAAAAAAACTAAAAACTAAGAAATGAGAGAAAGAAGAGAGAAATGTGGTTTTGAGGTGTGTTTTGAAGTGAATGGAAGGGGTATTTATAGGTGAGGATGGAGAGAAAAAATGATTAAAAAATGTTAAAAAAATATTAAAAAAATAAAAACGTGTTTTGGACTGTGAGGTCATCAATGACGTCGACATGACGTCAGTGGTGCGGTGCACGTGAAAAATGGGTCAAAACGCGTTGGGCGTGCGGCGGGCATTTCTTGGCTGGCCGGCGCTGCGGCGCCTTGCTGAAGCGGCTCGCGCCAGTGTGGCGTGAAGCAGTGCCCGCGCGCTGCGCGGAAGAGCATCAACGCACAGCCGCTGGCCTTCCCTCTGACTCTGGTATTGTATGTGGTAGTAGTGTTTCTTGTGTATGATTTTCCGTCTTTTGACATTTTTGACCTTTTCGACCCATTTTGTCCAATTTTTCCATGTTTGTTGACCTTTTTCCACTTATTTATTAATTTATTTGTGATGTATTGCTTCAAGTATTCTTCTTTGAGTCTTTACATTGCGTTTTTAGGCCAAAATTCCTGAAAAACAATAAAAATACCCGTGATTCCGAAAAAGACAAATTTATATAAATATATGATAAAACATATAAATATATATATTTTTAATCACTTAATGTGCATAAAATCATGGTTATTTTAGTGCTTTTTAAGCACTCATCACATAGTCAATCTATATGTAGATGATTTGATATTCACAGGCAATGATGAATTGATGTTTGCTAAATTTAAACATTCCATGCTAAGAGAGTTTGACATGATTGATTTGGGGAGAATGGGATTTTTCTTGGGATAGAAGTATTACAAAAGTCTATGGAATTTACATGTGCCAAAGAAAATATGCCTTAGAGGTGTTGAGTAGGTTTAGGATGGAGAATTGCAATTTGGTTCATAATCTCATTGTCCCAGGATGTAAGCTCTTTAAAAATGAGAATAGAGTGTAAGAAGATGAGTCTATGTACAAAATGGTGGGATCTCTAATGTATTTGATGGCCACAAGGCTAGATTTAATGTATGCAGTAAGTTTGATTAGCAAGTACATGGCAAAGCCAATTGAGGTGCACATGTTTGCAGCAAAAAGAATCTTGTGATATTTGAAGGGAACCACTGAGCTTGGATATACAGATAGTAATTATGCAAGAGATTTAGATGATTGCAAGAGCATATTAGTATACGTTTTCATGATGGGTTCAGGAGCTGTTGTCTGGTCCTCTAGAAAACAACCTAGAGTCACACTCTCTAGTACAGAAGTAGAATTCATGGATGCAGCTGCATATGCTAGTCAAGCTGTTTGGATGAAGAGGATATTAGAGAAAACTAGTTTCGAGCAAAGTAAGTGCAGCACCACGATCCCATGTGATTATAGCTCCACTATGAAGCTATCAAAGGATCTTGTATTGTATGGTCAAAGCAAGCATATTGATATGTGCTTTCATTTTCTTTGTGATCTCACACAAGAAGGAGTGGTAGAGTTAGTATACTATAGGATACATGATCAGCTGGTAGATGTTATGACAAAGCCCCTTATATTGGATGCATTCCAAAGGTTTCAAAGTCAACTAGGAGTCTGTTAAGTTCCTAAATTAAACTAGTAATTGATAGAAACTAGTTTAAGGGAAGGAATGAAGAGAAAATTTAGGGTTTTTCTATTACATTTTCAATTTTAATAGTTCCTACCACGAGTTCGATGGTTTAGTTATATTTCTCTTTCTCAGTTAGTTTGTAAATGGTTATATATACGCCAAATCTGATAAATGAAATTATCAAGTTTTCTGTGTTTTAGTTCCTAATAGAAACGAGGCTATGTTGTTCGCGAAGAGATCGAATAAGGATTATCAATGCCATTTTTAATTGTACAATTGTGAAACATCCCATTGGCAGAGGTGAATCATTTGCCGTGAAATCAATCGATAAATGCCTCATTTCCAAATATTTGCTCAATGCTCAATGCCTATTTACTAAGCCAAAGATCCTTCTATTTCTCTCTCCTCATTCTCTATGACATCTATGCAAACGATTCTCATCTCTACATGGTTCTCGACCTCTATGACTCTTCTGATCTCCATAACTGAGTCACGTTACTAGTTTTTCGAACCTAAAGTTGTAGTGATAATATCACATCTTATGCAAGCCATTTCAAACTTTCACCAGCTAGGAGTGGCTCATCGTGATATTAAACCGAATAACATTCTCTTCGATGATTGCAATCAACTTAAGCTCATCGATTATGGATCTACTCATATTTTCAAGGAGGATGAGCCAATAAGCGGGATCTTTGTTACGATGTACTATGTGGCACCAAAAGTGTTGGCTAGGAGTGATTATAGGGAAAAAGTGGATGTATGGAGCTCTAGAGACATGTTGTACATAATAATGGTTGAATTGCCACCTTTTCACGGTGAATTCATTTTTGAGATCTTCGAGGCTATGCTTTGGGTGAATTTGAGGTTCCCTTTTAGGGTTTTCCACTCTATTTCTCCAATGTCAAAGGATCTATTTAGAATGATTCTCTATAAGGATGTTTCTCAGAGGTTCTCTGCAGAGAAAGTCTCAAGTAAGCCATTAAACTATATATATATCACTACTACAAAAATGGGCATTAAAATCGGTTTGCTGAACCGACTTTAAATGAAATGACTTAAAATGTAAGTCGGTTCAACGCGTGAATCGACTTTAATTTTTTTTATTTTTAAATTACTCATTTTCTATTATACTCAAATAAAAACCTATATTTGAGCAGAAAAAAAACCAAAATCAGTTTAGCAAATAATTTAAATAATACAAATAATTGAAAATAAAATATTAATTAATAGTAGAAAAATTACCATGGTGTATTCTTTTCCTGATGTTATAATACAAACCTACATATATAATACAAAAAATTATACACATAAATAACAGAAAAAATATGAATAATAAGTGCGTAGAATTAATAAAAATACTTACAAGAGTAAATGAAGTGAGAAAATAAAGGAAATGAAGAAAAAATTGTGTTTTGTAAGTGAGAAATGGTTATAAAAAATTTAAGTATTTCGCTCAAAAAATAGGGGATCTAAAAGATTAGTTAGAGAGGAAGAAAACCCACTAACTGGCGTTGGAAATGGTGGTCGTAGGTGGCCAGAAAATGAGAAAGAGTGTAGGAGAAGAGGAAGAGGTTTTGATTTTTTGAGAGTTATGAAACTCTTGGAATAGTTTCTATCTGGGGAAGAAAGAAAAGAAAAGAATTTATCCACGTGTGTAGCGTCGGTTCTACGTGTCAACCGATGCTATCCACGTGTGTAGTGTCAGTTCCAGGTGTCAACCGAAGCTATCCACGTGTGTAGTGTCGGTTCCAGGTGTCAACTGATGCTACGCTACGTGGATAGCGTCGGTTGACGTGGTGAACCGACGCTATGCTACATGGATAGCGTCGGTTCCAGGTGTCAACCGATGCTACGTCTACATGTAGCGTCGGTTCGACACGTCAACCGACTCTAATATGCTACGCTACGTCTTACGTGGATAGCATCGGTTCTACACCGAACCGACTTTAAATTCATTATATGTTGGTTTTTTCCAAAAACTGACTTTACATATCGACTTAAATACCCCTTTTTGTAGTAGTGATAGACACACACACACACATACATACAATCTGTACAACTTATTATGTGGTTTCCTTTTACCCTAGTTGATAAAATCGAGGTTCAAACCATCCATTGAAACCTATCAGCGTCTCATATAACAAAACACAAAATATAGAAGCTTTTCCTCTTCAAAATCCCCAAGAAGATTCCACTTTCATCATTAAAAATATTGTCTTTCAAAAAGAGCTAACTAGGCTAGAACATCTAAACCAAGAAACATATGTTTCCTCCATCTCTAACATTGGTACTCCATAAACATATCAAACCAATCTTGAGAATAGAGAAACCAAACCCTCATCTTTTTCAAAAATCAGCCCTAAAGAAATCACAATGGATGATTTCGAAAAGTTACTAGATCATGATTGGGAAAACCCTAAAATTCAAAGTATAAGTATCTCGAAACTAGATATAAGTATCTCTGATGAGGAAATTTTCCAGAAACGTACCAACTCTAACCTTATCTACTAGTTCTAGAAACTCCTCAAACAAAACCATAGAATATTATTTATCTTACCTTTAGATACTCGTATTCCAACATAACTTAAAACATCACAGAGTATTGATATCTTAAAATTAGATGCTAGTATCTCTAATGAGCAAACGTTTCAGGTATAATCCCTTAAAATTCCTCAAATCATTCCTCAAGATGTTAGTATCTTACACATGGCTACTAAAACTTCTAATGAAGAATTGTTTCAGGAACCGTCTCCTGAAATTACAAATTCAAGTTTCCCAAACCTGATGACATAATACCTACTAGGTCCTTAGAATTAGATATAGGCACCCAAACATTCCAAAACATCCAACAAAAATATAATTCCTCATTTGTTTATGAATGGATGAAAATCAAATTCTAAACCTATTACACAGCAAATGACCATGGTGTCAAATGCTTATAAAACCCAGTTTGGAACTTCAGACAAAATAGTTTCTAAACTCTTCATAATTGGTTCGTTAGGCCAACTAAAAAGATGGTGGGATTTCTATCTTACCAAGTAACAACAGTTGGATATCTTGAGTTCTATCCAAATAGGAAAGGATAGGGAACCCATTCTCGATCATTACAAATAACCTATCGAAAATGTAGTATCAACTTTGATATTGACATTATCACCACATTTTATAGGTGACTCCTTATATTTAAAAAATAAAAATGCCAAACTCCTTTCAAATCTTTGGTGCAGAAAACAAAGTGATTTCCACTTGTACAAAACAAATTTCCTTAGTAGAGTTTTTCTTAGGGAAGTCTCTAACCAACCCTACTAGAGAGAAAAGTTCCTTGTAGGATTTTCAAATCTCCTAGGAGAAAAAGTTAGAAACAAAATATATGAAAGCATGAGGAATTACATTATCCCATATAATCAACTCACTTACGATGAATTGATTAGTTGCACACAAAACTAAGGACTCCAAATCTGCAAAGACATGAAGTTACAAAAACTAATCAAAAAAATAAATACGTGAAACCCATAAAGAATTAAGTTCTTATTGTAAACAATTTGACGTTTCTCTTACCAAAACCAAATATTGCAATATGATTTGTAGAGAAAGAACCCATAAGAGATCTCCTGAAAACTTAGGAGCCTCTTCAAAAATCAACTTTAAAAGCATCACTTGCTATAGATGTGGCAAGAAAGGTCATACTTCAAAATATTGTTGAGTTTCCAAAAAACTCAAGACACTAAAACTTGAGAAAAAGACTCTACAAAGAGTCCTGGTCCTCATTGAAACCTCTAAGTTTGAAGCCTATTCTGTAGACTCTTCTAATAATCAAAACCATCAAGTTAGTATATTATTCACAACTAATTCTAATCTTGTTAGTCAAAACTTCTCTTTTGATGAATTAGTCACAACTAATTCTGATAAACCAAAACAAGAAATTCCAACAAACTTTGTAGAACAAATAATTTCTAAATATAAAAAGAAATTCAAATGGAAGGTTGTGAACCAAACTTCCAAGAAACGATATTCCTAACAAAAATCATGTTTTGTAAAAACTGCATATCATGTGCATATTTCCAAAATTTAACATAAACTCTTGCTTGTGGAAAACTTACCAACTCCAACACTGGTCCAATGGTTCCAAAAACTCCTCAATCAAAACCAAAGAATAGTAGTATCTTACCATTAGTTGTTCATATTCCAACATCACTTAAAACATCACAAAGTATTGATATCTTAAAATTAGATACCAATATCTCTAGTGAGCAAATTTTTCAGGTATCATCCCCTAAAACTCCTTAAATTATTCCTCAGGATGTTAGTATCTTACACTTGGATGCTAAAGTTTTTGAGGAAGAACTACTTTAGGAACCATCTTCTAAAATTGCAAAATCAAGTTGCCAAAACTTGATAGCTATAATACATACTAGGTCCTCAGCCTTAGAAATAGGCACCCAGCCATTTGAAAAAATGGAACAAAAATATAATGCCTAATGCTTACGAATGGAATATTGATGAGAAAAATGAATATCAAATTCTAAACCCATTATAGCAAATTACCATGGTGTCAAATGCTTATAAAACATAGTTTGGAACTTCGAACAAAATAGTTGTTGAACTCTACATATTTGGATTTTCAGGCCAACTAAAAGGATGGTGGGACTTCCATCTTACCAAGTAACAACAGTTGGATATCTTGAGTTCTATCCAAATGGGCAAGGATAGTGATGAGTGCTCAAAAAGCACTAAAATAACCATGATTTTATGTACATTAATTGATTAAAAATATATATATTTATATGTTTTATCATATATTTATATAAATTTTTCTTTTTCGGAATCACGGGTATTTTTATTGTTTTTCAGGTATTTTGGTTTAAAAACACAATTTAAAGACTCAAAGAGGAATACTTGAAGCAATACATCACAAATATATTAATAAATAAGTGGGAAAAGGTCAACAAACATGGAAATATTGGACAAAATGGGTCGAAAAGGTCAAAAATGTCAAAAAGACAGAAATCGCGACCCGCTTGACCGCGTAGTACTATTCACGCAGGCTGGCAATGCCGGCGACCCTAACGCTGTAAGGCCCTGCAACCCCCTCTGCGCGCCCAATGCGTTTTCGCCCCATTTTTCACGTGCAGCCACCCCCATGACGTCAAGCTGATGTCATTGATGACCTCATCATGTCCATTACACGTTTTTTCATTTTTAACATTTTTTTCACTCATTTTTTCTCTCCATCCTCACCTATAAATACCCCCCTTCCCTTCACTTCAAAAAGACACCTCAAAACACACTTCTCTCTTCTTTCTTTCTCTCCATTTCTTAGTTTTTAGGTTTTTTTTTAGTTTTTCTTATGTTTTAGCTAGTTTCTCTTAGTTTTAGAGTTCTTCCCTCTTTGGGAAGAACTAGTTATGTTTTTTTGTAATTTATTAGCTTTTTGATTCAATAAATGGAAGTGCAAATTCCGTTTGGAGGTTTTCTAGCAACGGGAATGGCATCAATCTTGTAAGGATTTTATTTTCTTTAGTTATTTTTTATGCTTCATTCTTACATGTTATATTTAATTTGTACGTGATTAAATTTAACTGCGTAATGCTTGTAAATATGATATAATAATAACGTTGTTATGCTTGCAAAATATTAAATAGGTAAAAAATCTCTAAAATGAATTGATTTTATTTTTATTCAAGATTTTATATTAAGAATGTTAGAGAGAAATATATTATTTTTCATTACAAACTTAAATATGAAAATTAGATTTTAAGGTTTAGTTATCGATTCCGATTTAGAGTAGTGCTCTTTTATTTGTTGGGACAATCGCCCGGTAGTTAGAGTGAAGCTCTATTTCAAAAGTTTTTATAAGAATTATTATCTGAAAATGTATTGACAACATGTTTTCAGTAGTGGTTTTAAAACTTGAAAGTTAGTACTCGGATAACTAAATTCTTAGGTTTAATTTGGACACCTTGAATAAAGTTTAAACTGTCTAACCCCACCAAAGGTGGCATTTAAATGGTTCATTTTCAATCTCTTAGAAAAAGGAATTAATTTAATTAACCAAATTAGTTATCAACCCCACCCATAGGTGTTAATTGATTTGTTTAGTTAACAAAGAATATCTAACCCCACCAAAGGTGGTATTCATACAAAAAGGGAGAATCAATAAATATCAATTCATATCTTTAATAACCTAAATAATACGAGCAAGCATAATTAACTTAGTTATTATATCCATAAATACTCCACTATTTATAAAAGATAAAATTTGCATGAATGTTTATTGTATCTATGTTTATTTTTATGTAAGTAGATTAAAAACACAAAACCCAAAATATCGTGACAGGATGTTTAGGATTTAATTTCGTTTTTAAAAGTTTGAATAATAAATTAAAAACCACATACATTCCTTCCTTAGATCGACCTTGGGAGTATACTTATCATTTTCTACGAAATGATTCGTGCACTTGCGAGAGTTTTATAAATATAAAACCAAAGTATTGGCAGGATCGGCGATGCCGGTTTTCGTTCATCAAGTTTTCGTTCATCAAAGTATTTGGCGATCACGATTCTGCTCATCAGATAGGGAACCCATTCTCAATCATTATGGAAAACCTATCCAAAATGTAGTATCAACTTTGATATTGACAACATCACAATAATTTATAGGTGAGTCCTCATACTTAAAAGATAAAAATGTCAAACTCCTTTTGAACCTTCGGTGTTCAAAACTCAGTGATTTTCACTGATAGAAAACAACCTTCCTTATCAAATTTATACTACGAGAAGACTCTAACCAACCCTATTGGAAAGAGAAGTTCTTTGTAGGACTTCCAACTCTTATGAGGGAGAGAATTAGGAACAAAATATGTGAAACAAGAGGATACTACATAATTCCATATGATTAACTCACTTACGGTGAATTGATTGGTTTCACCCTAAAGCAAGGACTTCAAACCTGTAAGGACTTGAAGTTACAAAAACAACTCAAAAAAGAAATGCGTAAAACCAGAGAAAACTAAGTTCTTACTAGAAACAGTTTGACATTTCTCTTACCAAAACCAAATACTACAATACAATTTACATTGTAAATACGTACAAGAGATATCCCGAAAGTTCAAGAGCCTCTTCATAAACAAAATTTAAAAACATCACTGGCTATAGATGTGGCAAGACAGATCATACTTCCAAATTTCGTCGAGTTTTCAAAAAACTCAAGAAACTAAAACTTGAGGAAAAGACTTCCCAAAAGGTCCTTCTTCTCATTAAAACCTCTTAGTTTGAAGCCTATTCTGAAGACTCTTTTGAGGGTTAAAACCCTCAGATATGAATTGGTCAAAATGAATTCTAATTTTGAAAAACTAAAACAAGAAAACTTTGTAAAGTAAAGAGTTTCTAAATATCAAAACTTTTTCCAAAAAGAAGCTTCTAAACCAAACTTATAAGAAAAGATGTAAAACTCCAACTGTATTCTACATATTTCTTAGTAGATTCAGGTTGAGCCAAAACACCAATGTAAAACAACATCCACTGTGTCATTTGGATAGTATGAATGGAATGATATACTCTTCGTTTTAAAATATGCACCTTCTGAGCTTCAAAAAACTATTTTAAAACTATCCTTGAAAATTTTCATTGTTTATATTGATGATATGCTTACAAAAAATTTCAATACTTTCTTTTTCACCAATAAAAGAAATCATTTTTACCCAGGGAAGAAATGGTTGATTGCCAAGCATACCTCTAACCACAAGATTGCTTATCACAAAGATTGTTCACCAACAATCTTATGTATTACCAAACTCCAATCCAATTCATTGCACTAAAGGTTTTCATTAAGGATTGAAGCTTTACGCAAGGATTTACCAAGCGTCACTTGGAAGTAAGAACCACTACCAAAACCCATTTCTTCTTCCAAACCCATTACCATATGGTACAATGACAAAAGCAACCAAAATCAGCTAGAGGCCCTAGTCTCTGTAGGTATAACTTATAAACTTATTGAAGATGAAATGGAAGAAACTTCTTCCAAAAATATTTCTCAAAAAGAGGAGCCATCCTCATTCATAACCTCTAAAATAGAGAAAGGAGAGTCATCTCCAAAACCATTTAAAGTAATCTTCAAAACAGAGAAATGGGAATCATTTTTTCCAAAATCCTTTTCAAAACAAATTGATTATATTTTTAAAACTACTCAGAATATTATAGTAGTTATGCAAGGATTTCATAGCAAAAATCCTTATATTTGTGTACAAAAACTATTTTCAAAACGAGAATTCCATAATAAGAATGCTTTACAAAATATCTTCAAAAATTGGTTCTGTGGAACTTGGAACCTAACCAAAAACCCAAAATACTATCAGAGTATTTTGGATTCATCTAATCCCCAAAGCTTCCATTATTAGAATCATGAACCAAGGTGGTTTAGTACCTCCTTTATCCAAAACCTAGAATATTCCTCATTTTGGATATCCTATTTTAAACCTACATAAATGCCTTGGATGCATACCCACTAGTGGAAGTCCTTTCGATCCCTACCAAGAATCGAAGCAAGTCATAACTTTTTCAAAACACTCTTAAAATCTACAAAGAGTGCAAGAAGGTTCAAAACCACGTGCATCTTCCCTACAAAACCATACACTATACCAAAACCAAGCTTTAAATTCGATTAATAACCAAATTTAAATCAATTTAAAATCGGTTCAATGAATCGAATTTAAATGTTGTGACTTAAAATTTAAAGTTGGTTCACGCGTTGAACCTACTTTAAACATAAAGTTGGTTCACACGTTGAACCAAATTTAAATGTAAATTCAAGTGGTGGACAACACACAATGTCCCTCCAAAACCAATGGTGGAAGAATGGCATAAAGAAAGTCAAATGTCCCAACACTAGCCCTTGGCCCAAAAGACCATTGCATATACATTACTTGTTGTAGTAAGAATAGAAGAACATCTAGACACCATGCAGCCATTAGTAGAAGAAAAAATAGGATATTTCAAGAAAAACGTCTGACGACTTTGCACGCAAAAACCCAAAACTTTGGGGATGATAAGGAAGACTATTTCAAAACATATGAAAAATGGCCCTTGGGCCTCCTAAGTTGTGTTAGGGTTAGAATACCATCTACTTGTATTTGGGTTAAAAGAACATGTACTTATATTAGGGTTAAAAGCCCATTTATTATAAAATGTAAAAGCCCAATACATAGGGTCTCAAAAGGGTTCAAAACCCATCATGGTGACATCAACAGGATGTCACTAAGACATCAGCATCATGGTGACATCAATATGTTGTCACTAAGATATCATCATCATAGTGACATCAACAGGATGTCACTAAGACATTAGTATTCGACACTATTGAGTCAACAACAAAGACAAAACAGGTAAAGGAGTGATTGATGATGCACTATTCAAGCTACAGTGCAAAGCATCTCCTATAGTAAAAGGTGTGAGATAGAACATTGTTCACCAAATAGTAACTGCATCTTCTACAGTATAAATTTGGTGATATAACTCTATTCATAATAGTGCAAGCATCTCTAACAATAAAATATTTGGCTATAAAAGGAGTACTCCTCTCCATTCAAAACCAAGCCTCTACTACAAAAATAGGCATTAAAGTTGGTTAAAAACCAACTTTAAACAAATTTAAAGTCAGTTCGTTGAATCGACTTTAAATTGAGGGACTTAAAATGTAAAGTCGGTTCATCGCGTGAACCAACTTTACACGTACATTTTATGAATTTTTTTTATTCTCATTTTTCGTATTATTCAATATATATATATAGCATAAAAAAACTAAAATATAAATAATAATACAAATAATTAAAAATTTAAATATAATTAATTACTTGATAATTAAATTTATTACAAAACAAATAATGTATATACAATACATATAGTTAACTTAAATTACAAATAAAATAATATCATCAAAGTGTAATTGGATGCGAGTAAGCTTGGTTGGCATAGAATCACCAGCATTATGACATGAAAACTAGACAAAAAACAACTGATCCATATAACAATTCATATTCCCCTACATACATGAGCACGTAAACATCCATCAAACAAGCAGTCTAAACTTCAAAGACATACGAATGAAGAAATTAAATCGTTATAAATATTACCATCAAAAAGAGATTACCACAGCGATATCCGAGTGATATAACCCTTCGACGAACTCATATAGCACTTTATTAATCATTTGTCTATAAATATGAAGTTATCTGGAATCTCTGCTAGTATTTTCTAATGCTATAATGAACTCTAAATATGAAATCAAGTGTAACTCCGATTTCTTACTTGGCTTGTGTGAGTTTTGGTGCCCTTAAACATATGGAATACGTTCATGCGCACCAAAACTCATACAAACCAAGAAACAAATCGGAGTTACGTACACTTGATTTCATATTTAGAGCTTATTATAGCATTAAAAATACTAGCAGAGATTCCAGATAATTTCATATTCATAAACAAATGATTAATAAAGTGCTAATATGACTTCGTAAGGAAAGTAGGAAAGAGAGATGAGATGTAGTTTGGGCCAAAAATAGGTCCATAAAAGAATGCATTCCGCTAAATACATGAGCATATAATCATCCATCAAACAAGTAACTTCAGACACAGGAATAGATAGAGAAATTAAATCATTAAAAAAATTACTATTATGTTGTCATATGATATTCAAGATCATCAGAATCTTCTCCTTGTGATGATATAATTTTAACCATGCGTTCTACCCATTCCTCTCGTAAATCATCAAAAATTTGCTGGTCGTAGCCCATCTTGTTCCAACCAAAGAACTACATGTATTTTAAAATCAAAATAAGAATGTAATTTCATTTATTTACAAAAAATAACTCAAATATGTTAAAAACTTTTATGTATATGGGTAAAAGATATTACCACATCATCAATTGAAATTTTGATATTTGTGATGATTTCGCTCATAAACTTCATGACATAATAACTACACATGACACCATTATTTTGTTGTGGAACCTACAAAAAAAAGTGTACATGATTTTTCATATTCGAACATCTTTATTATTCAAATGTAAAATTAATAAAATTATTAATATTGGCTTGTACATACCATAAATTTTGTCCATATAAGCTTATGAGATTTTTTAAGGGCAATGCCCTTAAACTTGTTCCACAACTTCCATGCCCTATCAAGGTTTAAAATGGTTAGTTTTTATTAAATATTACAAAAAATAATAGAAGAAACTAATATGTAGCTATAATTCTTACATTTCAATAACTGCTTTTGTATGTTTACTCAGTTCTATGGAAGCTGAGTCACAGTACCAAGCATGATTATTGAACAAATCAATGATTACCAACATCCAATGATCTTGGCCTTGTTCAAACTTCAATGGCCAAGGGATTATCAACTTTTGATTTTTGTTAAGCATTAATGCCCTATCACATAATTGTTTAGCTCTGATGCTAACATCCTTCTCTTGCTATTTATTGACATATGAAGAATCATATAACATTGCTAAATGTGATGAGTGATTATATTGAAGTCGATAATAGCACGCCCTATATAAAAGATATATATATATATATATATATATATATATAATTAGATAATATAAATATAATTATATATGTTCTACATAAATGAAAGAAAAATAAATAGATTGAGGACTCACCTTGTCCACACTTGAATTATACTTAAATCGATCATTTGATATTCAAATAGTTGCAATATGCACTCGATCGATATATAAGTTTGGCCGAGGTCTACACCAGAAATTTCTATAGGAAGTGGCACAGTCCATCCATCATTTATGCTAGATGCCCTCCCAACAATAGTCATCAAAGTGCCAAGATTTCTGCTGAAGTTTAAAGCATAATTATGACTATACTTTTTCCAAGGCTTCTTCTTGAATGACTTGGTGCATGATGATTGGCCACTAGACATAGATTTAGCACGAGATACTTGCTTCGTATCTCTTAAATGTGCCGCATTTAAGAGTTCTAGTATAATAGACTAAAAAAAGTATTATATATGTATTTTAGTAACAATATAAGATATAATAAAATAATAGTAGTAAACAAGTGGTATCTTTTAAGTTAAAAAATAGTACCACGTCAAAATTTAGAACAACTTGAATCGACGACCAAGCCACATACTGTCCAACTGCCTCTTGGACTGTGGTAGCATCAGAAGGCACAAGTTGTGGACAATCATGAAACAATGATTGATCAATTACTATTCGCCAATGATTAGGAAAATATTGATTATGAATCATCCGATCATCGCTCAATTGTTGTACCGTTCCAATAGCAACAAAGTCTGTTGACGAAGGATGTTTCAACAAACATTTCATATTATGTAAAAATTTAAGTGTTATATATAAAAAATAAAACATATAATAAGAATTTAAAAAAATAGATTATATACACTAGAAATTAAAATCTTACCACATATGATTCATCAAATAGAAGAGGACTCCTATGTAGGGTAGCTATTGGATGTACATTCTCACCAAAATGTTCATCATGGTTTGATTAATGGTAAGAATGTGCAGATTGCATTGGAGAAAATGAACCACTACTTGATTGCATATGCATTCATGGCATATAGTGAGGACCAATAGGATGACTATATCCCATACTAGATGTAGTTTGAGCGCAATGAGATTGCGTGGGTGGCATGCCTCGAATGGATGGTGGCCTACCTCTCATGGATGGTTGCATGCTTGGCCAATATGGCATGCCCTGGTTGTAGAATGATGCCATGGCTAACATTTATTGTGATTGATATTCTTTTAGAATGGCAATCTCACTTAACATTGAGGCCTTAAAGGAGTTGAATTCTTCTTCAATTTTAGTGTACTTCTCCTTACTTACCGTCTGAGGCTTTTGTTTTGGAATGTTAAAATACTCCATAGAACCATCATATTGGCTACCTCCCCTAACACGACCAGGATGCATGCGTCCGAATGCATGATATAAAGCATCTTTCCCAAGCTCTTCGATTATTTCACCCCTGGATATTTTTTCTTGAACAGCTCTCTACAAATAATAAAGCACACAAACATATCATTCATTATTACATCAATTATTATATATCATTAAGACTTTTTATCAACCAAAATTACTAACCAACTTATTTAATTGTTCTTCTCCTTGATTAGTCATCGCTCTTGAATTCTTCATTTTGGGAGTCTTTGTTTCTATGTACAATTCAGTTCGGGTAACAGGTGTACCCAATTCAACTTCCTACATAAATTATGAAAATTTTATTAACAATAACATGAAATTAAATTGAGGAAAATAAATATAAAAATATTTATAATTTAAGACAAATTAATAATACCATTCTATATCTAACTTCAGGATTTGAAGACCTCCCAGTACTGTTAGGAAGAATGTTATGCATTTGTACATTCTGATGATCTTCCCTAATAATTTGAAATTCATTTGAACGTCTATAATCCACAAAGTCTTTCCAAACTTGAGGTGTAGTCTAGGGGTGTCCTTCAGGGATTTTGTAGAGCTCTAACTCATCAAGTGGTTCCAAATATGGAAACATATAATTTCTTGCCAATCTAGAAGTCTTGTATTCCTTCCATGCATTATTTGTAATCTTATAACACTTAAGTTTCCAATTGTCATCCACTTTGTAAGGATTCTGTAAAAACACAGTACAAAAGATTAGATATAATACACAGCTAATATAATATATATATATTGATTATAAAATATAAGAGACTTACACAAATGGTTATCCATATTTTGAACTTTTCTGCATCGTCAACCTCAGACCAATCATTTATATTGATTGGTATACTGGACTTCGCAAGTCGAACAATAGAGGATTTCAATTGTTGACCATTTTCCTCTATTGGATTACCAGTAGCGTCAAATAGAACATGTATTCTATCACCTAGGTTAAGTGGAGAATCAAGTATATTTTCCCAACCCCTTCTTTTCAAATACCCCAATGGATCATTTGGATCTACAAGCTCTGTTATCCAAAGATCCATGAAATATCTGAAAACAATGAAGAAATATAAATTAATTGACAATTTTAGGAACATACATATATATAAGAGTTATTACAACAATATAGAACATACGTTATGTTTAATTAGGTTGTTGATTGTATACATATATTCCTTCACAATCACTCCGAGCCCATGACAAAGAATCATCATCATCAATTAGATCATAACATACATTAGGCAATTTATTTGAGAAATTACTAATATTGGTTAATGTATCAAGCATAGAGTCATCATCTTCTACAATATCACAATGGTAAAACTCTTTTTGTGGAGGCGTTAACACAACCGACCATCTTGGATCAATTTGATCACTCACGTAAAATACTTGTTTTGCATGAAGTGCTAACGTGAAAGGATCTTCAGTGTGACTTATCCTGGATATATTTACACGGGTAAATCCAAAATCATTTATGTTATATCCAACATTGATAAGATCTTTGACCCAATCACACAAGAAAATTGTTTCATGGAAGACCTTATAATCCAATTCCCAAATCTCTTGTATTATACCATAATATGTTCTATCAGAAAGTACAGGATTAGCATCTTTTGAACTGGCAAATTGCATAGTTTGTACAACCATCTTCACACCACTATTTTGATTTACTCGGACTTTGTCCCTAGCTTGAGTTGTAAACCTTGATCCATTTATTGTGAAACTATAAAATGATTTGACATTGAATTTTGGCCCATGTGCAAGCCATTGTAAACTTTAATGATATTTTATGATTGGGTTTCTTGAGTTGATGTCGAATCTATGTATACAAAAACACAAAATGTGTTTAGAGCAAAGTTTTAAAACATTGAACAGATCTAGGAAGATACATGCATGAATTTTTGTTTGTCACACTTACATGGTTGCGAAACCAATTAATAAGCTCTCGCTTATGTTCATCATACAACCATTTTTCCCCTCCTTTTTTTTATAACGAGATCGATCATCAATAAGTTAAAATGCATCCTGTAATGTTATTAAATATATATGAAGTTATATATCATCATTAATAGTTAAATAAAAAATGATTTTTGCAATCATGAAACAATGGACATCACTTACTTTATGTACGGTTGTGCCTCATTATTATTTACCAAAATGATGCGGTGTGTTTTTTCCCATCGAGTGTGATCAATAAATAATTTCTTACTTCCACCAAGCATAGGGTTACCTAGTTGGATCATGTGACGTTCTAAGAACAACTTATGCATAGGATTTCCAATTTTAGTGCAACCACTAAAGTATTCAGAACAAAACTCAATGGCCTCTTCAGTAATGTAGCGTTCCACCATGTATCCTTCAGGTCGATTTCTATTATTTACATATCCTTTAAGGACTTGCATATATCTCTCAAAAGGATACATCCACCTTAAGTACGTAGGACCACACAATTGAACCTCTCGAACTAAATGAACACATAAGTGAATCATTATATCGAAGAAAGAAGGAGGAAAATATTTTTCAATTAGACACAAAGTCTCTACAACATCTTTCTGTAAAAAATTTAACTCACCAATTGATATTGATTTCTTGCATATTGTATTGAAGAATGAACAAGGCCGAATTATTGATAATCGAACATTATGATAAGATGTATGTACATTATGATAAGATGTATGTAATCCACTCACATTCTTATTTATCTTTTCCCCATGAGTATTATCAATATTTTCTCCATGATAATACCAACATTTATAGCTCAAAAGAATACCATTACGAATAAGGTGATACTTAACCTCATCAAATTCATGAAATTGCTCATTTTTACATTTAACACATGGGCATCGAATCATACTAGTTCCAGTATTACTATTTCTACAAGCTAATTCCATGAAACTTTCAACTCCAAAAATATAGTCTTGCTCAATTCTACATTTTGACATCCAAGATTTGTCCATTTTCCATTAATGATATTAATTAAACATATTAATTAATTATGTATTCAATGAATATATTTCAATTATTATTATATATAAATTTCCTAATTATTAGAATATATATCAAAACATACACAATACAAAACAATTATCATTTTAATCATTTTACAAAACCATTTCTATACAAATTAAAAAATAAGCAGCATGCCAGCATGAATATATAAAAACCAATCACTTTGGTTGATTCTATTTTCTAAACATGTTACTGTATCATAATTAAAAAGTAATATTAATTATATGTATATAACATTCTATTGAAGTAGGGACTACTATAGTAACATATTTAGCATTTTAACACATAAGTAGCATATATAAATAAAAATAATAATACTACTTAGTTTTTAGTTATTATTTGATTTTTATTAATATATATATATATATATATATTTTATTTAAATTATTGAGTTTATAAATATATATTTATAATTTGTTTAAGAGTCAATAGATAGCACGTATAACTCTTATACCAATATAATTTCTTAAAAATTTAAAAGAACATATTATTTTTCCTATATTCACTACTTAATAAAATATAATTATTTATATATAAAATATTTTATCTACGCACAGTAAATATATATAATCCATCAAACCCACAACATTTTAGATATTATTTACACATAAAATAAGTCAAACATAATAACAGGCAAAATAAAAAACATACCTAAATCAAAAATTTATACAAAAAATAAAACAAACTGAATAATAAGCTACAAAATTCTACTTAATAAAATATAATTATTTATATATAAATAAATTTATCCATGCACAGTAAATATATATAATCCATCAAACCCACAACATTTCATATATTATTTCCACGCACAAAAAATAAAACAAACTGAATAATAAGCTGCAAAATTAATAGAAATACTTACAAGAATGTTATGAAGTGACTAAATGGAGGAAATAAGAAGAAAATGGTGTTTTGTAAGTGAGAATAAGTGAAAAAATGGGTAGAAAAGTTTTGAGAATTTCGCTAAAAAAATAGTAGATCTGAAAGATAATGAGAAGAGGAATACAACCCAAAAAATGACGTTGCTCAACCTACTCTTCTTGTCTTCCATTGTCAAAAGTTACAATTAAGTATCTTAATAGTTGATTAAAGAATCTTACACTTGGATGCTAAAACTTATATGAAGAACAATTTTAGGAGACAGTTTCTGAAATGGTTCTTCATCAGAAGTTTTAGCATCCAAGTGTATGATACTATTATCCTAAGGAATGATTTGAGAAGTTTCAGGGGATGATACCTAAACATTTTTCTCACTAGAGATACTGGCATCTAATTTTAAGATATCAATACTCTGTGATGTTTTAAGTGATGTTGGAATATAAGCGTCTAAGTGTAAGATACAAATATTCTGTGGTTTTGTTTGAGGAGTTTCTGGAACCATTGGACTAATGTTGGAGTTGGTATGTACTTGAATTTTAGTGTTTTCCTAATCATCATCTAGTAACTTGTCGAAATCATCCATTGTGATTTCTTCAATACTGATTTCTAAAAAAGAAGAGGAGTTGGTTTCTCTCTTCTCGAGAATGGCTTGATATGTTTTTGGAGTACAAGTGTTAGAGGTGGAGGAAACATCTGTTTCTTGGTTCAAATGTTCTTACCTAGTTAGCTATTCTTGGAAGACAATATTTTAAATGTCGGAAGTGGAATCTTCCTGGGGATTTTGAAGAGGAGAAGCCTTTGTATTTTGTATTTTGTTATAAGGGATGCTAATAGGTTTCAATTGAGGGTTTTCAACCTCGATTGTATCAACTAGGGTTTCCCAAATAGATATTTTGGTATTAACCATGTCAACTGTTTTAACTAGGTTAGCCATTTTTGGGTTTTGGATTGATTTGGGTTTTTGAAAGGATAAATCCAACCTTTTTTGGTGGAATAATATATTTTCTATGTTTTGATTTACGTACTTGGAATGTTTTCTAAAAAGGCTTGCTTTTTCCCTATTTGAAAATTTTCAAGATACCATTTTTTAATGTGACTATTGTGTTTTTTATTAAGGTCTATACATAATAGTTTTATGTCTATCATATTAACTTATTTTTCATAGGTTATGACTGAAGAAGGTGATTGATTCATCTCCTATTTTTGTTCTACTCCTTTGAGTTTTGAATTAGGTATTTCTAAGGTAGAATACCTAGTTTGAGTTTTAGAAGGTAGAGTTGTTTGGATATCTACTTCCTTGTTTTGTTCTGAAATATATTTTGAAGCATTCTCCTTCTTTTTGGCTTTTAGAGGAGAAACCTTTTGTTTGAGATGAGGGTGTTCAATCTCTATATTTTTTGTTTTAGCTTGCAAGTCTTGGATATGACTTTGTGGCTTGTCATTTTGGTTCTTCCTATCAAGGATAGTGGTGAGGTTATTTTGACCTGTGTGGGTTGATTTACGTTTATTGGCTATGGTGTTAGTCATATGATTTAAATAATGTTGTGTAAGAATAAGGTCATTTATCTTAACAAGCGTATCAAGAATTTGACTATGTTCTTTAGTTAATAGAGTTTTTTCAAAAGAGAGGTTAGAGTATCTTTTTAAAGAACTATTTTATGGATCTGATACCATAAGTCCACCAAGGATATGTGGAGTTAATTAAAGAGATAATACTAAAGAATAAGAGCAAAAGATTAATAAAAATGCATATTATATTGATAAGGTTAGGCGGCTTAGCCGACCATAAGTATTACATACAAAATATAAATATATAATGAAAACTTAATTATAGGAACTAAAAAAAACTTAAACAAAATTAAAACTTACTTAAATAATTATAATTGAAGATTACAAAAGGAAACTATTATAAAAGAGAATGGGTATGGAAGCTTGAGAGCAATGAAAGTATGAATGGTAAATTATACAATTGATTTTTTGGATCCCTCTAACTAGGAATGGCCATGTTTTTATAACTAGAGTGATGTACTGTTGGAGATGCTTTTACTTGTTGTGAATAGTATTTTTTTGCCAACTTTATACTGTAGAAGATGCAGGTATTATTGTGAATAATGAGCAATTTTTACTGTTTTGTGAATAATGGCTTGTCTGTTACTATTCCTTGTTTTGTCTTCTTCTGTAGATGCTATAGTAACTATTACAGTGACCTACTATAGTGAATTTTGATGGGCTGAAGATTTTGGTGAGCTGTTGTATGTGCCATTTACAAATAAAATGGGTTGTTAAACTTGGTACATGAATTGGGCTTTTAACCCTAATAAAACTTAGGCTTACAGACTCGTAATATAAATGGGCTTATAGTCCCATTTGAATATTTTCAATTTTATAGATGATATTTACCCATCCAAAATAATATATCTTCCTCGTTAGCTTTTATGTTTGACAGGTAGTTGGATGGAGCTTGGGAGGCTGATGGTGATGGTGATTTGATTTTGTTTGAAGAATCCTTTTTTTTGGTTGGATGCTTTGCTAGAGGGTTCTAATGATTCTTGTGATAATTTCCTTATGATGTCCAAGAGTTGCTCCTAGGTTTGTACATTGGCAATAAGGGTATTGGTATGAGCCCTTTTGGCTAGGATCATCGATGTGTGTTGGATTTCTTCAATTTATTCTATTCTATGACCAATTTTGGTTAGCCATTATTCGATGGCTAGTTTGAGAAGGGTTTTGGGGATCGTGAAATATAACCCCTATTTTACAGAAAATAGAAAGGTGATATTAACTACGTCAGATATAATAGGTTTAAGGACGTATTGACATACCTAGGGAAGGTAGAATTTGGTGAAGAAGATACACAGAGGATGGAATTTTTTTTCATCTACTGTGGGTATGAAATGGGTAATGAAGGTTTGATAGCTTTCCTACACTAGTGGAGTGAGGATTGCCAGAATAGAACCAAAAATTTTCCACTAGTTGTTAAACTATGATATAAATTTTGTTGGATTGATAGTTTTTTGAAAGAAAAAGAATAAGCAGGAATGCTGATTATTCTTGTTTTGGATGAGGAAGGCATTAAACCAGGGTCGGTAATAATCCCAATAATTGTAGGTTTTAGAATGGGGTTGTGTTGTGTTGACACTGACTCGAAATGCCAGAAATTTTGATAGATCATTTTCCCAGTCTCATGGAGATATGAGTTTAAGGAGTTTGGTGGTGGAATATTGGACATCATCTTGGTTGGGGTAGAGGAAATGTTTGAATTCCATACTATCCATTATTTCGAAAATAATCTAATAGTATTATGGTGTTTTAAAATTATACGAAGGTTGATAAAACATTTTTTTTCCAAAATATTTTTGAACATTTAAATAAGGATTCTTATCTTGGAATCATTTTTCAATAGTCTTAACCATCTGAGTGTTTGGTATTAAAAAATACTCAGATGAGGGTTTTGAAAAAGTTTGGGAAATAATCGTTGTAGTGGTAAGTTTTTCAATTCGAGGTTTTGAAATAATGATTATTTTGTTGGAAGATGGTTCTTCCTATTTTACCTTATATTTACCTTTGGAGATAGGGGTCTCTTTTGGCAATCATTCCAATGGCCAGAGGCAAACTAAACAATAAATTATTTATAATGCTGGACTTGTTTTAGGATCCTTCGAAAGCCAATGTCGGTGGCATCGATTTCTACTATCTTAGGAAGTGTTGGATTTGCAAGGTGTAAACAAGGAATATTTTAGACTTGTGCTTTTATTCTTTGAACAATTGTTTTGTGTGCTACTGTCCAAGGCTTCAAAATTTTCTTAAGCCTGTTATGGAGTGGTTTTGCTAATCGATTGATATTGGGACAGAAATCAAGAACATAATTTAAGCTCCTGGGGAATCTCTAAAGTTGAGTTTTATTGGTGATCTTGTTAGGGAACTTTGTTTTAAACTGCAAAGATCATTCGATAGGAATAATGGTTCCATTAGACACATTATGTCTAAGAAAAATGATACTAAGTTGGAAAAGAGTAATCTTTTTGGCTGATAAGGCCATACCACTCTTTTTGATAACATGAAAGAAGGTATTGAGGTGTTGATTATATTATCAGACAGTCTTTGAGAATATGAGTTCATCACCAATGTACAGAAGATATAATTTTGAATATGGATTAAAAATGTCATTCATTTTAGCCCAAAAGGCATGCATTCAATTCATATTGTCTGAAAGGAACAATAAATTCTATTTTATAACTATGTTTTGGTTCAATTTGGATTTGTCAGAAGCTTGAATTCATATTAGATTTTGAGAATAATGATGAAGAATGGAGTTTTTAAAGAAGGTCTTTTTTATTTGGAATAGAGTACCTAATCCATTGTAAAGCCTTGCTGAGGGGTTTATAGTTGATGACCAATCGAGGTGTTCCTTTATTGATCCTAACTGATTTGTTGACATAGAAAGCCGCATAACTCCACAATGATTTGGATTTTGAATTTAACTCTTTAGATAAGAGATTGTTGATCTCTACTTTATCTTAAGCTTTAAGATTTCTAGCTTAATGGTTTTGATTTCAGCCTTTATGTTTTGGATTTCACTTTGTGTATTTAGGGTTTTATTCTTATTTTGGTCAAGGATTGCAATGAGGTTATAGTGGCCTGTGTTGGTTGATGGAAGTTCAAAATGTTTTGATTGTAGCTGGGTTTTGGCCAAGGTTTTGGTCAAATGATCCAAGTATAATTGGGTAAGATCAAGGTCATTTAACCTAAGGATTTTTTTCTTGGAGTTGATTATCTTCCTTGGCTAACATATTGATCTTTTATGATTGATGAATTTCAGAGTCAATGGATTCTAAATCATCAACTTTAGGATTTTGGTCATCAAAGTATTCATTCCAAAGTTCATATTTAGATAGTGATGATCCATCTACCATTAAGGTCAAAAATTTATTTAATGTTTCTTCTTCGAGGTCTGGCTGATGAAGTTTTTTAATTCTTTTGCAATAATTTGTAATATGGCCTTTCTTACCGCATTTATAACATGTAAATTCTTTAAATTTTTTAAAGGGTTTATTATAGGTTTTAGAATATGTTTTAAAGGTTCTTTCATAATGTTTTTTTATAAAAATCCTTCCAAGGTTTATGATAAGAAGGATTTCTATATTTTGAAAATGATTTATGGTAAGGTTTTGAATAGGGTTTTGAAATAGGTTTACTGCAGCTACCACCGTAGTGTTTAATGGTGGGAAGAGACTTATCAAAGAGTTTGTAGAATGGTCCAATTTCTCTTTTGGAGATTTTAAGCTCCTCTCTCATTTGTTTTTGGATCTTCAAATCTTGACAGACCTAAAGTCCTTGTTTTTGTGCAAAATTGATCAACTCATCATAGGTTAGTGATCATAAGGGATGAAGTGATTCCTATAAGTTTCACAGATTTTATTTCTAACCTTATCTCCTAGAAGTGGAAGAAGTCCTACTAAGAACTTTTCCTTCCAGAAGGGTTGGTTTGAATTTTCTCTTAACATGACTTTGTTAAGAAAAATGGTTTTATAATTTTGAAAATCACTTTTCTTCTCACAATGTAAGTTAGAAAGAATATTAGTGTTTTTATCTTTAAAATGGGAAGAGTCTCCTATAAAATGATGTGATATGGTAAATATTAATGTAGAGACTGCATCCTGAATAGGTTCTCTATAATTATCGAGTATGTGTTCTCCATACTCTCCAGTTAGAATAGTATTGAAGATATCTAACTCTCCAGTGATGGTTTTGTTTGTCTGATTTACTAGACTATGTTTTGTAAGCATTAGATGACATTGTCATATGCTATAATGTGTTTAATATTTGATGTTTTGTCATACCATCTATGTTCCATTCATAGATAGATGATGCCTTATATCTTGGTTGTATAACCTGATTTAGTTCAGTACTTACATCTAATTGTGAGTACCTAACTGGAATAGGTTGTTGCCAATATAATTTTTGAATTTGAGGAATCGATTCAAGAGATGGTTCTTGAAAATATTCCTTATCAGAGGTGGTAGGTTCTTGATTATTTAGAACACTAATACTTTGAGGTTGATTTTGAGGGGTATTAGGTGTTTGAGGTGACTCAAGGAAAACTAAACTTATTTTGGAGTTTGAGCTTTATTATTCAATTTGAGACTTAAGAATGCCTCTAATTTGCTCAATTTTGGATAATAATTCTTCCTGAGCTGATTTGGAGATCTGAAAGGGTTTGAAAACAAGGTTTTGAATTTTACCATCTACTACTTTATAGGTGGTAGAGGGAATATCAGTTTTATGATTTTCTCTATCCTAGTAAGTTGCTTACCTAAGGTGCTTAGGCTGATATTGGTAAAGTTTTTTGAGTAACTATATTTTAAAGGTTGGTAGCATGGTCTTCCTAATGGATTTTCATAGGCTCACATACCATAAGTGCACCATGGATTTGGGGAGTTAATCAAAGAGGTAATTCTAAAGAATAAAAGCACAAGATTAAATAAATAAGAAAATTATAATGTTTTGAAGCAACGTTTTTAACATCTCTTTTGTGAAATTTCTTTAGCAAACTTACAATCAATTCTTAGTAAAAAAAATGATTTAATAAATTTGATTGAAATTTTGAAATACAAAGTAGTATTGCTAATATTTCTTTTTTGACAGTGAAATAATTCTTTTGGCAATCATTCCTATGGACATTGATAACTGTATTTTATATAGTTATTTTCATCGATTTTATTAATGATAATTGCTATGTTCTTTACATTTTTGTTTAATTTTAGTTAAATAAATTAATATTTACCTTTTATGTGTTAAGAAATACATTTTTAATAAAATTAAATATTTTGTATCGAAAATGTACTTAATTTCATATTTATGTCCACAAATATAATTTCAAATAATATAGTTCTTAATTACAATTTATAAAAATCAAAAATATAATTTAAATTGAATTTGGGCTTAATTATAATTATTAAAAGTTTAAAAATTTAATTTAAAATTAGCAAAGGGCTTACCTGTAATTTAAGAAAGTCCAAAATGTAATTTGAATTAAATTTATGGGTCAAAATACAATTAATTGAAGTTTAATTTTCGAGCAGAAGAGACGAAGTCCACGCGCAAGATCACACTCGCCCAACGTGGACCATCAGATCAGAGAAGAAACGGCCAGATGCGCGCGTTTCAAGCACACCCGACCAGAGCGAGTGGATGCAAGATTCTATCTATCACGTGGCTCGGTGCTCCGAGTGGGGCCCACCTGCCACGCAGGCCGGCGTGCAAGTGGGACCCACGTGTGTGACGCGTTTGAGCTGTTGTTCCCCACCTTCGCGTGCCGTTTTTCCCTGCGGTCGATCCACGTGCGCCCGGTTATTCCACCAACCAGAATCTGCCCCGTGTCCCACTTTATCTATCAGCCAATAAGTTTATGACACGTGGCCAGTTTCGGTGAACGCAAAAGCGCAGAATCCCGGACGCGTATCAGGAGCTGTCTCCCACGTTTCTCGCGCCGCAATCCGGTGCGGCAATTCTCCGTGAGCCCGTCCTTGCTTTCCTGTTATTTGCTGCCACGTGTCCCACCAATCTATTCAGCGAATCAAACGCTGACACGTGGCATGCACAATGAATTAAAAAATGCAGAAACGGCTCCTTGTCTCACGCGTGAATTAAAATAAGGTTTCGATTTTCGCGTGATCGCGGATTTTAAGGGGAATGTCGGGGTTTTATTTTCGATACAAATTGTTACGCGTGTATGATATTTTAATATTTTTGATGTATTTTTTTGGTGCTATAAATAGGTGATATTATGATAGAGAAAAAAGAGTTTTTTTGGAGAGTTTAGTTTTGGATTTTCTGTGGTATTAGGGGTTGGACGGTGGAACACGCAGAAGCCATTTTTGACTTCTGTTGTGTTCCATGTGTGCCAAATATCTGTTTTAAGTGATGTTTTAATTTTCTGTGTTCTTCATCTTAATGTCCTTGAACTGTTGTAATTTTTTTAAATTAATGAAGTAATTTAATTTTTCTAGGGTTGCATTTGATCTAAATTTATGAAGCTTTAATTTTAATTTTTTTTATAGATTTATAAGACGTTCGATTTGTTCGTTCTATTTTGTGCTTAATGCTTTTTGGTTATTTACGAATCTTATCAAAACGATCTGTGGCACATAAATAAACTTGAGAAAGGCATTTGTGTGTGTATTGCTCGTAAATAGAATGACATGTATGATGAAAGATAGAAATATACCCTAATTGTATGTGTGGCCATTTGAGAACTTAGAACTTAATGAATCTTATTAAATTTAATTCTCATAGAGATATAGTGAATTAATTTAACGAGGTGTGTTTATATGGAGCTCGGAAGAGATGTATGAATAAAAATAGAAGTTTTCGGTTGACAAATTAAATGTACTAAAAAAATATAAATCAAGAGAAAATAATATGATTGGAGTGAATTAATTTGGTGAAAAACTGCAATCCTAGAGTTCTTTTATTTTCTTGTTACCTTTTTCTTAATCAACGATTGTTTTGGATAAAATTAGAGAGATACAATTTTAGTATTCAGCAAACTATAGTAACAAATCTCCGTGGGAACGATACTTTACTTACAAATCTTTATTACTTGTGATCGTGTATGCTTGCACGATTTTCTGTGTGTTGTAAAACACACAACAGACATAGTCAAACTGAAAAATAAATTCTTTATTATCTTGGACTTGTTCTAGGATTCCTCTGAATTTCATTTTGCGGGCATCTGCTTCTACTATCTTGGGAAGGGCTGGATCAGTAAGGTGTAAACAAGGAATATTTTGGACTTGTGCTTTTATTCATTGCACAATTTTTGTGTGTGCTTCGGTGCAAGTCTCAAAAACTTCTTAACCCTGTTATGGAGTGCTTTTACCAATCGATTGATATTGGGATAGAAATCAATAAGATAATTTAAGCTCTTGAGGAATCTTTGAAGTTGAGTTTTATCGATGATCTTATCAAGAAATTTTGTTGTAAACTACAAAGATCGTTCGATAGGAATAATGGTTCCATTAGACACATTATGTTTGAGAAACCTAATATTTGTTTGGAAAAGAGTCATCTTTTTGGTTGATAAGGCTAGGCTACTCTTTTTGATAATATGAAAGAAGGTTTTGAGGTGTCAAATATGTTGTCCGATAGTCCTTGAGAATATGAGTTCATTGTCAATGTACATAAGACAAAATTCTAAATATGGAATAAAAATGTCATTCATAATCCTTTGGAATTCAGAAGGTACATTTTTGAGCCAAAAGGCATAACATTCAATTCATATTGTCCAAAAGGAACAGTAAATGCCATTTTATATCTATGTTTTGGTTCGATTTGGATTTGCCAGAAGCCTGATTTCATATCGAATTTTGAGAATAATGATGAAGAATGGAGTTTTTGAAAAAGGTATTTTTTATTTGGAGTAGGGTACCTAATCCATTATAAAGCTTTACTGAGGGGTTTATAGTTGATGACCAATCGAGGTGTTCCTCTTTTGATCTCAAGTTATTTGTTGACATAGAAGGCCACACAACTCCACGGTGATCTGCATTTTGAAATTAATTTTTTAGATAAGAGATCGTTGATCTCTTTTCTACAAAATTAATTTCAAAATTCAGTATTCATTTAAATTGGCCTTTTTTTGTGGGGATATCCCTATTGTAAGGTTAGTTCATATGGCAAGTCAACCATATGTTCTCGTCCATCCCAGAAAGCACTGGGTAAGTCAGAAAAAAACTCTTTCTCTAAAGAGTTTTGTAGTTTGGATATTTTATTTGGTACCTCTAGGCTTTGAAGTTCTCTTTCTACCTTTATGAAATTGAACTTGGTTTTTGAGATAGAAAAGGTCCTTTTCTCTATGCCATATAAGGGTAGAAATCTTATTTTGATGGATGGAATTGGCGCAAATGAGATTGAGATTCCTAATTTTGGGATCATCGATGAAGAGGAAAATAAAGGTTTCATCTTCGATTATGAAAGAGAACTTATCATGTTTGACAAGATATGGAGTAATAATATTCATGAATAATGTACCTAAGATAACTTTATAGCTAATATCATATACAATTACGAATGGGGTTATGATCGAGAATTTGTTGTTGTGGATTGCAACTTCAACTTTGGCAATAATGTTCATCTTCAAACTATTGGTTGAGTTGATTTGTTCATATGTTTTTTGGTGAAACTATCATGGGACAAGTTTTGGATTGATACAATTGAGATCAACACATGTGTCGAATAGTGCTAGTTTCTCAGTTTTAAGTTGTCTATAAATACGAGGGTGACTATGATCTTGTATTTCTGACTAGTGATTTCTTTAACAAGGTGGAACATATCTTTTGGAATCTTTTCCCAAGTTTCAAGTTCACAATAATTTTATTCGTCAATTTTGTCGAGTTCTTCGTCCGAATTACTCTGGGAATCTTGGTTTTAATTACAAGTTTTCTAGTTGGCAGCCAATGATTGAATTATTTGAGAGTCTTTTCTCTACATTGTCTTAACTTGTTGAAGTTCTAGCTTAATGGTTTTAGGGTGTTATTCTTCTTCTGGTGAAGGATTGTAGTGAGGTCATAATGGCTTGTGCTGGTTGATGGAAGTTCATATGGTTTTGATTGTAGCTGGGTTTTGGCCAAGGTATTGATCAAATAATCCATATATAATTGCGTAAGATCAGGGTTCACCATTACAATAGTGTCTTTTGGTCTCAGAAATTTAGCCTCAATTATTTTAATAACTGAGGTCATAGACATATCCTATGGGCTCAATTTTTTAAAAAACCTGAGGCCATATACCTACCATATTAATTTTATCACTTTTACACCAAATATTTAAAAAAATTATTAATTTTTTTCATTTTTCCCTCTCTTTTTTTCCTTCCTTCTTTTCCTTTTTTCCTCTTTCTTTTTCTTTTTTACTCTTTTTTTTATTTCTTCCTTTTCCCAACTTTTTCCATCCTCCATCTCTTTTTATTTTTATTTATTATTTTCCTAGCTGTAGCTTCGCTGCTCTCTCTCTCTTTTTGTTATCAAAAATCAATATAGGGTTTCGACGAGGTTATCACTAGTGGTAGCAAATTTAAAGGTAGCGAGGCCTTCTCCTACAGTGGATTCATACCCTCAGGCCACTTAAACCTCTAGGTCCACGTACACGAGCTTTTCCCTAGATGCTACACAAGCATTTCCCAAGCTCTAGCTACATGATCTACATCTTCTTCGATAAACATCTTCTTCCTCTTCCCTGGGTAGCTAGTTTCTTAGCTTTGGCTTTATTTTGATTTGCTTGGTTTGTCACTCTTCTCAATTTTCAATTTAGGGTTTCTTACTTTTGGGATCTTAAAACATGTTTATAGATCTTTACTGTGCCTGGTGCCTAGTCCTGATGTATGCCTGGTCCTGGTTCTTCTTCTTCAATCTGGTTTTGGGAAATCAAAAGGAAAATGAGGGAAAAGATATCAGTACAGCCCATGTTTAATGTAGCGGTGGTGGCTCCCTCTTTCCTCCTCGTCATTCTTCTCTTATTTCCAACTGCTCCTTTTTCTCAAAACCCTTCTTCTACTTCGCGTAAGCTATATTTCTCTTCCTTTTCCCCCTCTCTCTAAAGTTTTGTATTTTACTATCTCTATTTTGGATTTCTTTCATCCTTGTTATTTAGTGTTTTTGATTTAATCTGCTAAGATTTGTGAACATAGGGGGAAGATGGAGATTTGGAATGTAAAGAGAATGGTATAGTGGAGCCCATGCAAATGGTGGATTATTTCCATGTCTACCACATACCCAATGGATTTGGTTCGAGAGAGGCTAACCTTGTAGGTACTTTCTATCATTCTATTGTCCCCTCAATTTTTTGTTTTGAAGAGTGACTTAGACAAAAAAATTATACAGTTTGTCTGCTAATCCAGTTTTTGAATATTTGTACTATGCATCTAATTCAAGTGCCCTACATTGTAATATTGCAGTTATATTACTATTTTTTTCATAGATATTTTCTATTAGATTTTAGTATGACAAAAAATAGAATTTATTTCACTGGTGTTGGTGTTGGTTTGTAAAAGATGGAGTCAAGAAAGACTTAGAGATTTTTCAATCAGCTGAAAATCCAAAATTATCATTATAATCATTTTTGTATCATATTTATGCTTGTAATTAATAGTAAAAAGTTAATTTGTAATAGTAATTTTTTATTATGTTTTAGTGTATAATAAACTCTCGAATGTAATTATACTTTTAATTTTAATATAATATGATTTTTAATATTGTTTTAATAAATTTATTGTAATATATATTAATTTTTAATATTGTAATTATTAATTGTATTTTTTTTTAATTTATGTATACCCTATGGCCTCGGTTATTAGAAAACTGAGGGCAAAGGAGGTACCTATGGTATCTCTCACTTAGGCCTTGGTTCTTATAACCGTGGCCATAGACCTACGTCCACGGTTAAAAACCGAGGTCATATGTACTTTTTGTAGTTGTGGTTGTTTAATCTAAGGATATTTTCTTAGAGTTGATTATCTTCCTTTGTTAATATATTGATCTTTTTGAATGACAAGTATTAGAGTGAGTGGATGCTAACTCATCAACTTTTGGATTTTGATCATCAGAGTCTTCAGTCCAAGGCATAAACTCAGATGTTGATGATTCATTTACCATTAAGGTAGAAATTTTATCAATCATTGGTTTCCAACCAAAAAAATGGTATTCAAAACCAAGATTCCTTGAGTGATTTGGATGAACAACTCGACAAAATTAGTGCACCAAATTCTTATGAGCTTGAAACTGTGGAAAAGATTCTAGAAGACATGGCCACCTTCTTACAGAAATCACCATAGTCACCCTTATATTTCCAAAAAATCAAAACTTGAGACAATAGCACTATTCGAAGTAGGCGCTGATCTTAATTGTATCAACATAATAGTTTCACAAGGAAACAAATGAACAACTCAAATTAGCCAATAGTTTGAAGATGAACATTACTAGTAAAGCTGAAGTTACAATCCTCAAAAACAAATTCTCGATCAAAACTCCATTCCTAATGGTATCTGATATTAGCCATAAATTTATCTTAGGTACATTATTCATTAATATTATCACTCCATATCTTATCAAACATGATAAGTTCTCTTTAAAATCAAAGATGAAACCTTCAGTTTCCTCTTCATCGAGAATCCCAAAATTCAAAATCTCAATCTCATTCGAGGCAATCCCATCCATCAAAATAATATTTCTACCCTTATCAGGCATAGAGAAAAAGACTTTTTCTATCTCAAAAACCAAGTTCAATTTCACACCGTAGAAAGAGAACTTTAAAACTTGGAGGTACAAAACCAAATCTCCAAACTACAAAACTCTTTTGAGAAAGAGGTTTGTTCTAACTTACTCAGTACATTCCAGGATAGACAAGAACATGTGGTAGACTTTCCATATGAACCAAACTTTCATGAAAGGGATATATCAACAAAATCAAGGCCAATTCAAATGAATATTTACATAGAACAATTTTTCAGGAAAGAGATCAGTGATCACTTATCTAAAAAAGTAATTTCAAAATCCAAATCACCATGGACTTATGCCGTTTTCTATGTTAATAAATAAGCTGAGATGGACGAGAACATATGGTTGACTTTCCATATGAACCAACCTTACAATAGGGATATCCTCACAAAAACAAGGCCAATTTAAAGGAATACTAAATTTTGAAATTAATTTTGCAAAAAAGAGATCAACGATCTCTTATCTAAAAAATTAATTTCAAAATCTAGATCACCGTGGAGTTATGTGGCCTTCTATGTCAAAAAATAAGTTGAGATCAAAAGAGGAACACCTCGATTGGTCCTCAACTATAAATCCCTCAACAAGGCTTTACAACCGATTAGGTTCAAAAAATAAGTTGAGATCAAAAGAGGAACACCTTGATTGGTCCTCAACTATAAATCCCTCAACAAGGCTTTACAACCGATTAGGTACCATATTACAAATAAAAAATACCTTCTTCACAAACTCCATTCTTCATCATTATTCTCAAAATTCAATATGAAGTTAGACTTCTAGCAAATCCAAATCGAATCAAAACATAGATATAAAATTCCATCCTCTGTGCATCATCTCCACAAAATTCTACCTTCTCTGAGTATGTCAATAGGTCATAAAACCCGTTATACCCGAGGTAGTTAATATCATCCATTTTGACTAGAAATTGTAAGAGGAAGTGCAGTGAGCGATAGCAACCATTAACTGTCAACTCGGGCCTTGTAGCAAATTCTGCTTAAGATCTGGGACTGTCAGACTCTGATATAAAATCTCTACAAGAAGTAAATGGGGGGTGAATACACAGAACACAAGGAAGGGAAAGCCGAACGCTAAGCAAAAACAAAGAGGTGTACGAATGGTGAAGGATCAAATAGTGCCTTCTCTACTTGAGTAAAAGAGCCAAAGTGCTAACTACTAAGGAAATCAATTCCATTCCCTAGGGCAGATCTTCCTCACCTGCCCATTTTAGGTAAAATGGTGGTCATCTTTCACAATCCCCAAAACCCTTCTCAAACCAACCATCGAATAATGGCTAACCAAAACCGATCATTGAATAGCCAAAAATTGAAGAAATTCAAAACACATCGTTGTTCCTAGCCAAAAGGCTCATACTAATGCCTAATTTGCTAATGCACAAATCTAGGAAAAATTCTTGGACATCATAAGGCAAATATCATAAAAATCACTAGAACCCTCCAACAAAGCATCCTACCAGAAAGATGATTCGTCAGAAAAAATTAAATCACCATCACCACCAACCTCCAAAGCTCCATCAAACTAACTATTAGACATAGAAGCTAACGAGGAAGATATATTATTTTGGATGGGTAAACATCATCCATAAAAATTTAAAATATGCAAACGGGACTATGAGCCTTTTTATATTACGCGTCTACTAGTCCAAATTTTATTAGGGTAAAAATCCCAATTCGTGTTATCAAGGTTAACAACCCAAAATTATTAAGGGTTTTACAACCATTTTACTTGTAAGCAGCCCATACAATGGCTCAGAAAAATCTTGAGCCAATCAAAAGTCATTTTAGTAGCTCACTGTAACAATTACTATAACATTGAAAGAAGAAGACAAAACAAGGAACAGTGACAGACAAGCCACTATTTACAAAACAATAAAAGGTGTTCACTATTCAAAATAGTACCAGCATCTTTTACAATATAAAATTGGTGACAAAATATTGTTCACAACACAATAAAACATCTCCAATGGTACATAACTCTAGTTATAAAAAGTAGACTCATTAGTAATCAAAGGCATCGAAAAAAATCTACCCATAATGTACCACTCATCATTCCTCCCAAGCTTCCATATCTAGCCTCTCTGATAATAGTTTCCTTTTGTAATCTTCAACTATAATTATTTAAGTAAGTTTGTATTTTGTTTCAAGTTCCTATAATTAATTTTTCATTATATATTTAAATTTTGTTTGTAATACTTATGGCCAGCTAAGCCGCATAATCTTATCAATATAATATGTTTGTTTATTAATCTTGTGCTCTTATTCTTTAGTATTATCTCTTCAGTTAACTCCCCAGATCCTTGGTGCATTTATGGTATCAAATCCATGAGTACATATCTAATATGTAAGAGGTAGAAAGAAACTCCATTAGGTCACTATACGAATAAGATAAAGACTTTACCCCCTGTAACTTAGGAAAGGGGAGCATCTTCGCTTATCGGGCTAAGGTGGGAATGGGTGAGAAGTAGAAAGGAAATTTGTAACCCTATCAATACGCTATCTGAGAACAGGAAGGTCCCCAACTACTTATTTCCAAGTTGATAGATGTCATAGGGCTGCTGGTTATTAAACCTATGAACATTAGAACCTTGGGGGAAACACCATTTTTATGGTATCAAAGCCAAGGGGATGTTTTAAGTTGTTCATTACAAACTGTAGTTATTATTTTATATGAATTTCTAATCCTTGTATATTAGTATACATGTAAAACCTATTTAGGAGTGATCCGTTAGGGCAATAAAACCTTATAAGTGCATGTGGTTTTTTAGTTGCAAGTATACTAGAAGAAAAGAACTAAAATAGTAATAAAATATGAAATATTTTATGTATAATAAATTAGAATATTTCCTTGACTTAATTTTAAAAGTATAATTAAGAATTTTGATAGTTAATTAGAGAAAGTAATATTAAAGATTAAGATTTAATTATTAACAAATAAGGATATTATATTGATGGTTAGTATTCATAAGTTTACAACCTTTCATTTTAAGCTTTAGTTTTAATTTAAATTTATTTTAGTTTTAAATTTCCAACTTTAATTCAAGTTAATAAAAAAATGTCTAATTTTAATTTTTCACTTTATGCATCTACATCAAAATCATCATCTTCATCTTTGAGGAACAAAACATTATCAGTAGTGATGAACTCACTATTGAAAACTTTTCACAATCAATTGATACTTGGAGAATTCCTAAGATTCAAAAGGATCAAATTTATAAAACAAATATGATGATACTTTCCAAAATAGATTACACTATCAAAACCGTTGAGAGAGATATCCAACTCTCATCACCTTACGAAAGCAATGAAATGTTTGCCAAAGAATCATTACAAAAACATATTGAAAAATTTTCAATTATGTTCATATAGGATTAGTCTAAGTCAGATTAAAACCCTTAACCAAAGAAGGTCTAAACATATCCATCCTAGCAACTCTTCGAGATGCTAGATTCAAAAATTTCTTGGATTCTCTGTTGGTAACAATTGAGTCGAGTCTCTATTTGGGACTGATATAATTTGATTGTTTTCCTAACTTCATAGTCTCCTTAAGTGACAAAAATATCAAGAAGTCACTTACATTACAAATCAAAACAAACAACTATGATATGATCCTAGGATCTATCCTAGTTGCATTAATATTTAAAATGCATTACAAAGCCATGATGTCTACAATCAACACTGGACACATTCACCATTCCAAAAAGGGAGAAACACTCATCCTATGAATAGATCTCATAAGATCTAACAAAATCATCCCAAAACCCATCACATGGAACCAAAACACCTTACCATATGAATGGAAACTTAAAGGTGTGATTCAAACATAGTCAAAACCACAAGAACCTGAGAAAAATACCAATTTCCCGTTTTGAGATTTTTAATTCTTCTTTCATTTTTTTATGCAAAATTGATCAATTCACCGTAGGTTAGTTGATCATAAGGGATGGTGTGATTCCCATAAGTTTTTTGGATTTTTTTTCTAACCTTATCTCCCAGAAGTGGAGAAAGTCTTACTAGAAATTTTCCTTCCATAAGGGTTTATTTAAATCTTCTCTTAACATGACTCTGTTAAGAAAATTGGTTTTATAGTTTTGAAAATCACTCATCTTCTTACAATGTAGGTTAGAGAGAAGATCAACATTTTTATCTTTTAGATGGGAAGAGTCTCTTATAAAATGATGTGATATGGTAAAGAGTAATGTGGAAACTACATCCTGAATCGATTCTACATGATGATTGAGTATGGGTTCTCTATACTCTCCAGTCAGAATGGTATTGAAGATATCTAACTATTGTTGTTTTGATAGGTGGTAATCTCACTATCCTTTTAGTTGGCCAGAAAAGCCAGCTATTAGAAGTTCCACAACTACTTTGTCCGATGTACCTGACTGGGTTTTGTAAGCATTAGACGCCATTGACACCATTTATGATACATTCATAGATAGATGAAGCATTATATTTTGGCTAGATAACCTGGTTTGGTTGGGTACTAACATCTAATTGTGGGTACCTAATTGGTATAGGTAATTGCCAAACTAATTTTTGAATTTCAAGAGTCGGTTCAAGAGATGGTTCTTGAAAGGCTTCCTCGTTAGAGGTAGTAGGTTCTTGATTTTTTAAAACACTAATACTCTGAGGTATATTTTTAGGGGTCTTAGGTGGTTGAGGTGACTCAAAGACAATAGAACCTATTTTAGAGTTTGAGCTTTGTTCTTCGAATTTGGATAATAGCTTTTCCTGGTCTAGTTTGGTGACCTGAAAGGGTTTGAAAATAGGGTTTTGAACTTTACTATCTAGGACTTTATAGGAGGTAGAATTAATATCATTATTTTGGTTCTTTTCCATCCTAGTGAGATATTTACCTAAGGTGCTTGGGCAAATATTGGTAAAGTTATTTTAGGTAACTATGTTTTTGAGGTTGGTGGCATGGTCTTTCTGAGGGTTTTTCAGGGGTCAGGCTTCAACCATGGTTTGGGCATATGGAAAAGTTATTGGTCTCATTGGAGGATTTTCAACCTCGATTATACCATCTGGGGTTTTCCATAATGGTAATTTCTTTTGAGTGTTGACCATGTCAATGGATTTAACTGGTTCAATAGTTTTGGTTTCTTAATTTAGATAATGTGGCTTGTTTGAAAGGGTAGTTTCATCCCTTGTGAGAATAATATAATTCTAGCCAATCAAAGAATAAAATGTTTTGTTTTTGTGATTAACATACTTGTTATGTTTCCTCATGAAGTTTGCTTGATTTGCTTCAGAGTATTTCTTAATATACCAAGTTTATATATGGTTATTATATGAAGTGTCAATGTCTAAACGTAGGGTTTCTATGTCTAGCAATTTAAACTCTTTATCTAAGCCATTTAAAAGAAGTAATGAACAAGAAAATCAAGCATTCTCTCTTAAGTTTGTGTTTATATATATACACACACACACTCTTGTTACATTGAAATGCCTTAGTTTTTCTAACTTTGCTTTTTGAGCAGTTGAAGATTGCCAACCCTTTATGATTTCCTATGAATATTTTAATTTATAATAGAACTTTCTTCAAAAAATGATTTTTTTTTGCCATTTGTTGAATTTCATGTGATATTACCAGTTTTCGTTGCATTTTACCTTCTCATTTACATTTAGTTGCTTATAAAGCTTACATACATAACATGCAAAATACTTCCAATTTCCCAGTAGCTCTTTCCTTCCTAGCCTCTTAGATCTATTTAATTGGATGATACATGAATATATATGAATCAAAAAAAGCTTAGTTTGGACTAACCAAAATTTGGGGTTAAATCACAGAGATATGAAGTGGTGTAGACTTTAAAGTTTTGTGGTACAATTGAGGACTACATTATTATAATTTTATTATATTTTTTAATTTTGAAATACTAAGGTGGTTTGTGTATGGTTTTGTGGTCCAGGGCATCCATGGATAACTAGTGGTGGAGGAAGAATAATTGTGACTTATCTAAACTGAAAAGAAATTAAAAACAAGACCACCCAACTCAAGTATCTGGATATATAATATGCATATTTGTGGAGAACCGAGAAAAGGCTTTAGGTTTTGTCTGCTTTTTGAGTTGGTTATATATAAAGCTCAATACCAAGATAGATAGGGAAACTTAGGTAATCAATGATCCATGAAGAAGATGAAGTTTTAGCACTTGTAGTTTAGAGCGTTTGAGGAGAGTCGTCTTCTTCACATAGTCCTTTTCTTTTTGTTTGTTTTGGTGGATTCTGCATTTAGGATTAAATTTAAGATGAATCTTGATAGAGACACTTATATAATGCTAATTTTTGGACATTCCTATGTTATTTTTTATTATTTATTATTAATACACTCTCTGTCACACGATCTATCTACAGGCTAATCTTCTTAATCAGTACATTACTCCAAAGTTGAGAAATCCAAACGAGATGAAGATCTCAAAAACTTAGACTATTGAGTACAAGCCTCCACATCGTGTATATATATATATATATATATATATTAATTATTTTGAAATTAATCTAATTGTTTACGTACATGAGGTTTTAGACTCGAGAATTTGCTTTTAAATTTTGTATAGATTTAAATTTGACTCTTTTTATAAAATAATTCATGAATCATAATTCTTATTGAAATAGAGTTGAATGGTGATAATGTCACAATTTATATTATTATTGATACAATTATATTCATAATGATAAATTGTGTTTAACAAATATAATAAAATGTTTCCAAAATGGTTTGTAATACTTTTAAGCATAAAACCCCTATTATATGAGTAATAAAAAAGTAATGTATCATCCGATCATGGAAATGAAGAGTTCATATAATGGAAAGAAAGAAATATTGTGCAAAAAGTGTTTGCTTATAAAATTTCTACTTGGAATGCACAAAAAGAAAGGGCCAATAAAGGTTAAAAAATAAAAAAAATACCATTTTCCTCATTTATATATAAAAAGAATTTAAGTCCTCTTTTGGTAGATATATTTTATTTTGTGAGATTAATGACTCGATTATAATTTTACATGACAGGTGATATTTTTTTTATCTTTCTTGATTGATCATATGTGACTTAATTTTCATATTTGTGAAGTTTAAAATTATATATTGCTTTTAAGTAAATGTCAATATGTCATTATATGTGCAAAATATGCCTCTTCTACTCTACTTGCTTATTTATACAATAGATAATCAAAAATTTAGTTAAAAAATGAAAAAAAAGATGAGTTCTCAATTGGTGGTGTGCTCATTTGTGATTAAAAGAGTTTAATACCTTATGTGGATATTTATGAAACTTAAAAAATTAGATTTTTATTCATTTACATCTTTTTATTTATTAACTTTTTAATTGGTTTTTAAGTTAGAGAGTCATAGAACTTTGGGGGAGTTTGAACTACATTACATTTATGCATTAATCTTCTTCTACATTGCTATATCTTTAAGGAGAGTTTAGCTACATTGCTTTGTCCAATGCTTTGTCCTTCTCGTTTGTCATAAAGGGGGAGAGTGTGTTTCACTTTCATGATTTATTTTGTTATGCATATAGGGGAAGAACATATTTAGGATAAGAATGATTTTCATCATTTTGTCTTATTTTATGCTTGATTTGTATGGATGCATGCACTACAAGATTAGTTTTTACTTTTTGCTTATTTCTATGTAAATTGAACTAATGTACAATGAGGTTTTTATGGAAAGTTGTTGTATGCTTTTTCTATGTCATTTCAGTTACTTAAGCTTGTCAATTGGTAACGAAGATGGATTCACCAAACCATATGATAGTTACACTAGTGTACTAGATATGGATCCAAAAACTGTGTCATCCATACAAATTTGAGCAATAAAGATCTCATCACTACTCCTTTTAATGAATAGAGTCTTATTAACTCCCCCTAAAAAAATACCTTGTTCAAGAGATAGTTGGTATGTTTGTCATACCACGCTCGAGGAGCTTGTTTCAAACCATAAAGAGCTTTGTTCAGTTTACAAACATGATTTTGAAATTTTGGATCAACAAACCCTTTTGCTTGTTCCATGTATACCTCCTCATTCAAAAATCCATTTAAAAAGGAAGACTTAACATCCATTTGATATAATTTGAATTTCATATGACAAATTCTATATCTGCTGCCTTATTGTACTGCCTATCTTGCATTTTAGGGATGGTGAGGTGGTTGATGAGGTGAAAAACTCAAATTCTATTAAATTGGCATCTTGTTTTTCTGTTTTCAGATCACTAATACCTCGAGTGTTGTTTGGTACTAATGATTCATGATAATGTGAGTTAAATCGTGCTTGTGAGTGATAAGTGCTCTAGGTGGTGTTAGCAAGTGGGCTTTTATATGTAAAGCCATGTGTCAGTTGGTAGTTTCCCTCGTGAACCTTTTTCTTATTCATTTTACATATTATTAGTCTTCAGTTACTGATCACACCACTTTGGGTAGTGTTAGCTTTGGAGAAGATTCAGGCTCGTGTGTCAAACCAGGCTGTTGTAGTGCAACAAGTGAGGGAATTATTAAATAGTTCTGATAGAGGTCGTAACTAATAGAGATAATGTGATTTAATTTATATCAGAGTTGTAACTATTTTATTGCATAGTGAATTTGTTTGATACCGAGTGGTTTCCATTAGCAACCTAAGGATGTTATCAAATAGATAGGGCTTCTGTGTGGATTTACATTATTATATCTAGTGTTTGCATATTTGCATGTGTAGCTAGTCCAATTAGAGTTTAAATGGTGTATAGTCCTACATACTAGAGTTTAAACTCTGATTAGAAACTTTTGATATTTATCACATTCTTTCCCTTTACTGAATTATATATCTACTTCCTGTGTTTGATTGTATGTACTACTGCTATGTTTGTCTTTCATATGTTTTCCTCCCTATGATTTTCATGTTTGAGTTAAGTCCTTAAGGAGACAATATCTCTTTAGCTTGATTGTGTGTCGAGTTTTGGACTCTTTCAATGTTGTTTTGGATTATCAGTATGTATGTTAGTATAATTTGAGTTTCTATCATATATGTTCTAATATACAAAAGTATACTCTAATTATAAATCTTATTTGTTATATGTTATTCATTCTTTCTTTCTTTTCTTTGTAGTATGCCTATAGCTTTCTAATCATTATTTATGTTGTAGCAAATTAATTTTCCTGCTCTTTGATTACTCTATCTTACTTATGTCTATTATATCCATGTAAGTTTGACGTGAATCTCTAAGGAGTCTGTATCTCTTTACTCTAGTTGTGTCCCAAGTGTCGACCTTTTCATTTGGTTTACTATGTTTAGATTTATCAAATTTTGTGAGAGTATAATTATCCAACGTATGAAGTCATGAAGTGATTGGAAATCATTTGTTGTTCAGTATGCATTCTTGTCTCACATGCTATTAATTGTTTACCATGCATATGTTTGTTTCTAGTTTGGATAGGAGCCTACAAGGCACACCGTTTCTAGTTTATTTACTATAGATTGTATATTTTGTATTTACTGGGGTTTTTAGTTTTGTATTGAATTGATAATTTTTTTTATACTGTCATTGTGTAGGTTGCTTAATTCACATTTGTGAGGTTGGCTTGACCGAATTGTTATAGAGCTCACAAAAATATTTCATAGGTTGGTGTCTCTACCCCTCATCTAGGTTCCAGTTACTTATATGAGTCTAAAGAACAATTGACCTCCGTGTAATTGTTCTTATGTATAAAAATCCTTAATCGATATTAGAGTGGGTGAGCCCTATTTTGGCTTAATTGCCTAGGTGCTCGATTCTAGAGGTCTATCTACATATGCATATACCTTGTATATCTATGCCTTTTGTCTCTACTAGTATGGGTTGTTGTTGTTCTGTAATATTTTTATCTCTATGAACCTTTGTTATTTGTATGTTCCCTCCTTTCTTGTTCATGCATATATCTTTCTCTCTCTATACTTCTTTATCTTGCATAGTATGTTACTTGTCTTACATGTTGCTATGTCATACTGTTTGATCCTTTACTAGTATTCTCTCATGCTAGTTAATTTGACATGCTCTTTTTGTGTGTTTGCCTTGCTTATTACTTACTTCTTCTATGGCTATTTGCATGAGCATCATGTCACATGTTTGATAGCAAGCAGTGTCAAAGTATTAGGATTGTTCTTCTTATGTCATTTATATGCCATGCCATATAGAATGCATCTCTTCTGTTTTACTATGTTTTTCTTTCTTATACCTAGTATGTTGAGTGTTAGTTCTTTGTTTGCGTCCTAGTGATTTTTTCATCTTTTGCCAGCACTTTCTTCTCTTGTGCTTTAGATGTCTATTTAGAGAATTCTAGGATGTGTTAAAAGTTTGAGAACATGAGTGATTATCTATACTATAATTGTCCAGGTTTGTTAAGTGCATTTATATGTCATATAGATTATTTACATGCCTTTTGGACTTTTGACTTACATCCATTGTTGTGATTAAACTTGTGTGTTTAGTTGGCATTCTTGGTGTTTCGGGTGTTAACCCTATCTAAGCATGTCTCTTGTTTCTGTATTTGAACCTGAGCCTTTTCCTCATGCTTAGATGTTTTTTTAGGATCCTTTTTTTGTTATCTCTCTTGGGGGTGTTATTTGTATTGCTTATTAATTAGTCAATTTCTTTCCTTCCCTTGACTATAAAGATGTGAGTCTTGCCGATGATCTATTTTGAGGCAACTATGTGCAATTTATTACCTTTTCTCTCTCTTTGGAGGCAACATTGCATGTTTTGTGCTAATAATCTCTCTTGACACACATCCTTGTCTTTTTAGGCTATGATATCTTTTGAGGCCATCATTGTCATCTTGCTTGTTTATTCTATTTCTTTTTTTGACTCTCTTTCTCTCTCTTTCCAAGATTATTTTGTATGTTCTTTTATTAAGCTATCCTTTTTACATGTAAAATGAACTTATTAGGGACATGTGATGATATACGGTTGGCATACATTCAACCTAGATTGATATATGATTGTTTTGACATGTATATTCCACTACTACAAAAATGGGCATTAAAGTCAGTTCGCTAAACCGATTTTAAATTGAGTGAATTAAAATGTAAAGTCGGTTCACGCGATGAACCAACTTTACACGTACATTTTATGAATTGTTTTAATTTTTATTCTCATTTTTCGTATTCAATATTCAATATATATAGCATAAAAAAACTAAAACATAAATAATAATACAAATAATTAAATAATTAAAAAATTAAATATAATTAATTACTTGATAATTAAATTTATTACAAAAAATAACTCAAATATGTTAAAAACTTTTATGTATATAGGTAAAAGATATTACCACATCATCAATTGGAATTTTGATATTTGTGATGATTTTGCTCATAAACTTCATGACATAATAACCACACATGACTCCATTATTTTGTTGTGGAACCTACAAAAACAAGTGTACATGATTTTTCATATTCAAACATCTTTATTATTCAATTGTAAAATTAATAAAATTATTAATATTGGCTTGTACATACCATAACTTTTGTCCATATAAGCTTATGATATTTTTTAAGGGCAATGCCCTTAAACTTGTTCCACAACTTCCATGCCCTATCAAAGTTTAAAACGGTTAGTTTTTATTAAATATTACAAAAAATAATAGAAGAAACTAATATGTAGCTATAACTCATACATTTCAACAACTGTTGTTGTATCTTTTCTTAGTTCTATGTAAGCTAAGTCATAGTACCAAGCATGATTATTGAACAGATCAATGATTACCAACATATAATGATCTTGGCATTGTTCAAACCTTAATGGCCAAGGGATTATCAACTTTTGATTTCTGTTAAGCGTTAATGCCCTATCACATAGATGTTTAGCTCTGATGCTAACATCCTTCTTTTGATATTGATTGACATTTGGAGAATCATAGAACATTGCTAAATGTGATGAGTGATTATGTTGAAGTCGATAATAGCACGCCCTATATAAAAGATATATATATATATATATATAATTAGATAATATAAATATAATTATATATGTTCTATATAAATGAAAGAAAAATAAATAGATTGAGGACTCACCTTGTCCAGACTTGAATTATACTTAAATCGATCATTTGATATTCAAATAGTTGCAATATGAACTCGATCGATATATAAGTTTTGCCGAGGTCTACACCAGAAATTTCTATAGGAAGTGGCACAGTCCATCCATCATTTATGGTAGATGCCCGCCCAACAATAGTCATCAAAGTACCAAGATTTTTGCTGAAGTTTAAAGCAAAATCATAACTATACTTTTTCCAAGGCTTCTTCTTGAATGACTTGGTGCGCAATGATTGGCCACTAGACATAGATTTAGCACCAGATACTTGCTTCGTATCTCTTAAATGTGCCGCATTTAAGAGTTCTGGTATAATAGACTAAAAAAAGTATTATATATGTATTTTAGTAACAATATAAGATAACCAAGTGTTATCTTTTAAGCTAAAAAATAGTACCACATCAAAATTTAGAACAACTTGAATCGACAGCCAAGCCACATACTATCCAACCGCCTCTTGGATTGTGGTAGCATCAGAAGGCACAGGTAGTGGACAATCATGAAACAATGATTGATCAATTACTATTCGCCAATGATTAGGCAAATATTGATTATGAATCATCCGATCATCGCTCAATTATTGTACCGTTCCAATAGCTACAAAGTCCATTGACGAAGGATGTTTCAACAAACATTTCATATTCTGTAAAAACTTTAAGTGTTATATATAAAAAATAAAACATATAATAAGAATTTAAAAATAATAGATTATATACACTAGAAATTAAAATCTTACCACATACGATTCATCAAATAAAAGAGGACTCACATGTGGGGTATTATTTAAAAATAATAGATTATATACACTAGGTTTGATTGATGGTAAGAATGTGCAGATTGCATTGGAGAAAATGAACCACTACTTTATTGCATATGCATTCTTGGCATATAGTGAGGACCAATAGGATGACTATATCCCATACTGGATGTAGTTTGAGCGCAATGAGATTGCATGAGTGGCATGCCTGGCATGGATGGTGGCCTGCCTGTCATGGATGGTGGCATGCCTGGAATGGATGGTTGCATGCTTGGCCAATATGGCATGCACTGGTTGTTGAATGATGCCATGGCTGACATTTATTGTGATTGATATTCTTTTAGGGTGGCAATCTCACTTAACACTGAGGCCTTAAAGGAGTTGAATTCTTCTTCAATTTTAGTGTACAACTACTTACTTACCGTCTCAAGCTTTTGTTTTGGAATGTTAAAATACTCCATAGAACCATCATATTGGCTACCTCCCCTAACACGACCAGGATGCACGCGTCCGAATGCATGATATAAACCATCTCTCCCAGGCTCTTCGATTATTTCACCCCTGGATATTTTTTCTTGAACAGCTCTCTACAAATAATAAAGCACACAAACATATCATTCATTATTACATCAATTATTAAATATCATTAAGACTTTTTATCAACCGAAATTACTAACCAACTTATTTAATTGTTCTTCTCCTCGCTTAGTCATCGGTCTTGAATTCTTCGTTTTGGGAGTCTTTGTTGCTATGCACAATTCAATTCGGGTAACAGGTCTACCCAATTCCGCTTCCTACATAAATTATGAAAATTTTATTAACAATAACATGAAATTAAATTGAGGAAAATAAATATAAAAATATTTATAAATTAAGACAAATTAATAATACCATTCTATATCTAACTTCAGGATTTAAAGACCTCCCACTACGGTTAGGAAGAATGTTATGCATTTGTACATTCTGATGATCTTCCCTAATAATTTGAAATTCATCTGAGCGTCTATAATCCACAAAGTCTTTCCAAACTTGAGGTGTAATCCAGGGGTGTCCTTCAGGGATTTTGTAGAGCTCTAACTCATCAAGTGGTTCCAAATATGGAAACACATAATTTCTTGCCAATCTGGAAGTCTTGTAATCCTTCCACGCCTTATTTGAAATCTTATAACACTTAAGTTTCCAACTATCATTGACTTTGTAACGATTCTGTGAAAACACAGTACAAAACATTAGATTTAATACACATGTAATATAATATATATATTGATTATAAAATATAAGAGACTTACACAAATGGTTATCCATATTTTGAAATTTTCTGCATCGTCAACCTGAGACCAATCATTTATATTGATTGGTATACTGGACTTCACAAGTCGACCAATAGAGGATTTCAATTGTTGACCATTTTCCCCTATTGGATTACCAGTAGCATAAAATAGAATAGGCATTCTATCATTTGGGTTAAGTAGAGCATCAGGTATATTCGCCCAACCCCTTCTTTTCAAATACCCCAATGGATCATTTGGATCTACAAGCTCTGTTATCTAAAGATCCATGAAATATCTGTAAACAATGAAGAAATATATATTAATTGACAATTTTAGGAACATACATATATATAAGAGTTATTGCAACAATATAGAACATATGTTATGTTTAATTAGGTTGTGATCGTATACATATATTCCTTCACAATCACTTCGAGCCCATGACGAAGAATCATTATCATCAATTAGATCATCACATACATTAGGCAATTTAGTTGAGAAATTGTTAATATTGGTTAATGTATCAAGCATAGAGTCATCATCTTCTACAACATCACAATGGTAAAACTCTTTTTGTGGAGGCGTTAACACAATAGACCATCTTGGATCAATTTGATCGCTCACGTAAAATACTTGTTTTGCATGAAATGTTAACGTGAAAGGATCATCAGTTTGACTTATCTTGGATAAATTTACAAGGGTAAATCCAATATTATCTATTTTATATCCAACATTGATAACATCTTCGACCCAATCACACAAGAAAATTGTTTCATGGAAGACCTCATAATCCAATTCCCAATTCTCTTGTATTATACCATAATATGTTCTATCAAAAAGTATAGGATTAGCATCTTTTGAACTAGAAAATTGCATAGTTTGTGCAACCATCTTCACACCACTATTTTGATTTACTCGGACTTTGTCCCTAGCTTGATTCATAAACCTCGATCCATTTATTGTGAAACTATAAAATGATTTGACATCGAATTTTGGCCCATGTGCAAGAAATTGTAAACTTTCTGATATTTTATGATTGGGTTTCTTGAGTTCATCTCGAATCTATGTATACAAAAACACAAAATGTGTTTAGAGAAAAGTTTTAAAAAATTGAATAGATCAAGGAAGATACATGCATGGATTTTTGTTTGTGACACTTACATGGTTGCAAAACCAATTAATAAGCTCTCGGTTATGTTCATCATACAACCATTTTTCTCCTCCTTTTTTTTATAATGAGGATCGATCTTCAATAAATTTAAATGCATCATGTAATGTTATTAAATATATATGAAGTTATATATCATCATTAATAGTTAAATATAAAATGATTTTTGCAATCATGAAACAATGAACATCACTTACTCTATGTATGGTTGTGCCTCATTATTATTTACCAAAATGATTCGGTGTGCTTTTTTCCATCAAGTGCGATCAATAAATAATTTCTTACTTCCACCAAGCATAGGGTTACCTACTTGGATCATGTGACGTTCTAAGAACAACTTGTGTATGGGATTCCCAATTTCAGTGCAACCACTAAAGTATTTAGAACAAAACTCAATGGCCTCTTCAACAATGTAGCGTTCCACCATGCATCCTTCAGGTCGATTTCTATTATTTACATATCCTTTAAGGACTTGCATATATCTCTCAAAAGGATACATCCACCTTAAGTAAGTAGGACCACACAATTGAACCTCTCAAACTAAATGAACACACAAGTGAATCATTATATTGAAGAAAGAAGGAGGAAAATATTTTTCAATTAGACACAAAGTCTTTACAACATCTTTCTATAAAGAATTTAACTCGCCAATTGATATAGATTTCTTGTACATTGTATTGAAGAATGAACAAAGCCGAATTATTGATAATCGAACATGTTTTGGAAGAATTGATCTAATAGAAACTGGTAATAAATGTTGCATTAAAATATGATAGTCATGTGATTTCATTCCATAAAGTTTCTTATCAGTGATAGACATAAAATTTCTTAAGTTGGATGAGTAACCATCAGGAACTTTCACACCCTCCAAACATTTACAAAACATATCCTTCTCTTTTGTTGACATTGTATATGATGCTAGTGGTAAGTATGTTCGATTCTTATCATTTTCCACCCTTGGTTGCAATTCAGGTCGTATGCCTAGTTTCTTTAAATCCTTAAATCCAATCTTGCTTTAATTCCATCCTTTGTTTTTCCAGGTATATTAAGTAAAGTACCAATCAAGCTCTCACATACATTTTTCTCAATGTGAATGACATCTAAGATGTGATGAATGTGTAAGTCTTTCAAATAAGGTAGTTCCCAAAATATTGATTTTTTTCCAACAACCATGGTAAGTCGATTCAAACTCTTTTTCATTTTCACATATTTCATTAGTTGACCTCTTTCGTTTCCCTACCTTAGTGAGTTTTTTTTCATCTTTCCATATCGTTTGAATGTCATACCATTCAATTGCCTTAATATCTCAACACCTCGCAAAGGTCGAGTTGTAGAAGTTCCATCACTACATATATGGCATCCCTTGTAACCTTTTGTCGCATGTCCTGATAAGTTTCCATAGGTAGGAAAACCATTAATTGTCCATAAAAGGACCCCCTTCAAGTTAAAGTGTTCTTCTTTATGTGCATCGTAAACATTTACACCATCATTCCACAACATCTTTAAATCATCTATTAGAGGCTGCAAATATACATCAATATCAACACCAGGTTGTTTTGGTCCTGAGATCAATAATGTTAACATTATGAATTTTCTTTTCATACACAACCAGGGAGGAAGGTTGTATGTTACCATAATTACTAGCCAACATCTATATCTACTACTGAGGGAACTATGTGGATTAATTCCATCAATAGCAATGGCAAGACAAAGATTGCATGGATCAGATGAAAATTGAGGAGATAAATTATCTACAACTTTCCAATTTGGAGAATCACAAGGATGATGTATCACCCTATCATCAGATCGATTATCTGAATGCCAAGTCAACATCTTTGATGTATCTTTACTAATGAACAACCTTTGAAAGCGAGGAATCGGAGGAAAGTACCAAAGAACCTTTACACACATGCCTTTCTTATGTGTTGTCTCATTTGTACCATGCTTCCATCTCGATTCTTTACACATAGGAAAATCATCTAGTGTCTCATATTCTTTTCTATAAAGAATGCAATCATTTGGACAAGCATGAATCTTATGATATTCCATGCCAAATCGACTAAGAGATTTCTTCACTTCATACATTGAAGATGGCAATTCAATACCCTCAGGAAACATATCGACTAGTAGATTTAGTAATTATGTGAATCCCTTGTCAGAAAAACCATGTTTTTCCTTCACATTGTACAAATGAACCAATCCCAACATTTTAGTGTATTTTTTACATTTTCGATACAACGGTTTTTCGACATCTTCTATAAGTTTTTTAAAGGTTTCGAGATCATCCTCATGTAATTCATCTTCAACACCATGAAACATATTTTCTATCTATACATTATGATAAGATGTATGTAATCCACTCACATTCTTATTTATCTTTTCCCCATGAGTATTATCAATATTTTCTCCATGATAATACCAACATTTATAGCTCAAAAGAATACCATTACATATAAGGTGATACTTAACCTCGTCAAATTCATGAAATCGCTCATTTTTACCTTTAACACATGGGCATCGAATCATACTAGTTCCAGTATTACTATTTGTACAAGCAAATTCCATGAAACTTTTAACTCCAGAAATATAGTCTTGCTCAATTCTACACTTTGACATCCAAGATTTGTACATTTTCTATTAATGACATTAATTAAACATATTAATTAATTATGTATCTAATGAATATATTTCAAGTATTATTATATATAAATAACTTTGGGAAGGATAATAGGGTTAGAGTTGGGAATCAATCTATACCTAAAAGAGGAATGAAAATATAAAGTTACAAACAACCTCATTTCTATACAAATTAAAAAATAATCAGCATGCCAGCATGAATATATAAAAACCAATCACTTTGGTTGATTCTAATTTCTAAACATGTTACTATATCATAATTAAAAAGTAATATTAATTACACGTATATAACATTCTATAGAAGTAGGGGCTACTATAGTAACATATTTAACATTTTAACTCATAAGTAGCATATATAAATAAAAATAATAATACTACTTAGTTTTTAGTTATTATTTGAATTTTATTAATATATATATATATATATATATTATTTAAATTATTGAGTTTATAAATATATATTTATAATTTTTTTAAGACTCAAGAGATAACACGTATAACTGTGATACCAATATAATTTCTTAAAAATTTAAAAAAACATATTACTTTTCCTCTATTCACTACTTAATAAAATATAATTATTTATATATAAATAAATTTATCCACGCACGGTAAATATATATAATCCCTCAAACCCACAACATTTCAGATATTATTTTCACAGAAAATAAGTCAAACATATAATAACAAGCAAAATAAAAAACATACCTAAATCAAAAATTTATACAAAAAATGAAATAAACTGAATAATAAGCTGCAAAATTAATAGAAATACTTACAAGAATGTTATGAAGTGACTAAATGGAGGAAATGAAGAAGAAAATGGTGTTTTGTAAGTGAGAATAAGTGAAAAAATAGGTATAAAAAATTTGAGTATTTCGCTCAAAAAAATAGTAGATCTGAAAGATAATGAGAAGAGGAATATAACCCACAAAACGGCGTTGCAAATGGTGGTCGGAGGTGGCCGGAAATTGAGAAAGAGGGTGGGTGTGAGCTCAGTTTTGGGAGAAAATGGAGAAGATAAATGAAGATTTTTGGGTTTCTAGATAGAAGAAATGAGCCAAACGGCTATATTACGTGAATAGCGTCGGTTTACGTGGCGAACCAATGCTAGCCGCATGGATAACGTCGGTTTTCCCCTTCAACCAATGCTACGTCCACGTGGATAGCGTCGGTTGATGTGGCTAACCGACGCTAGCCACGTGGGTAATGTCGATTTGCCCCTTCAACCAATGCTACGTCCACGTGGATAGCATCGGTTGATGTGGCTAACCGACGCTAGCCACGTGGATAGCATCAGTTGACGGGGCAAACCGACGCTACCCACGCAGCTAGCATCGGTTCGCCACGTCAACCGATGCAATTAATGCAATTTAAAATTTATTTATTTTTGTCAATTATTATTTTATTTAAACTATGCATATACGTACTATAGAAAAAGAAAAAATAATAATTTTACAATAATATTTAATTAAAACAGATACACAAAATTAAATAAAGATATATTGTACATACATATATAAATTTAAATATCCAAACAAATAAACAAAATTATATAATTTTTAAAACTAATTGTCTAAAAAAAAGAAAAATTATACTATTTATATATATTTATGTCCAACTTAAATTCTAAAGAGTCAAATAAAATAATAATTAATGACCTAAAAAAATTTCAATTGTATTTACTTCATCCATTTTTTAATTTAAAAAATAGGACGTAGCGTCGGTTGACGTGGCGAACCGATGCTACCCACGTGGGTAGCGTCGGTTCTCCACGTCAACCGATGCTACTTTCAACGTGGATAGCGTCAGTTCTACACCGAACCGACTTTAAATTCATTATAAGTCGGTTTTTTCCAAAAACTGACTTTACACAACAACTTAAATACCCCTTTTTGTAGTAGTGTTCATTGAGTTTTTATATGGCTAAATTTTTGAATTTTATTTGAAATGAACATTTTCTTGCACATAACATAACTTAGTGAATTTGTATTGTTATTTTGAGAAGTTTGTGTGGATCTCTTGCTTTGATGATTTGTATGTCTATAATAATCTCTAGAATACACTTTTATTATCTCTTGAGATGAAATCCTAAGTGCTACTTGGAAAGAGAGAGGATTTAGGCCATCTTTGGATTGTTTGGATCTTTCAAGCCACCAATATTTTCTTATCCTTAATCTCCCCTCTTAAGCCTTTACATCATTCCTTCATTTCTTTGCACATAAATACTAGCTTAGCCTAAATTATTATTCCTACTTACCTAGCACACCTTCCATTGAGTTTTAATTTTGATTTGTTGAACTTTTTTTTCCCTGTGATTGTTTATGTTACTATCATGTTTAAAGAAAAAAGAAAAAGAAAAGAAAAGAATAAAGGAAAAGAAAGAAAACAAATGAAAAGGGAAAAGGAAGAAAATGTAAAAGAAAATGTAAAAGAAAAAGAAAAGGAGGGATTTTAGTGAATGAATGATAAGTCATAAATAAAAAAGATCCCATGTTTGGAAAACTTTTGAGTGTTTAAATTTTGAGAAGTAAAAGAAAATAACCTTTGTTTAAAGTTTTATTTCTTTTGGTTATAAGTTGGGATCATCTAAAGGTGTGCCTATGCTTAAATGTTTCTGCTCTTCTACCAAAACCTCAATCTAACATTTTAAGCTTTGAAAGACCTATTGATTTCTTCTAAGCTTGCATTTACTTTAGTAGAGAGAGGTTAAATGTGGACTTATAAAGTTTGGTACAAGTTGAGTTTATATTTCTATTTTCTTGGTCCACATAAGCATATCATATAGAGTAAACAATTTTAGCATAACACACATGGAATATGTCATCAAAAATTTAGTTATACCCTTACATGAATGCAGCATGGATTCATGGACATGTGGTAATGGAGATCGATGTGTTCATCAAGTTGATGTTCCCAAATATTCTTAAGATCTTTTGCAAGAAATTGGCGCTCTAATGATTAGGGATATATTTGGAAGATCAAGTTGGGTGCAAGGATTAATTTAGTGAGAAATTGTTGTTTTAATTAATTGTGCACTTTTTATGTTTCATTTATCATAAGTTTTTTTATCTTTTATTTTTAAGTAGGGATTAGGCTCAATCCACCACTAAATAAGCCCATTAGTCTTTAATCTCTTGAACTTGCGCCTAGGGTTTTTCTTTAGGATTGAATTTGTGTCTAGGATTAGGCTCAATCCACCACTAAATAAGCCTTCTTTTGTTTTGGATTGAATGCTTGAATTCAACTTATCAAAGGGAGTGATCATCCTTTGTGGCATCTCAAGGTTAGGGTTTTAAAATTCTCGTTTCCTTAGGGTTCTAATCTAATCATACCAAAGGTTAGGGTTTTAAGGACTTTGTTTCTTAGTGTTCTAATCCAATCATCTTCAACACGTTTCTAGCAAATTGATTGTTCATATTCCTTTGAGTTTGTGAGTTCCTACGGTTCTTCGCCTAGAGGTTCCGCATCATTTGGTATCAGAGCTTTGCTTACTAGAAATAGGTTATCTATCAATATCTATCTTTTTTATGTTCTTGATTTTAAAAAAGAAATTTCATCTTGTTCATGTTTCAGTCTTTTTCTGCGTTTTCTTGATTCACAAAAAAAAAATCTATCCTTCAAGTCTTTTACTTTTCTTTCAATTTCGTTTTCATTGTTTTCTTCTTTGGATTTCGTTTTTTAGTTTCCTTTGAGTCCCTGATTTCAAAAAACAAATTTCGTCATTCAAGTCTTGTATTTTCTTTCAATTTCGTTATCATTGTTTTTGTCTTTGGATTTCATTTCATAGTTCTTTTTTAATTCTTTGTATCTTTTATTTTCTTTATTTCTGTGTTCAATCTATCTTTGTTCTTCAAAAAAAGGAGAAAAAAAAGAGAAGAGGGCTGCTGGTCACAGTTTAAAAAAATTGATAAATCGTAGTTGCAACTTTAAAAGGTCATAACTTTTGTTCCCGAATCTTTTGACCCAAATTCTATCGTTTACACCACTTACCAAAGGGTTAATTTTTTGTCACATACTTCTGTGTAGTTTTCGGTTTTTGTTCATTAGGGGGTTTGAATTTGTTTTTGTGAATTTTCTATTGATAGCAGCAGTAGTAGCAAAAAAAGGAGAAAAAATGAAAAAAAAGGAAAAGAAAAGGAGAACAAAGTAGCCAATTGCTCAAGAATCTTTTTTTGTTTTCTTGCTGAGTTTTCTTGTTCTTGTTGAAATTAGTTTTCCATTATTTTATTATAGTTTATGTATATTTCATTCTAGAGAATTATCAAACTTGCTATCCAAGTATGATTTATAAAAAAAACGGGAATCATATTTTGTTCAAGATTCTTTCTTTAGAGTCCTCTTTAGACCCTTCTTTCTTTTTGTCCTCAATTAATTTTTTTTTAAATTTTGATTTTCAAGATCTTGAAAAGATTCTTTCATCTTTAGAGTCCTCTTTGGAATTTCTTTCTGTCATCCTTTGCCTTTAAGTTTTTTAAATTATGATTTTTGAGATTATTACCAATAAATTAGTTGTTTTTTGAGATTAGTTAAATTCCTTTGTTTTTTTAAGAGCACATAAAGGGATTGGCTTGAGCTTTGAGTGGTAAATGGGAAGAGAAATAAAAAAAGGGCCAAAATACTGTGAAAAAAAGAGTGATAACAATATGATTTGAGAGCAAACACGTGAGAGAGAGTGTGAAGAACACCACCTTTTATTTCATTTTGTTTTATAGGTTGAAAACATGAGTAAGTAAGGAGGAGAACCACAAAAGGTAAACTTCAAATTCTTCATCAAAGCTGTTAATAACCAATTTAAGAGGCTGAATGCAGGGTTGGATGGTTTAGAATCCTTTCCCACTTCTGAGTCACATAGAAGTCATGAGTTCGATGAAGAAGAAGCTAATTTCAATATGGAGGAGAGAGCAAGTTATAAACGGGATAAAAAGGTTGACTCCAAAAGAGATAGCAATATGGGTAGTATAAAGATGAAAAATTTTCCTTTTCAAGGAAAGAATGATCTTGAGTTATACTTGGAGTAGGAAAGAAAGGTTGAACATGTATTTGATTGTCATAATTACTCCAAGGAGAAGAAAGTAAAGCTAGAAACCATAGAATTGACAGATTATGATGATATATGGTGGTCAATAGGCGAAGGAATGGTGAGATGCCTATTTGGTCATGGGAAGAGATGAAATTGGTGATGCGTAAGAGGTTTATACATAGCCATTACTATAGAGATCTATATAGAAAGTTGCAAGGGCTGCTTCAAGCTTCCATGAGTGTAGAAGATTATTATAAGGAGATGAAAATTTCCATGGTTAGAGCAAACATGGAGGAAGATAGAGAAACAACAATGACTAGATTCATTGCCAAATTAAACAGAAACATTATTGATATGGTTGAATTGCAACATTACCTAGATGGAAGGACTACTACACAAAGCCATTAAAGTGGAGAAAAAAATCAAGTTAAAAAGGTTCAGATTTGGTTCATCCTCTAGTTCTCCGTGGAAATCAAATTGGAGGGATAATAAAGCTTCTTTTAGAACAAAAGGTGAAGAAAAGTCAAACAATTTAGTTGTTGTTCCTAGAGGTAAACCCGAAACTAAGTCATGTGATATTAAGTATTTTAGGCATCAAACAAAAGGGTTATAGTTCTACGAGCAAATGGAGAAATCAAAAGTGCTAGTTCAAGTGATGATGAAATGCCACCATTGGAGGACTTTTTTGATGTTGAAATGGAAAGACCTATGCATAGGGAATTACTTGTCATATGGAGTGTCCTGAATATACAACCTAAGAATGAAGGAGATGAGGAGCAAAGTGAGCATATTTCTAACACAAGATGCCTTGTGAAGGATGAGGTATGTAAGGTTATTATTGATAGAGGGAACTACACTAATGTTGCAAGTATTTTATTGGTAGAAAAGTTGAATTTGTAAGGGCAAAAGCAATCCAAATTTTACAAGCTACAATGGTTGAATGATTGTGGAGAAGTGAATGTCAACAAATAAGTTTGGGTTCCTTTTCCAAATGGGAAGTATGAGGATGACGTTCTTTGTGTTGTGGCACTGATGTATGCTACTCATATTTTGCTTGGATGACCATGGCAGTTCAATAGGAGGGTGTCACATGACGGTTACAGAAATAATTATTCTTTTGACATTAAAAAATAAAAAGTTGTATTAGCCCCTCTCAAACCTTTATAAGCTTATGAGGACCAGATTAAGATAGCAAAAGAGCACAAAAGAGAGAAAAAAGTGAGCACAAAAGAGAGAAAAGTGAGTACAAAAGAGAGAAAAGTGATCACAAAGGAGGGAAAAGTGAGCAAAAAAGAGAGAAAAGGGAGCAAATAGAAGAGAAAAATAAAAGTGAGTGCATTGGCCGAAAACACATGAGATTAAGAGTACAATGATGGCATGATAACAAGTACTTGTACTTATGTACAAGGATGTTTATCTTTCTACTAACTATCTTAACTTATCTTTGCCTAGTGTTGTTGTATCTTTATTACGGGACCTTGAGGATGTACTTCCTAAAGAGATTCCCTATGGATTACCTCCTTTGCAAGGATTGAGCATTAAATGGACTCCACACAAGGATCCACAATACCAAATCAACCTGCTTACAGAGCTAAGATTCGAGGATGAATATTTTCGAAGATGAGTGAAATAATAGAGATTGATGTAATGATCAAGTTGATGTTCCTAAATATTCTCAAGATCTTTTGCAAGAAATTGGCAATCCAATGACTAGGGATAGATTTGGAAGATCAAGTTGGGTGCAAGGATTACTTTAGGGAGAAATTGTTGTTTTAATTAATTGTGTCTAGGGTTTTCATGAGGGTATGTTGTTTAAAAACGTCGCAGCTACGTAATTTGTAGGTAGACCACATCTCATTAATAAAAGTTTATTTCAAAAAGCTTCTTGCTTTGCCTTCTTGTGTTCTTGATTGAATGCTTGAATTCGAATTATCAAAGGGAGTGATGATCCTTTGTGGAGTCTCAAGGTTAGGGTTTTAAACTTTGTTTTCTTAGGGTTCTAATCTAATCTACCAAAGGTTAGGGTTTTAAGGACTTTGTTTCCTTAGGGTTCTAATCCAATTGTCTTCAACACGTTCCTAGCAAATTGATTATTTATATTCCTTTGAGTTTGTGAGTTCATAGGGTTCTTCACCTAGAGGGTCTGCATCATATGGATATTTATGTTGATTGTAATGACTATTCATTAAGGATGCTTTGATTTTTTCAACATGCTTTGGTTGCTTCGTTTTTTTATATTTCTTATTGTCTTTTATGTGTAGATGCTTTTGTGTTGGGAGTTTTGAGAGTAAGATACATAATACATTTATTACCATATATTTGGGGTGAACAACGGATTGTAGATTTTCAATTCGAATCCAATCCGATGATATATTCAATCAGAACCAATGTGAATCCAAACAAATCAGAATGATATTGAACTTTATTTATAAATTAATATCATATATAAAACGAACATATATAAATTTAAATTTCAAATTGATATGTTTGTAAGAAATATTATTACTTCTAGTTACAACTAAAAAAATAAAAAATATATCTGTACAATTATTAAATTATTATAAATATTTATATTTATTTTAAGCTAAAATAATAATATAATATAATTATGGTATGCATGATATTTAAATATAACATATTATAAAATATATATTTATTTATAATTTAGTAGTAATTCGATTCAAATCGAATATAGTGGATTATAAAATCTTTCAATCTAAATCCTATCTAACTATCAAATTTATCAATCGAATCTGATCTAAATATGACAGATTGGATCGGATTTCTCAAGGCGGATTGATAGGACTATTTTTTCATCCATACCTCACATGATACTTTTAAAGGGACAGATGTGTTTCATTTGTATGGTGTAAAGGGGAGTCATGTGTGTGTTTGGCATCCTTTTTGTTTGTTCTATTTATGAGTTTATATTATATTATTGTGTTCTTGTGATACTTCTTTCTTCTTTATATCACTATGTATGAACCATGCATAAAAAAAACTATTAACATGACTTGTTGCATGCATTATTTACAATTTTTTTTGTTTCATGTGTCTTCTTATTTGTTTACCTTCTTCCCTATTATTGTGAGTTATTGCATGTTTACTGCTTGTAGTTGATAGCCTGGTATTTATCATTGGAATGCATGACACATATTTTCTTTGGTAGACTATGATATCTTTTCATATGTGTGTGCATAGTATGAGATGAGGTTATAGGATTGAATACACTCAAGTGTTGTTCAGGGAAGATAGTTGAATCATTAGGAGTGTGTCAACTAAGAAGATAGTTAGACTCCTAATCAACTCCTTCTTAGGGATTTGCTGACACATTTAAGTGGCGTTGATGTTTGGGGGAAGATTGTTGAGTCACTAAGAGTGTACCAACTTGAAAGATAGTTGGACTCTTAGTTAGCATCTTCTTATAGAGTCGTAGACATATTTATGTGCCATTGGTATTTGATTTCCCATCCTATTGATGTGTTGTATGCATATTATGAATCCTTTTATGCACTTTTACATAACGTATAGATGCAGGGCTCCATGCTATGTATTGCATTAAGGATATTTTTTCTATTTGCATTGCTCTTGACTTGTTTATGCATTCAGGTTTTTATTTGTTCATGCTTTTAACTTACTGTTATCTTGGTATTTTTCTTTATCTATTTTGCATAACTGAATTTGTTACTTCTTTTTATGTTTCCCTTAATTTTCTCTACGGTGATTCATAAGTATTAGGATTATTAAATTTTTGTTTGACTTCTCTCCTACATAAAGGGATGTGATATGTTACATACTCTGTGTATGCTTACTTTGACTTTCCATATCAAAAAGGAAGAAAAGTGTGCACAACTTGTGTTTGTTTGTGTATTATGTTTTCTTTTTGCATGAGGTGGTGAGTGTAGTCTGTATTACATTATTGCATTATGATAATCTAATATGCATACACTTAGGAGAAGTATTGCATATGTTTATAGGGAGTTTGCATATATGTATTGCATGTAGATTGTGTAGTTTGCATATTGGTGTTGCATATAGATAGTGTTTGTTTATGCTACATGTTAGTTGTGCTTAGACTATCAGAGCATACCTATGTAGGGGTAACATGATAGTATTTGGATAGATTATCAATGTGTACCTGTGTAGAGATAACACGGTAGTATTCGAATAGACTGCATACTATTTCTACATGATACATTCACGAGGTATATGTTTGTTTCATGTGTATTGGTTACAGGTGTAGAGTGTAGTCTTCGTGCTTCAAGTGTGTTATGTGCAGTGGTGTTGAGGTCCTTGTGAAAAATGATTAGATGAGTTTATTCATGAAGTAGGATGAAGTACTCAAGATAGATGCATTTGGAACATGTTTGTCTTTTGGGTTTTGGTGTGTGTCATTGTATTGTTCATAAGAATAAACAACTTTAGGAAATCTTTATAATCATCTTATGTTTGAAGAGTATTTGTATGTAGTTATGCAATGTTTTGACGCGGAAAGCCAAAAGGGTAGAATGTAATCCTCCTATACTCACGTTTGTGTGTTAGCTTCCCGTGTGGAAAAAAATTGAATATGTTATTTTTAATTTTATTAAATTATAAATTCATAACCTTTTTACAATGGTCAGACATGCAATCGCATGAAAACAATAAAGTATATACATTAAAATAACACACGAGATTTTTAAGTGAAAACGACCTAGACCATAATCATAATCTAAGACGAAAGCCATCGTTCTATCGGATCACCTAACCTATTAACTATGAAAATTAAATGTTCAAGTATAAACTCGATCTTATACTACCCTATTAAGGATAATTTCTTGATGTACTTTACTTATGAGCCCTTACTCTATTTGTACATCCTTTAATATTAGTGTGAGTGAATTCTAACCAAAGCTTTGATCCACTCTTTACAAATCAAACAAGTTTATGGAAATCAAATTCTTTTACCGATCAACCTTTGAACATGATTAGCAGAAAAAACACAAATGTATGTATGTGTTCTAGATGAATTTCAATAAGAAACAAATCTTCACCTTAATTCAAAACATAGATAACAAGTACAGAACTAAGATTTCTAGAACAAAAAATAAACCTATAATCTAGGTAGAGATTTATGAATCAAATAGCAATTAAGAATACATAGAATTGAATTTGACTAGAATATTTATAGAGTTATGAAGCACAAAAAAGACGACAATGGTTATCAAAATATTATATTTCTTTCTCTAAAAAATAAGCTAAGGTTTGCATAGATATAGAGTTTTGAAATCCTAAACCTAGATCTCTATGGAAAAGATTAAAATACCCTCATTAGGTTCTAAAACACTTAATTAAAACAAGGATATTATGTAATTTCACAAAGGGATCAAGTTAAAAAGGATTTTTAAATCACGTTAACTACTCATTTGATCGATCGAGTCCCTCGAGCGATTGATCGAGGTATGTTAACAATTTGACCCAAGAGTACTCGTTTGAACTTTGATCAATCTAGTAAACACAATAAAAACAACCTAGGAGAGACTCGATAGGAGTTGATTGAGGCTCGATTGATCAACAACCTCGATCGATTGACTAACTCATCTTTTAGTACACAAAGTAATTTTAAGTGTTATGAACATGTGCTAGTGAATGCATGAGTACAACACTATATGTAATAGCTATGAAAGATATACCTAAAAATGATTATCTAGAACTTGAGTGTTTCTTTAGCTTATCTTGATGGGCTTGATAATGAGCCTAAAATCTAATTTACAAATAAACGTTTTGTCTATGAAAATCGTTAATACTCATACTTTCTTTCAAAATATAAAGAAAGCACCTTAAAATAAGTGTGGGTTCTGGAAAATATTTGGCTCCTACTCCTTTGCGTTTCAAATTTTGGGCAAATTGAAAAGTATATTATATAATTTGATTAAAATATATTTCTCCTAGTGCTTTTAAGAGGAAGAAAATAGTTTATCATTAAGGTGGCGTTTGGTTCACAAAAATGGAATCGGAATCGGAATGGAATTGAAACAATTATGTTTGGTTTGACCACTAGAAATCAAAGACAGAATCAATATTATAGTGTTTGGTTTATGATGGTCACAACATCCAATTCTTTGGCAACAATGCCAAAAACTTGATGGATGATAATGAAATCGCAAGATCGGCATTGCAAATATCGATCTTACAAAAATTACCCTTTTGTGGTTTTATTATTTGTAAAACTCTCGCAAGTGCACGAATCATTTTATAGAAAATGATAAGTATACTCCCAAGGTCGATCTAAGGACGGAATTTATGTGGTTTTTTAATTTATTATTCAAAATCTTAAAAACAAAATTAAATCCTAAACATTTTTTCACAATATTTTGGTTTGTTTGTTTTCTAATCTAATAACTTGAAAATAAATATAAACATAGATATAAATTCAATAAACAATAATGCAAATTTTATCATTCATAACAGTGGACTATTTAATGATATAATAATTAAGTTAATTATGCTTACTCGTATTATTTAGGTTATTAAAGATATAAATTAATATTTATTGATTTTCTCTTTTTGGTATGAAAGTGTCCTTAGGCGGGGCCTAAATTCTTTTGTTTAATATTAACTAACTAATATCCTTAGGTGGGGCCTATTAATTAATTAAATATTAAATTTCAGTTTTATTTCTAAGAAAATAGCAAACCATCTAATCACAGCTTTAGGTGGAGTCACATAATTAGACTTTATTCAAGGTGTACAAATTAAACCTAAGAATTTAATTTTCCAAGTACTAGCTTTCAAGTTTTAAAACCAATAATGAAAATATGTCATCAATATATTTTCGAATAATAGTTCTTATAAAAACACTTTTGAAATAGAGTTTCACTCTACCTACCGGACGATTGTACCAACAAATAAAAGAACACTATTCTAAATTAGATTGAATAATTAAACCTTAAAATCTAATTTTCAAATTTAAGTTTGTAATGAAAAATAATGTATTTCTCTCTAACATCCTTAATATAAAATCTTGAACAAAAACAAAATCAATTTATTTTATGAAAGTATTTTACCTATTTAATATTTCGCAAGCATAATAACGTTATAATTATATCATATTTACAAAGAGCCAGCCATGTTAAATTTAATCACAGACAAATTAAATATAACATATAAGAATAAAACATAAAATGATAACTCCAAAGAATCCATTAAAATAATACCTTAAAAGAATCCTTACAATAATTTGATGTTAATTCTGTTACTGGAAAACCTCCAAATGGATTTTCATATCTATTTATTGAATAAAAAAGTAAAAATTTATAAAAACATAACTAGTTTCTCTCAAAAAGAGAACTTCAAAAATAAAAAACTAGGAAAAAACTTCTAGAGAGAGAAAGAGCTTAGAAAATTGTGTGTTTTGGAATAGGGGTAGAGGTTCCTTTTATAGATAAGGAAAAGGCCAACAAGGGGGAAAATATTTCAAAATTTGAATTTAGACATGTTTGGACAGGTTGGCGCGCATATAGGGCACAAAAATCTCACCAGATGGCCGGCTGGCACGCATAGGACATGGCGAGCAATGAGCAGACGCACGCGCGACACGGCGTGCGACTTGGCACGAATCGAATGGTGTGCACAGAACTTAGTGAGATGGGCAGCTGTGCACACGAGGGCGTGTGGGACTAGGCACGAATGGGCGTGCTACGTGTGATATATTGCCTCTTTTTGACTTTTCCTTATTTATTTTCTCAATATATTTGTGATATATTGCCTCTAGTATTTTTTTCTTCGAGTCTTTAAGTTATTTTTGAACTAAAATACTTGAAAAATAATAAAAAATACCCGTGATTCCAAAAATACAAATTTATATAAAAATATGATAAAATTATACAAATATAAATCTATTTAATTAATTAAAGTATATTAAATCGTGGTAATTTTAGTGCTTTTTAAGCACTCATCAGTTTACAACTGGAATGGAATAGAAAACATTGTATATTACCTTAGTACCCATATATTCAGTAAAGTTTAAATAATATCATTTAATTATTATTTTTGGTCAGACAAAATACATTATTGAAATTATTATTTTTCTAAATAGGGGTTAGGTTTTTAGGATTTAGGATTTGGTATTTAGGGTTTAGGGTTGTAGGATTTGGGATTTGGGGTTTAGGGTTTATGGTTTTGGGATTTGGGATTTGGTGTTTAGGGTTAAGGGTTATATTTTTGGGTTATGGTTTATGATTAAAATTATTATTTTTCTAAATATGGTTTTGGGTTTTGGGTTATATTTATGAGTTAAGATTTAGGGTTAAAATTATTATTTTTCTGAAAAGGGTTTAGGGTTTTGGGATTTGCGATTTGGTGTTTAGGGTTTAGAGTTAAAGGTTTGGGTTATGGTTTATGATTAAAATTATTATTTTTCTAAATATGGTTTTGGGTTTTTGGTTATATTTGTGGGTTAAGTTTAGGGTTAAAATAATTATTTTTCTAAATAGAGTGTAGGGTTTTGGGATTTGGGATTTGGGATTTGGGATTTGGGATTTGGGATTTGGGATTTAGGATTTAGGGTTTTGGGTTTTGTGATTTATGGTTTGGGGTTTAGGGTTTTGGGATTTAGGATTTGGGATTTAGGGTTTAGGGTTTAGGGTCTAGGGATTTAGGATTTAGGGTTTTAGGTTTTGGGATTTGGGTTTAGGGTTATATTTGGGGTTGGGGTAAAATTGGAAAAAAACATGAGATGAGAATGAAATCATGATTCCTTAAGGGGAGAGAAGGAATTTTGATTCCTTCTTCTTTAGGATTGATTCCATTTTATTCTCATTTTTTAGTCCAACCAAACACAAAAATGTAAGGAATTAATTCTGATTACATCCATTCCATCCAACCAAACATAGTATAAATGTTGTTAACAGTTCCTTCTCAAACGAAACCCTATCCGTAGAATGGAAACCTACTCACATTGATTCAAACCATTACTAAACGTTGAGTGAAATCATGTGAACACCATTGTTACCTAGCAGATAAACCACCAAAAGTTATCCACTTTTTTGTCTTCATGGTCGAAGGTAGGATAACATTTTTGTTTTGATTTTGTGTTTCTCCCATCGTTTGTGTCATTTTCTTCTCTCTTTAACATATTCTTTCTTTGTATTTTAGGTTAAATTCACAATAGTTGATTGGGACGGTCACATTCCAATGTATCTGTCCAAGCTCATTCCTAGAATGGGTACCGTGGACTTCTATGTATTCATAAAGACATGAGTGTGACAGACCCTACCATTGAGGTAATCTCTCTTTACCTCACCCATGTCCTCGTAAACTCTTAACTGGATATCTAGGGTTTTAAGATTAGTCAATGTAGGTTATGGTTAAATTCCATGTTTCTAAATTATAATAGTCCCAACCTATTTTTAGATTAGGGAAATTTGTGTTCGCATCAGACTATGCTATAGAACGTGCTGACCTAGCCTCTTTGAGTTAATCTATATATCCCTAAGGCACTTTTTTTTCTTCCCTTTGGTACTCTAAATCATTAGTGAAGCATTGACCTTTTTCAGCCCTTACTCAATTCTATTATGTGTTACCTTAAACTTTCAAATCTAAATTTTCATGGGCTTTGTTAGTTTGTAAAATTTTGAGGTTATTATTAGCATAATTTTAAAATTTTAGATAATGTGTATATGTTAGGTAAATAAATTGTTGTTTGAATTAGACACTAATGAGAGTTAATGAATATGTTATCTTTTATTATTTATCTTTTTTACTTATAAGTTTTTGTTATGCTTTTTTAATCTACAATTTGTTGTAATTTAAGTAGTTTCGTTTAGAAATGGAGCTAACAACATTTCGGTGTGACTTTTGGCATTCAAATAATGGTAATTAGAGTTAGAGACACTGATAGATTAACTTGATTTGCATTGAATCCAATTGTTAATTGGATTTATTTCCCAACCAAAACAATTTATAGCTAATGTCACATCTTCTTCGATCTAATGATATGAAAAGTTGTATGGTTAGGTCAGATTACATAGTTTTAGCTGAAAAGGATTCCTTACAATATCAAAAAAGATTAATGAGTGATCAATTCCAATGAACTCAATTAAACATGCATTTCTATAAATTAAGCTTAAAAATTAATGATATAACCACCCTAAAAGAACTTTGAATACTCTACTTTGATTTTAGGGGTTTAAATGGATCAAGATTAGGATCGCATGCTAAAGCATCACTTGTAAACATATACAGCTACTAGTCTACTACCCTGTGGGTTTTTGGGAATATTTATTGGGATTCTTCTAAGTTGGTTGATGGCTTTTAGTGCTAAGGTATGTAGTTTTTGCATTATTACAGTGGTAAATTACACCATCTTTATTGATATACTTTAAACATGTTTTCTCTTGATAAGTGCGATATTTAGATTATGTTAATGAAGATTGAACTCCAAGCATGTTATTTTGATATTGACACCTTGAATATTCATTCATCCATCATCTAATTTCTTTAATTTTTGGCTACTTGTAAGTTTTAACAACTTATTGGCAATTATAAACAATAGATTCCCATTTGAATATTTTAGGCCCTAAAGTAGTTTTAGAAGGACACCACATGTAATATATTTATTTTCTTCGTCTGTCTGAGTTGTTTTTATTGTGCATTGCAGGGTAAGTAACTACTACTTATTCTGCTTTAAATAAGAAAGATTTATGGCTAGATTTTGATTTTCTTTATTCTTTTTATAGATCTTATTTTGTTATACTTTAATACCTATTCTATGGATGGAAAGGGAGTAGCAAAGAATCATTTTATCTCATGTTTTCTGTCTTATGGATTATTGGAAAAGAATAATAAAGAAAAAATACATTACATATATATCCTACTGAATTATGTTATTTTCAATGCAATGATCATTTTACTTTAACCAACACATGTTTACCTTTACTTTCATTATTCAGGGTCATAGTGTTATTTGTTAGTTTTGTAGATGCTCTTGCTTGTTTACTTTTCTTTGCTAATCCTCTAATCTTCTCTTTGAACTTAGACAATTGGAAAATGGTTAAAATTGAACCATATCATTCATTATCTTATAACAATGACACTATACAGATTTCTTTATCAATTTTTTAACTTGCATAGGTCTACTTACTATTTGAATACTACACATTATTTCTAGCAAAATATATGGAGTTTCATATACATAGTAGTCTCTAAATATTCCTTCTAGTATTTTATTATATATATTTTCCTTTTTTTCTTATGAAAAAGATTGTGATATCATTATTATTTGATATTATTACTTTTCTTATGAAAAGTGTTTAGAAAAACGTGCATTTCATTGGTGTCTTTAAAGATATTTCTAGGTCATTGATCCCGTGAAATTTTTCATTGAGGTCTATTGTGTAAACAATAATCTTTCTTGTTCATTAGAGGTATTGATGTTATATATCCATATGAAATGTGCTAATATAGAAACAAAATAGAAAAAATCTCAAGTATTTTTAGTTAGAGACATATGAATAGTCATGAATATTAATATGTGCTACCTTATATTTTGCATCCTAAAGACAACCGTAGGTTTGAAAGTTTACTTATATATTCTAGTTTGTTTATTTATTTTAAATGTTCTTTATGGTATGGGTAAAGAATACAATGATAAGGAATCTTTTATGAATGAAAGAAAAGTACGATTAGAACAAGGTAAATATTTATTTGCTTCTATTTTAGATGTAACTTTTTGTAAATAAGGTCATAATCTAATTAATAGGCAATTAGACCATTTTCTTGCTTGATATAACTAACATGTTACTACTTGTACTTCTCTCCTTTACGCGGAGGGTATAAAAGGTGACGAACATTTGAAAGGAACTTCCATAATGTCTGAAATTATGTAACTACTCGCTAGACATTCGAAAATTTTTGTTTCTTAATTTGTTTAATCATTTATTGAGATGAATGTTGAAATTATAGAGATGATTATTGAAAGTTAACAAAATATAGACTTAATTAAATTAGTTGAGTTAATGGGTTATTTTTAATTTTTATTAATTTACAATTTAATAACTTAAACAAAGCAATTAGTCATGTAATCGCGTCAAGAATAACATACAATATTTTTAATTGGAAACAACCTAGGTCACAACCATGACCTAAGAGGAAAAACAATGGTATATTAAACCACCTAAATTTATATTATAAAAAATAAATATTCAAGATACAAACTCTATCTTATACTATCCTCCTTAGGATATTGTCTCAATGTACCTTACTTACAAGTCCTTTACAAGTCTTACTCTAGTTTTACATTTTTTTAATATTAATATGAGCGGTATTCAGACTAACGTTCGAATAAGCTTCCCACCAATCAAATATGTTCACAAATTAATTGTAAAAGGGTTAGTACAAAAGCACAAGTGTCTGTGTGCGTTCTAGAATAAATTTAATAATGAATAACTCAAAATAGATTATTTAATAACTATATCAGATAAATTAAAATCAACTATAACTCTAGAACAATCAATTTAAGCACAACTTCATTACCGATAGTTTCTTTAAAGATTAATAACCAAACAAAATAATTATAATATGACACACAATTATTTGATTTAACAATTCAAGAGCAAAAATAAAGAAGAAGCTATAAGAACATATGATCAAAATATCATAAACTATTAGGCTTATTAATCAATCAAATACAACTACCAATATTTGATAGATTAATTAAATAAAAAATAATAAAGAATTATAATCTTATATTTGCAAAACAAGAGAAAGAGATTAAGAAGAAGATAATAATGTTCTTATGTGGTTGATTAAAAATATGAGCAATGAGTTTTATTTATAGTAAAAATAAAAACCCTTAATCGTATGTAATTAATAAATATCTTTTTTATTATGAATAGGATTAGTAATACTCATTAATTAAGAAGACTCGTATTTAAAGAAGAGTTCTTTTAAAGTAGGCTCATTAATCAATAAGACTTTTATTTGAAGAATAGTTCTTTTCAAAGTAGATTATAGGCTAAGATTTAGCCTATAATTTATGCTATATTTTATCTAATATTTTAGCATATATCTTATCTAATATTTTAGCATATATCTTATTCTATATTTTAGCTCATATATTATCCAACATTTTAGCCTAATTTTCCAATAGGTTTAAAAAGTGAAAAGAGCTGGATATTTCTCTCAATAGTTTTGATTGTGTAATTAGTTTTGAAAAGATTCATCTTTGTTTTATAAATTTGATCATTTTGAATCCTATGGATCTTCTAGTTATCAATTTTTTTTTTAAATTTCAATAGTGAGTTCTTCACTATTAATAATATTTTTTATTCTTCGAAGACAAAGATGATGATGTTGATGAAGAAGATGGAAAATTAAAGCTAGACATTTTAAACTAAAAATTAAATTTAAATTTAAATTTGTAAAACTTATGTTAAAACTAACCATCAATATAATATCCTTAGTCGTTAATAATGAATTCTTAAACTTTAATATTACTTTCTTTAATCAACTATCAAGATGTTTAATTATAATTTTGAAATTAAGTCAAGGAAATATTTTAAACTGTTATACAGAAAATAGTTCTTATTTTTTTACTGTTTCAGCTTCCACTAGCCTCCATCTAGCTCCTATATTTGTATCTACTACCATCTGCTTTTCCAGGGGTCTTTCCCTAATGAGATTCTTACCCAAAGCGAGACTTATTACCTTTCCTCCAGATGACTCTATGAAAATAGAGTCATTAATGCACTTTTTTACTTAATATTTACTTATTTTATTTAATAAATAGTATTTTTGCAGCCAAAAAAATTAAAATATAAACGTTTTTGTGAAAAGGGGTAAAAATATAAATTTTGGAAGTTTTTGGGAATTTTCTGGAATTTTCATAGATTTTTAATGAATTTTTAATGCAAGACCAATCAGAGGCTAACACGTGGCATGTCACGTAAGTAGAGAAACTGATTAAGCTACCCATATGGATGCCACGGAAGCATAGAGAACGAATCATGTCGCGCTGCTTGTAAGAGGATGAAACATGTGCCACATGTCAGCAGGTCGTTCAATCTGCGTACAGAAATCAATCAACGAGTCATGGCACGTGTCACCATGCCATTACTCTAAGCGTTCCACCCGTGTACCACGCCATTCGTTCTCACCTGTTGTTGACTCGGCGAGCATTAACTTTGACCGGTCTCCCCTGCCACGCTTCGTTCTTTGATTCGCTCAATGTATTTCTAATGCCACGTGTCGCACTATGATTGGCTGAAATTGTTAGTTTTGCTTGTTTGGATCGTAGCTTTTGATCTAAAGTTGATCGGACGGTCCAGATCACACCTGAGCTTTATTTAAGCCCCTAATCACTCTATAAACCCTAATTAGCCTCTATTAGCATAATTTTGGTCAGTTTTTATAGGTAAAAAGAGAGAAAAATAAAGAAAACTTCAAGAGACGATAAAATTTTGGTGGAGATTCAAGAGGACATTAATACTACAATTCAAGAGATTGACTGTATTTCTTTTTCTACTCTTTTCTTTATCAATTTTATGTCTTTATTTATGAAAAATATAAGATTTGTGAACACAATTATGTGTAATTAATTTATTAATCTAGGGATTTTATGAACCTAATTTTCACCATATGATGATATAAAATTTTACCCCAATTATAATTTTAATTTAATTATATTATTTAATCTGATTTGTATACTATTAATTGTTTGGCCAACAATTTATCTATAGAGGCAATTTAATAGATTTGAGAGAATTATTTAATTGTTTGTCTTGATTAAATAACATGTATAGTTTCTAGGCAGAGATGTATAATTCTTATGTATGTGATCCATAATTGATGAACTTAATGAGTAGTATGCAATTTAATTGGTATGAGAGTGTGATTAAATTAATTATTATATGATGTGTAGTTTACTTGAGAGAGAAACACATGCTAGATTAGATTCAATTGATCATGTAATTAATTGATAATTATATTGGGGGGATTTTAGTGATTTGCATATTTAGAAAATTGGGGGATTAAGTATTCCTAGATATTTTCTCATATATCTTTTTAGTCACAAAATGTAATTTAATTAATTATTGAATTTACTTTTAGTTATTTTAATTTTGCTTCCTTAAAATATAAAAACACCAAAAAAATTGATTTTTATTATTTTTAGTTTTAAAAAAATTAATTTCTAATAAAATAATATCTGTGGGAACGATCTTTACTTATCATTATATTACTTGCTATGATACGTATACTTGCGTATTCATTGTACACACAATTTGTGTGGCGATCACCTCCGGATCCATGGCTAAAAGTTCACTACAAATATAGTCATATACAAGGTTTCAATAGTCATTTAACATAATTACTATATTTGTGCACAATATAATCTTGATGGTCCTTTTACTACAATGAAATGCTACAGTCCTTTTACATGGGCTGAAGATTTTGATGGTCCTTTTAATGGGCCTTTTTACAAATAAAATGGGCTTTTAATCCCACAATATTTTTGGGCTATTAACCTTTATACATAGATTGGACTTTTAACCCTAATAGAATAAATTTGGGCTTTTAACCCTTATACATCATAGAGCTTGTGGGCTAGTTTACAAAGGTTTTATTTTCCCTCTGTCTTGTAACAAATATATTGAATATCAACTCCTTTATCAGTCAGAAGTTCTGATGAAGCTTGAGAATCTGGTGATGATGATTTGCTCTTAGAGTCCTCCACTTGGCTAGATGCTTTGGTAGAGGGTTCTGGTGTTTCTTGTGATAATTGTTGGATGATTTCCAAGAGCTCTTCTTGGGTTTTTGCATAAGCAATCAATGTGTTGGTTTGGGACCTTTGGGCTAGAAATAGCTATTGGTCTTGAATGTCTTCAAGTTTGGTTGTTCTATAACCGGTTTTGATCAACCGTTGTTCTATGGCTAGTTTGAGCACTATTTTGGGGACATTGAAAGACAACCACCATTTTACATAAAATAAGAATTTTATGTTGACTACCTCAAATAAAATAGGTTTTAAGACCCATTGGCATACCCAAGGAAGGTATAATTTTGTTGAAAAAATTCCAAAGGTTGGAATATTTTTTCAGTCTCTTTGGGTTTATAATGGATTATGAAATATTAGTAACTTTCCTATACCGGTAGGGTGAGCATTTCTGGAATGGAACCAAAAGGTTTCCACTAGTGGTTAAACCAAGAAGAAGATTTTGTTGGGTTAATGGTTTTTTGGTAAAAGAAGAATAACCATGAGTGTTGATTATTCTTATTTTGGATAAGAAAGGTATTTTACCAAGCTTGTTTGTAGTTCCAATGATTATAGGCTCTACAATGTGGTTAGGTGGTTGTAAGATTGACATGGAAAATTATGAGTTTGGATAGTTCATTGCCCCATTCAGATGGAGATAATATTTTGAAGATTTTGGTTGTGAAATATTGGGGATCGGTTTAGTTTTGGTGGATGAAATTTTTTAATTCTACACTATCTGTGACTTCCAAAGTACTCTAATAGTATTCGATAGTTTTGGTGATATCCCAAGGTTTGAAAAACCTATTTTTGCCATGGAACCCTTGGTTAACTATTATAACCATCCGAGTTTCTAGTTTTAAAAATTACTCAGATGAGGGTTTTAAAATAATTTGTTTTTGGGAAATAATTTCCATTTTCCCTCATGTAGGGATTATTTTAGTAGAGGATGTTTCCCCTATCTCTAAAGAGGAAAGTTTTCCTACTCTAGGTTTTGAAATAAGAGTTTTGGAAGATGATTATTCTTTTTTATCTTAACTATAAAGACTAGGGTCTCTACATTGTTTGATGATGGATTTCAAAGGTATTTGAGAGTATATTGTAGAGCCTAAATAAGCTTTAGGGTTTTACTAAGATTAAATACCCATTCCTAGATCTCCTTTTGTTTCTTACCAGATGATAAGTCATCTAACAGTTTTGTTAATGATGTATTTGCTAGGGTTTTTTCTGGGCCACCTGGGACAATGTGTAATTGGTTTTGAGGAAAGTAGCTTTGGTAAAGGATTAGGAGGAGGCCCTTCTTCCTCTTTGGATTTTTTTCTTTTTGGCCATTAGTTACTTGTTTTGAAGAAATTCCTTCGTTAGGAAATCTGATAATGAATTGGTTTTTCCTCTAATAAATTCAATATCAAAATCAAAAACACTTAATATATGTGAGGCTATATATATAGCCATAATGAATTGAGGGAGGATATAACCATTGGAGAACAGATGCAGGGTGTCACAGTGGTGGAGAAGATTCTCAGATCATTGAGTGAGAAATTTAATTACATTGTGTGCTCGATCAAGGAATCCAAAGACATTGATAAACTTTCCATCGATGAGCGGCAAAGTTCTTTGATTGTCTATGAGCAAAAATTTCAAAGACACATAGAAGAGCCACAATCTCTCAAAGTAGCATTTGAAGGTAGGATTGGTATGAAATGACTTGATTGAGGCATTTACAGAGGTAGGGCAAGAGGAAGATGGTGCTAACCCTACATTAATTCAACTATGGAATGTTATCACTGTCACCAACTATGACACTTCTAATTTGAATGTCCAAATTGGGATAAGGAAGCCAAATATGCTGAAATAGGTGAGGAAGAAAAAATGTTGCTTATGGCACATGTTGAGATGAATGATGCCAGAAGAGATGATGTATAGTTTCTTGATTCTGGATGCAGTAACCACATGTGTGGTAACAAGAACTTGTTTTGTGATCTAAATGAGAGCTTCACGCATCAAGAAAAGTTAGGGAACAATACAAAGATAGAAGTTATGGGCAAAGGCTATGTGATATTAAGAGTAAATGGTTTTACTCATGTTGTTGGTGACATCTTTTATCTATTAGAATTAAAAAACAATCTTCTGAGCATTGGACAACTACAAGAAAGAGGAATGGTGATCCTTATTCAACATGGAGAACTTATAATTTATCATCTAGAAAATGGGGTTATAATACAGATAGAAATGAAAACAAATCAAATGTTTGTTATACTAGCCAACTCACTGCCTTAAAGAAGCTCGGGGGTGTGACACATGTCTATATGCTTGATATGAAAACAAAAAAACTAGAGGAAAAGAGTTTCCATTGCAAAGAATGTGGTAATCAATAGGGATATCGTGTTTTAAGAAGACGAATCTTGGAATTGGGATAAGAGCTATGAATAATTTGAAATAACTGATCTGGAATGTCATGATAGGAAAGACAATAAGGATATTGAAATGACGAAGAAATAAATGGGGAGATTGATGAATCAATTGAAGAAAAAATTAGTGACACTTAAAATGGTGAAGATGGAGGAGAATTGTCAAGCTCAAGAGAAGGAAGAATCAAAAGAACTCTAGTGTGGATGAGAGATTATAGAAGTGAGAAGGGGCTCTCAGAGGAAGAAGAACTAAATATGACTCTAGCATTATTTTCTTCTGTAGATGCAATACATTTTGAGGAGGCAATGGAGTATGACAAATGGAGAAAGGATATGGACATGGAAATCAAAGCTATAGAAAGGAACAATACATGGGAACTAATTGATTTACCTACAGGTGCAAAAAAGATTGGAGTAAAGTGGGTCTTTAAGAGAAAAATCAAAGAAAATGGAGAAGTGGACAAATTCAAAGCTCTGTTTTTGGCTGGGGTATATGTAACAACATAGGATAGACTACATAGACATGTTTGCACCGGTTACAAGAATGGACACAGTGAGAATGATTATCACCTTCACAGCACAAAGAGGATGTTCTATCTATCAACTTGATATCAAATATGATTTCTTGCATGTGGAATTCAATGAAGAAGTGTACATATAGTAACCAAAGGGATATGAATCAAGGAGCCACCTTTAGAAAGTATATAAGTTAAAAAAGGCTCTCTATGGACTGAAACAAGCTCCACGAGCTTGGTTCAGCTATATAGAAGCACACTTTATGAGTCAGGGGTTCGAAAAGTGTTACAATGAACATACTCTATTCGTTAAAGAAAATAAGAGAGGTAAGATTATCATAGTCAATCTATATGTAGATGATTTGATATTCACTGGCAATGATGAATTGATGTTTGCTAAATTTAAACATTCCATGCTAAGAGAGTTTGACATGATTGATTTGGGGAGTGAGATTTTTTCTTGGCATAGAAGTATTAAAAAAGTCATATGGAATTTACATGTGCCAAAGAAAATATGCCTTAGAGGTGTTTAGTAGGTTTAGGATGGAGAATTGCAATTTGCTTCATAATCTCATTGTCCAAGGATGTAAGCTCTTTAAAAATGAGAATAGGGTGTAAGTAGATGAGTCTATGTACAAGAAAATGGTGGGATCTCTAATGTATTTGACGGCCACAAGGCCAGATTTAATGTATGCAGTAAGTTTGATTAGCAAGTACATGGCAAAGCCAATTGAGTTGCACATGTTAGCAGCAAAAAGAATCTTGCGATATTTGAAGGGAACCACTGAGCTTAGAAATTTTTACAAAAAAGAAGGGAATGGTCAAATTCTAATTGGATATACAGATAGTAATTATGCAAGAGATTTAGATGATTGCAAGAGCACATCAGGATACGTTTTCATGATAGGTTCAAGAGCTATTGTCTTGTCCTCTAGAAAACAACCTAGAGTCACATTTTCAACTACAGAAGTAGAATTCATGGCTATAGCTGCATATGCTAGTCAAGCTGTTTGGATGAAGAGGATATTAGAGAAAACTAGTTTGGAGCAAAGTAAGTGCAGCACCATAATCCACTGTGATAATAGCTCCACTATGAAGCTATCAAAGGATCTTGTATTGCATGGTCAAAGCAAGCACATTGATATGTGTTTTCATATTCTTTGCGATCTCACACAAAAAGGAGTGGTAGAGTTAGTATACTATAGGATACAAGATCAGTTGACAGATGTGATGACAAAGCCACTTATATTGGATGCATTCCAAAGGTTTCAAAGTCAACTAGGAGTCTGTTAAATTCCTAAATTAAACTAGTAATTGATAGAAACTAGTTTAAAGGAGGGAATGAAGAGAAAATTTAGTATTTTTCTATTACATTTTCAATTTTAATAAGCCCTGGTCTATTGGGCTCACGATTATTGATCGTAAATTAGTTAGTCATTCCTACCACGAGTTCGATGGTTTAGTTATATTTCTCTTTCTTAGTTAGTTTGTAAATGGTTATATATACGCCAAATCTGATCAATGAAATTATCAAGTTTTCTGTGTTTTAGTTCCTAATAGAAACGAGGCTATGTTGTTCGCGAAGAGATCGAACGAGGATGTTTCAACGTCATTTTTAATTATACTATTGTGAAACATCCCATTGGCAGAAGTTAATCATTTGCCGTGAAATCAATTGATATATGTCTCATTTCCCAAGATTTGCTCAATGCTCAATGCCCATTTACTGTGCCAAAGATCCTTCTCTTTCACCAGCTAGGAGTGGCTCATCGTGATATTAAGCAGGATAACATTCTCTTCGACGATTGCAATCAACTCAAACTCGTTGATTATGGATCTACTCATATTTTCAAGGAGGATGAGCCAATAAGCGAGATCTTTTTTACGATGTACTATGTGGCACCAGAAGTGTTGGCCAGGAGTGATTATAGGGAAAAAGTGGATGTATGGAGCTCTGGATTCATTTTGTACATAATGATGGTTGAATTTCCACCTTTTCTCGGTGATTCATTTTTGAGATCTTTGAGGCTATGTTTTGGGTGAATTTGAGGTTCCTTTTCAGAATTTTCCACTCTATTTCTCCAATATCTAAGGATCTATTTAGATTAATTCTCTATAAGGATGTTTCTCGGAGGTTCTCTGCAGAGAAAGTCCCAAGTAAGCTATTAAACTATACACACATACATACAATCCATACAACTTATTTTGTGGTTTCTTTTTACCCTAGTTGATACAATCGAGGTTGAAAACCATCAGTTGAAACCTATCAGTGTCTCATATAAAAAAACACAAAATACAGAAGCTTTTCCTCTTCAAAACCTCCAAAAAGATTCCACTTTCATCATTAAAAATATTGTCTTTCAAAAAGAGCTAACTAGGTTAGAACACCTAAACCAAGAAACATATTTTTCCTCCATCTCTAACACTGATACTCCATAAACATATCAAACCATTCTCGAGAATAGAGAAACCAAACCCTCATCTTTTTCAAAAATCAGCACTAAAGAAATCACAATGGATGATTTCGACAAGTTACTAGATCATGATTGGGAAAAACTTAAATTCAGAGTATAAGTGTCTCAAAACTAGATATAAGTATCTTTGATGAGGAAAGTTTCCAGAAACGTACCAGCTCTAACACTGATCTAATGGTTCCCAAAACTCTTCAAACAAAACCACAGAATATTATTATCTTACCTTTAGATACTCGTATTCCAACATTACTTAAAACATCACAGAGTATTGATATCTTAAAATTAGATGCTAGTATCTCTAGTGAGCAAATGTTTCAGGTATAATCCCTTAAAAGTCCTCAAATCATTCCTCAGGATGTTAGTATCTTACATGTGGTTGCTAAAACTTCTTATGAAGAATTGTTTCAGGAACCGTCTCCTAAAATTACAAATTCAAGTTGCCCAAACCCGATGGCTATAATACCTACTAGGTCCTTAGACTTAGAAATAGGCACCCAAACATTCCAAAACATCCAACAAAAATATAATTCCTCATCTGTTTATGAATGGATGAATATCAAATTCTAAACCTATTACACAGCAAATTACCATTGTGTCAAATGCATATAAAACCTAGTTTGGAACTTTAGACAAAATAGTTTTTAAACTCTTCATAGTTGGTTCTTTAGGCTAACTAAAAAGATGGTGGGATTTCCATCTTACCAAGTAACAACAGTTGGATATCTTGAGTTCTATCCAAAAGGGAGAGGATAGGGAACCTATTCAAGATCATTACAAATAACCTATCGAAAATGTAGCATCAACTTTGATATTGACAATATCACCACATTTTATGGATGACTCCTCATATTTAAAAAATAAAAACGTCGAAATCCTTTCAAATCTTTGGTGCAAAAAACTAAGTGATTTCCACTTGTACAAAACAAACTTCCTTAGTAGAGTTTTTCTTAGGGAAGTCTCTAACTAACCCCACTGGAGAGAAAAGGTCCTTGTAGGATTTTCAAACCTCCTAGGACAAAAAGTTAGAAACAAAATATATGAAAGCATGAGGAATTACATTATCCCATATGATCAACTCAATTACGATGAATTGATTAGCTGCACACAAAACCAAGGACTTCAAATCTGCAAAGACTTGAAGTTACAAAAACTAATAAAAAAAGAAATATGTGAAAGCCATAAAGAATTAAGTTCTTATTGTAAACAATTTGACGTTTCTCTTACCAAAACCAAATATTGCAATATGATTTGTAGAGAAACAACCCATAAGAGATCTCCTGAAAACCTAGGAGCCTCTTCAAATATCAACTTTAAAAGCATCACTTGCTATAGATGTGGCAAGAAAGGTCATACTTCAAAATATTGTTGAGTTTCCAAAAAACTCAAGAAACTAAAACTTCAGAAAAAGACTCTCCAAAGAGTCCTTGTCCTCATTGAAACATCTAAGTTTGAAGCCTATTCTGTAGACTCCTTTAATAATAAAAACCATCAAGTTAGTAAATTATTCACAACTAATTCTAATCTTGTTAGTCAAAACTTCTCTTTTGATGAATTAGTTGATAAGAGCTAAATTATTGCATTTTTGTTATGATTTAAATGTTGATATTTGTGTGAAAATTGTGTTTATTTGATTATTTAATCCACAGATGTCATTTCACCGGTATTTCGTGTTTAAAGTGCAATTTCAAGTAAAATCATAATTTTGGAGAAGTTTGGGAAAATTTTCAATGAACGGGATTGAGTGCAAATAAAAAGAAAACAAAATTTTAAAATTTGGAATTTCGCCGCTAGCGAGAATACGGAGAAAATGTTGAAAATCATGCAGGGAGCACGGATTTTGGCAAAGCAATCTCGTCGCCGACCAAATAAATCTCGTCATCGGCCAAGTACATCTCGCCACTGGCCACAATAATCTCGCCACCGGCGAGATTTAGCGGAACCAAAATCGTAAGTTTTCCAGAAATCTCGCCGCCGGCGAGTTTCGTCCGAAAACACATTTTTTATGTTGTTTTGTTCCAAAATTTCCCCCCAAACCCTAGATCTATATATACATTATGATGGAAAAAGAGGGGTATGGCAGAGAGAGCAGATCTAAGTTATTTTTGGAGGAGAAAAGGAAATTTTGGAGAGAAAGGTTGGAGAAGCTTGAAGGATCATCACCATTGTTGCTACCAAGTCTTCATCTTCAAGAGTTTTTCATCTCTTCTCCTTAGCTTTTATTTTCTGCATTTTATTCAGATTGTTTGTTCATGGATTCAATTGAGAATATGTTTGTTCTTATTTTCGTTATGAACTAATTCATTTTTGCTAAGGCTATGATGTAGTTGAATCAAGAAAATCTGATTTCTTGTGTTATCATTATATGAATTCATTGTTTTCAAGTTGAGTATTTATTTCCATGCTTAATGCTTTTAAATTTCTGATCAAGATTTAAATGATGTGTTGCATTATATTGAGACCGAGAGGAGATGTGTAATGAACGCTTCTTGTGATAAATACCGTATGTTGAATGCGAGTGTGAGAACTAATGCATGATGTATGTGGTTATTCTAGAAATTCCATAAATCGTAATGTGCTTGTTTGTGATTAAATATTCATAGAAATATAGTCGGTTTTTCATAGATAAGTAATTCTAATATAACTCGAGAGAGAGTATTAGGTAAATTTGGGTTTTTCAACCATCACTTTTAACTTTGATTCTCATATAACATGACTTGAAATCGGATTGAATTGATTTAGCAAAATCAAATGCCTTAGCATTTTTAATCATTTGTGAAAAACATTAAATTTTGTTATTTGGATTTAGTTTTAAGTTAATTTACTTTTTAAACAAATTCAACAATTCGGTTTTCAAATAAAATTAGGATTAGTCAATTTTGGTACTTAATAACGCCATTCCTTGTCGGTTCGATATCCGTACTTTTGTACACTTTATTACTTGAACGATTCGTACACTTGTGAAAATACGCATCAATGTTTTGGCACCGTTGCCGGGGAATGGTTTGATTTTATTAATATCGATTCTACCTAATCTTAGTTTTAATTTGAAGGTAATTTATTTTTGTCATTGTTTCATTTTTAATTTTGTTTATTTTGATCTTTTATTTTATTTATCATAAAAAAAAGAAAGCTAACTTTGTGTTGGTTTGTATGAGACGGTTGGAGGATTGTTGTATGAGACGTACAAGAAGCTTTAACTTTCTTTCCTTTGATCTGGAGATTGATAGAACATATAGGCGTCCAAACCGAGAGAGAAGGCATTCAACCTCAGCTCCTAATAGACAATCAGCCATGGATCCACCATTTGTTGAGGGAGGTGGAAATCGTAGAGCTTTAAGGGATTATGCTACACCTAATGTTGCTGGAACTACTTCGGGTATAAGGAGGCCAACTGTTCAAGCCAATAACTTTTAGATAAAACCATCCTTTACCCAAATGGTTCAATCAAATCAGTTTGGGGGAATGTCAAAGGATGATCCAAATGCACATATTGCTTACTTTCTGGAGGTGTGTGATCTTTACAAGATAAATGGTATGTCTGAAGATGCTGTAAGATTGAGGGTTTTTCCTTTTTCACTTCGGGATAAAGCCAAGGAGTGGCTAAACTTATTACCACCGGGATCAATTACAACATGGAATGAGTTGGTTCACAAATTCTTTTCCAAGTTCTTTCCTCCTGCCAAGACGGAAAAATTGAGGAATTAAATCATATCTTTTATACAGTATGACCAAGAATCATTGTATGAAGCTTGGGAAAGATTCAAATAAATGTTGAGGAAGTGCCCACATCATGGTATACCAATTTGGCTGCAAGTCTCTACATTTTATAATGGGTTAGTTTCAAACTATCGGGCAATGATTGATGCTGCAGATGGAGGGTCTTTAATGGGAAAAACACCAGAGGATGCTCATGAGTTGTTAGAGATTATGGCAGAAAACAACAATCAGTGGCATTCAGAGCAGGTAATTGCAAAAAGACCAGCAGCAGTGCATGAAATTGATTCAGTGAATGCTTTGTCGGCTCAAGTTGCTACTCTTTCAAGAAAGATGGATTCTTTTTTATCCAAGTTCGAATCCAAACCAACTGCACAATGTGATTTATGTGGTGGAAATCATGCTAGTATCGAGTGCCAAGCTGGAAATCCATTTGCTTCACCAAATGCTGAGCAAGCAAATTATTTGTCAAATTTCCTAAAACCTCAACATAACCCATATTCGAACACCTACAATCCAGGTTGGAGAAATCATCCAAATTTGTCATGGGGAATTAACCAAGGGGGATTCAAACCGTCATCATCTTCCTACCAACCCCAAGAGAAGAAAAAATAGATTTGGAAGGAATTTTGGGAAAGTTCATTGAGGAGACAAGAACAAATTTCAGAAATCAAGAGGCAATCAACAGGGACATCCAAAACCAACTGGGGCAGCTTTCAAAGCAGATTGTAGAAAGGTCTCAAGGATCGTTGCCCAGTGACACAATAAATCCCAAAGAGCATGTAAAGGCTATCACATTGAGAAGCGGTAAAGAACTTGAATGGCAGGGGAAATCGGAGAAAAAGATGGAAAAATCTAAAGAAAAGCCATCAACATCCCAAGATGTTCAACCTTCCCCAATGCGAAATATGAGCCTCCTATCCCATATCCTCAAAGATTGAATAAGAAAAAGATTGATAATCAATTTGATAAATTTTTGGATATTTTTAAGAAATTGCATATTAACATTCCTTTCGCATAGATGTTGGAACAAATGCCCAAGTATGCAAAATTCATGAAAGAAATTCTATCAAAGAAGAGGAAGTTGGGAGATTATGAAATTGTCATGCTAAATGAGGAGTGCAGTGCAGTTCTTCAAAGAAAACTGCTATAGAATTTGAAAGACCCAGGGAGTTTTACTATACCTTGTACTATAGGAAGTTGCAATTTTGATAAAGTCTTATGTGATTTAGGAGCAAGCATTAATTTGATGCCACTTTCTATTTTCAAGAAACTAGGCATGGGAGAAGTGAAGCCCACTTCAATCTCTCTACAATTAGCGGATCGATCGGTGAAATATCCTCGAGGGGTAATTGAGGATGTTTTAATTAAAGTTGACAAATTTATTTTCCCTGTAGATTTCATGGTGCTTGACATGGAGGAAGATAGAGAGGTACCGTTGATATTGGGGAGACCGTTCCTTGCAACTGGAAGAACATTGATTGATGTTCAACAAGGAAAGCTCATTCTACGGGTGCAAGATGAACAAGTGACTTTTGATGTTTTTGAAGCAATGAAATTTCCAAGTGAGGTACATTCTTGTTTTCAAATTAACACTCTTGACAAGTTAATCTCGGAAAATATTGAGGAGAGAACTCCATTGCTACCACTAGAAGGTTGCCTTGTGAAATCTGCAACAAATGAGATGGATGAAATGAGGAATGATGCTTATGAGAATGCCCGAATATTCAAGGACAAGATGAAGGTTTGGCATGATAAGCACATTTTGAGGCGAAACTTTGAGGTGGGACAGAAAGTGCTGCTTTATAATTCTCGTCTCAGACTTTTTCTAGGAAAGCTAAAATCTCGTTGGTCAGGACCTTTTCTAGTAACCAAGGTGTTTCCTTATGGAGCAGTTGAGATCAGTCAAGAAACAAAGCGAACTTTCAAGGTAAATGGACAATGGTTGAAGCCATATTTTGATGGAGAATTCAGCAAGCAGAAAGAATGATAGAAAGTCTAGCTAATGACTATAACTTAAAGCGCTTAATGGGAGGCAACCCATCAGATTTGTTTTCTCATCTTTTATCTCATTTTATTTTAGAAATTTTAAATTATGCACTTCATTTTATGATAATTTTAGTTTTAATTAAATTTGCTTATCTTATTTGTCTTGCAGGTAAAAAAAAAGAAGAAGCCATTTGCAATTTTTCTTTCTTACATTGAGGACAATGTAAGGTTTTGGTTGGGGGTGCAGTAAATGGTAAATCTTTTCTTCCCTTCATTTTTTTTCTTTTTTGTAGTTTTGTTTGTGTGTTTATTTGTATTTAATTTTGATTTTCCATTTATTTTTCTGCATCTTGGTTTAATTTCTTGTATTTGTTTATTATCTTATTTTTATTTATTTATTTATTTATTTATGTTTATTTTATTTTTCTCTCAATTGCAATTTTACTTGTTTTAATTTGCACGTTGATGATAATAATGTGATTGTGATAACAAGTAGCTTTTAGAAGACATTAAATTTTGCTTCGGTTTAAAGATAATTTCAAATGTTGATTTTACCAAGTTGGCGACTCTTTTGGTATGTGGTATGATTTGTTGATTAGTCTAAATGCTTAGAGAAGTCTTATGTGTGAATTTTTCATGGACATTTTTGTGATCTCAACAAACTCTAGAACTCATTTGAAAACCTCTTGAGGCAAAATAATTTGGAATTGCACTGTTTAGGATATGAAGTAGGCCATTTTTGGATCGATTGTGCCATTTTAAGCCTACCTTGTTATCTTTATATCACTAGTTACCTCCTTGAGCCTATTTAAATATATTGTTAGCCTTATTTTTCTTTCTTTTTGCCTTCTATAACCTACCTTTTATTTAGCCAATATATATATATATATATATATATATATATAATTCCTACCTTATTTGTTAAGAGCACTTAATTTTGAACACAAACTTTTCAAGAGCAATTGGAATAAGGATGGAATAAAAAAAAAGACATCTTCCACATATATTGGAAGAAATTGGTTGGGGGTTGTGTTTAAAAAAAAGAAAAAAAGGGCCTTCATACTCTAGAAAATAAAAGAGTGTCAGTGATGGATGTACTGAGGTGAAAGATTGAGGAAGAATTTTGTTTATCTTTGGAAAAATGGGTTATGATCGGAAGAAACAATTTGGGTTAAATGGTGTTACTCTTTTACTTAATTGGTTGTGTTTAATCTAATAAGTGCTATTATTTGTATTTTGACACTTCCCGTTCTTTCTTAACCAAATACCTAAGCCTAACATTACAAGCCTAATAAAGTCCTATTGATCCGAAGTGGTGTATTTTTCTTCATTAGTGGAGAGAGTTTTGAAAAGTGAGCCTATGGAGTTTGAGATTTCACCTTTTTATTTGTGGATGTTATGCATAATATTATCCGGGCATTATGGCAATTGGTTTGTGGTTTGATGGATGTTTAAGAGTCAATAACAAAAGTGAAATTTGCATTTGAGATTTCTTAAAGCTTAGGTGACATTTAAGTATTCTATGTGTTGTGTGTTATTTACAATTTTAGAGACATTTGTGCAAATTAATTTTTGTGGGATTTTATTGATTTGAGTTAGAATAGTTATAGGTAAGATGTTTGTGGGTATCATCACTGGAAGCCCTCACGAGACTACAACTCGTCCTACTAGGGCTGCCTAGGGGTTTAAAGGCTTATTGCATACGCTTAATGTAATTTTGTAAATAGAATAAAATTTTCTTTTAACTTTCTCTTAATGTCTCCTTTGAATTTATTAAATAGATCGCTTTTCTTGCTAGAGACTAGCAAGAAGCTGGTTGGGGGTTGTTGATAAGAGCTAAATTATTGCATTTTTGTTATGATTTAAATGTTGATATTTGTGTGAAAATTGTGTTTATTTGATTATTTAATCCACAAATGTCATTTCACGGGTATTTCGTGTTTAAAGTGCAATTTCAGGTAAAATCATAATTTTGGAGAAGTTTGGGACAAATTTCAATGAACGGGATTGAGTGCAAATAAAAAGAAAACAAAATTTCAAAATTTGGAATTTTGCCGCCGGCGAGAATATTCTCGCCGCCGGCGAAAACCATACAGAGAAAATGTTGAAAATCATGCAGGGAGCACGGATTTTGGCAAAGCAATCTCGCCGCCGGCCAAATAAATCTCGCCACCGACAAATAAATCTCACCGCTGGCCAATTACATCTCACCGCCAGCCAAAATAATCTCGCCGCCAGCCAAGTGCATCTCGCTGCCGGCTACAATAATCTTGCCGCCGGCGAGATTAAGCGGAACCAAAATCGCAAGTTTTCCATAAATCTTGCCGCCGGTGAGTTTTGTCCGAAAACACATTTTTTATGTTGTTTTGTTCCAAAATTTCCCCCCAAACCCTAGATCTATATATACATTATGATGGAAAAAGAGGGGGATAGAAGAGAGAGCAGATCTAAGTTATTTTTGGAGGAGAAAAGGAAATTTTGGAGAGAAAGGTTGGAGAAGCTTGAAGGATCATCACAATTGTTGCTACCAAGTCTTCATCTTCAAGAGTTTTTCATCTCTTCTCCTTAGCTTTCATTTTCTGCATTTTATTCAGATTGTTTGTTCATGGATTCAATTGAGAATATGTTTGTTCTTATTTTCGTTATGAACTAATTCGTTTTTGCTAAGGCTATGATGTAGTTGAATCAAGAAAATATGATTTCTTGTGTTATCATTATATGAATTCATTGTTTTCAAGTTGAGTATTTCTTTCCATGCTTAATGCTTTTAAATTTCTGATCAAGATTTAAATGATTTGTTGCATTATATTGAGACTGAGAGGAGATATGCAATGAACACTTCTTGTGATAAATACCGTATGTTGAATGCGAGTGTGAGAACTAATGCATGATGTATGTGGTTATTCTAGAAATCCCATAAATCGTAATGTGCTTGTTTGTGATTAAATCTTCATAGAAATATAGTCGGCTTTCATAGATAAGTAATTCTAATATAACTCGAGAGAGAGTATTAGGTAAATTTGGGTTTTTCAACCATCACTTTTAACTTTGATTCTCATATAACATGACTTGAAATCGGATTGAATTGATTTAGCGAAATCAAATGCCTTAGCGTTTTTAATCATTTGTGAAAAACATTAAATTTTGTTATTTGCATTTTGTATTAAGTTAATTTACTTTTTAAACAAATTCAACAATTAGGTTTTCAAATAAAATTAGGATTAGTCAATTTCGGTACTTAATAACGCCATTCCTTGTGGGTTCGATATCCGTACTTTTGTATACTTTATTACTTGAACGATTCGTCCACTTGCGAAAATACACATCATTAGTCACAACTAATTCTGATAAACCAAAACAAGAAATTCAAACAAACTTTGTAGAACAAAGAATTTCTAAATATAAAAAAAGTTCAAATGGAAGGTTGTGAACCAAACTTCCAAGAAAAGATATTCCTAACAAAAATTATGTTTTGTAAAAACTACATATCATGTGCATATTTCCAAAATTTGACATAAACTCTTGCTTGTGGCAAACTTACCAACTCCAACACTGGTACAATGGTTCCAAAAATTCCTCAAACAAAACCAGAGAATATTAGTATCTTACCCTTAGTTCGTATTCCAACGTCACTTAAAACATCACAGAGTATTGATATCTTATAATTAGATACCAATATCTCTAGTGAGCAAACTTTTCAGGTATCATCCTCTAAAAATCCTTAAAGCATTCCTCAAGATGTTAGTATCTTACACTTGGATGCTAAATATTTTGAGGAAGAACTACTTTAGGAACCATTTTCTGAAATTACAAAATCAAGTTGCCAAAACTTGATAGCTATAATACATACTAGGTCCTCAAACTTAGAAATAGGCACCCATCCATTCCAAAAAATGGAACAAAAATATAATGTCTAATGTTTACGAATGTAATATTGATGAGAAAAATGAATATCAAATTCTAAACTCACTATAGCAAATTACCATGGTGTCAAATGCCTATAAAACGTAGTTTGGAACTTCAAACAAAATAGTTGTTGAACTCCACATAGTTGGATTTTCGGGCCAACTAAAAGGATGGTGGGACTTCCATCTTACCAAGTAACAACAGTTGGATATCTTGAGTTCTATCCAAATGGTCAAGGATGGGGAACCCATTCTCAATCATTATGGAAAACCTACCCAAAATGTAGTATCAACTTTGATATTGACAATATCACTACATGTTATAGGTGAGTCCTCATATTTAAAAGATAAAAATGTCAAACTCCTTTTGAACCTTCGGTTTTCAAAACTAAGTGATTTTCACTGATAGAAAACAACCTTCCTTATCAAAGATATACTATGAGAAGACTCTAACCAACCCTAGTGGAAAGAGAACTTCCTTGTATGACTTCCAACTCTTATGGGGCAGAGAGTTAGGAACAAAATACGTGAAACAAGAGGATACTACATAATTCTATATGATTAACTCACTTACGGTGAATTGATTGGTTTCACCCAAAACCAAGGACTTCAAAGCTATAAGGACTTGAAGTTACAAAAAATACTCAAAAAAGAAATGCGTAAAAACCAGGGAAAACTAAGTTCTTACTAGAAACAGTTTGGCATTTCTCTTACCAAAACCAAATACTACAATAAAATTTTCATTGTAAATACGTACAAGAGATATACATAAAGTTCAAGAGCCTCTTCATAAACAAAATTTAAAAACATCACTTGCTATAGATGTGGCAAGACAGATCATACTTCAAAATTATGTCGAGTTTTCAAAAAACTCAAGAAACTAAAACTTGAGGAAAAGACTTCCCAAAAGGTCCCTCTTCTTATCAAAACCTCTTAGTTTGAAGCCTATTCTGAAGACTCTTTTGAGGGTTAAAACCCTCAGAATAATGAATCGGTCAAAATTAATTCTAATTTTGAAAAACTAAAACAATAAAACTTTTTAAAGTAAAGAGTTTCTAAATATCAAAACTTTTTGACAAAATGAAGTTTCTAAACCAAACTTATAAGAAAAATATGTAAAACTACAACTGTATTCTACATATTTCTTAGTAGATTCAGGTTGAGCCAGAGCACCATTGTAAAACAACATCCACTGTGCCATTTTAACAGTATGAATGGAATGATATACTCTTCAATATAAAATATGCACCTTCTGAGTTTCAAAAAACTATTTTAAAACTATCCTTGAAAATTTTCATTGTTTATATTGATGATATGCTTACAAAACATTTCAATACTTTCTTTTTCACCAATAAAAGAAATCATTTTTACCCAGGGAAGAAAGGGTTGATTGCCAAGCATACCTCTAACCACAAGATTGCTTATCAAAAAGATTGTTCATCAACAATCTTATGTATTACCAAACTCCAATCCAATTCATCGCACTAAAGGTTTTTATTAAGGATTGAAGCTTTACGCAAGGATTTACCAAGCGTCACTTGGTCCAATGACAAAACCAACCAAAATCAGCCAGAGGCCCTAGTCTCTGTAGGTATAACTTATAAACTTATTGAAGATAAAATGGAAGAAACTTCTTCCAAAAATATTTCTCAAAAAGAGGAGCCATCCTCATTCATAACCTCTAAAATAGAGAAAGGAGAGTCATCTCCAAAACCATTTAAAGTAATCTTCAAAACAGAGAAAGGGGAATCATCTTTTCCAAAATCTTTTTCAAAACAAATTGAGTATATTTTTAAAACTACTTAGAATATTATAATAGTTATGCAAGGATTTCATAACAAAAACTATTTTCAAAACGAGAATTCCATAATAAGAATGCTTTACAAAATATCTTCAAAAATTGGTTTTGTGGAACTTGGAACCTAACCAAAAACCCAAAATACTATCAGAGTATTTTGGATTCATCTAATCCTCAAAGCTTACATTATTAGAATCATGAACCAAGGTGGTTCAATACCTCCTTTATCCAAAACCTAGAATATTCCTCGTTCTAGATATTCTATTTTAAACCTACATAAATGCCTTGGATGCATACCCACTAGTGGAAGTCCATCCAAACAAGTCATAACTTTTTCACAACCATGTGCATCTTCCCTACAAAACCATACACTATGCCAAAACCGAGCTTTAAAGTCAATTAATAACCAACTTTAAATCAATTTAAAATCGATTCAATGAATCGAATTTAAATGTTGTGACTTAAAATTTAAAGTTGTTTCACGCATTGAATCTACTATAAATATAAAGTTGTTTCACACATTGAACCAACTTTAAACGTAAATTCAAGTGGTGGACAACACCTAATGTCCCTATAGCAATTCCAAAACTGATGGTGGAAGAATGGCATAAAGAAGTTCAACTATCCCAACACCAGCTCTTGGCCCAAAAGACCAATGGATATACATTACTTGCTGTAGTAAGAATAGAAGAACATCTAGACACCATGCAACCTTTAGTAGAAGATAAAATAGATATGTCCTGAGGTTGAGGCAGTAAATCCATGTTGTGGTGATAAGTACGACTAGATAAAATGGGTAAAGACTTTATAGTAAAAGATGAGTATTAAATCTTGTTAATCAAAGTCCTTCATCCATTTTGCAAAATTTTATGGTAAATGGATGAGTTCTGTAAATTAGAAAACTATGTTTTCAATAGAGCTTTCCAATCTTCTTGTTTGGCAGGTAGATGATGAATTAGTCCTAACTTAATGTAAAGAGCTTTTGACTCGTTGCCAATTTTGGCTAAAGTAAGTACAAATCATTAGTTGACTGAAACTATATAGTCCTTACAAAAGGAGTCCTATTACTTATGAATTTATTTAACCCAATAGGTCGGTAAAATAATCAATATATAAGTGATTATGATTAAATGAAAATTCAAATAGTATAAATGATGAGTTCTATCTTATGTAGAACTTTCTCAACCTATTCTTCTTGTTTTCCATTGTCAAAATTTACAATTAAGTATCTTAATAGTTGATTAAAGAATCTTACACTTGGATGCTAAAACTTATATGAAGAACAATTTTAGGAGACAGTTTCTGAAATAGTTCTTCATGAGAAGTTTTAGCATCCAAGTGTATGATACTATTATCCTAAGGAATGATTTTAGAAGTTTCAGGGGATGATACCTAAACATTTTGCTCACTAGAGATACTGGCATCTAATTTTAAGATGTAAATATTATGTGGTTTTGTTTGAGGAGTTTCTGGAACCATTGGACTAATGTTGGAGTTGGTAAGTACTTGGAAAATTTCCTCATTAGAGATAATTATATCTAGTTTTGACATACTTATACTCTAAATTTTAGTGTTTTCCTAATCATCATCTAGTAACTTATCGAAATCATCCATTGTGATTTCTTCAGTACTAATTTCTATAAAAGAAGGGGAGTTGGTTTCTCTCTTCTCGAGAATGGCTTGATATGTTTTGGAGTACAAGTGTTAGAGGTGGAGGAAACATCTCTTTCTTGGTTTAGATGTTCTAGCCTAGTTAGCTATTCTTGGAAGACAATATTTTTAATGTTGGAAGTAGAATCTTCTTGGGGATTTTGAAGAGGAGAAGCCTTTTTTATATTGGATTTTGTTACAAGGGAGGCTAATAGGTTTCAATGGAGGGTTTTCAACCTCGATTGTATCAACTAGGGTTTCCCAAATAGATGTTTTGGTATTAACCATGTCAATTGTTTAACTAGGTTAGCCATTTTTGGGTTTTGGATTGATTTAGGCTTTTGAAAGGATAAATCCAACCTTTTTTTGGTGGAATAATAGATTTCAAGCCAGCCCAAAAATAATATATTTTACATGTTTTGATTTACGTACGTGGAATGTTTTCTAAAAAGGCTTTCCTTTTCCCTATTTGAAAATTTTCAAGATACCATTTTTTAATGTGACTATTGTGTTTTTGATCAAGGTCTATACATAATATTTTTATGTCTATCATATTAACTTATTTTTCATAGGTTATGACTGAAGAAGGTGATTGATTCATCTCCTAGTTTTGTTCTACTCCTTTGAGTTTTGAATTAGGTATTTCTAAGGTAGAATACTGAGGTTGAGTTGTTTGGATATCTACTTCCTTGTTTTGGTCTAAAATATATTTTGAAGCGTTCTCCTTCTTTTTGGCATTTAGAGGAGAAACCTTTTGTTTGAGATGAGGGTGTTCAATCTCTATAGTTTTTGTTTTAGCTTGCAAGTCTTGGATGTGACTTTGTGTCTTGTCATTTTGGTTCTTCCTATCAAGGATAGTGGTGAAGTTGTTTTGACCTGTGTGGGTTGAGGGAAGTTTATTGGCTATGGTGTTAGTCATATGATTTAAATAATATTGTGTAAGAATAAAGTCATTTATCTTAACATGCGTATCAAGATTTTGACTATGTTCTTTAGTTAATAGAGTTTTTTCAGAAGAGAGGTTATAGTATCGTTTTAAACAACTATTTTATGGATCTGATACCATAACTGCACCAAGGATATGGGGAGTTAATTAAAGAGATAATACTAAAGAATAAGTGCAAAAGTTTAAATAAAGATGCATATTATATTGATAAGGTTAGGCGGCTTAGCCGACCATAAGTATTACAAACAAAATATAAATATATAATGAAAACTTAATTACATGAACTAAAAAAAACTTAAACAAAAATAAAACTTACTTAAATAATTATAATTGAAGGTTACAAAAGGAAACTATTATCAAAGAGAATGGGTATGGAAGCTTGAGAGTAATGAAAGTATGAGTGGTAAATTATACAGTTGATTTTTTCGATCCCTCTAACTGGGAATGGCCATGTTTTTATAACCATAGCGATGTACTAATGGAGATGCTTTTACTTGTTGTGAACAATATTTTTTGCCAACTTTATACTGTAGAATATGTTAGTATTGTTATGATTAGTAAGCACCTTTTACTATTTTGTGAATATTGGCTTGTATGTTACTGGTCTTTGTTTTGTCTTCTTCTGTAGATGCTATAGTAACTTTTACAGTGACCTACTAAAGTAAATTTTGATGGGCTGAAGATTTTGGTGAGCTGTTGTATGTGCCATTTACAAATAAAATGGGTTGTTAAACTTGGTACATGAATTGGGCTTTTAACCCTAATAAAACTTAGACTTGTAGATACGTAATATAAATGGGCTCATAGTCCTATTGAATATTTTCAATTTCATAGATGATCGTTACCCATCAAAAATAATATAACTTCCTCGTTAGCTTCTATGTTTGATGGGTAGTTGGATGGAGTTTGGGAGGCTGATGGTGATGGTGATTTGATTTTGTTTGAAGAATCCTTTTTTCTGGTTGGATGCTTTGCTGGAGGGTTCCTATGATTCTTGTGATAATTTCCTTATGATGTCCAAGAGTTTCTCCTAGGTTTGTGCATTGGTAATAAGGGTATTGGTACGAGCCCTTTTGGCTAGGATCATCGATGTGTGTTGGATTTCTTCAATTTATTATATTCTATGACTAATTTGGTTAGCCATTATTCGATGGCTGGTTTGAGAAGGGTTTTGGGGATCATGAAATATAACCCCCATTTTACCTGAAATAGAAAGGTGATATTAACTACATCGGATATAACAGGTTTAAAGACCTATTGACATACCTAGGGAAGGTAGAATTTTGTGAAGAAGATACACAAAGGATGGAATGTTTTTTCATCCACTGTGGGTTTGAAATGGGTAATGAAGGTTTGATAGCTTTCCTACACTAGTGGAGTGAGGAGTGCCAGAATAGAACCAAAAAGTTTCCACCAGTTGTTAAATTGTGATAGAAATTTTGTTGGATTGATAGTTTTTTGAAAGAAAAAGAATAACTAGGAATGATAATTATTCTTTTTTTGGATGAGGAAGGCATTAAACTAGGCTTGGTAATAATCCCAATAATTGTAGGTTTTACAATGGGGTTGTGTTGTGTTGACATTGACTGGAAATGCAAAAATTTGGATAGATCATTTTCCCAATCTCATAGAGATATGAATTTAAGGAGTTTGGTGGTGGAATATTGGACGTCAGCTTGGTTAGGGTAGAGGAAATGTTTGAATTCCACACTATCCGTTATTTCCAAAATACTCTGATAGTATTATGGTGTTTTCAAATTATACGAAGGCTAATAAAACATTTTTTTCCCAAAATATTTTTGAACATTTAAATAAGGATTCTTATCTTGGAATCATTTTTCAAGGGTCTTAACCATCTAATTTTTTGGTATTAAAAAATACTCAGATGAGGGTTTTGAAAAAGTTTGGGAAATAATCGTTGTAGTGGTAAGTTTTTCAATTCGAGTTTTTGAAATAATGATTTTTTTATTGAAGATGGTTCTTCCTTTTTTACCTTATATTTACATTTGGAGACATGGGTCTCTTTTGACAATCATTCCAATGGCCAGAGGCAAACTGAACAATAAATTATTTATAATGCTGGACTTGTTTTAGGATCCTCCGAAAGCCAATTTCAGTGGCATCGATTTCTACTATCTTAGGAAGTGTTGGATTTGCAAGGTGTAAACAAGGAATATTTTAGACTTGTGCTTTTATTCTTTGCACAATTTGTTTTGTGTGCTACTATCCAAGGCTTCAAAAAGTTTTGAAGCTTGTTATGGAGTGGTTTTGCTAATCGATTGATATTGGGACAGAAATCAAGAACATAATTTAAGCTCTCGGGGAATCTCTGAAGTTGAGTTTTATCGGTGATCTTGTTAAGGAACTTTGTTTTAAACTGTAAAAGATCATTCGATAGGAATAATGGTTCCATTAGACACATTATGTCTGAGAAACCTGATATTAAGTTGGAAAAGAGTAATCTTTTTGGCTGATAAGGCCATACCACTCTTTTTGATAACATGAAAGAAGGTTTTGAGGTGTCAAATATATTATCCAATAGTCTTTGAGAATATGAGTTCATCACCAATGTACAAAAGATATAATTTTGAATATGTATTAAAAATGTCATTCATAATCCTTTGGAATTTAAAAGGTGCAATTTTGAGCCCAAAAGTCATGCATTCAATTCATACTGTTTGAAAGGAACAATAAATTCTATTTTATAACTATGTTTTGGTTCGATTTGGATTTGTTAGAAGCCTGAATTCATATCAAATTTTGAGAATAATGATGAAGAATGGAGTTTTTGAATAAGGTCTTTTTTATTTGGAATAGAGTACCTAATCGATTGTAAAGCCTTGCTGAGTTTATAGTTGATGACCAATCGAGGTGATCATGTATTGATCTCAACTGATTTGTTGACATAGAAAGCCGCATAACTTCACAATGATTTGGATTTTGAATTTAAATTTTTAGATAAGAGATCATTGATCTCTTTCCTACAAAATTATTCGAGGTCAGTATTCATTTAAATTGGACTTGCTTTTTTGGGATATCCCTTTCATGAAAGGTTGGTTTATATGGCAAGTCAACCATATGTTCTCCTCTATCTAAGATGGAATTGGGTCATAACAAACCTCTTTCTCAAAAGAGTTTGGTAGTTTGGATATTTTTTTGTACCTCTAGTTTTTGAAGTTCTATTTTTGCGGTGTGAAATTGAACTTGGTTTTTGAGATACAGTAGGTCCTTTTCTCTATGCCTCATAAGGGTAGAAATGTCATTTTGATGGATGGAATTGGCTCGAATGAGAGTTAGATTCCAATTTTTAGGTTTATTGATGAAGAGAAAACTGAAGGTTTCATCTCCAATTTTAAAAGAGATCTTATCATGTTTGATAAGATATGGAGTGATAATATTCATGAATGGTGTACTTAAGATAACCTTATAGCTAATATAAGATACCATTACAAATGAGGATTTGATCAAGAATATTTTGTTAAGGATTGCAACTTCAGTTTTACCACTAATGTTCATCTTCGAACTATTGGTTGAGTTGAGTTGTTCATTTGTTTTTTGGTGAAACTGTCATGGAAAAAGTTTTGGATTGATACAATTAAGATCAACACCTGTGTCAAATATTGCTACTATCTCAAGTTTTAAGTTGTCTAGAAATATGACGGTGACTATGATCCTGTACTTCCAACTGGTGATTTCTCTAAGAAGGTGTAACATGTCTTCTGGAATGTTTTCCATAGTTTCAAGCTTGCAAGAATTTGGTTCACCAATTTTGTAGAGTTCTTCGTCCAATTCACTTAAGGAATCTTGGTTTTGATTACCATTTTTCTAGTTGGAAATCAATTATTGAACTATTTGATTGTCTTATCTCTACTTTATCTTAAGCTTTAAGAGTTCTAACTTAATGGTTTTGATTTCAGCCTTTATCTTTTGGATTTGACTTTGTGTGTTTAGGTTTTTATTCATCTTTCGTTCAAGGATTTCAATGAGGTTATAATGGCCTGTGTTGGTTGATGGAAGTTCAAAAGGTTTTGATTGTAGCTAGGTTTTGGCCAAGGTATTGGTCAAATGATCCAAGTATAATTGAGTAAGATCAAGGTCATTTAACCTAAGGATTTTTTTCATGGAGTTGATTATCTTCCTTGGTTAACATATTGAGCTTTTACAATTGACGAGTTTCAGAGTCAATGGATGCTAACTCATCAACTTTAGGATTTTGGTCATCAAAGTCTTCATTCCAAAGTTCATATTCAGATGATGATGATCCATCTACCATTAAGGTAAAAATTTATTTAATGTTTCTTCTTCGAGGTGTAGCTCATGAAGTTTTTTAATTCTTTTGCAATAATTTACATACTGGCCTTTCTTATTGCATTTATAACAAGTAAATTCTTTAAATTTTTAAAGGGTTTATTATAGGTTTTAGAATATGTTCTAAAGGTTCTTTCATAATGTTTTTTTATAAAAATCCTTCCAGGGTTTATGATAAGAAGGTTTTCTATATTTTGAAAATGATTTATGGTAAGGTTTTGAATATGGTTTTGAAATAGGTTTACTATAGCTACCACCGTAGTGTTTAATGATGGGAAGAGACTTATCAAAGAGTTTGTAGAATGGTCCAATTTCTCTTTCGGAGATTTTAAGCTCCTATTTCATTTGTTTTTGGATCTTCAAATCTTGATAGACCAAAAATCCTTGTTTTTGTGCGAAACTGATCAACTCATAGTAGGTTAGTGATCATAAGGGATGAAGTGATTCCTATAAGTTTCACGGATTTTATTTCTTACCTTATTTCCTAGAAGTGGAAGAAGTCCTACTAAGAAATTTTCCTTCTAGAAGGGTTGGTTTGAATTTTCTCTTAACATGACTCTGTTAAGAAAAGTGGTTTTATAATTTTGAAAGATAATAAGAAGAGGAATATAACCCATAAAAAGGCAATGCAAATAGAAAGTGGCTAGAAATTGAGAAAGAGGGGTGTGAGCTCGGTTTTGGGAGAAATGGAGAAGAGAAATGAGGATTTTGGGTTTCTGCCTAGAAGAAGTGAGCCGAATGGTAATATTACATGGCTAGCGTCGGTTTTCCCCATCAACCGATGCTACGTCCACGTGGATAGCATCGGTTGACGTGGTGAACTGACGCTATCCATGCAATTAAATTTTTTTTTTCAATTATTATTTTATTTAAACTATGCATACGTACTATAAAAAAAGAAAAAATAATAATTTTACAATAATATTTAAAAAAAATACACAAAATTAAACAAAGATATATTGTACATACGTATATAAATTTAAATATCTAAACAAATAAACAAAATTATATAATGTTAAAAACTAATTGTCTAAAAAAAAAGAAAAAAATTATACTATTTAAAGAGTCAAATAAAATAATAATGACCTAAAAAAAATTTAATTGTAAACTGTGTGTATTTTTTAATTTAAAAAATAGGACGTAGCGTCGGTTGACGTGGCGAACCGATGCTATCCATGTTGGACATAGCATCGGTTCGCCACGTCAACCGACGCAACACGCATGGATAGCGTCGGTTCTACACCGAACTGACTTTAAATTCATTATAAGTCGGTTTTTCCAAAAACCAACTTTACACAGCGACTTAAATACCCCTTTTTTGTAGTAGTGGTTTTTGAGATAGAGAAGGTCCTTTTCTCTATGCCTCATAAGGGTAGAAATTTCATTTTTATGGATGGAATTAGCTCGAATGAGATTTAGATTCCAAATTTTGGGTTTATCGATAAAGAGAAAATTGAAGGTTTCATCTCCAATTTTAAAAGAGATCTTATAATGTTTGACAAGATATAGAGTGATAATATTCATGAATGGTGTACTTAAGATAACCTTATAGCTAATATAAGATACCATTACGAATGAGGTTTTGATCGATAAGATATTCATGTAAACTTTTTAAATTTTTTAAAGGGTTTATTATAAGTTTTAGAATCTTTTTTAAAGGTTCTTTCATAATGTTTTTATTTATAAAAATCCTTTTAGGATTTATGATAAAAAGGTTTTCTATATTTTGAAAATGATTAATGGTATGGTTTTGAATAGGGTTTTGAAATAGGTTTACTGCAACTACCACCGCAGTGTTTAATGATGTGAAAAGACTTGTCAAAAAGTTTGTAGAATGATCCAATTTCTCTTTTTGATATTTTAAGCTTCTATTTCATTTGTTTTTGGATCTTCAAATGTTGATAGACCTAAAGTCCTTGTTTTTGTGCGAAACTGATCAAATAATTGTAGGTTAGCGATCATAAGGGATGATGTGATTCCTATAAGTTTCAAGGATTTTGTTTCTAAGCTTATCTTCTAGAAGTGGAGGAAGTCCTACTAAGAACTTTTCCTTCCAGAAGGGTTGGTTTGAATCATCTCTTAACATGACTTTGTTAAGAAAAGTAATTTTATAATTTTGAAATTCACTCATCTTCTCACAATGTAAGTTAGAAAGAATATTGGTGTTTTTATCTTTAAAATGGGAAGAGTCTCCTATAAAATGATGTGATATGGTAAAGATTAATGTGGAGACTGCGTCCTGAATAGGTTCTCTATAATGATCGAGTATGGGTTCTTCATACTCTCTAGTTAGAATAGTCTTGAAGATATCTAACTCTCCATTGAGTGTTTTTTTTATTTACCAAACTGGGTTTTGTAAGCATTTGGATGCCATTGTCATATGCTATAATATGTTTAATATTTGATGTTTTGTCATACCATCTATATTCCATTCATAGATAGATAACGCATTATATCTTGGTTGTATAACCTGATTTGGTTGGGTACTTACATCTAACTATGGGTACCTAATTGGAATAGGTTGTTGCCAAGCTAATTTTTGAATTTTAGGAGTCGATTCAGGAGATGGTTCCTGAAAATATTCCTCATTAGAGGTGGTAGGTTCTTGATTATTTAGAACATTAATACTCTGAGGTGGATTTTGAGGGGTCTTAGGTGACTCAAGGAAAACTGGACCTATTTTGGAGTTTGAGATTTATTATTGAATTTGAGACTTGAGAATGCCTCTAATTTGCTCAATTTTGGATAATAATTCTTCCTGGGCTGATTTGGAGATCTGGTAGGGATTGAAAACAGGATTTTGAATTTTACCATCTACTACTTTATAGGTGGTAGAGGGAATATCATTTTTATGATTTTTCTCTATCCTAGTAAGTTGCTTACCTAAGGTGCTTAGGCTGATATTGGTAAAGGTTTTTGAGTAACTATATTTTTAAGGTTGGTAGCATGGTCTTCCTAATGGATTTTCATAGGCTCAGATACCATAAGTGGACCATGGATTTGGGGAGTTAATCAAAGAGGTAATTCTAAAGAATAAAAGCACAAGATTAAATAAAAAAAAGCTTATTATAATGTTTAGAAGCAATGTTTTTCACATCTTTTGTGTCAAATTTCTTTAGCAAACTTACAATCAATTATTAGTAAAAAAAATTAATTTAATAAATCTGATTGAAATTTTGAAATACAAAGCAGTATTGCTAACATTTCTTTTTTTACAGTGCAATAATTGTTTTGGAAATCATTCCAATGGATAGAGTCAAACTTAAAAATAAATCCTTTATTATCTTGAACTTGTTTTAGGATTCCTCTAAAGCTAATTTTGCAGGTGTCATTTTCTACTATCTTAGGAAGGGTTGGATCCATAAGGTGTAAATAAGGAATATTTTGGACTTGTGCTTTCATTCTTTGCACAAATTTTGTGTGTGCTTCAATACAAGGCTCAAAAACTTCTTAACCCTATTATGGAGTGGTTTTTCCAATCAATTGATATTGGCATAGAAATCAAGAACATAATTTAAGCTCTTGAGGAATCTCTAAAGCTGAGTTTCATCGGTGATCTTATCAAGAAGCTTTATTGTAAACTACAAAGATCGTTCGATAGGAATAATGGTTCCATTAGACACATTATGTCCGAGAAACCTAATATTTGTTTGGAAAAACGTCATCTTTTTGGCTGATAAGGCCATGCCACTCTTTTTGATAATATGAAAGAAGGTTTTGAGGTGTCAAATATATTGTCTGACAGTCCTTGAGAATATGAGTTCATTGTCAATGTACACAAGACATAATCCTAAATATGGATTAAAAATGTCATTCATAATAAAAAATACCTTCTTCAAAAACTCCATTCTTCATCATTATTCTCAAAATCAATATTATGTTAGGCTTCTGGCAAATCCAAATCGAACCAAAACATAGATATAAAATGGCATTTACTATTTCTTTTGGACATCATAAATGGAATGTCATACCTTTTGAGCTAAAAAATATACCTTCTGAATTCTAAAGGATTATGAATGACATTTTTAATCCATATTCAGAATTCTGTCTTGTTTATATTGATGATATACTCATATTCTCAAAGACTATCAGACAACAAATTCGACATCTCAAAACTTTCTTTCATATTATCAAAAAGAGTGGTCTAACCTTATCATCCAAAAAGATGACTCTTTTCCAAACTAATATTAAGTTTCTCGGATAGAATGTGTCTAATAGAATTGCTATTCCTATCGAGCGATCTCTATAGTTTACAATAAAGTTTCCTGACAAGATCACCAATAAAAATCAGGTTCAGAGATTCCTTGAGAGCTTAAATTATGTTTTGATTTCTCTCCCAATATCAATCAATTGGAAAAATCACTCTATAATAGGCTCAAGAAAATTCTTGAACCTTGGATAGAAGCACACACAAAAATTGTGCAAAGAATGAAAGCATAGGTCCAAAATATTCCTTGCTTACACCTTGTGAATCCAACCCTTCCCAAGATAGTAGAAACTGATGCCAACGACATTGGCTTTAGAGGAATCATAAAACAAGTCCAGGATAATATAGAAATTGTTGTTCAATTTGTCTCTGGCCATTGGAATGATTGCCAAGAGAATTATTCTACTATCAAAAATGGAGTATTAGCAATAGTACTTTGTATTTCAAAATTTCAAACAGATTTATTAAATCAAATTTTTTTACTAAGAATTGATTGTAAGTCTTCTAAAGAAATTTCACAAAAAAGATGTTAAAATTATTGCCTCGAAACAATTTGTTGCTCAATGGTAAGATTTATTAAGTGTTTTTGATTTTGATATAGAATTTATCATAAAAGAAGCCAAATTCATTATTGGACTTTCTAACCAGAGAGTTCCTTAAAAATAGTTAAATATGTCAAAGAAGAAGAAAGCAAAGGAGAAGAAGGAACCTCCTACAAATCCTTCAGGAAAAATCCTCTCTTCCTCCAAACCAATTATTACCTGGTCCTAAGTGGCCCAAGTATCACCACTAAACGATGCATCATCCTCAAATGATGGTCGGTATCACCAGAGCCAAGATTGGATCTTCAACCTCAGAGACACTCCAGAATTCCTACAGGCTACCTATGACACCCTTCAAGATAGTTTAAAAAATCTTAGAGCCATATCACCATGCCACCAGGGATACTTTCAAAACCCTCATCTGAATATTTTTTAAACCAAACTCTCAGATAGTTATGACCATTGAAAAAATATTCCCAAATAAGAATACTTATTTAACTGTTCAAAAATATTTTGGAAAAAAAATGTTTTATCGGCCTTCGTATATTTCCAAAACACCAGAATACTATTAGAGTATTTTGGAAATAATTGGTAGTGTGGAATTCAAACATTTCCTCCACCCCAACCAAGCCCATGCCCAATATTCCACTTCTAAACTCTTCAAAGTCATATCTCTATCAGACTGGGGAAATGATCTATCAAAACTTTTGGCCTTTCTAGTTGGTATCAGCACAACCCAACCACATTATAAAACCTACAATTATTGGGATTATTACCAACCATGGTTTAATGCCTTCCTAATCTAAAACAAGAATAATCAACATTCCTAATTATTCTTTTTCTTTCAAAAAAATATCAATCCAACAAAATTTCCATCATGGTTTAACAATTGGTGGAAACTTTTTGATTCCATTATGGAAATCCTTACTCCACCAGTGTAGGAAATCTATCAAACCTTCATTACCCATTTCAAACCCATATAAAAAAATATTTCATCCTCTGTGTATCTTCTCCACAAAATTCTACATTCATGGGTATGTCAATAGGTCTTAAAACCCATTATACTCAAGGTAATTAATATCACCGGCCCATTTAGGTAAAATGGTTGTCATCTTTCACAATCCCCAAAACCTTTCTCAAACCAACCATCAAATAATGGCTAACTAAAACCGATCATTGAATAGCCAAAAATTGAAGAAATTCAAAACACATTGTTGTTCCTAGCCAAAAGGCTCATACCAATACCCAAATTGCTAATGCATAAATGTAGGAAAATTCTTAGACATCATAAAGAAATTATCACAACAATCACTGGAACCCTCCAATAGAGCATCCCACCAAAAAGATGATTCATCAGAAAAAACCAAATCACCATCACCACTAGCCTCCAAAGCTCCATCTGACTACCTATTAGGCATAGAAGTTAACAAGGAAGATATATTATTTTGGATGGGTAAACACCATCCATAAAAATTTAAAATATGCAAACGGGACTATAAGCCCATTTATATTACGGGTCAACTAGCCCAAATTTTATTATGGTAAAAAACCCAATTCGTGTATTAGGGTTAACAACCCAAAATTATTAAGGGTTTTACAACCCATTTTATTTGTAAGCAGCCCATACAATGGCTCAGAAAAATCTTGAGCCAATCAAAAGGCATTGTAGTAGGTCACTGTAATAGTTACTATAGCATAGAAAGAAGAAGACAAAACAAGGAACAATGATAGATTGTTCACATAACAATAAAAGGTGTTCACTATTCAAAATAATACCAGCATCTTTTACAATATAAAATTGGTGACAAAATACTGTTCACAACACAGTAAAAGCATCTCGAGCAGTACATAACTCTAGTTATAAAAAGTAAACTCATTCTCAGTCAGAGGCATCGAAAAATAATTTACCATTCATCATTCCTCCCAAGCTTCCATACCCAGCCTCTCTGATAATAGTTTCCTTTTGTAATCTTCAACTATAATTATTTAAGTAAGTTTGTATTTTTGTTTTAAGTTCCTATAATTAAGTTTTCATTATATATTTAAATTTTATTTGTAATACTCATGGCCAGCTAAGCCGCATAATCTTATCAATATAATATGTTTGTTTATTAATCTTATGCTTTTATTCTTTAGTATTATCTCTTCGATTAACTCCCCAGATCCTTGGTGCATTTATGGTATCAAATCCATGAGTACATATCTAATGTGTAAGAGGAAGAAAGAAACTCTGTTAGGTCACTATGCGAATATGATAAGGACTCTACCCCTTGTAACGTAGGAAGGAGAGCGTCTCCGCTTATCCGGCTAAGGTGGGAATGGGTTAGAAGCAAAAAGGAACTCTATAATCCCATCAATATGATATCTGAGAATGGAAAGGTCCCCAACTACTTAGTGCCAAGCTGGTAGATGTCATAGGGCTACTGGTTATTAAACCTATGAACATTAGATCCTTGGGGGAAACACCCTTTTTATGGTATCAAAGTCAAGGGGATGTTTTAAGTTGTTCATTACAAACTGTAGTTATTATTTTATATGAATTTCTAATCCTTGTATATTAGTACAAATGTAACATAGATCCGAATGAAGGGTAATAAGTCCTGTTTAGGAGTGATTCTGTTAGGGCAATAAAACCTTATAAGTGCCATTGGTTTTTTAGTTGTAGGTATACTAAAAGAAGAGAACTAAAACAATAATAAAATAAGAAATATTTTCTGTATAATAAATTATGATATTTCTGTTACTTAATTTCAAAAGTATAATTAAGAATTTTGATATTTAATTAGAGAAAGTAATATTAAAGATTAATATTTAATTATTAACAAATAAGGATATTATATTAATGGTTACTATTCATAAGTTTACAACCTTTCATGGAGATGAGTCTATTGGGAACAATTGAGATAAGTCTCTATTTACGACCGATATAATTTGATTGTTTTCCTAACTTCATACTCTCCTTAAGTGATAAAAATATCAAGAAGTCACTTACATTACAAATCAAAACACACAACTATGATATGATCCCAGGATCTATCCTAGTTGCATTAATATTCAAAATGCATTACAAAGCCATGATGTTTGCAATTAACACTGGACACATTTATCATTCCAAAAAGGGAGAAACACTCCTACAAACGGATCTCACAAGATCTAACAAAATCATCCCAAAAACCATCACATGGAACCAAATCACCTTACCAGATGAATGGTAACTTGAAGGTGTGACTCAAACAGAGTCAAACCCACAAGAACCTGAGCAAAATACAATTTCCCGTTTTGAGATTTTTAATTCACCATAGGTTAGTTGATCATAAGGGATGATGTGATTCCCATAAGTTTTGCGGATTTTGTTTCTAACCTTATCTCCTAAAAGTGGAGAAAGTCTTGTTAGAAATTTTCCTTCCATAAGGGTTGGTTTGAATCTTCTCTTAACATGACTCTGCTAAGAAAAGTGGTTTATAGTTTTGAAAATCACTCATCTTCTCACAATGTAAGTTAGAGAGAAGATCAACATTTTTATATTTTACATGGGAAGAGTCTCCTATAAAATGATGTGATATGGTAAAGAGTAATGTGGAAACTATCTCCTGAATAGGTTCTCCATGATGATTGAGTATGGGTTCTCTATACTCTCCATTTAGAATTGTATTGAAGATATCTAACTATTGTTGTTTTGATAGGTGGTAATCCTACCATCCTTTTAGTTGGCCAGAAAAGCCAGCTATTAGAAGTTCCATAACTAATTTGTCTGATGAACCAGATTGGGTTTTGTAAGCATTGGATGCCATTGTCACTTGCTATAATGTTTTTAATATTTGATGTTCTATCATGCCATTTATATTCCATTCATAGATAGATGATGCATTATATTTTGGATAGATAACCAATTTTGGTTGGGTACTAACATCTAATTGTGGGTACCTAACTGGTATAGGTTCTTTCCAAACTAATTTTTGAATTTCAAGAGTCGGTTCAAAAGATGGTTCTTGAAAGGCTTCCTCGTTAGAGGTAGTAGGTTCTTGATTTTTTAGAACACTAATATTCTGATGTGACTCAGAGACAACTGAACCTATTTTATAATTAGTGCTTTGTTCTTCAAATTTGGATAATAGTTCTTCCTGGTCTGGTTTGGTGACCTGGAAGTGTTTGAAAATAGGATTTTGAACTTTCTTTATAGGAGGTAGAATGAATATCATTCTTTTGGTTCTTTTCCATCCTAGTGAGCTATTTACCTAAGGTGCTTAGGCAAATATTGGTAAAGTTGTTTTGGGTAACTATGTTTTTGAGGTTAGTGGCATGGTCTTTCTAAGGGTTTTTCAGGAGACAGGCTTCAACCGTGGTTTGGACATATGGAAAAGTTATTGGTCTCAATAGTTTTGGTTTCTTAATTTGGATAATGTGGCTTGTTTGAAAGGGTAGTTTCATCCCTTGTGAGAATAATATAATTCAAGCCAATCAAAGAATAAAATGTTTTGTTTGTTGTGATTAACATACCTGTCATGTTTCCTCATGAAGCTTTCTTGATTTGCTTCAGAGTATTTGTTAATATACCAAGTTTATATATGGTTATTATATGAAGCGTTAATGTCTAAATGTAGGGTTTCTATGTTTAGAAATTTAAACTCTTTATCTTATAAGCCATTTAAAAGAAGTAATGAACAAGCAAATTAAGCATTCTCTCTTAAGTTTGTGTTTATATATATATATACACAAACACTCCTGTTACATCGAAATGCCTTAGTTTTTCTAACTTTTCTTTTTGAGCAGGTGAAGATTGTCAAGTCACCTCTAATTTTCTTCTCTGTTAATCCTAGTATTCTTATTTATTTTTCCTACATAAATCTATCATAGACCTTTATGATTGCCTATGAAACTAGAACCCTTTTAATATTTTAAATTATAATAGCACTTTCTTCAAAAAATGGTTTTATTTTTTTTGCCATTTGTTGAATTTCATGTGATATTACCAGTTTTTGTTGCACTTTACCCTCTCATTTACATTTAGCTACTTATGAAGATTACATACATAACATGCAAAATACTTCCAATTTCCCAGTAGCTCTTTCCTTCCTAGCCTCTTAGATCTATTTAATTGGATGATGCACAAATATATATGAATCAAACAAAGCTTAGTTTGGACTAACCAAAATTTGGGGTTAAATCACAGAGATATGAAGTGGGACTTTAAAGTTTTGTGGTACAATTGAGGACTACATTATAGTAATTTTATTATATATTTTCATTTTGAAATACTGAGGTGGTTTGTGTATGGTTATGTGGTCCAGGGCATCCATGGATAACCAGTGGTGGAGGAACAATAACTGTGACTCATCTAAACTGAAAAGAAATAAAAAAAAGACCACCCAACTCAAGTATTTGGATATAAAATATGCATATTTTGTGGAGAATCGAGAAAAGGCTTTAGGTTTTGTCTGCCTTTTGAGCTAGTTATATATAAAGCTCAATACCAAGCTAGATAGGGAAATTTAGGTAATCAATGATCCATGAAGAAGATGAAGTTTCGGCGCTTGTAGTTTGGAGCGTTTGAGGAGAGTTATCTTCTTCACATAGTCCTTTTCTTTTTGTCTGTTTTGGTAGATTTGGCGTTTAGGATTAAATTTAAGATGAATCTTGATAGAGACACTTATATAATGCAAATTTTCGGACATTCCTATGTTATTTTTTATTGTTTATAGTTAATACACTCTGTGTGACGCGATCTATCTACAGGCCAATCTTCTTAGTCAGTACATTACTCCAAAGTTGAGAAATCCAAACGAGATGAAGATCTCAAAAACTTAGACTATTGAGTACAAGCCTCCACATCATGTGTATATATATATATTAATTATTTTGAAATTAATCTAATTGTTTATGTATGTGAGGTTTTAGACTTGAGAATTTTATTTTAAATTTTGTATAGATTTAAATTTGACTCTTTTTATAAAATAATTCATGAATCATAATTCTTATCGAAGTAGAGTTGAGTGGTGATAGAGTCACAATTTAAACTATTATTAATACAATTATATTCATAATGATAAATTGTGTTTAACAAATATAATAAAATGTTTCCAAAATGGTTTGTAATACTTTTAAGCATAAAACTCCTATTATGTAAGTAATAAAAAAGTAATGTATCATCCGATCATGGAAACGAAGAGTTCATATAATGGTGAGTCATAATGGATTGTTCAACAATTCATCTAGTATGCACTAAAGCATAAATTTGAGTGTTATATAAGACTTAGTTTGAGATTTTTCCTAGACGCACTTGTATGATAGGATCTCTAATCCTACCTCGGTGTTAAATCATACATGGGTTGTCATATTGTCAATATAATTTGTTGATATTTAATGGGGAAATGAAATAATATAATAGTAATAACTTAAAAGATAAAAGAAAAATAGTAATAAAATGAGAAAGTTGAGAGATTTTTTCATTTGAATACAATAGCAATTAATAAAATAAAGAAGACAAATAAAAATAAAATAAAAGAAACATTTGGATGGACGGATATAAATGAAATTCTGTTATATGTTTTTTATTTGTTTTGTTCAACTAGAGAGGTTTATGTTTAATATAATTGTTTTTTTGAATGTTTTTCTTCTAAATAATATCTGAGTTAATATATTTGACTTTAGTTTGTATAAATAATTGTAGGTTTATATTAGTATAAAAAGATTTGTCCAAAATCTTTACTAAGCCTCAGCACACAACTTAATCCCACAAAGGGTTCAACTATTGTTTTTAAGTAATGTAACAGATTTTATAAGAAGAAACTGTATGTTTTCTAATCAAAACGAGAATTTTAAATTACATGAAAGTTTAAACTCGACTTTAAAATCATTTTGGTATGTTAAATATTTGAAATGAATTAAGTTAGATTATATGTGAGAATTTGTGAGACAATATTATAAAACTATCAAAGATATTTTATATGATTTAAATTAACTTGTATTATAGGTTGATTTTGGGCTAGATCTATAGAACTTAAAAAATATTTTTGATTGGGTGAGACGAAACTTCTTTTAATTTAAACGAGTTTTGATAAAGTTGAATCCAATTAAATGGATGAATAGCATAGCTAAGTATGCCTAGTTACAATCATGTATGAATTGTGAGGAATTACATAATCTATTTGTTTTTGTTTGATTTAGTTATTATATGTTTATTTAATTATTTATATCACTTAATATTTAAAATAATCTTAAAAAATTAAATAAAATATATATAATTAAATTAATCAAAATAACAAGCACCTAACAAATCTCGGATCCTAATTCCACTTTGTGAACATAATGAAAAAAATAATAATAATTACGTACCACTAGCCTATTTATTTATGGTATACCACAAAAATCATATTTAAAAAAGTTGTCCTAAAATTTGAGGAATTCTTCCGTGTAATGAAGTACTCATACGTGGTAAAATGGGTTTATTTTTATAAACAAAAATTAAAATGGGTTTATTTTTATAAACAAAAGTAAAATAAATATAAATAAAATCAACAATTATTAGTAACAATGTATATATCAAAACTTTTTCCTAAAATTGTTACGTTTTCAAATAACGATTGAATTTGATTGGTTTCACATACTATATATATACAAAAATAATTTTATGAAGAAAGAAAAGCATTTTGTTAAATCAAAATAAGATATTTTAATTTCTACAAAATATGAAAGAAAAAAAAGAAGGAAAATATCAAAAATAACATACTTAAAACTTTTCACTATAAAAATAACTTTTTAAATCCAATTCATACATTTTTAGTATTAAAAAAAGAAATTTAGTATATCATTTTCACATTGAACGCCGTTCAATTTAAATTATAGTTGTTTTTGACCCATTTAATTTTAAAATCCGTCTAATTAATCTTATTCAATATTATTAGGTATTATTTTTGTTGTTATAAGTTCAAAGTTTTTATTATTTTTTTTCAAAAATATTTTAATTATTAAATGTATTTTTCATAAAATTTGGCATAAGATATGAGTTAAGAAAGCATAAATTATCATATTAATAAAATATAGGATTTGATTAAAAATGTATGTATATCATAAATTTAAGATGAATTTTAAATCATGTGATATTTTTTATTAATAAATATAATTAAATCTATATAATTGTATATAAAAAATAATTATTACAGAAGTGTTAATTGGATTAATTTATAATAAATAGAGATAAAAAGGTTTAATTGGACTTACTTACTAGGTTCAATTATTCAAATTTTATCTCAACTAAGACATATAATTTGTTTATAGAGAAATAATATAGTTCAACTGAGACATATAATTTGTTTATTGAGCACTTCAGTGTACATTAAGTTATTATTATAAAATAATTAATATGTTAGATAATTAACTATTATATTAATTAGTTATTATATAACAACTTTATATATAAAGAATTTTTCTTTCTCTAAATATACATATTTATTCCTTATGTGAAGATACATCATGTTTTTATACAATATAATTATTTATATAGTTTTATTTTTAAATTTATTCTAAAAATTTATTTTTATATATTATATAAAAAATAACATAAGCACGCTGTATAAAAAGAGTTAAAAGTAAAACTTTATTTATAAAATGTGAATACAATAAAAAAAACTAATGTAGAATAGAAGTGAACAATAGTGAAGATATATGGATACAATATATTATAGAAAATACAAAAATAAAATTCTTAAATTTGTAACAAAAAAAATAGTATTTCAATAACATTGAAAGGGGTCTAAATGTCTATAGTTTAATTTAAATGGAATTTATTATGAAATGATTTATTAAATTTTTTTATAGTAAAAATATATGAGATGGTTATTAGAGGTACTATTTTTGTGGTATAAGTATTAAGGTGCTATTTTTGTTTTTTTAAAGATATTATTAATTACCTTTACTTGAGAAAAAGTCCATTGAAGGACAAATTTAGTTTTTTTATCAAATTTTTCATTAAATATAATGAAATAACACATGTAATCCATGCATATTTTTATTTTTTGATATACATATATTTAACAAAGTAATTTTTAATTAAAATAATTACTCAAATGTTTTAAAAATTCTTTTGATCAAACTTAAATAAAAAATTTATTATCTATTGTGTGATATATAATATTAAACAATGAAAATTTTGTTTAAATTTAAAACAAAAAATTTATTAAAAAGTTTGAGTAATGTTCTAATAAAATATTAATTTTTTGGCATATATACCTTATAAAAAATATAAACATGTATATAATAAATGTGTTTTTCATAAATAAAGAAACTTAAAAAAATATTTTTTAAACTAAAGTACTAAATAATACATTTAACTTCAATAAATATATATATTATTTTTTATTAAATAAAATAAATTGGATTACAAATAGAAGAATTAAAAAAAACTAGTTTTTGAACTCGTACGGATTGATGATTCAAATTCGATAAATATGTAGCAATATTAATTATCAAACAATAATTGTTATTATTTCAAATTTTTTATTTTATAAAATAAACTTAAACATTAGTCTTTAAATATAAATTTTTAAATTAATTTTATTATAATTGAAAAATTGATGTTAAAATATTTTATAAAGTGGTTTATAGAAATACTCTTAAAAAATAGTTAATTAATTTATTACTTTAGTAATGAATAAATATATAATAACAACTATTTTATTAGCTATAGAATCGAAATATAATATAAACATAAATAATTTACAACTATATTAATAATAATTATATAACTTTATTTAATAAAAAGTCAAATAAAAAATAGCAATATATGAACTTATTCAATTAATATTTTTATTATTTAAGAAGTTAATCTTACATGAATAATAAGCATTTTTTTGCTTAAAAATAACTTATATTAGCTCAATATTCTTTTTTTAGTTGATATGAGATATGATATGATCTCGATATGAAAATTATTAGTTCAAAATATATGATCTACTTATAAGTGAATTAATCGAGCATTCATTACATAGGTAATTATGAATTATTATCCTTGGTATAATAAAAATAATTACATTATATAAGATAAATATTCATAAATAATGTATTTATTATATTAATATTTTGGTATTTATTGATATATAAAATAACAAAAATGAAAAAAATGTATTTATTATATAAACATTTTGATATTTATTATTGTAAAAATACTAACAAAAGAAAAAAAAAGCGAAGTTTGGTCGTAGATCAAACATTCTCATTTTTTATATATAAAGAAATCATATGTTAATACAATAGACATGAAAATGATAAGTTTAAGATAAATAAGATAAACTTATAAATGAATTGATTGCCCCAGATCCATTCATAAAAATAGATGAGTATGAACTATATGAATTGTCATCTTTAATGTGTTTAAAAAAATTATTCACTGATAATAATAAAAAGTCAATTGCACTCGATCCATTCATAAAACTGAATAAGTATGAACCACAAGAATTGTAATCTTTAATGTGATTAAACAATTATACAGTGATAATAATATAAATTCCATACACAATAAAAGTAATAAAATAATTATTTTAAAAATTATATTTATTATATAAGTATTTTAATATTTATTGGTATGAAAAATAACAAAAATTAAAAAATAAAGCAAAGAGATAAAAACTAGAGAATGACCAAAAACACTATTAAAAATAATAAAAAAATAAAAAATAAATTAAAGAGATAAAAAGCATAACGACCGAAAACACTTTTCATGGAGGATTTTAATATATAAGACATATAATATAAAATAATGTGAATTCACCAAATTAACTTCCGACGTATATGATGTTAAAAGTAATGTAAGGACTATGAGTGTTAGTTATTTTCGTAGATAAAATATTTGCATGTAATTCTTTTTTAGTCTATTAGGAAAAGTAAAAGAAACATTTAGATTTCAAATAGTCGTAATTCAAGTATATTCTTTATAACTATCACACATAGGATTGCACTCATTCATTCACTAGCACATGTTCACAAAATGAATCAAGATAAAATATATCACATCATAATCACAATATTCAAATTACTCATATTTAGGTACTGCTATATACATATTTTAATGCACTTAATATAGGTTTTTCGTTGAATGAATTCTAATATTGTATGATTAAATTATAAGTCTTTTTAAATAGAGGGATCAATCCCTTTAGTAGACAAATCGATCTTACTTTAGATGGATTTCTAAAAGATCCTCAACTAATTGTGTCAAACTATGTACTTTAAAATGAGATATAAAAGAGAGATTGATCCCTACTTGAGATGGATTGATCCCCTTGTTACATTGCCATAACTTTTTTAGTGGGATCGATCCCTCTCATGAAGGGATCAATCTCTCTTAGAAGGATTGATCCCCTTCATAGAGATAGATCTCCTTGATAGAAATTGGTCGATTTCTCCTTGTTTTACATATTTTTATAATTTCAATTAGCTACCAACTTCCTATTATATTTTGCCACATCATATAGGTGATGTTTGCCCATCTAGGTTTTCTTTAAATATATCACTTGGCTCTTATAATTTATACACACAACTACAAAACAGTTTTCAAAAACACAAGGTTTTTACAGTAAGTTTCTCTACTCTTTTGCTCTTCTCTATTTTAGGTTGAACTTCATTGTCTCATCTTAGATATTCATATGATTATTCTAGTATAGATCTAAGCCTATTCATTTCATATTTTTATGTTCATATATATTTTTCTTGATTAGAATCTTGCATATTTAGATCAAATAATTTTGTGTATAATCATGATTATTTGATTTAATTATTAAATTTCAAAGAATATATTTTTATTGACTTATGCTTAATCTTCTTACTCTATGATTTACTATTTATTTAATTTAATTAATATATATTTTGAATAATAAAGTTAGGATTACTCAATATTAAATCTTTTCTAGAATATACAAAGGCCTTTATGTTTTTTGTGCTAAATTTGGTTGCAGGTTAATCAATGAACGTGTTTGATTGACGAGGAGCTAATTAGAACGTTGGTTAGGATATCGCTTATGTTAATTTTGAAAATTATGAAAATAGAATAGGGGCTTATAAGTTAGATATATTGAGGTAATAAATAAGGATAAAGAGCCACATAAGGTATTACATGTGTATTCATACACACATCAAATTTTGAGAAAAAAAACATTTTCTTAAGATAAAAAGTAACGTGAAAACAAAAATAAGGAAAAGTAATATTTGTAGTTAAAAATGTATTTAATTTTTACATGTAAATTATAAAAAGGAGAAAAACATCACAAAAGTTCATTACATCAGGTCATTTGTATTATTTCATTTTTTAGATTAAATATTGGGTGATTTAGTCTCTTATCTTTGTAAAAAGAACAAATTGAGGATAAATTATATTATTTTAATAATTTTTCTATTGATGTATTATTATTTTCTATGAAATAATTAAAGATAATTAAAACATGAGTATTTAACGATGGTAAAGTCGTAATTAATATGAAAAAATTTAGAAAATATTCTCTTGTTAATGTTTTTTGATTGTCACTATTTTATTTTAATATTTTATTAAAAATTAAAAATGATATGTAAATAAATTTTAGTTCAGATTTTATTATATTTTATTTTTTCTTATTTTTTTTATATTAATTTTTACTTTTATTATTGTCAAATACTTATATTTTAATTGTATTTTAATTACGTGAAAGAAAAATAATAATATTTTTAATGAAAAATTATTAAAATAATATAATTTATCATTAATTGATTATTTTTATAAAAATAAGGAATTAAATTACATTATTTATAATTTGGGTACTCCTAAGACCACTCATCTTTAAAAAAAATGGTTATTTTTTTTGGTAAGAAAAAGTATATCTTTAGATAATTACTTGTTTGTTAGTTATTCCTTTTGTTTATGGCTTTACGAGTACCACTATATTTTTATATTAATAAACTTATCTTATGAATAAAATATAAAGAATTTCGGTAACGTTATATCTAAGCAAGAAATAATCTTTTAATTTATAGAACATATGTTGTTAATTTACTTTTATCTAAACATAAAGTAACTATTTTAATTAATTCCAATCTACAGTGCATTTTTTTATTTTGTTTTATATAGTTATAAATAATTAAACTTTACATTGTTTTGCATACTTCAATAGAAGTTTTATTCTCATAAAAATATAAGAGAAGTTGTATTGGTTAAATAATATATCTATTTTTTAATTGAAAAAGAAGAGGAGATTTCATTCATTTTTTAAAGAGGTCCAAAATTTTGTTTTTTGTATTTTTTTTTGTTTTTTACCCAATTGGTTAAATCTTCGAAATAATGTAAAAGTTTATAAGTACATTAGACTTTTTTCATCTTAAAAGATTAATTCAATGGGTAAATATACTCATAATTTTTATAAATCTTATAATAACATTATATTTAATCAGCATGAGATATATTACCTTTAGACAACCTATAAAAATATAAAACTTATTGCATTTGTAAATAAAATGGTTGTTTTGCCTTGGTTTTTTAGTATTGATAAATTAAAAAAAATTAATTAAACACTTAATTACATATAAAATAATAATATTTATTTATATATTTATCACAGTATATAACTATTACGTACGTTACATGCAACCAAAAATAGTTATACTTATATAAGAAATGATTAAAAGCCTTACGATTATATCCGATATTTATTTGTTTTACACTTTTTTTAATAATTTTTTCCCTTTTTAATTTTAAATTTTTGATCCATATGTATTTTTATATTTTCATTTCAAATAATATACTTATATAAAAAAAGGGTTTCAACCTTCATAATTGATGAGTGCTCAAAAAGCACTAAAATTACCATGATTTTATGCTCATTAATTGATTAAATATATATATATTTATATGTTTTATCATATATTTATATAAATTTGTCTTTTTCGGAATCACGGGTATTTTTATTGTTTTTCAGGTATTTTGGCTTAAAAACGCAATTTAAAGACTCAAAGAAGAATACTTGAAGCAATACATCACAAATATATATATAAATAAATGGGGAAAGGTCAACAAATATGGAAAAATTGGACAAAATGGGTCGAAAAGGTCAAAAATGTCAAAAAGGAGAAAATCGCGCCGGAGCGACCACGTGTTGCCATCCGCGCGATCATGGTTGGCATCCTTTGTTCACGCGCGCGTGCGGGTGCTTTATTCTTGCCTTCCGCGCGCACGTGCGCGCCGAGTACCTGCCCTGCGTGCGCCGACGCCATTTCGCCCCATTTTCACGTGCGACCTGCCCCATGACGCGTCATCGCCGACGTCATTAATGACCTCGGCATTTCCATTACACGTTTTTTACATTTTTTAACATTTGTTTAACATTTTTTACTCATTTTTCTCTCCATCCTCACCTATAAATACCCCCTTCCCTTCACTTCAAAACACACCTCAAAACACACTTCTCTCTTCTTTCTTTCTCTCCATTTCTTAGTTTTTAGGTTTTTTTAGTTTTTCTTATGTTTTAGCTAGTTTTGAGTTCTTCCCTTTTTCGGCAGAACTAGTTATGTTTTTGTAATTTATTATCTTTTTGATTCAATAAATGGGAGTGCAAATTCCGTTTGGAGGTTTTCTAGCAACGGGAATGGCATCGAAGTACTGTAAGGATTTTATTTTCTTTGCAGTTATTTTTTATGCTTTATTCTTACATGTTATATTTAATTTGTCTATGATTAAATTTAACTCTGTTAGCTATTTGTAAAAAATGATATAATAATAACATTGTTATGCTTGCGAAATATTAAATAGGTAAAAATCTCTAAAATGAATTGATTATATTTTTATTCAAGATTTTATATTAAGAATGTTAGAGAGAAATATATTATTTTTCATTACAAACTTAAATCTGAAAATTAGATTTTAAGGTTTAGTTATCCGGTCTGATTTAGAGTAGTGCTCTTTTATTTTTGGTACAATCGCCCGGTAGTTAGAGTGAAGCTCTATTTCAAAATTTTTATAAGAATTATTATCCGAAAATGTATTGACAACATGTTTTCGGTAGTAGTTTTAAAACTTGAAAGTTAGTACTCGGATAACTAAATTCTTAGGTTTAATTTGGACACCTTGAATAAAGTTTAAACTTGTCTAACCCCACCAAAGGTGGCATTTAAATGGTTCATTTTCAATCTCTTAGAAAAAGGAATTAATTTAATTAACCAAATTAGTTATCAACCCTTGTAGGTGTTAATTGATTTGTTTAGTTAACAAAGAATATCTAACCCACCAAAGGTGGTATTCATACAAAAAAGGAGAATCAATAAATATCAATTCATATCTTTAATAACCTAGATAATATGAGCAAGCATAATTAACTTAGTTATTATATCCATAAATACTCCACTATTTATAAAAGATAAAATTTTCATGAATGTTTATTGAATCTATGTTTAATTTTATGTTATTAGATTAAAAACACAAAACCCCAAAATATCGTGACAGGATGTTTAGGATTTAATTTCGTTTTTAAAAGTTTGATTAATAAATTAAAAACCACATACATTCCTTCCTTAGATCGACCTTGGGAGTATACTTATCATTTTCAACGAAATGATTCGTGCACTTGCGAGAGTTTTATAAATATAAAACCAAAGTATTGGCAAGAATCGGCGATGCCGGTTTTCGCTCATTAAGTTTTTAGCGCTGTTGCCGGGGATGACTCCATTGCGGGGATGGCATCAAAGTTTTTGGCAATCCCGATTCTGCTCATCAAGTTTTTGGCGCCGTTTCCGGGGATGACTCCGTTGCGGGGATGGCATCAAAGTTTTTGGCGATCCCGATTCTGCTCATCAAGTTTTTGGCGCCGTTGCCGGGGATGGCATCAAAGTTTTTGGTAATCCTGATTCTGCTCATCAATAATTATAGCCTACATATTATTTTTGTATTTTTTAAAAATCTATATGTATTTTTGTACTTTTTAAATTAATATAAATAAATATTATAATTTCTAATATGATACAATAATATGATACAATTGGTAACACGATATAAAATAATATGCATAATTGGTAACTGAAATTTCTATGTTTGCGAGCGTTTTGTTTTCTTTTTCGTTCTTAATTCACTTATTCATTCACTTTTTATATCAATAGAGCTTTTTCGTTCTTTCTCTCGACTTCTAAGTCATGATTTGTGATTAAAGCATGAAAATATATATGAAAGCAATAGAAAGCAAATACTGAATGAAAACTTGCCATTGACCATCAATAGTTTTGTGTACATCTATATATTTGGTTTTATATGGTCTTTCTTTAAAAAGATGCATATATATATGCCCCGAATATTTAAGTCTATTAGTTTTTATCCTTAATTTTTTCTTATAATGAGTTTTTTGCTAAGCATATATTTCCTTCCTATAGCATGACCAAATTGCTTTGTTTTTTAATCATGCATAGTGTGTTAGAGTCTCAATTCAATCCAGAAACATTCATAAAATCATATGAACTCATAATTTAAATGCAGCGGAAACAAAATTGGATTGAAAACATACCTCCTACCATTGATCAAATTTTAGCACTTACACGGGAATTCCAATGGATTTTCTGTTCGATGCTTTCACTGGTTTCTCACACTTATTCTCTGCGTATTGATGGTGTATCTGAATTGTTATATAGTTAACAGTGAGAGGACCCGATACTTTATTAAGGTTCTTCCATCAAGAACCTCGTTTGGTTTTGGAACCGACGTACAGTTCTGACGAAACCGAACCGTCACCACGGTTCACTATCGTTGCACCACTCTGATTTACATTCTCCCACTTGGTGCAAACGTTAAGCGAAATTCTCTTGAGTAACAAAACACATGAATCATAGCGATAGGTCCTCTAAAAGCGAGTATTATCTTCCATGCATTACAATGTATTTAGTTTCTCAAGTACTATACTTTATGTGGTAACTAAACTTAATGAATAAATCCTATATTTATTCTTGGTCCAATATAAATTTTCTCAAATAAATTAAGGTGCACATGAATATGAGAAAATATCACAATATATAAGAGTTTCATTAATTAATTGTATATATACATTTACAAAGTGGAACCAATTCCCATTTTCTCTACATGATCCTTGAATTTCATTGGTAGCATGCCTTTAGTCAAAGGATCAGCAATCATCAACTCAGTGCTTACGTGCTCAATGAACACTTTATTTTCCTTAACACCTTCTCTTATGGCCAAGTACTTAATGTCGATGTGCTTACTACGACTACCACTTTTGTTGTTCTTAGCCATAAATACAGCAGCTGAGTTGTCACAGTATAATCTTAATGGCCTAGAAATAGAGTCAACTACTCTAAGCCTGGAAATGAAACTCTTTAACCATACACCATGCGATGTGGCCTCAAACACATGATACAAACTCGGCCTCCATAGTGGAAGTAGCAATCAATGACTATTTCGCACTCCTCCAAGACACAGCTCCACCGGTAAGCATGAAAATGTAACCAGATGTTGATTTTCGTGAATCAATACAGCCAGCAAAGTCCGCATCGAAGTAGCCAATTACTTCCAGTTCATCGGTTCGTTTATACATGAGCATATAATCCTTGGTTCCTTGTAGGTACCTCATCACTTTCTTTGCAGCTTTCCAATGGTCAACACCTAGATTACTCTGATATCTCCCTAGCATCCCAACAACAAATGCAATGTCAGGTCTAGTGCAGACCTGAGCATACATCAGGCTTCCAACAGCTGAAGCATATGGAATGGTTTTCATCTGTTCTCTTTCAAAATCATTCTTTGGGCATTGGTCCAAATTGAACTTATCATCCTTCACAATGGGAGCAACACTTGGTGAACAATCCTTCATCCGAAATCTCTCTAAAACTTTATTGATATAGGTTTCCTGAGACAAACCCAAGACACCTCGAAGTCTATCTCTATAGATCTTAATGCCAATGACATAAGATGCCTCACCCATATCCTTCATATCAAAATTTTTAGAGAGGAATTGTTTTACCTCATGTAGCAAACCCCTATCATTGGCTGCAAGCAAAATATCATCCACATATAGCACCAAGAAACAAATCTTACTCCCACTAACTTTCTGGTATATACATTGATCCATGACGTTCTCTTCAAAACCAAATGAAGTGATGACATTATGGAATTTCAAATACCATTGACGGGAAGCTTGTTTTAATCCATATATGGATTTATTAAGCTTACAAACTAAATGATCACCATCACTAGAGAAGAATCCTTCAGGTTGTTTCATATAAACCTCTTCCTCTAAGTTACCATTAAGGAAAGCCGGTTTCACATCCATTTGTTGCAAATCCAAATCAAAATGGGAAACCAATGCCATGACCACACGAAGTGAATCTTTCTTAGATACAGGAGAAAATGTCTCCGTGTAGTCGATTCCTTACTTTTGAGTGAATCCTTTGGCAACGAGTCTTGCCTTATGTCTCTCAATGTTGCCTTGTGAGTCTTTCTTTGTTTTGAAGACCCATTTACATCCAATGGCTTTCACACCATCAGGCAACTTGACGAGATCCCATACTCGGTTAGACGCCATAGAATCCATCTCTTCTTTCATGGAATTGTACCATAAGTTCGAAACCTCAAAACGCATGGCCTGTGAAAACGTCTCAGGATCATTTTCGGCTCCAACATTATAGTCACATTCTTGTAGATACACAACATAATCATTAGGTATCGCTGATTTCCTTACTCTAGTAGATCTTCTTAATGTTGCATCAACATTCTCCTGAGGAGCAGGATCATGTTGTTCAACTGGTTGTTCAACAGTTGTAGGCATCTGTTGAACTTCGACATCTACTGGATCAGGATCAACAGCTTATGGTACTTCCAAGACTGGTTCTTCAACATGTATTTGTACTCGAGGCATGTTGTTAACAATAACGATCAGTCCATTACTTGAAGTGGCATATTGAGCATCTGAATGATCTTTCTCAGAACCAATGCCCTGGGATCGATCGCTCCCACTAATCAAGTAATTCTCAAGAAATTTTTCATTTCTTGATTCCATAAACCTAGTGTTGTGAGATGGACAGTAAAATCTATAACCTTTCGACCGTTCGGCATATCCAATGAAATACCCACTAATGGTCCTTGGGTCCATCTTTTTCTCTTGTGGATTATATATCCTTACTTTAGACGGGCATCCCCAAATGCGCATATGTTGCAAACTCGGTTTCCAACCTTTCCATAATTCAAATGGTGTCTTTGAGACAACCTTGGTTGGAACTCGGTTTAATATATACACAGCCGTCTTTAAAGCTTCAATCCACAAGGATTTAGAAAGATTGGAGTTGCTAAGCATACTCCGCACCATGTCCAATATTGTTCAGTTTCTTCTTTCTGCTACACCATTCTGGTCTGGTGAACCAGGCATAGTGTATTGGGCAACTATCCCATGTTCTTGAAGAAACTTAGCAAACAGACCAGGCACTTGTCCATTCTCAGTGTATCTACCATAATATTCACCACCTCTATCTGATCTCATGATCTTTATTTGCTTTCCACATTGTTTCTCTACTTCAACCTTAAAACTTTTGAAGGCATCCAATGCTTCGCTCTTATTATGAAGCATATAGAGATACATATATCGAGAAAAATCATCAATAAAGGTGATAAAATATTTTTGACCTTGAATGTCCATGTCTGGACAACATATATCCGTATGTATGATTTCTAATATGTTTGAACTTCTATTGGCACCTTTCTTTGACTTGTTAGTCTGCTTTCCCTTAATGTAGTCCACACATGTCTCAAAATCAGTAAAATCTAGAGTACTAAGTACCCCATTTTCACTAATCTTTTAATTCTTTCTATGGAGATATGTCCTAATCTCCTATGCCATAACGTAGAAGAGTCATCGTCAATAATACACCTTTTAGTGCCAGCTTGAACATGCATAGCGTTATGAGTGGCATTATTTCGTAAATTAATGTAGTAAAGACCATCAGACAAAATACCATTCCCATCATAATCAGATTTATTAAATGAACTGAAAGATGTTTCTGAAAAGTGAAAGGAATAACCATAAGGTACAAGTCTTGAAATTGAAATCAAGTTTCTAGAGAAACTTGGAACATAAAAGGTCTTTTCTAATTTTAAAATAAAACCACTACTTAAAATCAAACTACATGTCCCTACAGCCTCCACATGTGAGCCCATCTTGTTACCGGATAAGATGTATTGCTCACTTCCCACTGGCTTCCTTATATTTTGCATACCCTATAAGTAATTTGCAACATGGATTGTAGATCCAGAATCAATCCACCAGGTGTGAATATTAACATTAACTATATTAGATTCATAACAAACAAACGAGGTTGGATTACCTTTATTCTCAAGCCATTTCTGGAATCTGATACAATCCTTCTTCATGTGTCCCTTCTTTTTACAAAAGAAACACTTGGATTCTTTCTTAATATCAGCCTGAGGTGGAATTATCCCCTTTCCTTTATGCTTGTATTGAGATTTTCCTTTCTGGTACGCTGTAGCCAACATTGCACTTTCACCAAATTCCATAACAAGCCTCCCTTCCTCTTGAACACATATGGTCATTAGTTCATTGATTGACCATTTATCTTTATGTGTATTGTACGAGATTTTGAATGGCACGTACTGATATGGGAGAGTGTTAAGGATGTAGTGCACCAGGAAGGATTCCGACATTTCAACCTCGAGATGCTTAAGTTGAGCCGCAATGTCCCTCATTTGCATAATGTGCTCGCGCACACCTTTCACACTAGTAAGTCTCGCAGAAGAGAACTTCATAATAAGGGTGCTTGCTAAAGCCTTATCTGAAGTGACGAATTGATCATCAATGGCCTTTAGCAAGTCTTGAACATTGGTATGCTGATCAACGGAACCACGAATACCAGCAAAGATTTTAGTCTTAATGAACATCATACTAAGGCGATTAGATCGTTCCCATTGTTCATAAAGCATGATATTCTCTGGAGTACTGGTTTGAGTAATTTTAGGTGGTTCATTTTTCCTAATAGCATAATCAATATCCATCCACCCTAATTGAAGGAGAATTCTTTCCTTCCATATTTTATAGTTATCCCCTTTCAGATCGGGAATATCACAGCGGATATCAGAGAAATTTACAAGTTGAGAAGCTACAATTAAAGATTATATGCTTATTAAAATTTGAGGCCTTAACTATAATCATTCTTTACCAATGTAAATCATGAATAATATGAATCTAGTGACATAAAACTTGCCTGTGGGCTAAAGTTTTAATTCAATTAAATTCATCATAACTTTACGATAAAACTATCAAATTATGTTCCTTTTCCTAATCCCTGTGGGTAAATTAGAAAATATAATTTGATATTATATCCTAATTAATCATACAAAAATATAATAAAAATTCCTATGGGATAAGATCTATTATATCACATATGATTAATTACAATTAATATTTATTTTCTAAATGTGATCCTAAATAAACTTTATTATAGTTTTAATTAATTAAAGATGCTGTGGCTACTCCCTAATTAATTAAACTATATGAATCACTTAAATATTAATTAAATCCTTATGCTCAATTATTGCATAAAACCATAAGAAATATTAATTTAATTTCAAATGTGCAAATATTATTTATCTTAAATTGCATATATGATAATAAATTACATAAACAAAAATAAATAATATAAGCACTAATTAAATCCATAAGAGCCATTAACAATTGATTTAATTATGCATAAATTATTTAACTAAATTTTATATGTATAATTAATTGCAAAATTTATACATATAAATACCCAAAATAAATAATGTATTTAAATAAAATTTTAATGTGTCCAAAAATTATTTAAATAAATATAACATGTATAATAAATATTATACATATGATATACATAAATTAAAATTATATTCGAAATTTATTCTTATTTTTATTTTATTAAAATCAAATTCCAAATACCTATATAAAATTAAGTTGGATACTAGTTAAAATGCAAAAAGCGTTACAGCCCAGTGGAAAGTCTCCCTTATACCGGTCAGTGGAGTTTGGCTTCAATTCCCAGTTAAAGCATTTTTTTGTTTTAAAAATCAAACTGTAAATATATATAAATATAAGTTTGATACAATAATAAACGAAATATTTGTTGCAGCTACGCAGGACCCATGTTTGAGACCCTCCCACACCGAATTCTGATTTTTTCTTTTTTTAAACTTCATCTTCAACCTCCAGTCGGGTCAACCCGACCCTGTTTTACACTAACGGATACCCGGCCGTATATTTCTATTCCGGCGATGGAATCCATCGTTCTTTTTATCAAAATTCTTAGAATTCGATTTCCGAGTGATTCATGATCTTAATTTTAAGTAAAAACAATATTTTAAATAAAAAGTTAATTAATGAAGCAAATAAATACCCACGGCAAATTGGATTTATTTTCTTCATTGTTTTTCAAGTTTAATTTTACAGAATCACTCAAAAATCAATATTGAAATACTTTATAATTTCTATATGCATCAAAAACAATCAAAATAAAAAACCCAAAATTTCAGTTCTTCGTGTTCACAGAGCAAAACAGAGTTGTTTTCAAATGGCTCTGATACCAAATGTTAGAGTCTCAATTCAATCCAGAAACATTCATAAAACCATATGAACTCATAATTTAAATGCAGCGGAAACAAAATTGGATTGAAAACATACCTCCTGCCATTGATCAAATTTCAGCACTTACACGGAAATTCCAATGGATTTTCTGTTCGATGCTTTCACTGGTTTCTCACACTTATTCTCTGCGTATTGATGGTGTATCTGAATTGTTATACAGTTAATAGTGAGAGGACCCGATACTTTATTAAGGTTCTTCCATCAAGAACCTCATTCGGTTTTGGAACCGACGTACAGTTCCGACGAAACCGAACCGTCACCACGGTTCACTAACGTTGCACCACTCTGATTTACATAGTGCTCTAAAAGCTCTACTACATATAATTTGTAAGAACCTCTATTTTAGTTTTAATCTTCTTTATTACACTCAGCACAATTATTTCCAAGCTATTCATGAATCTCTTACTCCTACAACTTTTCTTAATTTTTTTTCATTATCAAAAGTTAAATTTAAGTGTTTCTATAAATTTAATTTCTATTAGATCATTCTATATTATTTCTACAATATCTCATTATCGAAATTGAAAACTAATAACTCTGCCAAGATGTGCTACATTGCTTATTGGGTATTAGATCAAACTAATTCTACATTGCTTATTGGGTATTTTTCTTCCTTTTATTGTTAATTAAAAAGGTGAGTGGATTTATTCGTCCATTTTTTTTTACTCTCTTCTTTAATTGAGTTGTCAGTAATTTGCATCTTCTTTTAATCATTTTATTATCTGAAACATATAAATATGAATTGAGTCTCTACCTACTACTTATGGATATCACGTTCTTCTACATTTTCTCATTATAATATTTTTGTGTTGGAGCACATGTTCTTAATATAAAATTGCATAGCTAATAAAATTTTGGTTTAATTGAACAGCATAACCCTCTTGATATATGAAGTTTTATTTTTAACATATTAGAAAAAATTATGTTCATATTTCTTACAATTTAAATAAATGTATGTTTTTTATTGTTGTATGTAAATGAACATATTTTTTTAGCAGAGATTAAAAGTGAAACTATATTAAATAATTAAGTTATTTATACAATCAACATTTTCTTTTAATATTAAGTTAAAATTTAAAGTTTTGGATTACTTAAACACTTATCTCTTTTATGATATTGGGAAATCTTGGGCAGAGATGTTCATTAGTTAGCAACCTATACATGTTCATCAAATAACTTGGTTAAAATGCTAACATTGTTTTGTCTAAATTCACATTTTATTTGTATACCAGGATCATGTTATGGAATTGGAGTATGCTGTATATACCAAATCTTTGTTCATGGTAAAATGCTAATATTATTTTATATTCTTATGATATATATATATATATATATATATCATATTGTCAAGCCCCATTGTCTTGTGTCTGTGTGTTTATTTTTTCTGTACAAAACATGATGTCTATTTTATTTTACTCAGTGTTCTATTATCTTGTATGTAAGGTTAGTTGCTATAGGCACTACTACAAAAACGAGCTTTAAAGTTGGTTTGTTGAACCGACTTTAAATTGAGTGACTTAAAATGTAAAGTCGGTTCACGCGGTTAACCGACTTTACATTTTATGATTATTTTTTTCTTTATTCTCATTTTTTACTTCACCCTGTATTCAATATATATAGCATAAAAAACTAAAATATAAATAATAATACAAATAATTAAAAATTTAAATTAAATTTATTACAAAAACAAATAATGTATATACAATACATATATAGTTAACTTAAATTACAAATAAAATAATATCGTCAAAGTGTAATTGGATTGTGCGAGCATGCTTGGTTGTCTTAGAATCACCAGCATTGTGACAAGGAAACTGGACAAAAAACATCGGGTTCAGAGACGTAAACATCCATCAAACAAGCATTCTAAGCTTCAGAGACATACAAATGGAGAAATAAAATCATTATAAATATTATCATCAAAAAGAGATTACCACAGCGACATCTGAGTGATATAACCTTTCGAACTCATATTATCACCTTATTAATCATTTGTCTATAAATATGAAGTTATATGGAATCTCTGCTGGTATTTTTAATGCTATAATGAGCTCTAAATATGAAATCAAGTGTAACTCATATTTTGTTACTTGGCTTGTTTGAGTTTTGGTGCCCTTAAATGTATGGAACAATTTTGTAATACGTTCATGGGTACCAAACTCATACAAGCCAAATAACAAAATATGTGTTATACTTGATTTCATATTTAAAGCTCATTATAGCATTAAAAATACCAGCATAGATTCTAGATAACTTCATATATATAGACAAATGATTAATAAAGTGCTAATATGATGTTGTCATAAGGAAAGTAGGCAAGAGAGATGAGATGAAGTTTGGGCCAAAAACAGGTCCATCAAACAATGCATTCCCCTAAATACATGAGCACATAACCATCCATCAAACAAAACATCCATCAAATAAGGGAATTCAAACATAGGAATAGATACATTAATCATTAAAAAAGTTACCATTATGTTTTCATATGCTATTCAAAATCATCATAATCTTCTCTTGATTCTTCTTGTGATGATATAATTTGAACCATGTGTTCTCCCCATTCCTCTCTTAAATCATCAAACATTTGTTGGTCGTATCCCATCTTGTTCCAACCAAAGAACTACATGTATTTAAAATCAATATAAGAATGTAATTTCATGTATTTACAAAAAATAACTCAAATATGTTAAAAACAATTTTGTATATAGGTAAAAGATATTACCATATCATCAATTGGAATTTTGATATTTGTCATGATTTCACTCATAAACTTTATGACATAATAACCACATATGACTCCATTATTTTGTTGTGGAACCTACAAAAAACAAGTGTACATGATTTTCCATATTCGAACATCTTTATTATTCAATTGTAAAATTAATAAAATTATTAATATTCGCTTGTACATACCATAACTTTTGTCCATATAAGCTTATGAGATTTTTTAAGGGCAATGCCCCTAAACTTGTTCCACAACTTCTATGCCCTATCAAGGTTTAAAATAGTTAGTTTTTAATTAAATATTACAAAAAATAATAGAAGAAATCAATAGCTAGCTATAACTCTTACATTTCAACAACTTCTTTTGTATCTTTACTCAGTTCTATGGAAGTTGAGTCATAGTACCAAGTATGATTATTGAACAGATCAATGATTACCAATATCCAATGATCTTGGCCTTGTTCAAACCTTAGTGGCCAAGGGATTATCAACTTTTTATTTCTATTAAGCGTTAATGCCCTATCACATAATTGTTTAGCTCAGATTTCATTCTATGAACCAAACGCCACCTAAGTAAAAAGATAAAATTTAGCTTTTTTTCATAATTATGTTATCAACATCATGTTCAGCATTCTGTTTTTGAGCACTTAGTTTAAACTGATTAATCAATTCAAGCAACAAAAAATATATATTACTAGACAAACATCGAAACCAGCAAACATAATAAAGTTAAAACTTAACTTAAGATTGAATTTTCTTCGAAAACTCCTCAGTCCGATCGAGACTTCAAAGCTAACCATTTGCACTTTCGATACGCATGTGGACCTCTATCTCCATACTTGGTCAAAACCTCTTGCTCAAACCCATAAACGAGGAAATTGTTTGGGAAATCCCTCACTTCACAAAAAAAAGTACAGATTAATCTTTATTTTATAGTAGTATCTCATTCATCCCCCTATTTCTTTAAAATATATACATAATTACAATTTTATTCTATAGAAAAAATTAAAAGGATAAAATAGTTATTTTTGTTAAATATTAAAATGGCACAGGTAGGAAGCACAAATGCACCAATCATATGGAAGCACTTAAATAATAAGAAAAATATGAGTAAAGTTTAGACTAGCCAGACTCACTCTCTGGCAAGAGGCCATCGTATTTGTGTTATATGATGCAATGTACCTACATATGTTCCACGTTGCTTAAAAAGCTAAAAGGTAGTGTGTTTATAAGGGGTGAGCAGTCTCTAAATGGCATGACACGTTTTAGGGTTTCTCTTTAGAAATAAAGTCGTGAGATTCAACTGAACTTGTAGTTATAGACCAAAGCAGACAATCTCATGCTACGTAGAATGGGTCCCACTCTACTTTGAGCGAAAGAATTAACCGTCCTCTATCAGATGTAGTTTTCCTGTACATGTCCCACATTACTTAGGAAGCTATGTGGTGATGTATTTATAAGGGGTAAGCACTCTCTAAATGATATAACGCGTTTTGAGGTTTCTTCCTAGAATTCAAACAGTGAGGTCCCACAGAACTTCCAATATTAGACCAAAGAAAAATTTCAACCTATAAAATCAAAGAAAAATTTAAAATAAAAATATTTTCTATACAAATTCAAAAGTAGCTAGACATGATTAAAAATAGCTTAACAAAAATGATTTAAGAGAAAAAAAATTAAATATCAATTACATAATAACTCTAAATATCCATAGTTTTAACATAAAGTTTAAAAATATTAAAATTCAATGTACATCAAAATAAAATAAAACTTTTAAAGTATTGTTCACTCCAAAGCTTCAATATGGGTTGGTTTTGAGATGATTCATTTAATGGAGCTTCCAAATTCTGATCCTTTAACTGAACAATGAAGATGATGAACAATGAGAGGGGATGAACCAACGAAGAATAGCAGCTGGCAACATCAACTAGGTAGGGAGTCTGTTAGTCAGGAACGATGAACGTCGATTAGAGTCGGGTTGGGAAATGGGATAGCGCTGGTGTCGAGTTGAGAAAACAAAAGTCAATGTTCTACCACAACAATAACGTTAAATTTATTTTAAATAATTTGATAATAAAAAGATCATGGTGAACTTATCAAATAGATTATCATCTATTAAAGAAAATGAAAATTACCAATAACATAGAAAGTTCAACATTACCTAAGAACTTCTTTCTTTATGTTTGGGGATGAATGAACTAGATTACCTATAACACCAACCTACCAAACAACATGAATATAGCTTGTCTAAAACGTATGAAATGCTTGGTATCTAATCTTTCAACAACACGATCTACATACTGCACCCAACAACAAAAACGATGTTTATAAATAATAGAAACAAATAAAATTGAAGGGAAAAAAACGTGAGTAATAGAAGTGAAGAGCCAAACTACTATATTTGTGTTGTGCAAGGAAGCAATAAATTACTATATATGAATATATCAAATCGGTAAAAGGAAACACATAGAATTTACGTGGTTTGGCAATTTGCTTAGTTCCACGGGAGGCAGTAGATATTGTTGAACTAAGTAAGAAATATACAGAATATAGATGCATATTTTCTCACTAATAATATCTCTCAAATGTTTCCCCAAACTCACAAAAAACTCTCAAAGTCATTAAGTATTTTCTCTCTTTCAATTTGCTTATGCTATCTTTGTTTTTTTCCCTGATTTTGCCTTGTTTTCCAATGCATGAACTCCTAAATATTTATAGATGAAACAAGGCTCCCTTTCCCTAAATTATGCTACTAATTTTCTTAAATTATAGCACAAATTAGGCCATTAATTTGTTACTTTAGAGCCAATATTTAACAATCTCCATCTTGGCAAAAAGGTTCATAGCGCTGCCTCCAAATATGACCTAGGCATTTTAAACTCGAGAGATGTTGATCAAGTTCAAACAGTGTTAAAACTTGATCCCTTTAACCACCTTTGTAAGCATATATGTAGGGTTATCTACATTTTCAACTTTCTAGAGTGTAACATTCCCTTCATCAATAATTTCTGGAACAAGATGAAATCGAACATCGATGTACTTGGTATAACCATGATGAAGCCATATAGCTTTTTTGAATGCTTATATTATAGCCATATACTCTGCCTCTATAGTAGACAAAGCTATAGTTGACTACAATGTTGATCTCCAACAAATTGGTCCTTCTGCCATTGTGAACACAACCAATTGTAGATCGATGCTTATCCAGATCTCCAGCATAGTTAGAATCCACATATCTGACTTGGTGCATGCCTTCATTTTTGTCTCTCTCAAACTTCAAACTAATATCCATAGTACCATAGATGTACCGTAGACTCCATTTCACTTCTTACCAATGTCCTTTACCATGATTATGCATGTAGCGACTCACCATACTAATAGTATAGGAAATATCAGGTCAAGTGCATACCATTGCATACATCAAGGCACCAACAGCATTTGCATATGGAACACGCTCCATTTGCTTATTCTCTTCAACGGTGCTAGGTGACATCAATGCACTCAAATGAAAGTGAGGAGTAAGTAGTGTACTTACTGCTTTAGTTATCTCATCAATGTCAAACCTTTGTAGTACTTTCTTCAGATACTGTGTTTGTGTCAAATATACTGTGCTCACAACTCTATCTCTTTTGATCTCTATCCCAAGAATTTTCTTAGCTTCTCCAAGATCTTTCATTTCAAATTCTGAACTCAATAGAGCATTCAATCTGTCTATCTCTACCTTGCTCTTAGATGTAATCAACATATCATCAACATATAAGAGAAATAAATAAAGATACCATCTTGGAGTTTTCGAAAGTATACACAGTGATCAAACTGGCTACGTGTGTACTTCTGCTCTCTGATGAAGCTATCAAAGCGCTTGTACCACTATCGTGGTGATTGCTTCAAACCATAAAGTGACTTGCTCAGCTTGTAAGCCCAATTTTTGTGTCCTAGAACTTTAAATCCATCCAGTTGAGACATGTAGATTTCTTCGTTCAAAGTACCATAGAGAAAAGCTATTTTGACATCGAGTTTAGCTAACTCAAGATCAAATTGTGCTACCAAATCCAATAGTATCCAAATAGATCAATACTTAACAATAGGTGAGAATACCTCATTATAGTTTACTCCATCTTTTTGAGCATAGCCTCTTACTACCAGTTTGGCTTTTTATTTGATGTTGTCTTTACCAAGAGCACCTTCCTTCTTGGCATAGACCCATTTGTAGCCAATAGTTTTCTTTCCTTTGGGAAGTTGAACCAATTCGCAAGTTTGATTCTAGTATAGAGACTTTATCTCTTCATCCATTTCCATCTTCCACTTCATACTATCAACTCTCTGCACGACTTCTCTGTAAGTGCATAAGACATCATCATCAATTACTAGAAGTGTGAATGCTACCATATCTGTGTATCTGGTAGGCTTCCTAATCTCATTTCTCGATCGAGTAGTGGCAATAGATTCTAGCTGCTAATTGATCCGTAGTGATGGTAAGAGAACCTCTACCTCAACTAAGATATCTTCTCGATCATCAATATCATCTTCACCATGATCAACAGTCGGTGCAATATTTTCTAGATCTTCTGGAGTCTCAAGCACCATCTTAGAAAGAGTATTTGGACTTTCATTCTCTTTCTCTGAATTTTTTTGTCTCAACATAAAAGACTCATCAAATGTGACATCTTGGCTTAAGATGATCCTCTTCGATTCACCATACCAAATTCGGAACCTTTTAACTCCTTCATTAAAGCCCAAGAGAACAAGTTTCTTTGCTCTAGGATCCAGTTTGGATTCACTAACTTGAAAATATGTAGCACATCCAAATATTCGTAATGAATCATAATTAGAAGAAGGTTGTCCATACCATACCTCTTTATAAGTCTTCCCATCTAATGCAGTCGTAGGAACTCTGTTGACTATATGAGTGGCATATGAAAAAGCCTTAGCCCAAAAAATGCCTTTCTCAATTTGGATTGAGATAGCATACATCAAACTTTCTCAACCAAAGTATGATTCATTCATTCTGTAACTCCATTTTGCTGTGGTGTACGAGGAACTGAAAAATGTCTGATTATCCCTTCATCTTGACAAACTTTGAAGGGATTTGATTTGTATTCACCACCATTATCAGGTCTGAGTCTCTTAATTTTTCTACCTATCAATGTCTCGATCATTTTCTTCCATTTAAGAAAGATATCAAGAACTTCATCTTTATGACTCATGGTGTATATCGAGACATATCTAGAGAAATCATCAATAAAAGTCACAAACCAGCATTTACCACCAAGTGAAGCATTCTTGGAAGGTCCCCAGACATCCATGTGAATATGATCTAGAGTTCCCTTGGTATGATGAATGGCAGTGCCAAACTTGACTCTTGTTTGTTTTCCCATTACACAATACTCGTAGAAAACAAACTTTCTAGTCTTGGCACCTTTCAGAAGACCTCACTTCATTAAGCCTTGCAAAGCCTTTTCACCGACATACCCTAAACGTGTGTGCCACAAGAGGGAAGAATCATATGTCTTTTCTTCAGAGGTGCTTGAGACAACTGCTTTTACTGTAACTGTATTCCTATCTAGGAAATACAGGTTTGCCTTCCGAGTACCCTTCATTACTAAAAATGCACCTCTCACACCTTTCAAGACTCTATTTTCCAATGTTATCTTGTAACCATTTAAGTCTAGAACACCTAAAGAAATAAGGTTTTTCTTTATATCAAGAATGTATCTCACATTCGTAAGTTGTCTGATTGTACCATCATGCATCTTTAGTCATATTGTTTCAATCCCTTTTATCTAACATGAATTTTCGTTGCCCATAAGTACAACTCCTCTATCGAGCTCTTCAAAAGTCAAAAACCAATGTGTTTTTTGGACACATATGATAAGAACATTCAAAATCAAGGATCCATTTGTCTTAGTAGGTATCTGGTGATGAATCTGTAAAGGCTAATTCTTCATCTTCATCAGCCTTTTGTGCAATGCTTGCATTTAAATTTTCCTTGTTTGGACAATATTTCTTCCGGTGCCCTTTCTGGTGACCATAGGCACACTCGTCCTTCGCATAACGTCTTCTGGATGACTCTTGATAACTGTATTTTATATAGTTATTTTCATCGATTTTATTAACGATAATTGCTATGTTCTTTACATTTTTTGTTTAATTTTAGTTAAATAAATTAATATTTACCTTTTATGTGTTAAGAAATACATTTTTAATAAAATTAAATAATTTGTATCGAAAATGTACTTAATTTCATATTTATGTCGACAAATATAATTTCAAATAATATTGTTCTTAATTACAATTTATAAAAATCGAAAATATAATTTAAATTGAATTTGGGCTTAATTATAATTATTAAAAGTTTAAAAATTTAATTTAAAAATTAGCAAAGGGCTTAACTGTAATTTAAGAAAGTTCAAAATGTAATTTGAATTAAATTTGTGGGTCAAAATACAATTAATTGAAGTTTAATTTTCGCGTAGGAGAGACGAAGTCCACGCACAAGATCACACTCACCCAACACGGACCGTCCGATCAGAAAATAAACGGCCAGATGCGCGCGTTACAAGTACACCCGACCAATGCGAGTGGGTGCAGAATTCCTCTTCAAGCGGCTCGGTGACCGAGTGGGGCCCACCTGCCGCGCAGACCGGTGTGCAAGGTGGGACCCATCCGTCTGGTGCCGTGTAGACCCTGTCCCCAACATTCGCTCGCCATTTTCCCGTACGGTCGATTCACGTGCTCCCGGTTATTCCACAAACCAGAATCTGCCACGTGTCCCACTTAATATTTCAACAAATCATATTCCGACACGTGGTATGTTACAATGCGCCCAAAAGTGCAGGAGCCCGGCCGCGTTGCAGCCGTTGTCCCCCACGTTCGGCCTGCCATTTTCCCGTGCGCCGTTCCTACGTGCAGCCGGTTTGTTCACCCAATGAAATGCTGCCACCTGTTTCTAGTAATTCTTTAGCCAATCATAGATTGACACGTGGCATGTGCATTAAATTTAAAACAAAGAAGCATGGTGCCCTCTGTTTCTGTCGTGCACGCGTAAAAAAATATAATATTCCATTTCGTACGCGTGTACGTGGAATTTAAGAAAAATGTCTGGTATTATTTTCGATGAGAATTATTTACGCATGTTTAAAAAATGTATTATTTTGGATGTATTTTTTAGCTATAAATAGGAGATAAGATGATAGAGTTGAGAAGTTTCTTTTTGGAGTTTTTTTTGGAGTTTAGTTTTGGAGATTATTTTGTGTTCGGTTTTGGACTGCAGAACACGCAGAAGCCATTTTTTGGCTTTTGTTGTGTTCTGCGTGTGCCAAATATTTTGTCTATGTGATGTTTTAATTTTCCTTCTTGTTCATCTTATTTTTCTGTATCTGTTGTAATTTTTATTTTAATTTAATGAAGTAATTTAATTTTTCTAGGGTTGCATTTGATCTAAATTTATGAAGCTTTGATTTTAACTATTTTTGAAAGATTTATAAGATGTTCGATTTGTTCATTCTATTTTGTGCTTAATGCTTTTTGATTATTTACGAATCTTATCAAAACGATCCGTGGCACATAAATAAACTTGAGAAAGGCATTTGTGTGTGTATTGCTCGTAAATAGAATGACATGTATGATGAAGGATAGGAATATACCCTAATTGTATGTGTGAACTTTTGAAAACTTAGAACATAATGAATCTTGGTGAATTTAATTTGCATAGAGATATAGTGAATTAATTTAACGAGGTGTGTCTATACGGAGCTCGGAAGAGATGTATGGATAAAAATAGAAGTTTTCGGTTGACAAATTAAATGTACTAAAAAATATAAATCAAAAGAAAATAATATGATTGGAGTGGATTAGTTTTGGTGAAAAATTGCAATCCTAGATTTCTTTTATTTTATTTTTAAACCTTTTCTTAATCAACGATTGTTTTGGATAAAATCAGAGAGATACAATTTTAGTACTCAACAAACTATAGTAACAAATCTCCGTGGGAACGATACTTTACTTACAAATCTTTATTACTTGTGACCGTGTATACTTGTACGATTTTATGTTCTGCAAAACAGACAACAAGTTTTTGATCACCCCTATTATTTGATCAAGTCAATGCTTCTGATATTGAGTCTCTATGATCATGTTGATCCTTCTTCTGGTACTCATTATTTACCAAAGCATTTGAAACATCTATGAATTTAACCTCATTTTTTCCATATAACAGAGTTGTGGTTAAATGCTCATAGCTCTCAGCTAATGAATTCAACAACAATAAAACTTTATCTTCATCGATAATTTCAACATCTAAATTTTACAGATCACCCAAAATTTTATTGAAATTATCTAAGTGCTTAATTATAGGGATACCTTTCTTGTACTGGAAATGAAAAAGTTTCTTCTTCAGGTAGAGTCAGTTCTATATAATTTTCGTCATGTACTTATCCTCTAACTTCTTCTAGAGAATTGCGACTACATTCTCTTTCATGATAAAGTATTTTTGATCATTTCCTAAGCACAGTCGAATTGTGCCATAAGCTTATCAATTAACATAATTCCAATTTTCATTGGAATAATCTTTTAGCCTGGTTTCCAAGGCTATATTATATCCTTCTTAGAACAATAGATCTAATACTTCACATTGCCACATGCCAAAGTTATTGGTGCCGTTGAATTTCTCTACTTCAAACTTTGTGTTGGACAACATAGTTCTTCGAGTAGAACAACTTGGTTTGCCAAAAATTCTAAGGTCATCTTGTTCACCTTCTTTGATCTCTCTTTTATCATCCATAAGTACAAAATGGATAACATAAACTTTGCACTTACAACTTAAAATAGTGTTTTCCAAATTTTATACCTTATTTGAAAAAAAAAACGGAGTCCGCGATTGAATCTGAATGGTCCAATTAGCTAGGAATAGGCCTACATCAGTTGAAAACGGGTGAAAAAGAGACCAAATCGGTCCAAAATTCACTAATAACTATGTTGACTTGTTCCAACTTAGTGACTTGACTCAGTTGTTGGCAACAGGACTCCAGTGGCTTATGGCGGTGAGTCTAACCTCTGATTTGAGCGATTCTTTCTCTGTTACGTTCGTCTCATCAAGAGCTTCGATTTGATATGTAAGACTTCTATATTTGGCTCTAATACCAATTTTTTGTGCATGGAAGCAATAAATAGTGGTATATGAATATATCAAATTGGTAAAAGGAAACACACAGAATTTACATAGTTCAGCAATTTGTCTAGGTTCACGAGAGGTAGCAAATATTATTGAACTGAGTAGAAATTATACAGAATATAGATGCAAATTTCCTTAATAATAATATCTCTCAAGTGTTCTCCCAAACTCACAGAAAACTTTCAAAGTCACTAAGTATTTTCTCTCACTACTACAAAAAGGGGTATTTAAGTTGCTATGTAAAGTCATTTTTTGGGAAAAATGGACTTATAATGAATTTAAAGTCGGTTCGGTGTAGAACTGATGCTACCCACACGGCTAGCGTCGGTTTACCACGTCAACTGACGCTATCCACACAATTTAAAATTTTTTTTTGTCCATTATTATTTTATTTAAACTATGCATATACGTACTATAGAAAAAGAAATAATAATAACTTTACAATAATATTTAATTAAAACATATACACAAAATTAAATAAAGATATATTGTACGTACATATATAAATTTAAATTCCAAACAAATAAATAAAATTATATCATTTTAAAAAATAATTGTCTAAAAAAAAGAAAAATTATACTATTTATATATATTTATATCCAACTTAAATTCTAAAGAGTCAAATAAAATAATAATTAATGACCTAAAAAAATTTCAATTGTATTTAGTTCATCCATTTTTTAATTTAAAAAATAGGACGTAGCGTCGGTTGACGTGGCGAATCGATGCTATCCACGTTGGACGTAGCGTTGGTTGATGTGGAGAACCAACGCTACCCACGTGGCTAGCATCCATTCACCACGTCAACCGACGCTACGTCCTATTTTTTAAATTAAAAAATGGATGAAGTAAATACAATTGAAATGTTTTTAGGTCATTAATTATTATTTTATTTGACTCTTTAGAATTGTTTATTTATTTGGATATTTAAATTTATATATGTACGTACAATATATCTTTATTTAATTTTGTGTATATGTTTTAATTAAATATTATTGTAAAGTTATTATTTTTTCTTTTTCTATAGTACGTATATTCATAGTTTAAATAAAATAATAATTGACAAAAAATAAATAAATTTTAAATTGCGTGGATAACGTCGGTTGATGTGGCGAACCGACGCTAGCCGTATGGGTAGCGTCGGTTCACCACGTCAATCGACGCTATTGATGAGCAAAACCGGCATCGCTGATCCTGCCAATACTTTGGTTTTATATTTATAAAACTCTCGCAAGTGCACGAATCATTTCATAGAAAATGATAAGTATACTCCCAAGGTTGATCTAAGGAAGGAATGTATGTGGTTTTTAATTTATTATTCAAACTTTTAAAAACGAAATTAAATCCTAAACATCCTGTCACGATATTTTGGGTTTTGTGTTTTTAATCTACTGACATAAAAATAAACATAGATAGAGATTCAATAAACATTTATGCAAATTTTATCTGTTAAAATAGTGGAATATTTATGGATATAATAACTAAGTTAATTATGCTTGCTTATATTATTTAGGTTATTAAAAATATGAATTGATATTTATTGATTCTCTCTTTTTTATATGACTACCACCTTTGGTGGGGTTAGATATTCTTTGTTAACTAAACAAATCAATTAACACCTATGGGTGGGGTTGATAACTAATTTGGTTAATTAAATTAATTCCTTTTTCTAAGAGATTGAAAATGGACCATTTAAATGCGACCTTTGGTGGGGTTAGACAGTTTAAACTTTATTCAAGGTGTCTAAATTAAACCTAAGAATTTAATTATCCGAGTACTAACTTTCAAGTTTTAAAACCACTACTGAAAACATGTTGTCAATACATTTTCAGATAATAATTCTTATAAAAACTTTTGAAATAGAGCTTCACTCTAACTACCGGGCGATTGTACCAACAAATAAAAGAGCACTACTCTAAATCAGACCGATCATTGTTGAATCTGCTCCAAGATGCACCTTGCACTTGCCTTATTGTGCTAACGTTTCAGGTATTTGTTGAACAAGTTTGATTACTTGTGTGACTCAAGTTATTGGAACATTGGTCTAGATCCGAACACTTTTTTTGTGAAGATTGTGAAGAAACTAAGTGACTTCTATGTGGATTACTTTGGAGCATTATCCTAAAGGATATGTGAAGTCTTAGCCTTGTAATTGGTCCTTATTTTTATAGTGGATAGTTAAGTGGTCTAGTAGACCGGTTGTTTTTCATTTAGGTCATTATTGTGGCCTAGGTTGTTTTCACCTAAAAATCTTGAGTGTCAATTTCTATTTTTCATATTATTTTATTCATATACGATTACATGTCTGACTATACGTGAAATTTTAATTTGACATATTTTTATTAATTACCTATTCACCATTCTAATTAATTATATCTGTAACTTAAAAACTTTCTTTTGGTATCAAATCGGATCACCAGATACACTTAGTATTACCTAAGACCATGTTATGGATAATTTGAGAGAGGCTTCGTCTACTACGAGTGCTCCCTTTTTTAATGGGTCTAACTACTCATATTGGAAGGCTCATATGAGAGCCTTTCTACAATCTATAATTAAGAGTGTTTAGAATTATGTTATTTATGCATGGAAACTACTTACGGTTGCCAAAGAAAATTTTGTTACTCTTATATAGGAATAAATGGACTACTAAAGATAAAACTACTAGTAATTGGAACGAAAATGGTATTATTAATATCTTTAGTGCTGTGTTTGCTGAAGAGTTCCATTCTATCCCTCATATTGATACTACTAAGTAGGGGTGTCCATAAACCGGTCCGGACTGGACCAAACCGTAAAACCGGACCAGACCAAACCGAACGGTTTTGCTAATCAAACGGTCCGGTCCGGTTTGTATTAATTTTAAATCGTTTGAACCGGACCGGACCGGTTTAATAATATATTAAAAATTTCACATTATTTTTCATTAAATTATAAAAAAATCGAACCAAACCGTGAATCAAACCGGACCGAACGGTTTTATAAGTCAAACGGTCCAGTCCAATTTTTATTTCTTAAAACCGTTTCAAACGGTCCGGTCCGGTCCGAGTAATATGAATGGTCCGGTCCGGTTAAATATTTTTTAAGAAAAACCGGACCGGATCAGACCATGGACACCCCTACTACTAAGCATGCTTAGAATATTTTAGAGCTTTCCCATGAGGGAACCACACAAGTTAAATGAACTAAACATTGCATGCTTGGTACTCAATTTGAAAACCTTAGAATGAAAGAATGTGAAACCATTTTGAATTATATGCTAAATTATGTGATATTATGAACACCTTTTCCAACTTTGGAGAGAAATTTGATGATTTCAGGATAGTTTGAAAGATTCTTTGCTCATTACCAAATCGTTTCCATTCAAAGATCACTACTTTTGATGAAAGTAAGGATGTGTACACCATCAAAATAAAGAAACTTATTGGCTCACTTAAACCTTTGAGGTGAGCTTTCAAACACATCCAAAGAAAAAAAGGTACCGCTTTCAAAACTTCCATGATTGATAATGGTGAGAATGAATATGATGAGGATGATGAAGAATTTAAACTCTTGGGCAAAAGATTTAAGAAACTCTTACCAAAATAATTTAGAGTAATTGGCAACGAAACCATTCAAGGGATCAGAATCCAAGAGAACTCTAACTTATGAGTTCAGAAGGTAAGAAAACAAAACAAAACTAAATGGAAAACTTAAATCCTTTGAAATAAGAGATAAAATGATAAGTTACTTGTAAAAGTAACTAAACTAAATAACAAACTTAAATCCTTTGAAATAAGTTCTTCAATTATGGAAAAATTGAATTGTCTAAACATGATAATGTTTTGAATTCAAGTCTTGCAAATCTTAAACACGAATATAAAAATATTGTGCAGGAGTTGGGAGAATCAAAAGAAGCTGGGAAGAGATGGTTTATTGGAGTTGAAAGGCTAAACGAGATCCTTGACTAAGGAAAACCTTTTGGAGATCATAAGAGAGGGCTAGACTATGTAGATGAGCATTTTATGCCATCATATTCAAATACAACTGCACTTGTTAAACCCTCTAACCCTTCGTCACATGCTGCACATTCACCTCCAACATCAAATACCATATTTGTAACAGATTCTAATTCTACTTCCCCTGTTATTAATTATGCACAAAGAACTATTATTATTATTATTATTATTTTCACTAGGGCTACCTACTGTAATGTGTGAAGTTACCGTAGCGAGTGGAGAGGATTGCCTCACAACTAGTGTGAAAGTCATCATGCTAGGTTTCTTGTTTATGTGTATTTCCTTAGGGAAATAATAATAATAAATAATAATAATAATAATAATAATAATAATAATAATAATAAAAGAAAAAGTAAAATACAAAAGAAATTGTTACACAAAAATAAAAAGCATAAAATGGTTATAAAAAAGGAAAATAAATAAGTAAATAACCAATCCATTGTGCACAAAAAAAGGGAGAATAATAAAAATAAATAAAGTTATCTCCTGATAGAAAATTTTATATTGTGAAAGTAAGGGTTCGATTTTATCATGATAAGTGATACTCTTTCATTTGAACCTTCTATGATTGATCATAAATGAATAAATTGGTATATTATTGTAGTTTAAACTTGTATCTTATCTTAGGTGATTGAAGATATGTCACCGTATGTATTAATATGACTCTGTCTTATTAAAATACTTATGCTTTTAATGGATAGTCGAAATTAAAACAAGATTAATTTCTTAATTAAGTGTTATGTTCTAATCATGTTTAAATAATTCTACTACTCTCAATTAAAAAAATTATATATATATATATATATATATATATCAATTTTTATAAATTTTTGTGTTATTCTAGTTTATTTAGGGGAGTTGTAGAACTTAGAGGGAGTTAATTCTTTTTTTTAAATATCTTATTGTTAGCTATCCTTTTATATTAAATTATTTTTGTCATTACTTTATAATCATATTAATTATTCTTATGAAAAAGAGAGAGAGAGTTATTGAGCTTTAATTGAAAATATATAAATTAAGAGAGTTAATTGAGGGTGAAAGTTATTAATTAAAAATTTTCTATGAGAAATATTACACTTAGGGGAGAGCACATTGAGTGTTCAAAGTTATTCATATAGGGGGAATAATACTTAAATGTTCTATTTATTATTACTCACTACTTATGTATGTTTCTTCACTTTTTTTGTTATTATATACATTGAACTAATAAATAATGAGTCTTTCAATAGAAGTTGTGTGCTTATTTTTATTTTTCGTGTTTGAATGTACATTTGAGCTGTCAAGATTCAAGCAAAGATGGTTTCACCAGATCATAAGATAGTTCCACTATGTAAAATTATTTTTCCTATAAGGGTTATGTAGTGAGAGAGGAGATGTTTTTCACACTAATATGCCAAAAAGTGAGATTGTAAGGTATATGAGTGTTGGTGATATTTTTGAACAAAATAGATAAATATAATTTTAGTTTCTAAGTGAGTCTTTGAAGGATACTTTTCAAGCCAAAGAAACAATCAAGTTCTAAACGAATATTTTATATTTAGGTTACTTGATCGATCGAGAAATGTCTGGATCGATCGAGGTAAGTAGATTAATCAAGAATGATCTACCTTGATTAAAAACTCCTTGATTGAATTTTTAAATGAGGTAGATCGATCAAAGTTTAATGTTCGATCAATTAAGGATTGAATTGATCTAGGTACAATCAAATTCGATCTATCTAGTCTAGGGTTTTATTAATCATTGCTTGGATTGATCGAGAAGGGTTTCGATTGATTGACCTTATTGGTTCTATCAATTGAACTTGATCTAAATCAATCGAATGACGAGGGCTTCAACTTATAACCTAATCGTTTACTTGAGTTAAACTTGTCAATTATAATATTGTCCCTATTATTTATTACTCTATAAAGTTTTTAATGGATATATTTGAATTGGATTTTAGCCTAGCATTAGGATTTCAATATTTTTTTGTATAAATAGCCCAATGCCTCTTGTTTCCTTTAACCATAATAGCATTAATCTTTTCATCTTAAGCTTTCTCTTTCTCTCTCAAATTATTTTGTAAAAATAAGATCAACATTTTAGTTATTTATGATTAAAATAATTAGCAATGAAGGATTCAATTAAAACTTAAAACTTAGTTTTTTTTTGGGGGAAAAATGACATTAAAAATTATATGTTACATGAGTTTTGAACTCACTCTTTCTTTGATAGGAGAAAAATACACTCTTATTAAAAACTTAATAGAGTGATGGAGTGATTGAGAGGATAATTTGTAATCGTTAAAATAGTGTGATAGATTGGAAGTTATTGATAAAATAAGGTCCAAACATACAACGTTAGTAGGTGGAAATTGGAATTTCTCCTTCCACAAAATCTGAGGTACATTGATGAGTGTACCAAAATATCAAAACAACAAATACGAATGAAAATATGAACCTAGTTTCATATCACAGCTATTATTACACTTTCGTATCTCTAACCTTTAGGATTCTACATGGGGTATCCGTTCATTGCTCGATGAATTTGTCACCCTTCCCCTTCTTAAAAAGAAAACAACACTCTTTCCATTTCCATAAGCTTAGAAAAATCTTGACAAAAGAAGAGGAAACTGAGAGACAGAGAGTGATGAATGAAACATTGAAAATGAAGAGAAAACTTAGGGTTTTTCTGTTAGATTTTCAATTTTAATAAACCCTGGTCTATCGGGTGCACGATTATTTATCACAAATTAGTTAGTCATTCCTACAACAAGTTTTATTATGGAGCTATGTTTCTCTTTTTCAGTTAGTTTGTAAATGGCTATATACACAAAATCTAATCAATGAAATTATCAAGTTTTCTACGTTTTAGTTCCTAACATTATGGTATTAGAGCCCCCACAAAAATTGAATCAATCATAGTAGTAGTCTTTGACTCCTTTGCAGTAGCAACGAGATGACAACCAAAGGAAATTTTGTGCCCTTTGACCATTGGAGTATATTGATGGATAAATTATTACGGTCTAAGGAATAATAGGGGCTAGTCAAAGCAGGCTATACTGAGCCAGAAAGTGGAGTAGCATAGACAGATGCACAACACTAGAATCTCATAGAATTAAAGCTAAAAAAATCTGAAAGTAAAGAATTACCTCTTCTAGGCCATTGATCAAATGATATTGAAGACTATTCTTATGAAGGATACTTCCAAACAGATTTGGGAGTCTATGAAGAGAAATTTTCAAGGAAATGCATGGATTAAGAGATCACACTTGCAAGCTCTGTACAAAGAATTTGAACCTCTAGAGATGAAGACTAGAGAATGAGTCACCAAGTACTTCTTAAGAGTGTTGCCTATGGCCAAAAACATGGGAACCATTGGAGAATAAATGCAGGGTGTCACAGTGGTGGAGAATATTCTCAGATCATTGAGTGAGAAATTTAATTACATTCTGTGCTCGATCAAGGAATCCAAAGACATTGATAAACTTTCCATCGATGAGCTACAAAGTTCTCTAATTGTCCATGAGCAAAAAATTCAATGACACATAGAAGATCCATAACCTCTCAAATGGGGAGATTGATGAATCAATTGAAGAAAATATCAGTGACACTTAAAATAGTGAAGATGGAGGAGAATTGTCAAGCTCAAGAGAAGGAAGAATCAGAAGAACTTCAGTATGGATGAGAGATTATACAAGTGAGAATGGGCTCTTAGAGGAAGAAGAACTAAATATGACTTTGGCATTATTTTCTTCAGCAGGTCGAATACATTTTGAGAAAGAAGTGGAACATGAAAAATAGAGAAAGGATATGGACATGTAAATCAAAGCTATAGAAAGGAACAATACATGGGAACTAACTGATTTACCTATAGGTGCAAAAAGAGATTGGAGTAAAGTGGGTCTTTAAGAGAAAAATCAAAGAAAAGGGAGAAGTGGACAAATTCAAAGCTCTATTTGTGCTTGGGGTATTTGTAACAACAAGGGATAGAATACATAGAAGTGTTGGCAGTGGTTACAAGAATGGACACAGTGAGAATGAATATGGCCTTCGTAGCACAAAAAGGATGGTCTCTCTATCAACTTGATGTCAAATAGGCTTTCTTCCATATGGAATTCAATGAATAAGTGTACATAGAGCTACCAAAGGGATATGAATCAAGGAGCCATCCTTAGAAAGTATATAAGTTAAAAAAGGCTCTCTATGGACTAAAACTATCTCCATGAGCTTGGTTCAGCCGCATATAAGCACACTTCATGACTCAGGTGTTCAAAAAGTGTTACAGTGAACATACTCTATTCATTAAGGAAAATAAGATAGGTAATATTATCATTGTCAATCTATATGTAGATGATTTGATATTCACTGTCAATGATGAATTGATGTTTGCTAAATTTAAACATTCCATGCTAAGAGAGTTTGACATGTTTGATTTGGGGAGAATGAGATTTTTTCTTGCCATAAAAGTATTACAAAAGTCATATGGAATTTACATGTGCCAAATAAAATATGCCTTAAAGGTGTTGAGTAGGTTTAGGATGGAGAATTGCAATTTGGTTCATAATCTCATTGTCATAGGATGTAAGCTCTTTGAAAATGAGAATAGGGTGCAAGTATATGAGTCTGTGTATAAGAAAATGGTGGGATCTCTCATGTATTTGACGGCCATAAGGCCAGATTTAATGTATGCAGTAAGTTTCATTAGCAAGTTAATGGCAAAGCCAACTGAGTTTCACATGTTAGCAGCAAAAAGAATCTTGCGATATTTGAAGGGAACCATTGAGCTTAGAAATTTTTACAAAAAGGAAGGGAATGGTAAAATTATAATTGGATATACAAATAGTAATTATGTAGGAGATTTAGATGATTGCAAGAGGACATCATGATACGTTTTCATGCTGGGTTCATGAGCTATTCCCTGGTCCTCTAGAAAAAAACCTAGAGTCACACTCTCAACTACAAAAGTAGAATTCATGGATGCAGCTGCATATGCTAGTCAAGCTATTTGGATGAAGAGGATATTACAAAAAACTAGTTTGGAGCAAAGTAAGTGCGGCACCACAATCCTCTGTGATAATAGCTTCACTATGAAGCTATCAAAAGATCTTGTGATGCATGGTCAAAGCAAGCACATTGATTTGTGCTTTCATTTTCTTTGCGATCTCACATAAGAAGGAGTGGTTGATGACTCTATAAACGTTTTACTGAAAAAGAGTGAAAATATAAGTTTTGGAATTTTTTGGGATTTTTCTAAAATGTTTATGGATTTTTTAATAAATTTTTAACGTAAGACCAATCAGAAGCTACAACGTGGCATGCCACGCAATTAGAGGATCTGACTAGGCAGGCCACGTGGATGCCATGCAAGCATGGAGAGAAAATCATGTCGCACTGCATGTGAAGAGGATGAAACATGGGCCATGTGTCAGCATGGCGTTCAATCCAAGTTTAGAAATCAGTCAACTCGCCATGCCACGTGTCACCACCCCATTGTTTCACATGTTCCACATGTACGCCATGCCATCCATTCCTGCGAATCACGTTATGCCACGTGTTGGTGACTCATCAAGCGTTGACTCTGACCGGTCTCCCATCCCACCCGTCGCTCCTTGATTCACCCAATTAATTTTCTATGCCACATGTCACGCTGTGATTGGCTGAAACTATCAGTTTTGCTTGTTTTGATCATAGCCCTTGATCACTCCATAAACCCTTATTTGCCTCCATTAGCATAAGTTTGGTCATTTTTTGGAGCTAAAAATAGAGAAAAATACCCAAAACTTCAAGAGACGACACAATTTTGGTGGAGATTCAAGAGGAGATTAATACTACAATTCAAGATATTGATTCTATTTCTTTTTATACTCTTTTCTTTATAAATTTTTATGTATTTCTTTATGAAAAATATGAGCTTTATGAACACAATTATGTATAATTAATTTATTAATCTAGGGATCTTATGAACCCAATTTTCACCATATGATGATCTAAAATTTTAACTCAATTATAATTATAATTTAATTATATTATTTAATCTGATTTTTATGCAATTAATTATTTGGCCAACAATTTATCTATAGAGGCAATTAAATAGATTTGAAAGAATTATTTAATTGTTTGTCTTAATTAAATAACATGCATAGTTTCTAGGCAGAGATGTATGATTCTTATATATGTGATCCATAATTGATGGACTTATAATTAATATCTTAAAATTGGATGCCAGTATCTCTAGTGAGCAAACTTTTAGGGTATAATCCCTTAAAAGTCCTCAAATCATTCCTCAGGATGTTAGTATCTTACACGTGGCGGCTAAAACTTCTGAAGAAGAATTGTTTCAAGAACCGTCTCTTGAAAGTACAAATTCAAGTTGCCAAAACCTGATGGCTATAATACCTACTAGGTCCTCAGACTTAGAAATAGGCACCCAGACATTCCAAACCATCCAACAAAAATATAATTCCTCATCTGTTTATGAATGGATGAATATCAAATTCTAAACCTATTACATAGCAAATGACCATGGTGTAAAATACATATAAAACCCAGTTTGGAACTTCAGACAAAATAGTTTTTGAACTCCTCATAGTTGGTTCTTTAGGCCAACTAAAAAGATGATGGGATTTCCATCTTACCAAGTAACAACAGTTGGATATCTTGAGTTCTATCCAAATAGGAGAGGATAGGGAACCCATTCTCGATCATTACGGAAAACCTATCCAAAATTTAGTATCAACTTTGATATTGACAATATCACCACATTTTATGGGTGACTCCTCGTATTTAAAAAATAAAAACGCCGAACTCCTTTCAAATCTTTGGTGTAGAAAACTCTTTGATTTCCACTAGTACAAAATAAACTTCCTTAGTAGAGTTTTGCTTAGGGAAGACTCTAACCAACCCCATTGGAAAGAAAAGTTCCTTGTAGGATTTTCAAACCTCCTAGGAGAGAAAGTTAGAAACAAAATATTTGAAACCATGAGGAATTGCATTATCCCATATGATCAGCTCACTTACGTTGAATTGATTAGCTGTACAAAAAAACAAGGACTTCAAATATGTAAATACTTGAATTTACAAAAATTAATCAAAAAAAGAAATACATAAAACCCATAAAGAATTAAGTTCTTATTATAAACAATTTGACGTTTCTTTTACCAAAACCAAATACTGCAATATGATTTGTAGAGAAAAAACCCATAAGAGATCTCCCGAAAACCTAGGAGCCTCTTCAAAAATCAACTTTAAAAGCATCACTTGCTATAGATGTGGCAAGAAAGGTCATACTTCAAAATATTGTTGAGTTTCCAAAAAACTCAAGAAACTAAAACTTGAGAAAAAGACTCTCCAAGGAGTCCTTGTCCTCATTGAAACCTCTGAGTTTGAAGCCTATTCTATAGACTCTTCTAATAATCAAAACCATAAAGTTAGTAAATTATTCACAACTAATTCTAATCTTGATAGTCAAAACTTCTCTTTTGATGAATTAGTCACAACTAATTTTGATAAACCAAAACAAGAAATTCAAAAAACAAAAAATTTGTATAACAAAGAATTTCTAAATATAAAAAAAAATTCAAATGGAAGGTTGTGAACCAAACTTCCAAGAAAAAGATATTCCTAACAAAAATCATGTTTTGTAAAAACTGCATATCATGTGCATATTTCCAAAATTTAACATAAACTCTTTCTTATGGCAAAAAAATCTTAAGTTTCTCTAAAAAAAGATACAAATTCATTACTAGATTTTCTAATCCGAGAATTCTCACAAAACCTAGCAATACCAAGAAAAGAAAAGGATAAACCATTAATCAAACCTTTTTATTCTTTAAAGCACATTTCCTCTTCAAAACCTGGTATCTCTTGGAAAGAATAACCACTACCTATAACCATTTCTTCTTTCAAACCCATTATCATATGGTTTGAAACAAACCAACCCATAATTCAAAAAGAATCACAATCCAATAACAAAACCAACCAAAATCAAGAGTGGAATATGTCCCTTTTTGAATATCCAAATATACTCAAAACTCTTCAAAGTCATCTTCACAATATTGAAGATAAAAAAAGTCAAAGGCCTCACCCTCCGCCGATATAACTTCTAAACTTATTGAAGATAAAAGGGATGATACTTCTTCCAAAAATATTTCTCAAAAAGAGGAGCCATCCTCATTCATAATCTCTAAAATAAAGAAAGAAGAGTCATCTCCAAAACCATTTAAAATAATCTTCAACGCCCATTGGTTTTAACACCAAGTAGTTTATTACAAATTCATAAGTCAAACATACTAATATAATTAACATAATTATAATATTACATTGTTCTTATCTTGTTCAAAAAATCCAAATCAATCTAAAACCTTAAAACTACTAACCCAGTTAAAATAGTTGACATATGGTTAACACAAAAAAATCTATTTGGGAAACCTCAATTGATACAATTGAGGTTGAAACCCCTCAATTGAAACTTATCAACATCCTTTATAACAAAACCCAAAATAAAGAGGCTTCTCCTCTTTAAAACCCCTAAGAAGATTCCACTTCCAGCATTAAAAATATTGTTGTTCAAGAAGAGCTAACTAGGCTAGAACATCTAAACCAAAAAACAAATGTTTCCTCCACCTCCAACACGGGTACCTCAGAAACATATCAAACCATTCTCGAGAAGAGAAAAACCAAACCCTCTTCTTTTTTTAGAAATTAGTATTGAAGAAATCACAATAGATGACTTCGACAAGTTACTAGATGACGATTGGTAAAACCCTAAAACTCAGACTATAAGTATCTAAAAACTAGATATAAGTATATATGATGAGGAAATTTTCCAAGAACTTACCAACTCCAACATTGGTCCAATGGTTCCAAAAATTCCTAAAACAAAACCAAATAATATTAGTATCTTACCCTTAGTTTCTCATATTCCAACATCACTAAAAACATCACAGAGCATTCATATCTTAAAATTATATGCGAATATCTCTAGTGAGCAAACTTTTCATGTATCATCCCCTGAAACTCCTTAAATAATTCCTCAAGATGTTAGTAAATTACACTTGGATGCAAAAAATTTTAAGGGAGAACTACTTTAGGAACCATCTTCTGAAATTACAAAATCAAGTTGCCAAAACTTGATAGCTATAATACCTACTAGGTCCTCAGACTTAGAAATAGGCACCCAACCATTCAAAAAAATGGAATAAAAATATAATGCCTAATGTGTACAAATGGAATATTGATGAGAAAAATGAATATCAAATTCTAAACCTACTATAGCAAATTACCATGGTGTCAAATGCTTATAAAACCTAGTTTGGAACTTCAAACAAAACAGTTGCTAAATTCCACATAGTTGGCTTTTCAGGCCAATTAAAAGCATGGTGGGACTTCCATCTTACCAAGTAACAACAGTTGGATATCTTGAGTGCTATCTAAATAGGCAAGGATGGGGAACCCATTCTCAATCATTATGGAAACCCAATCCAAAATGTAGTATCAAGTTTGATATTGACAATATCACTACATTTTATGGGTGAGTCCTTATATTTAAAAGATAAAAATGCCAAACTCCTTTTGAACCTTCGGTGTTCAAAACTTAGTGATTTTCACGGATACAAAACAACCTTCCTTAGCAAAGTTATGCTACGAGAAGACTCTAACCAACCCTATTGGAAAGAGAAGTTCCTTGTAGGACTTCCAACTCTTATGGGGGAGAGAGTTAGGAACAAAATATGTGAAATAAGAGGAAACTACGTAATTCCATAAGATCAACTCACTTATGGTGAATTGATTGGTTTCACCCAAAACCAAGGACTTCAAACCTGTAAAGACTTGAAGTTACAAAAACAACTCAAAAAAGAAATGCGTAAAAACCAAAGAAAACTAAGTTCTTACTAGAAAAAGTTTGACGTTTCTCTTACCAAAACCAAATAATACAATACAATTTTCATTGTAAATGCATATAAGAGATCTCCCTAAAGTTCAAGAGTCTCTTCAGAAACAAACTTTAAAAACATCACTTGTTACATATGTGGCAAGAAAGATCATACTTCAAAATTTTGTCGAGTTTTCAAAAAACTCAAGAAACTAAAACTTGAGGAAAAGACTTTCCAAAAGGTCCCTCTTCTCATTAAAACCTCTTAGTTTGAAGCCTATTCTGAAGACTCTTTGAGGGTTAAAACCCTAGAATAATGAATCGGTCAAAATTAATTCTAATTTTGAAAAACTAAAACACGAAAACTTTGTAAAGTAAAGAGTTTCTAAATATCAAAACTTTTTCCAAAACGAAGCTTGTAAACCAAAATTCTAAGAAAAAGATGTAAAACTCCAACTATATTCTACATAGGTCTTGGTAGATTTAGGTTAATCCAAAACACCATTGTAAAACAACATCTACTATGCCATTTGGACAGTATGAATGGAATGATATACTCTTCGATTTAAAATATTCACCTTCTGAGTTTCAAAAAACTATTTTAAAACTATCCTTGGAAATTTTCATTGTTTATATTGATGATATGCTAACAAAACATTTCAATACTTTCTTTTTCACCAATGAAATAAATCATTTTTACCCAGGGAAGAAATGGTTGATTTCCCAACATACCTCTAACCACAAGATTACTTATCACAAAGATTGTTCGCCAACAATCTTATGTATTACCAAACTCCAATCCAATTAATTGCACTAAATATTTTCATTAAGGATTGAAGCTTTACGCAAGGATTTACCAAGCATCACTTGGAAGGGAGAACCACTACCGAAACCCATTTCTTCTTCCAAACCCATTACCATATGGTCCAATGACAAAACCAACCAAAATTAGCTAGAGCCCTAATCTCCGTAGGTATAACTTATAAATTTATTGAAGATGAGAAGGAAGAAAATTCTTCCAAAAATATTTCTCAAAAAGAGGAGCCATCCTCATTCATAACCTCTAAAATATAGAAATGAGAGTCATCTCAAAAACCATTTAAAGTAATCTTCAAAACAGAGAAAGGGGAATCATCTTTTCCAAAATCCTTTTCAAAACAAATTGAGTATATTTTTAAAACTACTCAGAATATTATAATAGTTATGCAAGGTTTTCATAACAAAAATCCTTATATTTCTGTACAAAAACTATTTTCAAAACGAGAATTCCATAACAAGAATGCTTTACAAAATATCTTCAAAAATTGGTTTTGTGGAACTTGGAACCTAACCAAAAACCCAAAATACAATCAGAGTATTTTGGATTCATCTATTCCTCAAAGCTTCCATTATTGGAATCATGAACCAAGGTGGTTCAGTACCTCTTTTATCCAAAACCTAGAATATTCTATTTTAAACCTACCTAAATGCCTTGGATGCATACCTACTAGTGGAAGTCTTTTCGATCCCTACCAAGAATCCAAGAAAGTCATAACTTTTTCAAAACACTCTTAAAACCTACAAAGAGTGGAAGAAAGTTCACAACCACGTGCATCTTCCCTACAAAACCATACACTATGCCAAAACTGAGCTTTAAATTCAATTAATAACCAACTTTAAATCAATTTAAAATCAGTTCAGTGAACCGACTTTGAATGTTGTGACTTAAAATTTAAAGTTGGTTCACATGTTAAACCTACTTTAAACGTAAAGTCAATTGATGGATAACACCCAATGTCCCTACAGTAATTCCGAAACTGATGGTGGAAGAATGGCATAAAGAAGTTCAACTATCCCAACACCAGCTCTTGGCCCAAAAGGCCAATGCATATACATTACTCATTGTATTAAGAATAGAATAACATCTAGACACCATACAACCATTAGCAGAAGATAAAATAGGATATTCCAAGCAAAACGCCTGACGAATTTGTACGCGAAAAATCAGAAACCTTGGGGATGACAAGGAAGACTATTTCAAAACATATGAAAAATAACCCTTGGGCCTTATCCATGTAAATTGGCCATTGGACCTCCTAAGTTGTATTAGGGTTAAAAGCACATCTACTTGTATTTGGGTTAAAAGTGCATGTACTTGTATTAGGGTTAAAAGCCCATTTATTATAAAATGTAGAAGCCCAATACATAGAGTCTCAAAAGGTTTCAAAGCCCATCATGGTGACATCAACAGGATGTCACTAAGATATCAACAGGATGTCATTAAGACATCAAAATCATGGTGACATCAATATGATGTCACTAAGACATCAGCATCATGGTGACATCAATAGGATGTAACTAAGACATCAACAATTAGCACTATTGAGTCAGTAACAAAGACAAAACACTATAGGAGTGACTGACAATGCACTATTCAAGCTACAATGCAAAGCATCTCCTATAGTAAAAGGTGTCAAATATAACATTGTTCACCAAATAGTAACAACATCTTCTACAGTATAAAGTTGGTGACATAACTCTATTCACAATAGTGTAAGCATCTCCAACAGTAAAATATTTGGCTATAAAAAGAGTGCTCATCTCCATCCAAAACCAAGCCTTGTTTAAATAACTATAAGCATTCTCTCTTAAAACCTCCTATACACCTATCCTTCCCATCTTCATAAAAATTTCTTATATATTCTCCTGTTTATGTAAAATTTATTTATCTTTGTAAGTGTAATTTATTTCTTTTATTTTCTGTATTTCAATTTTAATATCTATATTTTGTTTGTAATACTTATGACTAGCTAAGCCAGTTAACCTTATTAATATAATATGCTTGTTTATTAATATTGTGCTCTTATTCTTTAGTATTACCACTTTGATTAACTCTCCAAATCCTTGGGTACTTATCGTATCAAAGCCAAAGGGGATGTTGAATGAGTTATTACAAATTGTAGATACGTGTTTCTATATAATGTTTATAATCTAGTTATGCTATAATTATTTGTGTTGATTTACAAAGGGTATGTGAAGATGTGGCATAGTAATAGTTCTTATTAACTATATTATTATATTTAGCTACTGTGCTTGTACATGAATTTTGTATAAAAACCAAAGGGTTTGTGAAGATGTGGCATATTATAGTTTTGTTAATTATATTAGTATGTTTGACTTAAGAGTTTGTACTAAACTCCTTGGTGTTAAAACTAATAGACGTTAAAGATTATTTACAAAGAATAAAACTTATTTTAAACATGTCCTTCAATGTAGGGGTTGAAAGGTTCGAGTCAAATAGCTTGTTATAAGATTGTATAGTATTTGCTCACTAAAGATACTAGCATCTAATTTTAAGATATCAATACTCTGTGATGTTTTAAGTGATGTTGGAATATGAGCATCTAAAGGTAAAATACAAATATTATGTGGTTTTGTTTGAGGAGTTTCTAGAACCATTAGACTAATGTTGGAGTTGGTAAGTACTTGGAAAATTTCTTCATCGGAGACAATTATATCTAGTTTTGACATACTTATACTCTGACTTTTAGATTTTTCCTAATCATCATCTAGTAACTTATCGAAATCATCCATTGTGATTTCTTCAGTACTGATTTCTAAAAAAGAAGAGGAGTAGGGTTCTCTCTTATCGAGAATGATTTGATATGTTTATGGAGTACCAGTGTTAGAGGTGGAAGAAACATCTATTTCTTAGTTTAGATGTTCTAGCCTAGTTAGCTATTCTTGGAAGACAATATTTTTAATGTTGGAAGTGGAATCTTCCTGGAAATTTTGAAGAGGAGAAGCCTTTGCATTTTGGATATTGTTATAAGGGATGCTAATAGGTTTCAATGGAGGGTTTTCAATCTCGATTGTATCAACTAGGGTTTCCCAAATAGATGTTTTGGTGTTAACCATGTCAACTGTTTTAACTAGGTTAGTCGTTTTAGGGTTTTGGATTGATTTGGGTTGTTGAGAGGATAAATCCAATCTTTTTTGGTGGAGGATAAATCCAATATATTTTCTATGTTTTGATTTATGTACCTGAAATGTTTTCTAAAAAGGCTTTCCTTTTCCCAATTTGAAAATTTTCAAGATACCATTTTTCAATGTGAATATTATGTTTTTGATCAAGGACTATACCTAATATTTTTATGTCTATCATATTAAATTCTTTTTCATAGGTTATGATTGAAGAAAGTGATTGATTCATCTCCTAGTTTTGTTCTCCTTCTTTTTGGATTTTAGAGGAGAAACCTTTTGTTTGAGATGAGGGTGTTCATTCTCTACAGTTTTGGTTTTAGCTTTCAAGTCTTGGAAATGACTTTGTGGCTTGTCATTTTGGTTCTTCCTATCAAGGATAGTGATAAGGTTGTTTTGACCTGTGTGGGTTGAGGGAAGTTTATTGGCTATGGTGTTAGTCATATGATCTAAATAATGTTGTGTAAGAATAAGGTCATTTATTTTAACAAGCCTATCAAGAATTTGACTATGTTCTTTAGTTAATAGGGTTTTTCAGAAGAGAGGTTATAGTATCTTTTTAAACAATTTTTTTATCGTATAGATATGATACCATAAGTGCATCAAGGATCTAGGGGGTTAACCAAAGAGGTAATACTGAAGAATAAGAGCAAAATATGAATAAAGATCCATATTATATTGATAAGGTTAGGTAGCTTAGTCGACCATAAGTATTACAAACAAAATATAAATATATAATGAAAACTTAATTACAGGAACTCAAAACAAACTTAAAAAAAATTAAAACTTAGTTAAATAATTAAATTTGAAGGTTACAAAAGGAAACTATTATCAAAGAGAATGGGTATGGAAGCTTGAGAGCAATGAAAGTATGAGTGGTAAATTATGCAGTTGATTTTTTCGATCCCTCTAACTAGGAATGGCCATGTTTTTATAACCATAGTGATGTACTAATGGAGATGCTTTTACTTGTTGTGAACAATATTTTTTGCCAACTTTATACTGTAGAATATGTTAGTATTGTTATGATTAGTAAGCACCTTTTACTATTTTGTGAATAGTGGCTTGTCTGTTACCGTCCCTTGTTTTGTCTTCTTCTATAGATTCTATAGTAACTATTACAGTGACCTACTACAGTGAATTTTGATGGGCTGAAGATTTTGGTGAGCCATTGTATGTGCCATTTACAAATAAAATGGGTTGTTAAACTTGGTACATGAATTGGGCTTTTAACCCTAATAAAATTTAGGCTTGCAAACTCGTAATATAAATGGGCTCAGAGTCCCATTTGAATATTTTAAATTTCATAGATGATCTTTACCCATAAAAAATAATATATCTTCCTCATTAGCTTCTATGTTTGATACGTAGTTGGATGGAGCTTGGGAGGCTGATGGTGATGGTGATTTGATTTTGTTTGAAGAATCCTTTTTTTTCTTGTTGGATGCTTTGTGGGAGGGTTCCTATGATTCTTGTGATAATTTCCTTATGATGTCCAAGAGTTGCTCCTAGGTTTATGCATTGGCAATAAGGGTATTAGTATGAGCCCTTTTGCCTAGGATCATAGATGTGTATTGAATTTTTTCAATTTATTATATTCTATGACCAATTTTGGTTAGACATTATTCGATGGCTGGTTTGAGAAGGGTTTTGGGGATTGTGAAATATAACCCCCATTTTACCTAAAATACTAAGGTGATATTAACTACCTCGGATATAACATGTTTAAAGACCGATTGATATACCCAAGGAAGGTATAATTTGATGAAGAAGATACACAGAGAATGGAATGTTTTTTCATCCACTGTAGGTTTGAAATGGGTAATAAAGGTTTGATAGCTTTCCTACACTACTAGAATGAGGATTGCTAGAATAAAACTAAAAATTTCCCGAAAGTTGTTAAACTATGATTGCAATTTTGTTGGATTGATAGTTTTTTGAAAGAAAAAGAATAACCAAGAATGTTGATTATTCTTATTTTGGATGAGGAAGGTATTAAACCAGACTTGGTAATAATCCCAATAATTGTAGGTGTTACAATACGGTTGTGTTGTGTTGACACTGACTGGAAATGCCAGAAATTTTGATAGATCACTTTCCCCATCTCATGGAAATATGACTTTGAGGAGTTTGGTGGTGGAATATTGGACATCGGCTTGGTTAGGGTAGAGGAAATGTTTGAATTCCACACTATTGGCTATTTCCAAAATACTCTCATAGTATTATGGTGTTTTGAAATTATACGAAGGCCGATAAAACATTTTTTGCCAAAATATTTTTGAACATTTAAATAAGGATTCTTATCTTGGAACCCTTTTTCAACGATCTTAACCATCTGAGTGTCTGGTATTAAAAAAATACTCAAATGAGGGTTTTGAAAAAGTTTGGGAAATAATCACTGTAGTGGTAAGTTTTTCAATTCAAGGTTTTGAAATAATGATTTTTTTGTTGGAAGATGGTTCTTCCAATTTTTCCTTATATTTACCTTTGGAGACAAGGGTCTCTTTTGGCAATCATTCCAATGGCTAGAGGCAAACTGAACAATAAATTCTTTATAATGCTAGACTTGTTTTAGGATCCTCCAAAAGCCAATGTCGGTGGCATCGATTTCTATTATCTTAGGAAGGGTTCGATTTGCAAGGTGTAACACAAGGAATATTTTGGACTTGTGCTTTTATTCTTTACACAATTCTTTTGTGTGCCACTGTCCAAGGCTTCAAAATTTTCTTAAGCCTATTATGGAGTGGTTTTGTCAATGGATTGATATTGGGACAAAAATCAAGAACATAATTTAAGCTCCTGAGGAATCTCTGAAGTTGAGTTTTATCGGTGATCTTGTTAGGGAACTTTGTTTTAAACTGCAAAGATCGTTCGATTGGAATAATGGTTCCATTAGACACATTATGTCTGAGAAACCTGATATTAAGTTGGAAAATAGTAATCCTTTTGGCTGATAAGATGAGACCACTCTTTTTGATAACATGAAAGAAGGTTTTGAGGTGTCGAATATATTATCCGATAGTCTTTGAGAATATAAGTTCATCACCAATGTACACAAGATATAATTTTGAATATGGATTTAAAATGTCGTTCATAATCCTTTGGAATTCTGAAGGTGCATTTTTGAGCCCAAAAGGCATGCATTCAATTCATATTGTCTGAAAGGAACAATAAATTCCATTTTATATCTATGTTTTGGTTCGATTTGGATTTGTCCGAAGCCTGAATTCATATCAAATTTTGAGAATAATGATGAAGAATGGAGTTTTTGAAGAAGGTCTTTTTTATTTGGAATAGGGTACCTAATCCATTGTAAAGCCTTGTCGAGGGTTTTATAGTTGATGACCAATCGAGGTGTTCCTATTTTGATCTCAACTGATTTGTTGACATAGAAAGCCACATAACTCACTCCACAATGATTTGGATTTTGAATTTAACTTTTTAGATAAGAGATCGTTGATCTTTTTCCTACAAAATTGTTCGAGGTCAGTATTCATTTAAATTGGACTTGCTTTTTTGGGATATCCCTTTCATGAAAGGTTGGTTTATATGGCAAGTCAACCATATGTTCTCGTCTATCCAAGAAGGAATTGGATCATAACAAACCTCTTTCTCAAAAGAGTTTGATAGTTTGGAGATTTTTTTGTACCTCTAGGTTTTGAAGTTCTCTTTCTGCGGTGTGAAATTGAACTTGGTTTTTGAGATAGAGAAGGTCCTTTTCTCTATGCTTCATAAGGGTAGAAATGTCATTTTGATGGATGGAATTGGCTCGAATGAGAGTTAGATTCCAATTTTTGGGTTTATCGATGAAGAGAAAATTGAAGGTTTCATCTCCAATTTTAAAAGAGATCTTATCATGTTTGACAACATATAGAGTGATAATATTCATGAATGGTGTACTTAAGATAACCTTATAGCTAATATAAGATACCATTACGAATGAGGTTTTGATCGAGATTTTTTTGTTAAGGATTGCAACTTCAGCTTCACCACTAATGTTCATCTTCGAACTAATGGCTGAGTTGAGTTGCTCATTTGTTTTTTGGTGAAACTATCATGGGAAAAGTTTTGGATTGATACAATTAAGATCAATACCTATGTTGAATATTGCTACTATCTCAAGTTTTGAGTTGTCTGGAAATATGAGGGTGACTATGATCCTGTACTTCCAACTGGTGATTTCTCTAAGAAGATGGAGCATGTGTTCTGGAATATTTTCCATAGTTTCAAGCTTGCAAGAATTTGGTTCACCAATTTTGTCGAGTTCTTCATCCAATTCACTTAGGGAATCTTGGTTTTGATTACCAGTATTCTGGTTGGCAAACAAGGATTGCAGTGAGGTTATAGTGGCTTGTGCTGGTTGATGGAAGTTAAGAAGGTTTTGATTGTAGCTGGGTTTTGGCCAAGGTATTGGTCAAATGATCCAAGTATAATTGGGTAAGATCAAAGTCATTTAACCTAAGGATTTTTTCTTGGAGTTGATTATCTTCCTTTGTTAACATATTGATCTTTTTGGATTGACAAGTTTCAGAGTCAATGGATACTAACTCATCAACTTTAGGATTTTGGTCATCAGAGTCTCCATTCCAAAGTTCATATTTAGATGATGATGATTCATCTACCATTAAGGAACAAATTTTATTTAATGTTTCTTCTTCGAGGTCTAGCTCGTGAGTTTTTTTAATTCTTTTGCAATAATTTGCAGTATGGCCTTTCTTATCGCATTTATAACATGTAAACTCTTTAAATTTTTTAAAGGGTTTATTATAGATTTTAGAATATTTTTTAAAGGTTCTTTCATAATGTTTTTTTATAAAAATCCTTCTAGGGTTTATGATAAGAAGGTTTTCTATATTTTGAAAATGATTTATGGTAAGGTTTGGCATAGGGTTTTCAAATAGGTTTATTGTAGCTACCACCGCAGTGTTTAATGATGGAAAGAGACTTATCCAATAGTTTGTAGAATGATCCAATTTCTCTTTTGGAGATTTTAAGCTCCTCTTTTGAAAATCACTCATCTTCTCACAATGTAAGTTAGAAAAAATATCAGTGTTTTATCTTTAAAATGGGAAAATTCTCCTATTAAATGATGTGATATGGTAAAGATTAATATGGACACTATGTCCTGAATAGGTTCTCTATAATGATCGAGTATGGGTTCTCCATACTCTCCAGTTAGAATAACGTGGAAGATATCTAACTCTTCAGTGAGTGTTTTTTCTGATTTACCAGACTGGGTTTTATAAGCATTTGGATGCCATTGTCATATGCTATAATGTGATTAATATTTGATGTTGTCATACCATCTATGTCCGTTTCATAAATAGATGACACATTATATCTTGGTTGAATAACCTAATTTGGTTGGGTACTTACTTCTAACTGTGGGTACCTAACTGGAATAGGTTGTTGCCAATCTAATTTTTGAATTTGAGGAGCCAATTCAGGAGATGGTTCCTGAAAATATTCCTCATCAAAGGTCGTAAGTTCTTGATTATTTAGAATATTAATACTATGAGGTAGATTTTGAGGGGCTTAGGTGTTTGAGGTGACTCAAGGAAAACTGGACCTATTTTGGAGTTTGAGCTTTATTATTCAATTTGAGACTTAAGAATGCCTCTAATTTGCTCAATTTTGGATAATAGTTCTTCCTAGGTTGATTTGGAGATCTGGAAGGGTTTTGAATTTTACCATCTACTACTTTATAGGTGGTAGAGGTAATATCAGTTTTATGATTTTTCTCTATTCTAGTAAGTTGCTTATTTAAGGTGCTTAGGCTGATATTGGTAAAGATTTTTGAGAAAAAGGTTGGTAGCATAGTCTTCCTAATGGATTTTCATAGGCTAAGATACCATAAGTGCACCATGGATTTGGGGAGTTAATCAAAGAGGTAATTCTAAAGAATAAAAGCACATGATTAAATAAAAAAGCATATTATAATGTTTAGAAGCAATGTTTTTAACATTTGTTTTGTGAAATTTATTTAGCAAACTTACAATCAATTCTTAGTAAAAAAATTTGATTTAATAAATATGATTGAAATTTTGAAATACAAAGTAGTATTGCTAATATTTCTTTTATGATAGTGGAATAATTCTTTTGGAAATCATTCCAATGGAGAGAGTCAAACTGAAAAATAAATTCTTTATTATCTTGGACTTGTTTTAGGATTCCTCTGAAGCTAATTTTGCGGGCTTCAGTTTCTACTATTTTAGGAAGGGTTGGATTCAGAAGGTGTAAACAAAGAATATTTTGCACTTGTGCTTTTATTCTTTGCACAATTTTTGTGTGTGCTTTGATGCAAGGCTCAAAAACTTCTTAACCCTATTATGGAGTGGTTTTTCCAATCGATTGATATTGGGATAGAAATCAAGAACATAATTTAAGATCTTGTGGAATCTCTGAAGCTGAGTTTCATCAGTGATCTTTTCAAGAAACTTTATTGTAAACTACAAAGATCGTTCGATAAGAATAATGGTTCCATTAGACATATTATGTCCAAGAAACCTAATATTTATTTGGAAAAGAGTCATCTTTTTGGCTGATAAAGCGAGGCCACTCTTTTTGATAATATGAAAGAAGGTTTTGAGGTGTCAAATATGTTGTGTGATAGTCCTTGAGAATATGAGTTCATTATCAATGTACATAAGACAGAATTCTAAATATGGATTAAAATGTCTTTCATAATCCTTTGGAATTATAAAGGTGCATTTTTGATCCAAAGGCATGACATTCAATTCATATTGTCTGAGAGGAATAGTAAATGCCATTTTATATCTATGTTTTGGTTCGATTTAGATTTGCCAGAAGCTTGGCTTCATATTGAATTTTGAGAATAATGATGAAGAATGGAGTTTTTGAAAAAGGTCTTTTTTATTTGGGTAGTGTACCTAATCCATTATAAAGCCTTGCTGAGGGTTTTAAAGTTGATGACCAATCGAGGTATTCCTCTTTTGATCTCAACTTATTTGTTGACATAGTAGGCCACACAACTCCAAGGTGATCTGGATTTTAAAATTAATTTTTTAGAGAAGAGATCGTTGATCTCTTTTCTGCAAAATGAATTTCAAAATTCAGTAATCATTTAAATTGGCATTTTTTTGTGGGGATATCCCTATTGTAAGGTTGGTTCATATGGAAAGTCAACCATATGTTCTCATCCATCCCAGAAAGTAATTGGTAAGTCAGAACAAAACTATTTCTCTAAAGAGTTTTGTAGTTTGGATATTTTGTTTTGTACCTCTAGGTTTTGAAGTTCTCTTTCTACGTTGTGAAATTGAACTTGGTTTTTGAGATAAAAAAGGTCCTTTTTCTCTATGCCATATAAGGGTAGAAATCTTATTTGGATGGTTGGAATTGGCCCAAATGAGATTGAGATTTCTAATTTTGGGATCATCGATGAAGAGGAAACTGAAGGTTTCATCTTTGATTTTAAAAGAGGACTTACAATGTTTGACAAGATATGGAGTGATAATATTCATGAATAATGTACCTAAGATAACTTTATGGATAATATCATATACCATTACGAATGGGGTTATGATCGAGAATTTGTTGTTGAGGATTGCAACTTCAACTTTGCCAATAATGTTCATCTTCGAACTATTAGCTGAGTTAAGTTGTTCATATGTTTTTTGGTGAAACTTTCATGGGACAAGTTTTCGATTGATACAATTGAGATCAACACCTGTGTAAATACGATGGTGACTATGATCCTGTATTTCTGACTAGTAATTTCTCTAAGAAGGTGGAGCATGTCTTTTGAAATATTTTCCCAAGTTTCAAGCTCGCAAGAATTTTGTTCACCAATTTTGTGGAGTTCTTCATCTGAATTACTCAGGGAATCTTGGTTTTAACTACAGGTTTTCTAGTTGGTAACCAATGATTGAATTAATTGAGAGTCTTTTCTCTATTTTGTATTAACCTATTGAAGTTATAGCTTAATGGTTTTAGGGTGTTATTCTTCTTCTGGTCAAGGATTGTAGTGAGGTCATAATGGCATGTGCTAGTTGATGGAAGTTCAGATGGTTTTGATTGTAGCTGGATTTTGGCCAAGGTATTGGTCAAATGATCCACATATAATTAGGTAAGATCAGGGTCGATTAATCTAAGGATTTTTTCTTGGAGTTGATTATCTTCCTTGGTTAATATATTGATCTTTTTGAATGATGAGTATCAGAGTCAGTGGATGCTAACTTATCAACTTATGGATTTTGGTCATCAGAGTCTTCAGTCTAAGGCTTAAACTCAAATGTTGATGATTCATTTACCATTAAGGTAGAAATTTTATCAATCATTGGTTTCCAACCAAAAAACTTGTAATCAAAACCAAGATTCCTTGAGTGATTTAGATGAAGAACTCGACAAAATTAGTGCACCAAATTCTTGCTAGCTTGAAACTGTGGAAAACATTCTAAAAGACATGCTCCACCTTCTTACAGAAATCACCAATCGGATTTATAGAATCATAGTCACCCTCGTATTTCCAAACAACTCAAAACTTGAGACTATAGCACTATTCGAAATAGGTGTTGATCTTAATTGTATCAACCCAAAACTTGTACCATAATAGTTTCACCGAAAAAAAATGAACAACTCAAATCAACCAATAGCTCGAAAATGAACATTACTAGTAAAGCTGAAGATGCAATCCTCAAAAACAAATTCTCGATCAAAAACCCATTCGTAATGGTATATGATATTAGCCATAAATTTATCTTAGGTACATTATTCATTAATACTATCACTTCATATCTTGTCAGACGTGATAAGTTCTCTTTTAAAATCAAAGATGAAACCTTCAGTTTCCTCTTCATGAATGATCCCAAAATTCAAAATCTCAATCTTATTCAAGCCAATTCCATCCATCAAAATAAGATTTCTACCCTTATCAAGCATAGAGAAAATGACCTTTTCTATCTCAAAAACCAAGTTCAAAACTCTTTTGAGAAAGAGGTTTGTTATAACTTATCCAGTACATTCAAGGATAGATAATAACATATGGTAGACTTTCCATATAAACCAAACTTTCATGAAAAGGATATATCAACAAAATCAAGGCCAATTCAAATGAATATTGACCTTGAAATGTTTTTCAGGAAAGAGATCAATGATCTCTTATCTAAAAAAGTAATTTCAAAATCCAAATCACCATGGAGTTGGGCAGTTTTCTATGTTAACAAATCAGCTGAGATGGATGATAACATATGGTTGACTTGCCATATGAACCAACCTTACAATAGGGATATCCCCACAAAAACAAGGCCAATTTAAATGAATATTGAATTTTGAAATTAATTTTGTAGAAAAGAGATCAACGATCTCTTATCTAAAAAATTAATTTCAAAATCCAGATCACCGTGGAGTTGTGTGGCCTTCTATGTCAACAAATTAGTTCCTTCAAAACAGTTAAATATGTCAAAGAAGAAGAAAGAAAAGGAGAAGAAGGAACCTCTTCCAAATCCTTCAACAAAAATCCTCCCTTCCTCCAAACCAATTATTACCTGGTCCCAAGTGGCCCAAGTATCACCACTAAATGATGCATTATCCTCAGATGATGGTCAATATCACCAGAGCCAAGATTGGATCTTTAGCCTCAAAGACACTCTAGAATTCCTAAAGGCTACCTATGACACCCTCCAAGATACTTTCCAAAATCTTAGAGCCATATCACCATGCCACTATAGTGATAGAAGAAACGTCGTCTACTAAAATCATCCATGCACCAGGGAAAAGGGAAATTATTTCTCAAACTTTTTCAAAACCCTCATCTAAATATTTTTTAAACTAGACACTCAGATAGTTATGACCATTGAAAAAGGATTCCCAGATAAGAATACTTATTTAACTGTTCAAAAATATTTTGGCAAAGAAAATGTTTTATCGACCTTCGTATAATTCCAAAACACCATAATACTATTAGAATATTTTGGAAATAACCGGTAGTGTGGAATTCAAACATTTTATCCACCGCAACCAAGCCGATGCCTAATATTCCACTTCCAAACTCCTCAAATTCATATCTCTATCTGACTGTGAAAATGATCTATCAAAACTTTTAGCCTTTCTAGTTGGTATGAACACAACCCAACCACATTATAAAACCTACAATTATTAGGATTATTACCAAGCATGGTTTAATGTCTTTCTCATCCAAAATAAGAATAATCAACATTCCTGGTTATTCTTTTTCTTTCAAAAAACTATCAATCCAACAAAATTTCCATCATGGTTTAACAATTGGTGGAAACTTTTTGGTTCCTTTCTAGAAATCCTCACTCCACCAGTGTAGGAAATCTAATAAACCTTCATTACCCATTTCAAACCCACACTAGATGAAAAAAAGATTCCATCCTATGTGTATCTTCTCCACAAAATTCTATCTTCCCTGAGTATGTCAATAGGTCTTAAAACCCGTTATACCTGAGGTAGTTAATATCACCTACCCATTTTAGGTAAAATGGTAGTCGTCTTTCATAATCCCCAAAACCCTTCTCAAACCAACCATCGAATAATGGCTAACCAAAACCGATCATTGAATAGCCAAAAATTGAAGAAATTCAAAACACATCATTGTTCCTAGCCAAAACGTGCATACTAATGCACAAATTGCTAATGCACAAATCTAGGAGAAATTCTTAAGACATCATAAGGAAATTATCACAAAATTCACTAGAACCCTCCAATAAAGCATCCCACCAAAAAGATGATTCGTTAGAAAAAAACCAAATAACCATCACCACGAGCCTCCAAAGCTCCATCCGACTACCTATTAGACATAGGAGCTAACGAGGAAGATATATTATTTTGGATGGGAAAACATCGTCCATAAAAATTTAAAATATGCAAATGGGACTATGAGCCCATTTATATTACGGGTCTACTAGCCCAAATTTTATTAGGGTAAAAAGCCCAATTCGTGTATCAGGGTTAACAGCCCAAAATTATTAAGGGTTTTACAACCTATTTTTTTAAGTGGCTGATTAGTGCTCAAAAAGTATTAAAATTACCATGATTTTATGCACGTTAATTGATTAAAAATATATATATTTATATGATTTTATCATATATTTATATAAATCTGTCTTTTCAGAATCATGGGTATTTTTATTATTTTTCAAGTATTTTTGCTTAAAAAAGTAACTTAAAGACTAAAAAAAAATACCGGACGCAATACATCGAAAATATATTCATAAATTAAATGAGGAAAGGTCAACAAATATGGAAAAATTGGACAAAAAGGGTCAAAAGGGTCAAAAATGTCAAAAAGGGGAAAATTATACACGCACCCGCTCAACGCATGCCATATCGCCCAGTTCGTGCGCGCCTGCATCCATCTGTGCCCAATCCACGTGTTCCCCATGCCACCATGACGTCAGCAATGATGTCATCATTCACTACTCTGCGATTCCACCATTTTTAATCATTTTTTCATCCACTTTTTCTTCCCCCATTCTCTACACCTAGAAACACATCTTCTTCTCTCTTTCTTTCTCTCCATTTCTTAGTTCTTAGTTTTTAGTTTTTTCTTAGTTAGTTTTTCTTAGTTTTAGAGTTCTTCTCTTTTTGAGAAGAACTAATTTTGTTTTTGTAATTTATTTTCTTTTTGATTTAATAAATGGAAGTGCAAATTCCGTTTAGAAGATTTTCAGCAACAAGAATAACATCAAAGTACTGTAAGGATTTTATTTTCTTTACAGTTATTTTTTATGCTTTATTCTTACATGTTATATTTTAATTTGTCTGTGATTAAATTTAACTTTGTTGGTTGTTTTAAACTTGATATAATAATAACGTTGTTATGCTTGCGAAATATTAAATAGGTAAAAATCTCTAAAATAAATTGATTTTGTTTTTATTCAAGATTTTATATTAAGCATGTTAGAGAGAAATATATTATTTTTCATTACAAACTTAAATCTGAAAATTAGATTTTAAGGTTTAGTTATCCGGTCTGATTTAGAGTAGTGCTCTTTTATTTGTTGGTACAATCGCCCGTTAGTTAGAGTGAAGCTCTATTTCAAAAGTTTTTATAAGAATTATTATCTGAAAATGTATTCACAACATGTTTTCAGTAGTAGTTTTAAAACTTGAAAGTTAGTACTAGAATAATTAAATTCTTAGGTTTAATTTGGACACTTTGAATAAAGTTTAAACTGTCTAATCCCAACAAAGGTGGCATTTAAATAGTTCATTTTCAATCTCTTAGAAAAAGGAATTAAATTAATTAACCAAATTAGTTATCAACCCTACCGATAGGTGTTAATTGATTTGTTTAGTTAACAAAAAATATCTAACCCCACCAAAGGTGGTATTCATATAAAAAAGGGAGAATCAATAAATATCAATTTATATCTTTAATAACCTAAATAATATGAGAAGGCATAATTAACTTAGTTATTATATCCATAAATACTCCACTATTATAAATGATAAAATTTGCATAAATGTTTATTGAATCCATATCTATGTTTATTTTTATGTTCTTAGATTAGAAACACAAAAAAAAACCCAAAATATTGTGATAGGATGTTTAGGATTTAATTTCGTTTTTAAAAGTTTGAATAATAAATTAAAAACCACATATATTCCTTCCTTAAATCGACCTTGGGAGTATACTTACATTTTTTATGAAATGATTTGTGCACTTGTGAGAGTTTTATAAATATAAAACCAAAGTATTGGTAGGATCAGCGATGTCAGTTCTATTCATCAGTGGCCCATACAATGGCTCAGAAAAATCTTGAGCCAATCAAAAGTCATTATAGTAGGTCACAGTAACAGTTACTATAACATTGAAAGAAGAAGACAAAATAAGGAACAGTGATAGAGAAGCCACTATTCATAAAACAATAAAAGGTGCTCACTATTCAAACTAGTACCAGCATCTTTTACAATATAAAATTGGTGACAAAATACTGTTCACAACACAGTAAAAGCATCTCCAGTGGTACATAACTCTAGTTATAAAAAGTAGACTCATTCTCAGTTAAAAGGCATAAAAAAAATCAACTGCATAATTTACGACTTATCATTCCTCCCAAGCTTCCATATCCAGCCTCTCTAATAATAGTTTCCTTTTGTAATCTTCAACTATAATTATTTAAGTAAGTTTGTATTTTGTTTTAAGTTTCTATAATTAAGTTTTCATTATATATTTAAATTTTGTTTGTAATACTCATAGCCAGTTAAGCCGCATAATCTTATCAATATATTATGTTTGTTTATTAATCTTGTGCTCTTATTCTTTAGTATTATATTTTCGATTAACTCCCTAGATCCTTGGTCCATTTATGGTATCAAATCCATGAGTACATATCTAATGTGTAAGAGGCAAAAAGAAACTCCGTTAGGTCACTATACGAATAAGATAAGGACTCTACCCCTTGTAAAGTAGGAAGGGGAGCGTCTCCGCTTATCGAGCTAAGATGGGAATGGGTGAGAAGCAGAAAGGAACTCTGTAACCCCATCAATACGCTATATGAGAAAGGGAAGGTCCATAACTACTTAGTGCCAAGCTAGTAGATGTCATAGGGCTGCTAGTTATTAAACCTATGAACATTAGATCCTTGGGGGAAACACCTTTTTTAAGGTATCAGAGTCAAGGGGATGTTTTAATTTGTTCATTACAAACTGTAGTTATTATTTTATATGAATTTCTAATCCTTGTATATTAGTATACATGTAACATAGATCCGGATGAAGAGTAATAAGTCATGTTTAGGAGTGATTCCATTAGGGAAATAAAACCTTATAAGTGCATGTGGTTTTTTAGTTACAAGTATACTAGAAGAAGAGAACTAAAATAGTAATAAAATAAGAAATATTTTCTGTATAATAAATTAGAATATTTCCTTGACTTACTTTTAAAAGTATAATTAATAATTTTGATAGCTAATTAGAGAAAGTAATATTAAAGATTAAGATTTAATTATTAACAAATAAGGATATTATATTGATGGTTAGTATTCATAAGTTTACAACCTTTCATTTTAAGCTTTAGTTTTAATTTTTTAATTTAAATTTATTTTAGTTTTAAATTTCCAACTTTAATTCAAGTTAATAAAAAAAATATCTAATTTTAATTTTTCACTTTATGCATCTTCATCTTTTAGGAACAAAAACATTATCAATAGTGATGCATTCACTGTTGAAAACTTTTCAAAATAAATTGATACTTGGAAAATTCCCAAGATTCACAAGGATCAAATTTATAAAACAAAGATGATGAATCTTTTCAAAACAAATTACACTATCAAAACCAATGAAATGTTTTCCAACTCTCATCGCCTTACAAAAGCAATGAAATGTTTTCCAAAGAATCATTACAAAAATATATTGAAAAAAAATTCAATTATGTTCATATAGGATTATTCTAAGTCGAATTAAAACCCTTGACCAAAGAAGGTCTAAACATATCCATCCTAGCAACTCTTCAAGAGGCTAGATTCAAAAATTTCTTGGATTCTCTGTTGGGAATAATTGAGTCAAGTCTCTATTTGAGACCACTATAATTTTATTGTTTTTCTAACTTCAGTCTCCTTAAGTCACAAAAATATCAAGAAGTCACTTACATTACAAATCAAAACACACAACTATGATATGATCCTAGGATCTATCCTAGTTGCATTAATATTCAAAATTCATTACAAAGCCATGATGTCTACAATCAACACTGGACACATTCACCATTCTGAAAAGGGAGAAACATTCCTCCTACAAATGGATCTCACAAGATCTAACAAAATCATCCCAAAACCTATCACATGGAACCAAATCACCTTACTAGATGAATAGAAACTTGAAGGTTGATGAGCATAATCGGGATTGTCAAAAACTTTGATGAGCGAAAACCGGCATCGCCGATCCTGCCAATATTTTGGTTTTATATTTATAAAACTCTCGCAAGTGCACGAATCATTTCGTAGAAAATGATAAGTATACTCCCAAGGTCGATCTAAGGAAGGAATGTAAGTGGTTTTTAATTTATTATTCAAACTTTTAAAAACGAAATTAAATCCTAAACATCCTGTCACGATACTTTGGGTTTTGTGTTTTTAATCTAATTACAGAAAATTAAACATAGATTCAATAAACATTCATGCAAATTTTATCTTTTATAAATAGTGGAGTATTTATGGATATAATAACTAAGTTAATTATGCTTGCTCGTATTATTTAGGTTATTAAAGATATGAATTGATATTTATTGATTCTCCCTTTTTTGTATGAATACCACCTTTGGTGGGGTTAGATATTCTTTGTTAACTAAACAAATCAATTAACACCTATGGATGGGGTTGATAACTAATTTGGTTAATTAAATTAATTCCTTTTTCTAAGAGATTGAAAATGAACCATTTAAATGCCACCTTTGGTGGGGTTAGATAGTTTAAACTTTATTCAAGGTGTCCAAATTAAACCTAAGAATTTAGTTATCCGAGTACTAACTTTCAAGTTTTAAAACCACTATTGAAAACATGTTGTCAATACATTTTCAGATAATAATTCTTATAAAAACTTTTGAAATAGAGCTTCACTCTAACTACCGGGCGATTGTACCAACAAATAAAAGAGCACTACTCTAAATCAGATCGGATAACTAAACCTTAAAATCTAATTTTCAGATTTAAGTTTGTAATGAAAAATAATATATTTCTCTCTAACATTCTTAATATAAAATCTTGAATAAAAATAAAATCAATTCATTTTAGATATTTTTACCTATTTAATATTTCGTAAGCATAACAACGTTATTATTACATCATTTTTACAAACAGCTACAGTTAAATTTAATCACGACAAATTAAATATAACATGTAAGAATAAAGCATAAAAAATAACTAAAGAAAATAAAATCCTTACAAGATTGATGCCATTCCCGTTGCTAGAAAACCTCCAAGCGGAATTTGCACTCCCATTTATTGAATAAAAAAAAACTAATAAATTACAAAAAACATAACTAGTTCTTCCCAAAAAGGGAAGAACTCTAAAACTAAGAGAAACTAGCTAAAACATAAGAAAAACTAGCTAAAACATAAGAAAAACTAAAAAAAATAAAAACTAAGAAATGGAGAAAAAGAAAAAGAGAGAGTGTGTTTTGAGGTGTGTTTTGAAGTGAAGGGAAGGGGGTATTTATAGGTGAGGATGGAGAGAAAAAATGAGTAAAAAATGTTAAAAAATATTAAAAAATTAAAAACGTGTAATGGAAATGATGAGGTCATCAATGACGCCATGACGTCATTGCGGGTCTGCACGTGAAAAATGGGGTGAAAACGCGTTGGGCGCGCGGAGGGCGGCCGTCGGGCACCGTGCGCGGCGTCTTGGCATTGCGGCTGCGCGTGTGATGCGCGCACCGGGCGCGCGAGCGCGTCAGGCCGGCGCGCGATTTCCGTCTTTTTGACATTTTTGACCTTTTTGACCCATTTTGTCCAAATTTTCCATGTTTGTTGACCTTTTCCCACTTATTTATTAATATATTTGTGATGTATTGCTTCAAGTATTCCTCTTTGAGTCTTTAAATTGCGTTTTTATGCCAAAATACCCGAAAAACAATAAAAATACCCGTGATTCCGAAAAAGACAAATTTATATAAATATATGATAAAACATATAAATATATATATTTTTAATCAATTAATGTGCATAAAATCATGGTTATTTTAGTGCTTTTTGAGCACTCATCAAAGGTGTGACTCAAACAGAGTCAAAACCATAAGAACCTGAGCAAAAATACCAATTTCCCATTTTGAGATTTTTAATTCTTCTTTCATTTGTTTTTGGATCTTCAAATCTTGACACACCTGAAGTCCTTGTTTTTATGCACAAATTATCAATTCACAGTAGGTTAGTTGATCATAAAGGATGATGTGATTCCCATAAGTTTTGTAGATTTTTTTCTAACCTTATCTCCCAGAAGTGGTGAAAGTCTTGCTAGAAATTTTCCTTCTAGAAGGGTTGGTTTGAAAATCACTCATCTTCTCACAATGTAAGTTAGAGAGAAGATCAACATTTTTATCTTTTAGATGGGAAGAGTCTCTTATAAAATAATGTGATATGGTAAAGAGTAATGTGGAAACTACATCCTAAATTGGTTCTCCATGATGATTGAGTATGGGTTCTCTATACTCTTCAGTCATAATGGTATTCAAGATATTTAACTATTGTTGTTTTGATAGGTGGTAATCCCACTATCCTTTTAGTTGGCCAAAAATGCCAGCTATTAGAAGTTCTATAACTAATTTGTCTGATTTATCGAACTGGGTTTTGTCAGCATTGGACGCCATTGTCACTTGCTGTAATGTGTTTAATATTTGATATTATATCATGCCATTTATGTTCCATTCATAGATAGATGATGCATTATATTTTGGCTAGATAACCTGGTTTGGTTGGGTACTAACATCTAATTGTGGGTACCTAACTGTTACATTAGTAATTTAAATTTGGAATAATTGGACTAATCCCGGGTTAACTTGGGTCGTAGGCCCATGTATGTTTTCTAATCAAAATGAGATTTTTAAATTACATGGAAGTTCAAACTCGACTTTAAAATCATTATAGTATGTTCAAACTTTAAAATGAATTAAGTTAAATTACAAGTTTACATTATATAAAAACATTATGGTATGTTCAAACTTTAAAATGACTTAAATTAGATTACGAGTTTACATTATATAAAAATTTGTGAGACAATGTTATGAAATTATCAAAGATATATATACTTTATATGATTTAAATTAACTTTTATTATGGGTTGATTTTGAGCCAAATCCATAGGTATACCACAAAATCATATTTAAGAAAGTTGTCCTAAAATTTGAGGAATTCTTCCATGTAGTACTCATAGGTGGTAAAATGGGTTTATTTTTATAAAAAAAATAAAATAAATATAAATGAAATCAACAATTATTAGTAACAATGTATATATCAAAACCTTTTCCTAAAATTGTTACTTTTTCAAATAATGATCGAATTTCATTGGTTTCACGTAGCATATATATATATACACAAAAATAATTTTATGAGGAAAGAAAAGCATTTTGTTAAATCAAAATAAGATATTTTAATTTCAATAAAATACCAATAAAAGAAAGAAAAAGAAGAAGGAAAAAATAAAAAATAACATACTTAAAACTTGTCATTATAAAAATAACTTTTTAAGTTCAATTCATACATTTTTAGTATTAAAAAAAGAAATTTAGTATATAATTTTCACATTTAACGTCGTTTAATTTAAATTATAATTATTTTTGATCCATTTAATTTTAAAATCCATCTAATTAAATCTTATTCGATATTATTAGGTATTATTTTTGTTGTTATAAATTTAAATTTTTTATTATTTTTTTGCAAAAATATTTTAATTATTAAATGTGTTTTTCATAAAATTTGGCATAAGATATAAGTTAAGAAAGCATAAGTTATCATATTATTAAAATATAGGATTTGATTAAATGAATTTTAAATCATGTGATATTGTTTTATTAATAAATATAATTAAATCTATATAATTGTATATAAAAAACATTATCACATAAGTGTTAATTGGATTAGTTTATAATAAATGGAGATAAAAAGGTTTAATTGGACTCACTTACTAGGTTCAATTATTCAAATTTTATCTCATTTAAGTCATTATCATATATTTATATAAATCTGTCTTTTCGAAATCACGGGTATTTTTATTGTTTTTTAGGTATTTTCACTTAAAAAGTAACTTAAAGACTCAAAGAAAAAAGTAACATCGCAAATATATTCATAAATTAAATGAGGAAAGGTCAACAAATATGGAAAAATTAGACAAAATGGGTCAAAAGGGTCAAAAAGGAAGAAATCGCGCACGCAGCTGCCCAGCAGCACCGGCCAACGCGCGAAGCGCGCCCATCACCGCCCAGTCAGCGCGCTCTTCCTTTCTATTCCATGCGTGCCCGCACCAGTCCGCGTGCACCTACATCCATCTACGCCCAGTCCACACGCGCCGTTGCGCCCATCTGCCCCAATCTACGAACGCCGCTGCGCCCATCTACCCGAATCTGCAAACGCCGCCGCACCCCATGCCACCATGACATTAGCAATGATGTCATCATTCACTACTCCGCGTTTCCACCATTTTTAATCATTTTTTCACCCACTTTTTCTTCCCCTCCTCACCTATAAATATCCCCATTCTCTTCACTTCAAAGAATCTTCTTCTCTGTTTATTTCTCTCTATTTCTTAGTTTTTAGTTTTTCTTAGTTTTTAGCTTTTCTTAGTTAGTTTTTCTTAGTTTTAGAGTTCTTCTCTTTTTGAGAAGAACTAATTATGATTTTGTAATTTATTTGCTTTTTGATTCAATAAATAGGAATATAAATTTTGTTTGGAGGTTTTCTAGCAACAGAGTTAGCATCAAAGTATTGTAAGGATTTTATTTTATTTACAGTTATTTTTTATGCTTTATTCTTATATGTTATATTTAATTTGTCTGTGATTAAATTTAACATTGCTGGTTGTTTGAAAACATGATATAATAATAACGTTGTTGTGCTTTCGAAATATTAAATAGGTAAAAATCTCTAAAATGAATTGATTTTCTTTTTATTCAAGATTTTATATTAACAATGTTAGAGAGAAATATATTATTTTTCATTACAAACTTAAATCTGAAAATTAGATTTTAATGTTTAGTTATCCGGTCTGATTTAGAGCAGTGCTCTTTTATTTGTTGGTACAATCGCCTGGTAGTTAGAGTGAAGCTCTATTTCAAAAGTTTTTATAAGAATTATTATCTAAAAATGTATTGACAACATGTTTTCAGTAATGGTTTTAAAACTTGAAAGTTAGTACTCGAATAATTAAATTCTTAGGTTTAATTTGGAAACCTTGAATTAAGTTTAAACTGTCTAACCCCACCAAATGTAGCATTTAAATGGTTCATTTCAATCTCTTAGAAAATGGAATTAATTTAATTAACCAAATTAGTTATCAACCCCACCGATAGGTGTTAATTGATTTGTTTAGTTAACAAAGAATATCTAACTCCACCAAAGGTGGTATTCATATAAAAAAGAGAGAATCAATAAATTTCAATTTATATCTTTAATAACTTAAATAATATGAGCTAGCATAATTACTAAGTTATTATATCCATAAATACTCTAATATTATAAATGATAAAATTTGCATCAATATTTATTGAATCCATATCTATGTTTATTTTTATGTTATTAGATTAAAACCACAAAATCCCAAAATATTGTGACATGATGTTTAGGATTTAATTTCATTTTTAAAAGTTTGAATAATAAATTAAAAACCACATATATTCCTTCCTTATATCAACCTTGGAAGTATACTTATCATTTTATACAAAATGATTTGTGCACTTGCGAAAGTTTTATAATTATAAAACCAAAGTATTGGCAGGATCGGCGATGCCGGTTTTACTCATCATCAACTAAGACATATAATTTGTTTATTGAGCACTTCATTGTACATTAAGATATCACTATGTTGCTTTCCATAACTCAAAACTTTGTTCATTTTTACAGCACTTAATGTTAAGATTTTCATTTTCTCCTTAGTAGCAATAAGTTCTTCTTTGAGTTTATAGTTTTCTTGTTGTGTTCTTGCAAGACTTAGATCGAGAGTATCAATATACTCAAACAAATTTAAATTTTCTTAGCATCTATACAATCATTTAATAATTTTTCAAAACTATATGCATTATAGTTAGTTTAAAGAAAAGAAGAGTTAACTCCCTCATCATCTTCATTTGAGCTAGTGTAGGAATAGTTTGAATGTACAATGGATTTTGCAATGAAGGCATAGTAGTTATTTCCACCATCTTCTAAATTATTTTCTTTTTTTTGTTCACTCTCTATATTACTAAAAGTGGTATTGAGTGCTCTTCTAGCGTTCTTCTTATTATTTGCTCACTCTGCAGATATATGACCAAAACCACTACAGGTAAAACAATAAGGACTAGCACATTTAGATTTCTCACCATTTAAACCCTTGAACCAATTCAGCTATCCCTTGTTTGGTGAGTTGTTTCATTGGTTCTTAGTATTAAGGTACTTCTTGTACCTGCAAGCAAATGAAACAATATATTCATCATCTGAATCATCATCACTATCAGAAGTTACCTTTTTGGAGCTTTTGAATGCCATGTTCTTGTTCTTTTTGGATGGCTCAAGAATAAGCTTATATGTTTATAGGACCCAACTAGTTCATCAATATTCAATGTGTCCACATTCTTGCTCTCTTCTACAGCAGTTACCTTCATCTTATAGTTCCTATCAAAGAGCTTAGAAGTTTATGTAGAAGTATAGGTTGAGGAATTTTCCAACCAAGTGTGTTAGTAACATCACAAAAGCGAGCATAAAATAAATTAAAGGTTTCAGTGTTACTCATTTTAAGAGAGTCAAATTAAGATGTCAACAATCTCAGTTTAGTTTGTTTCACTTAGGAAGTTCCCTCGTGAGCAAGAGTAAGTGTATTCCTTGTACTTTTTACAATCTTACAGTCAGAGATGAAACTAAATTCGTCCATTGACACTGAAGCAAAAATAGAACTTAACCCTTTTTAATTTGATCTATTAAGGGTTCTTTTTCTTTTATGGTTCATTCTTTTCTAGTCTTTATGGTTGTTATACTATCTTTGGTTCTGGAATGTGGTTCCCAACACTCAAGAATGGAATCTTATAAATTTTAATCTTGTCTTAAATAGGCTTACATGCGAGCCTTAAAGGAAGGGTAAATATGCCTATCAAAGAGTCGGGGTCTAACAGATGGTCCACTTTCTTTCATTAGGTCAATTAATGAGTGTGTGTCTGTACGAATCAAAATCACTAAGTGTGTCTACACATAGGCTCTTTAAAGTTATAAAATGGACCTAATAAGCCTAGAGGGATAGGTTATTTTCAAATTTTATCAATTTATAATTTACTAACCTAATAAAATAGCCAAAAATTTAATCGCGTGTAAATATTAAAATGTGGAAATTAAAAATAACACACATGTAGGTTCATTAAAGTTATAAAATGGTCCTAATAAGCCTAGAGGGGGTAAATAGTAAAGTAGAAATATTAAAAATAATACACAATATTGTTAGGTAAAAATAACTTAGGCCTTAACTATGACCTAAGAGAAAAATCAATAGTCCACTGCACCACCTAAATTTCCAATATGAAAAATAAACGTTCAAGTACAAACTCGTTATTATGCTACCATCCCTCAAATATTGGTTCAATATATCTAACTTATAAGCCCTTACTCTATTTTCACAATTTTCAAAATTAACATGAGTGATATCTTGACTAACGTTCTAATTAGCTCCTCGTCAATCAAACATGTTCATTGATAAACTTGCAACCAAGTTTAGCACAAAAAACATAAAGGCCTATGTATGTTCTAGAAAATATTTAATATTGAGTAATCCTAACTTTATTATTCAAAACACATATTAATTAAATAAAATAAATAGTAAATCATAGAGTAAAAAGATTAAGCATAAGTCAATAAAAATAGATTCTTTTAAATTTAATAATTAAATCAAATAATCATGATCACACACAAAATTATTTGATCTGAACATGCAAGATTCTAATCGAGAAGAAGCTATATGAACATGAAAATATTAATATCTAAGATGAGACAATGAAGTTCAACCTAAAATAGAGAAAAGCAAAAGAGTAGAGAAACTTACTATAAAAACCTTGTGCTTTTGAAAACTGCTCTTTAGTTGTGTGTATAAATTATAAGAGCCAAGTGATGTATTTAAAGAAAACCTAGATGGGCAAACATCACCTATATGATGTGGGAAAATATAATAGGAAGTTGGTAGCTCATTGAAATCTATAAATATTTCTATTAATGTATTATTTTTTTCTGTGTAATAATTAAAGGTAATTAAAATATGAGTATTTAATGATGGTAAAGTTGTAATTAATATGAAAAAATTTAGAAAATGTTCTCTTGTTAATGTATTTTAATTGTCACTATTTTATTTTAAAATTTTATTAAAAATAAAAAATGATATGTAAATAACTTTTAGTTTAGATTTTATTTTTTCTTAAATTGTTTTATATTAATTTTTACTTTTATCATTGTCAAAGACTTATATTTTAATTACATTTTAATTACTTGAAAAAAAAATTTTAATAAAAAATTATTAAAATAATATAATATATCATTAATTGATCATTTTTATAATAGTAAGAGATTAAATTACATTATTTATAATTCGGGGACTAATAATTTAATTTCATAGACTTCTAAGGTCACTCATCTTTAAAAAATGGTTATTTTTTTATTTTATAAGAAAAAGTATATTTTTAGATAATTATGTTGATTGTTAGTTATTCCTTTTGTTTATGGATTTATGAGTATCACTATATTTTTATATTAATAAACTTATCTTATGAATAAAATATAAAGAATTTCGATAACGTTATATCTAAACAAGAAAGAATGCTTTATTTTTGTTTTTGTGTTATATAGTTATAAATAATTCAACTTTACGTTTTTTTGCATGCTTCAATAGAAGTTGTATTCTTATTGTATTGGTTAAATAGTATATCTATTTATTAATCGGAAAATAATGAGAGATATCCATAAATTTTATAAATTTTATTATAATATTATATTTAATCAATGTAAGTTTTTATTTATTACAAAACATATTATTTTATATTTTTAAATTTTCATTTTATTGTATTTGAGTCACTTTTTCTTTTCTCTTTTTATAAGTCTCATTTCATTCATTTTTTTAAAGAGGTCCAAAGTTTTGTTTTGTGTATTTTTTGTTTTTTTGGTTTTTTTAACCGATTGATTAAATCTTTGGAAACCATATAAAATTTATAAGTACATTGGACTCTTTTCATCTTAAAAGATTAATTCAATAGGTAAATATATTCATAATTTTTATAAATCCTACAATAATATTATATTTAATCAATATGAGATATATTACCTATAGACAACCTATAAAAATATAAAACCTATTGTATTTGTAAATAAAATGGTTGTTTTGCCTGAGTTTTTAGTATTGATAAATTAAAAAAATTAATCAAACAATTAATTACATATAAAATAATAATATTTATTTATATATTTATCACAACATATAACTAGTACCCTACACATGCAACCAACAATAGTTATACTTATATATATAAGAAAGGATTAAAAGCGTTACCATTATATCCGATATTTATTTGTTTTACACTTTTTTTAATAATGTTTTTCCTTTTTAATTTTTTATTTTTATCTATATATATTTTTATATTTTCATTTCAAAATAATATACTTATATAAAAAAGGGCTTTAACCTTCATAATTATAGCCCATATTTTATTTTTGTATTTTTTTAAAATTTATATATATTTTTATATATTTTTTAAATAATATAAATAAATATTATAATTTCTAATATAAGATGATAATACGATACAATTGGTATTAGTTAACACGATATAAAATAATATGCATAATTTGTTGAGTATATAGATAGAACGCAACACAACAGACATATCAACAAATCTACTAAAATTACTTACATAAAAGGCTTAAAATTCCACAATTATAATCCACGTTTTATTGACATTGCATTTATTTTTTAATTTTTTTAACTCTTTTTTTAAATATGGATATCTTTATTTTTTTATTTAAAAATAATACAACTAAATATTGTAATTTTTGACACAATATAATAATATGATACAATACAACCCAAGCATAGTATAAACTAGTATTAGTTAACACGATATAAAATGATATGTATAATTTAAGAAAAATCATAAAACTAACCATCATAAAATTTATAACAACAAATTAAAGTAGTACCTTCTAACACTAATTTATACTCTATTCAATTTAAAGTAAAGATGTTAATTTTATTATTATTATGAGTTTTTAAAGTATTATTTTAAGTAATTTCCTTATTTAGTAAATATATAGAAAAAAAACATTATAAATAAGTACAAATCTATTAAAATATAAATTTTTTATTATTGTTTTTGTTTAACTTGATACAAATACAATACAATACATGTCAAAAATTCATAAGTCACTTCTCGATTAAATTAATATATTTTGTTGGCTATTTGTTGTTTTAAATCCATATACACAATGAGTGAGAAGCACGGATATGATATTTTATTTATAACATATTTTTTCGATTTCACAATATATTTTTTATTTTTATATATGACATTTTTTATTCTAATAACCATAATTTATTTTTTAAAATGACATAAATATCATGGAATTGGAACCCATATTTTTAGTGTCTACTTTTTTTAAAAAATAAATTTATATTTATTTAAATCAAAAATATTTTAAAAATAATTAAATTAAAAAAATAAAAATACGTTTAACTATTATGAGTAGGGTTGTTGAGTGGATCAAAACCGTTGATTTTATACTCATCCGATCCGATCCGACCATCTGCTCAGATTTAAATATCGTAATCCGCATCTGATCCGATCACCTTTCACATCCGATCAATCCGATTCGTAAACTATTTGGATGGCATCCGATCAATCCCACCAATAAACTTAATTAACTCTATTTTTTGTATTTTTAAATAAAAATTTTAAATTTTCACATAAATCATAGCATAAAATTATTTGACTTAAAAGAAAAACTAAAAAATCAAATAAATATATTATATATATATATAATTTAATAAATATATACTAATTAAATATATATATATATATATATATATATAATTAATTTTGTGTAGAGTTCTATTTTTATGTAATACTAGTCTCACATAAAAACCTTTATGTAGAGTTTTTTTTGTGTATTACTAGAATCCTACATAGAGACTTTATAAACTATTATAGAGACTTTTCAACTATAAATATAACTAAGTCATATGCTTGTATAAAACATCTTAGAAAATAAACAATTTAGTTATATTAAAAAAGTTCTCTTCTTTCTATTATTCCTAATTTTTAGGAATAGTTCTGTTTGGAAGTTGAAGTTCTTTTATTTGTGAGATAGAGAAATATGTTTAGGCTCATCCAATTCCAGAGTTGTTAGAGTGTTCGTCTAAAGATAGATAACATAGTTAGGCTTGTCTTATTCTAGATTTGTTAGAGTGCTTGGTTAGATAATAATTTCATAACACAAAAACGAGAATCTCTTGCCAGAAAATGAGCCGGGCTAATTTAAACTTTGTTCATATTTTTCTTATCTTCTAAGTGCTTCTATATTATTGTTGCATTCATACTTTCGTCCTGCGTCATAAAAAAATCCCTATCCCTACTACACATTTTCATAGTTCTTCACCTAGATCACTTGCATGGTTTCATGTGTTTGAATTATTTTGAAAGAAATGATTTATCTAGAAAAATAAATTATTTCACTAATTTTTAAAATAATTCTTCATTTTTGTCACAACATAAGTAACTTATTGTAAAAGTATCTACAATTTTTTGTATTATTAGTATTTTTTATATTATTAAATGAAAATATATACTTTTCATTAAATACAAATATGGTAAATATGTGCAAGAAACTAAACTTATGTATATCTTGTAATAAATTAAGCACATAATAGATACCATCTACAAACAAAAACAAAATATTTTGTTTAAATAAAAACATAAACTAAATTGTTCACTTTTATGAAAAAAGACTGGACATCAACACCCTTACTTACCCCTTGGAAGAAAAACCCCGTAAGGAATACAATTCTTACAAGCCAACAAAATCCAGGTGCTCTCTAGCCCCCAAGCCCCTCAATCAATATTAGCACCATTAAATACAAAACCCGATCATTTTGTTCGAACCCAGCGTCATTTAAGACGAAAAGAAAGTCATGCAATTGACCATGAACATCACCAACGACATCGACAGTGAAATCTGTGTCGTTTGAATCAATACGGAGTCCATTGGGTTCTTTGTGGAGGAGTTTAGAGGCGGTGAGGGCAAGAGAATCAAAGACGTTGATAGTGATTACTGGGGGAAATTCGGTGGGTTGAAGATTTAGAGAGGACCATTCGAAGGACGACATGACGTTTCGGAACCAACCAATGGTAAAGCTTACTATAGGGTGGCAATGAGAGTGAGATTTGATTTGGAATGTGAGCTGCTGGACTATGGATAGAATTAGAATCGGCAGCGATTGGTAGATTGGGTGTTGGAGCCGAGAAAGTTTTCCACTTCATGTATCACAATCCATCCCAACCAATTCGGTTATAAATGAATTATTTTAGTTTTGTTTTTTTATTGAGTATAGTTAGGACCGGAGATAAGATCAAAACCGTCAATTTTGAAGATAACTTGAATCCAATCGGATTGAATTATGAATTATTCAATCCGAATTCGATCCACTGTAAATATCAATCCGAAAAAATTCGAATCCGAATCCGATCAAATTGATCGGATCGAATAGGGTTAAAATCGTAATTTTAACCTATAAAATGAAAAATTATATAAAGTCAAAGAAAAATTTAAAATAAAAATATTTTCTATACAAATTCAACGGTAGCTGAACACGATTAAAAATAGCTTAACAAAAATGATTCAAGAGAAAAAAAATTAAATATCAATTACATAATAACTCCAAATATCCATAGTTTTAACATAAAGTTTAAAAATATTAAAATTAAAAGTACATCAAAATAAAATAAAACTTTTAAAGTGTTTTGCACTCCAAAGCTTCAATATGGGTTGGTTTTGATATGATTCATTTAATGGAGCTTCCAAATTCCGATTCTTTAACTCAACAGTGAAGATGATGAACAATGAGAGGAGATGAACCAACGAAGAATAGCAGCTGGGAACTTCAACTAGGTAGGGAGTACGTCAGTCAGGAACGATGAATGCCGGTTGAAGTCGGGTTGGGAAATAGGATAGTGATGGTGTCGAGTTGAGAAAACAAAAGTCAGTGTTATACCACAACAATAACGTTAAATTTATTTCAAATAATTTGATAATAAAAATATCATTGTGAAATTATCAAATAGATTATCATCTTTAAAGAAAATGAAAATGACCAACAAAATAGAAAGTTCAACATTACCTGAGAACTTCTTTCTTTTTGTTTGGGGATGAATGAACTAGATTACCTATAACACCAACCTACCAAACAACATGAATATAGCTAGTCTAAAACGTATGAAATGCTTGGTATCTAATCTTTCAACAACACGATCTACATACTGCACCCAACAACTTGATGAGCAAAAACTGGCATCGTCGATCCTACCAATACTATGGTTTTATATTTATAAAACTCTTGCAAGTGCACAAATCATTTCGTAGAAAATGATAAGTATACTCCCAAGGTCGATCTAAGGAAGGAATATATGTGCTTTTTAATTTATTATTCAAACTTTTAAAAACGAAATTAAATCTTAAACATCCTGTCACGATATTTTGGTTTTTGTATTTCTAATCTAATAACATAAAAATAAACATAGATACAGATTTAATAAATATTTATGCAAATTTTATCATTTATAATAGTGGAGTATTTATGGATATAATAACTAAGTTAATTATGCTTGCTCATATTATTTAGGTTATTAAAGATATGAATTGATATTTATTGATTCTCTCTTTTTTATATGAATACCACCTTTGGTGGGATTAGATATTTTTTATTAACTAAACAAATCAATTAACACCTATGTGTGGGGTTAATAACTAATTTTGTTAATTAAATTAATTCCTTTTTCTAAGAGATTGAAAATGAACCATTTAAATGCCACATTTGGTGGGGTTAGACAATTTAAACTTTATTCAAGGTGTCCAAATTAAAACTAAGAATTTAATTATCCGAGTACTAAATTTCAAGTTTTAAAACCACTACTGAAAACATGTTGTCAACACATTTTCAGATAATAATTCTTATTAAAACTTTTGAAATAGAGCTTCACTCTAACTACCGAGTGATTGTACCAACAAATAAAAGAGCATTACTCTAAATCAGACCAGATAACTAAATCTTAAAATCTAATTTTCAGATTTAAGTTTGTAATGAAAAATAATATATTTCTCTCTAACATTCTTAATATAAAATCTTCAATAAACACAAAATCAATTCATTTTAGATATTTTTACCTATTTAATATTTCGCAAGCATAACAACGTTATTATTATATCAAGTTTACAAACAGCTAGTAAAGTTAAATTTAATCACAGACAAATTAAATATAACATATAAGAATAAAACATAAAAAATAACTATAAAGAAAATAAAATCCTTAAAGTACTTTGATGTTATTCCTATTGCTGGAAAACCTCCAAACGGAATTTTCATTTCCATTTATTGAATAAAAAAGCAAATAAATTACAAAAACATAATTAGTTCTTCTCAAAAAGAGAAGAATTCTAAAACTAAGACAAACTAACTAAGGAAAAACTAAAAATTGAGAAATGGAGAGAAAGAAAAAGAGAAGAAGATGGGATTTTAGGTGTGTTTTGAAGTGAAGAGAATGGGGGTATTTATAGGTGAGGAAGGGAAGAAAAAGTGGGTGAAAAAATGATTAAAAATGGTGGAAATGCGGAGTAGTGAATGATGACATCATTGCTAACGTAGGGTGCGGTGGCGCGTGCGGAATGGGGTGCAGATGGGCAGCGGTGCGCGCGGACTGGGTGTAGATGGATGCTAGCACGGGCGCACGGACAGAACGATGTGGTGCATGGGACCGGGCGCTGATGGGCACGGGCGTGCGCGGACTGGGCGATGCGGCAGATGGTCGACGCGGCTGGGCGGGTGCGTGCACGATTTCCTCCTTTTTGACATTTTTGACCCATTTTGTCCAATTTTTCCACTTTTTTTACATTTCCTCATTTAATTTATGAATATATTTGTGATGTATTGCCTCCGGTATTTTTCTTTGAGTCTTTAAGTTACTTTTTTAAGGAAAAAATACCTGAAAAATAATAAAAATACTCATGATTCTGAAAAGACAGATTTATATAAATATATGATAAAATCATATAAATATATATATTTTTAATCAATTAACGTGCATAAAATCATGGTAATTTTAATACTTTTTAAGCACTCATCAATATACCTTGTCTAAAACATATGCAATGCTTCGTATCTAATCTTTCAACAACACGATCTACATACTGCACCCATCAACAAAAATGATGTTTATAAATAATAGAAACAAATAAAATTGAAGGGAGAAAATGTGAGTAACGGAAGTGAGAAACAAAACTACCATATTTGTGTTTACAAGGAAATGATAAATAGTGATATATGAATATATCAAATCAACAAAAGAAAACACACAAAATTTACGTGGTTCGGCAATTTGCCTTGGTCCATATGAGGCAACAAATATTATTGAACTGAGTAGGAAATATACATAATATAGATACATATTTTCTCACTAATAATATCTCTCAAATGTTTCCCCAAACTCACAAAAAACTCTCAAAGTCACTAAGTATTTTCTCTCTTTGAGTTTTCTTCTAAGTCTCTATTTTTTCCCTGATTTTTGCCTTGTTTTTCAATGCATGAATGTTGTCTCCTTTAGAAGAACATGAAAACGTGCAAGTATACACGACCACAAGTAATAAAAATTGATAAGTAAATTATCATTCCCATAGAGATTTGCTACAACAGTTTGTGGAGTACTAAAATTGTTTCAATCCGATTTTATCCAAATGATCGAAAAGTTTGATGGAGTTTTAACTAAACTGATTTTTTATAACAATAAATAAGAAAATTCTAGGATTGCAGTTTTCACCAAATTAATCCACTCGAATCATATTGTTTTCTCTTGATTTATTTTTTTTGGAAATTTAATTTGTCAACTAAGTACTTCTAATTTTATCCATACATCTCTTCCGAGCTCCGTATAGACACACCTTGCTAAAATAATTCACTATATTCCTATGAGAATTAAATTCACCAAGATTCATTATGTTCAAAGTTCTCAAATGGCCACACGTAAAATAAAGGTATATTCCTACCCCTTATATATACATGTTATTCTATCCATGAACAATATACACAAAATGCCTCTTCCAAGTTTATATAAGTTCCACAGATCAATTGATAAATTTTTCAATAATCAAAAGCATTAAGCATAAATAGAATAAACAAATTAAAAATCTCATAAATCTTTCAAAAATAATTTATTCAAGCTTCATAAATTTAGCTACAATGCAACCCTAGAAAAATTAAATTACTTCATACGAAATATTAAAATTATAGAATTTAAGGAATCTTAGATCAACAACAACACAGAAAATTAGAACGGTAAGCATGCTCTCAAATTTCAGGCATTACTGGAACACACAGAAGCCAAAAATGGCTTCGCGGTACCACTGCCGAACTCTAAAACTCTCCAACCGAACCTCCCCAATTTATCACAAATATCACCTATTTATAGCGCCACACTCTAAAAAAAATATATTATAAAACATATTTTTTTTACACACACGGGGGACAAATAATACATCAAAAATATTAATTTATACACACATGGGGGACATTCTTGAAATGCGTAGAAGGAATATTGTGTGATCCAAAATAGAGGATAACATGTGCCGTTTCTGATTTTATTTTTAATTCAAAACGCATGCCACGTGTCGCATTTGATCGTCGAAAGCACACCTGTATTACGTGGCATCGTTTAATCGCAAGCGGAAAGCTTGTACGTGTCATGTTCGCACGGGATTATTGCTTTTCGAAGACACGTGGTGACGTAGGAGCTGCTGGAAACGTGCACCATTTTGGTGTTTTTATTTTAACCAACACATGCCATATGTCAGCTCCTGATTTGCCGAAAGAATATTCGAGACACATGGTAATGTTTGATTAGTTGGAATGTCAGGGCACACGTGTTTATCTGGACCACGTCGCATGGGACAATTCGCGTAGTGACACGTGGGTCCCACCCTACACTCCAGCCTGCACGGCAGGTGGTCCCGACACGGCACATCGAGCAGCGTGCGATCCAGAAAACCTGGGTCCACTCGAGTTTTTCGCGTGTGGCGCCATGTGCCTGATCTTGCGCAGAAAAATAAATTTTCTTAATTCCATTTTAGCCCTCCAATTTAATTCAAATTAACTTTTAAACTTTTGTTAATTGCAATTAAGCCCTTTTTCTAATTTAAATTAACTTTTATACTTTTTTTAATTGCAATTAAACACTCTTTTAATTTAAATTATATTTTTAGACATTTATTATCTACAATTAAGTCTTTTTTCGATTCAAATTCTTTAATTTTCTAAAAAATATATTCCTTAAGAAACTAAGAGTAAATATTCATTTATTCCATTAAAATTAACTAAAAATTTCAAGAACATGCTAGAATTATAAATAATAAATCGATCTAAAATAATCAGAGGAAATACGCTATCAATGAACTCCTTGATATTTACATAAATCTCTCTTTTCTTTTCCCTAAATTAAGCCATAATTTAAACCACAAATTAGGGACACAAATTTTCTTAAATTATAGCAAAATTAGACCACTAATTTGTTACTTGGGGAGTCAATATTCAACAATCTCCATCTTGGCAAAAGGTTCATACCGATGCTTAATTTCACAAGGCATAAATCGCTCAAGTAATAAAGCAGGCCAAAGTAATGGATATCGAACCCACAAGGAATACACATTGGCACCAAAATTGACTAATCCTAATTTAAGTCGAAAACCAAATTTTGAATTTGTTTAAGAAGTAAATTAACTTAAAACTAACGCAACAACAAAATTTACTATTGTTCACAAAATGATTAAAAACGCTTAAGGCATTTGATTCTCGCTAAATCAATTCAATCCGATTTTAAGTCATGTTATATGAATCAAATTTGGAAGTGATAGTTGAAAAATCAACTTATCTAATACTCTCTCTCGAAAGTTATATTAGAATTACTTATCTATTTAAAACCAACTATATTTCTATTTAAGATTTAATCACAAATAAGTACATTACAATTTATGGAATTTCTAGAATAACCACATACATCATGCATTAGGTGTCAAACTCGCATTCAACATACCGTATTTATCACAAGAAGTATTCATTACACATCTCCTCTCTGCCTCAATTTAATGCAACAAATCATCTAAATCTTGGATCAAAAATTTAAAAGCATTAAGCATGGAAATAAATACTCAACTTTGAAAACAATGAATTATAACGGCTAAATAATAAGAAATCACATTTTCTTGATTTAGCTACATCATAGCCTTAGCAAAAACGATTTAGTTCATAACGGAAATAAGAATAAACATTATTTCAATCGAATCCATGACAAAAATCTAAATAAAATTAAAATAAAAGCTACAGTTAAGAGATGAAAAACTCTTGAAGATGAAGACTTGCAGCAACAATGGTGTGATGATCCTTCAAGCTTCTCCAACCTTTCTCTCCAAAATTTCCTTTTTCTCCTCCAAAAATAACTCAGATCTGCTCTCTGGGCCGTCTCTCTTTCTCCATCATAATGTATATATAGATATAGGGTTCGTAAGTACTCTTGGAACAAAACAACATAAAAAATGTGTTGACAAATCACTGGTATGCAAATTATTCTCGCCAAGGCGAAACATTTCTCTCGGAAAATAAAATTTTGTTTTTCTCTAATCTTTGGCTCACATGACGCACTGCCTACGTATGCAGATTATTTGGTCGTATGGCGAGATTAGTTTGCCAAAATTTGTATATTTTAGAAGAATTTCGCCAAAGGCTCGAATAAGATTTACGCCATACAGTGATTTCTAAATTTTGAAACTTTGTTTTCTTTTTAATTTCATTCAATCCCGATCATTGTAATTTGTCCCTAACTTCTCCAAAATCGTGATTTTACCTAGAATTGCACTTTAAACACGAAATACCCGTGAAATAACATTTGTGGATTAAATAATCAAATAAACACAATTTTTACACAAATATCAACATTTAAATCATAACAAAAATGCAATACTTTAGCTCTTATCAATAGCATTGCCTCCAAATATGCCCTAGGCACTCTAAGCTCGAGAGATGTTGATCAAGTTCAAACAGTGTTAAAACTTGATCCCTGTAACCACCTTTGTAAGCATATCTGCAGGGTTATCTATAGTTTTGACCTTTTGGAGTGTAACATTCCCTTCATCAATGATTTCTGGAACAACATGAAATCGAATATCGATGTGCTTGGTACGACCATGATGAAATTGGTTCTTTGCCAAACAAATGGCACTCTGGCTGTCATAGAAAACCTTCATGTTCTTATGAACAATACCCAAATCCTTGGTCAACCTGAGAAGCCACGCCTTGAACAGATATTTTCCTCATTTAGTCTCAATCGCAATTTGATCTCCAAAAAACTGGTCCTCTTTCCATTGTGTAGATCAATACTTATCCAGATCTCCAGCATAGTCAGAATCCATATATCCGACTTGGTGCTTGCCTTTAGTATTTTCTTTCTCAAACTTCAAACCAATATCCAAAATACCATAGATGTACCGTAGAATCCACTTCACTTCTTGCCAATGTCCTTTACCGTGATTGTGCATGTAGCGACTCACCATACTAATAGTATGGGAAATATTAGGTCTGGTACATACCATTTCATACATCAAGGCACCAATGAAATTTGCATATGGAACATGCTCTATTTTCTTATTCTCATCAGCGGTGCTAGGTGATATCAATACACTCAACTAAAAGTTCAATAGAGCCTTCAATCTGTCAATCTCCACCTTGCTCTTAGATGCAATCAACATATCATCAACATATAAGAGAAAATAAATGAGGATACCATCTTGGATTTTTTGAAAGTATAGACATTGATCAAACTCTGTCATGTGTGTAATTCTAATTTCCGATTTAAGCTATCAAAGGCTTTATACACCGAAGCGGTGATTGCCTTCCAAATCGCAGTGTTGACTTTCTCAGATTACAAGCCCAATTTTTGCATCCTAGAACTCTACAGCCATTCAATTGAGACATGTAGATTTCTTTGTTCAAAGTACCATGGAGAAAAAGTCATTTTGACATCGTAGGCCGAGTTAACTCAAGATTAAATCAGGCTACCAAAAGCCAATAGTATCCGACTGCATCAACGCTAACAACAAGTGAGAATACCTCATGGTAGTCTATTCCTTCTTTCTCGAAAGCATAGCCTTTTGCTACTATTACTAAGCTTTGCATATGATGTTGTCTTTACCAAGAACACCTTACTTTAGCATGTAATCTATTTGCAACCAATAGTTTTCTTTCTAAGTCGAACCGATCTCAATTCGACATTGCAGTAGAATTTCATCTCTTTATCCATTTCCATCTTCCACTTCATACTATCTACTCTTTGCATGATTTCCTTGTAAGTGCTTGGGACATCATCATCAATTACTGGAAGTGTGAATGCTACCATGTCTGTGTATCTAGTAGGCTTTCTAATCTCCTTTCTCGGTCGAGTAGTGGCAATAGATTCTAGCTACTAATTGATCGGTAGTGATGGTGAGAGAACTTCTACCTCAACTAAGATCTCTTCTTGATCATCAATTTCATATTCATCATGATTATAGTAGTCAGCGCAACCTTTTCTAGATCTTCCTGAGTCTCACACCACCTTTGTTAGTATTTTGGACTTTCATTCTCTTTCTCTCACTAATTTCCCAACATAAGCACTCATCAAATGTGACATCTTGGGTTTAGGACCATCTTCTATGATTCCCCATACCAAATCTCGTAACCTTTAACTCCTTCATTAAAGCCTAAGAAAATAAATTTCTTTAATTTCTAGATCTAGCTCGATTCACTAACATGAAATACGTGAAGACATCCAAATATTCAGAATGAATCATAATCAAAAGGCGTTGTCCAGACCATACCTTTATGAGTCTTCCCATCTAATGTAGTCGTAGGAAGTTTGTTGACTATATGAGTTGCATATGACAAAGCCTTAGCCCAAATATTCCTTGCTCAATTTGGATTGAGATAGCATACATCAAACTTTCTCAACCAAAGTATGATTCATTCATCCTGTAACTCCATTTTACTATGGTGTACGAGGAAATGAAAAATATCTGATTATCTCTTCATCTTTACAAACTTTAAAGGGATTTGATTTGTACTCACTACCATTATCAGATCTGAGCCTCTTAATTTTTCTACCTATCAGAGTCTTGATCATTTTCTTCTATTTAAGAAAGATATCTAGAACTTCATCTTTGTGACTCATGGTGTATATCCAGACATATCTAGAGAAATCATTAATAAAAGTCATAAACCAAATACATTCTCAAATAAGTTTTCTAGGCGTCCCCGTGACATCCACGTGAATATAATCTGTAGTTCCCTTGGCACGATGAACGGTAGTGCCAAACTTTACCTTTGCTTGTTTTCCTATTACACAACGCCAGAGAAATCAAAATTTCTAGTCTTGGAACCTTTCGTGGTTGAACTTACTTTATAAAGTTTCTCCTTGCAAAGCCTTTTTCATTACTACGCCTTGTTGTGAGCCGTACATAAAGTGGAAGAATCATGTGCCTTTTCTTTAGAGTCGCTTATAGCAAATTGTTTTTCCCCAGAATCGTACTCCCATCTAGAACATGTGTTTTCCTTTCAGCATCTTCTTCATTACTACAACGTATTCTCACAACTTTCAAGACTCTATTTTCCAATGTTACCTTGTAACTATTAGAGTCTAGAACACCTAAATAAATAAGGTTTTTCTTTAGATCAAGAATGTATCTAACATTCGTAAGTCGTCTAATTGTACCATTGTGCATCTTTAGTCATATTATTTTGATCCCTTTTATCTAATAGGAATTTTTGTTACCTATAAGCACAACTCTTCCATCAAGCTCTTCAAAACTCGAAAACTAATTTTTTTAGGACACATATGATAAGAACATTCAGAATCAAAGATCCATTTGTCTGAGTAGGTATCTGATGATGAAACTGTAAAGGCTAATTCTTCATCTTTATCAACCTTTTGTGCAACATTTGCTTTTGACTTGTCCTTGTTTAGAAAATATTTCTTCTAGTGCCCTTTCTGGTGACAATAGGCAATACCTGCCCTTCATAAGGGACATATTTTGGATGACTCTCCTCTGGACTTTGATCTGGATTACCCCTATTATTTGATAAGCCATTTTTTATTATTCGTCCTACCTCTAGTTGCTATCAATGCTTATGATATTGAGTCTCTATGATCATGTTGATCCTTCTTCCTAAGATTATTACCAAAGTATTTGAAACATCTATTTAATTTAACCTCATTTTTTCCATATAATGTAGTTGTGGTTAAACGATAACTCCCACGTAATGAATTCAACAACAATAAAACTTATCTTCATTGATAATTTCAACATTAAATTTTACAGATCACCCAAAATTTTATCAAATTATTCGTTGCACAAATCATAGCATACCTTTCAGACACTAAACGAAAAATTTTCTTCTTTACCTGTAGTCCGTTTCTATACTTTTCATCATGTACTTGTCCTCTAACTTCTTCCAGAGAACTGCGACTACATTCTCTTTCGTAACAAAGTATTTCTGATCATTTCCTAAGCACAATCAAATTGTGCCACAAGCTTATCGGTTGACATAATTCCAATCTTCATTGGAATAATCTTCTAGCCTAGTTTCCAAGGCTATATTAGATCCTTCTAAGAATAATAGATCTAATACTTCACATTGCCACATGCCAAAGTTATTGGTGTCGTCGAATTTCTCCACCTCAAATTTTGCGTTGGACAACATAGTTCTTCGAGTAGAACTACTTGGTTTGCCAGAAATTCTAAGGTCAGCTAATTCACCTTTTTCAATCTCTCTTTTATCAGCCATAAGTACAAACGGATAACATGAATTTTGCACTTACAACTTAAAATAGTGTTTTTTTTTTCAAATTTTATACCTTATTTGAAAAAACGGAGTCCACGATTGAATCAGAATGGTCCAATTAGGTAGGAATAGGTCTGCATAAGTTGAAAATGGGTGAAAAATAGACCAACTCAGTCCAAAATTCACTAATGACTGAGTTGACTCGTTCCAATTCAGTGAGTTGACTCAATTGTTGGTGAGTGCACCGGTGGCGGCGTGGTGATTCTGATCTTTGATTTGAGCCGATTTTCTGCTATGTCTATCTCATCACAGCTTACTTGATATATAATACTTTCTATATTCGTTCTCATACAATTTTTTTTTTCAGGTACTTTAAGCAATAAATGAGAGCATGAATATATCAAATCAGTAAAAGGAAACACACAGAATTTACGCAGTTTATCAATTTGTCTTGGTCAACGGGAGGTAGCAAATATTATGGAATTGAGTAGAAAATATATAGAATATAGATACAAAATTTCCTCGATAATAATATCTCCCAAGTGTTCCCCCAAACTCATAGAAAACTCTCAAAGTCACTAAGTATTTTCTCTTTTTGAGTTTGCTTATGCTCTCTTTGTTTTTTTCCTTCAGATTTTTGCTTTGTTCTTCAATGTATGAACTCTTCCATATTTATAGATAAAGTAAGACTCTTTTTTCCCAAATTATGCCATAATTGAAGCCAAAAATTAGGTCACTAATTTGTTACTTTAGAGTCAATATTCAATAATTTGAATAGTAAGAATACACGATAATTTCAAAATATTGACTGAGAAATTATGTTTGTATCAATGGTATCAAAGCCGATTCCAACCATGTATGACCGGAACCGATCCAACACAGAGACCTCAGATGAGGAATCTGATTCCTTCGTGTGATCTAAGTTTGATTCAGAGAAATTCAACGCCACTCTACAAGTGTTGCAAGCTGAGGTGATAGCTCTTCACTCCCATCGTAGTTTGATAAGAGCTAAATTACTGCATTTTTGTTATGATTTAAATGTTGATATTTGTGTGAAAATTGTGTTTATTTGATTATTTATTCCACAAATGTCATTTCACGGGTATTTCGTGTTTAAAGTGCAATTTTAGGTAAAATCATGATTTTGGAGAAGTTAGGGACAAAATACAATGATTGGGATTGAATGAAATTAAAAAGAAAACAAAGTTTCAAAATTTAGAAATCCCACCGTCGGCGAGAATATTCTCGCCACCGGCGAAAATCCTACAGAAAGCATGGCGAAAATCTTCCCGAGAAAGACAAATTTTGCAACTCATTCACACCACCAAATACCCGTCACTGCCAAAGTATCTCACCACCACCAAAGTATCTCACCGACACACATTAATTTGGTCACAAATTAAAATCGAAAAATAAAAATTTTATTTTTCTTAAAATTCGGCCACAAGGAATAATGTCGCGTCGCATATTTCATCCGAAACACATTTTTATGTTGTTTGTTCCAAAATTGTCCCCAAACCCTAGATCTATATATACATTAAGGAGAAAGAGGGATAGGAGAGAGAGTAGATTTGAGTTATATTTTTGGAGAGAAAAGGAAATTTTGGAGAGAAAGAAAGTTGGAAAAGCTTCTCAAGATCATCACCATCAAGCTGCTACCAAGTCTTTATTCTCAAGAGTTTTTCATCTATTCTCCTTAGCTTTTTATTTTCTAGATTTTATTTAGATTTGTTATTCATGGATTCAATTGAGAATATGTTTGTTCTTATTTTTGTTATGAATTAATTCGTTTTTGCTAAGGCTATGATGTAGTTGAATCAAGAAAATCTGATTTCTTTTGTTATCGTTATATGAATTCATTGTTTTCAAGTTGAGTATTTATTTCATGCTTAATGCTTTGGAATTTCTGATCAAGATTTAGATGATTTGTTGTATTATATTGAGACTGAGAGAGAGTGTGTAATGAAAGCTTTTGTGATAAATAACGGATATTGAATGTGTAGTTTGACACCTAATGCACACGATTGGTTATTCTAGAAATTCCATAAATCGTAATGTGCTTACTTGTGATTAAATCTTCATAGAAATATAGTTGGTTTTCAGATAGCACTGTAATATAACCGAGAGAGTGTATTAGATAAGTTTGAAGTTTTTCAACCATCACTTCTAATCTCATTTTACATAATACTTAATTCTGAAATCACATTGAATTAATTTAGTGAAATCAATAAATGCCTTAGCTTTTTAATCATTTGTGAACAACATTAAATTTTGTTATTTGCATTTAGTTTTAAGTTAATTTACTTAACAAATTCAACACCTGGTTTTTCAAATAAAATTATGATTAGTCAATTGTACTTAGTAACGCACTGTGGATTCGGAGTATCCATACTTTTGTACACTTTATTACTTGAACGACCAGACACTTGCGAAAAATACGATCAAGTTTGGTGTCAGTTTCCGGGAGTGGTTTGATTTTATTAATATCGATACTACCTAATTCGCTAGTTTTAATTTTAAGTTAATTTTCTTTATCATTGTTTCGCTTTTAATTTTGTTTATTTCGGCTTCTTTATTTCATTTATCATAAAAAAAGGGTAACTTGTAGTTGTTTTTGTGCTAGTTAATTTTTTGGTTGTATGATTGTTGTATGAGACGATAAGAAGCCTTAACCAATTTTCATTTGATCCGGTAGGATTGATAACATTTAGGGCGTCAAACCGGCAGGCGCGCTCAACCTCATCTCCTATCAGATAATCAACATGGATCCACCATCGTTGAGAGAGGTGGAAATCCACAGCTTTTGAGGGACATACGCGCTAATGTTATTGGAACTACTTCGGGGTGTAAGGAGGCCAACCTGCCTGCCAATAACTTTGAGATAAAACCATCCTTTATCCAAATGGTTCAATCAAATCAATTTGGGGAATGTCAGCTGATGATCCAAATGCACATATTGGTTACTTTTTCGTCAGGTGTGATCTTTACAAGATAAATGGTGTGTCCAAGATGCTATAAGATTGAGGGTTTTTCCTTTTCGCTCTTGTGGATAAAGCCAAGTGAGTATAAACTCATTACCAACGGGATCAATTACGCAGCATGTAACGAGTTGGTTCGTAAATTTCATTCCAAGTTCTTTCCTCTTGCTAAGATGGAAAAATTGAGGAATGAAATCACACCTTTACACAAGAGCACCAAGAATCATTGTATGAAGCTTGGGAAAGATTCAAAGAAATGTCATAAGTGCCCACATCATGGTATACCAATTTGGTCAGAAGTCTCAAGGTTTATAATGGGTTGATTTCAAACCATCGGCAATGATTGATGTCAGAAATTTTATGGTCTTAATGAAAACACCAAGGATGCCTATATTATTAGACAGGTAGAAAACAACAATCGCTGGCATTCGTGAAATGGGTAATTGCAAAAAGTTATCAAATAGCCAGCGCATTTAAACTGATCTGGGCTTGATGTTGCCTACTAAGTTGCCACTCTTCAAGAAAAGATGGATTCTTTTCCATCCAAATTCAATCCAAACTAATCGCACAATGTGATTTATGGTGGAAATCATGGCCGTATCGAAAGTGCCAAGCTGGAAATCCATTTGCTTCACCAAATGCCGAAAGAAAATTATGTTTCAAATTTCCAAAAACTCCAACATAACCTATATTCAAACACCTACAATCCAGGTTGATAAATCATCCAAATTTGTCACGGGAAATAAACTAAGGGGATTCAAATCGCCATTATCTTCCTACCAACCCCAAGAGAAGAAACAAACAGATTTGGAAGGAATTTTGGGAAAGTTCATTGAGGAATCAAGAACAAATTTCAGAAATCAAGAGGCAATCAACAAGGACATCCAAAACCAACTGGGGCAGCTTTTAAAGCAGATTGCAAAAAGGTCTCAAGGATTGTTGCCCAGTGACACAATAAATCCCAAAGAGCATGTAAAGGCTATCACATTGAGAAGCGGTAAAGAAATTGAATGGCAGGGGAAATCGGAGAAAAAGATGGAAGAATCTAAAGATAAGCCATCAACATCCCAAGATGTTCAACCTTCCCCAAATGAGAAATATGAGCCTCCTATCCCATATCCTCAAAGATTGAATAAGAAAAAGCTTGATAATCAATTTGATTAATTTTTGGATATTTTTAAGAAATTGCATATTAACATTACTTTTGCAGAGATGTTGGAACAAATGCCCAAGTATGCAAAATTCATGAAGGAAATTCTATCAAAGAAGATGAAGTTGGGAGATTATGATAAAGTGCAGTGCAGTTCTTCAAAGAAAACTTCCATAGAAATTGAAAGACCCAGGGAGTTTTACTATACCTTGTACTATAAGAAGTTGCAATTTTGATAAAGTCCTATGTGATTTAGAAGCAAGCATTAATTTGATGCCACTTTCTATTTTTAGAAAACTAGGCTTGGGAGAAGTAAAACCCACTTCAATCTCTCTACAATTAGTGGATCGATCTGGTGAAATATCCTCAAGGGGTAATTGAGGATGTTTTAATTAAAGTTGACAAATTTATTTTCCCTTTTGATTTCGTGGTGCTTGACACGATGAAGATGTAGGTAACCGCTGATATCGAGACCGTCTTTGCAAATGTGAAGAACATTGATCGATATTTAGAAAGGAAAGCTCATTCTACTCGGTGCAAGATTTAACAAGTGACTTTTTGATGTTTTTGAAGCAAATGAAATTTCCAAGTGAGGTACATTCTGTTTTCAAATTAACACCTTGACAAAGGATAACTTCGAAAACTTTTGAAGAGAGAACTCCATTGCTACTCACTAGAAGCTTGCCTTGTAAAAATCAGAACAAACGAGGAGGAAGATTTGTGTTGGAGACAATGTTTCAAATTACCGGCAGCACTCGATGAATACTTGTCTGGCTGATGAAACATTCAAGGAGTTGGGAACAAATGCAACTCCAACTCAAGTGGTAAAGAAGGAAGCCAATAAGATTGAGCTAAAAGCCGATCGCCGTCCCATCTAAGGTATGCCTATCTGAGACCTCGTAACTTTTTCCTCGTTATTATTAACAATTCTTTGAATGATGAAGAGGAAAACAAGCTATTAGGAGTTCTGTGACTCACAAAATGGCAATTGATGGACAATGCGGACATCAAAGTGGATTGTATAACTCATGCATGCATAAAATCTTCGATGAACGAGGATTACAAGCCCACAATTCAGTTAAAGGCGTTTTAAACCCAACAATGAAAAAAGTTGTCAAGGATGAGGTGATTAAGCTTTTGGATACCTAGGTAATTTATCCGATTTCAAATAGTGCTTGCAAGCCCAATTCATCAGGTACCAAAGAAAGGAGGAATCACAGCTAAAATGAAAACAATGAGCTTATTCCAAAAAGGACAAAGGACTGGGCGGGGAGAGTATGTATTGATTATCAAAATTTGAACGACGCCACCCAAAAAGATCATTTTCCTTTGCCATTTATTGACTCCATGTTGGAAAGACGTAATGTGGACTCGCTTTATTATCAGTTTCCTCGATGGATATTCTGGGTATAACCAAATTGCAATTGCACCGTAGGATCAAGATAAGACAACATTTACATGCCCTGGCGGTACTTTTAGACATGTATGATGCCTTTCGGTTTATGTAACGCACCTGCAACTTTCCAAAGATGTGATGATGAACAATTTTCTCTCGATACGGTCGAAAAGTTTATTGAGGTTTTTATGGATGATTTTTCTATTTTTCGCCATTATTTTGATAATTGCTTGCATAATCTCTCTTTAGTCTCTCAAGTAGCGTTGTAAAGACAAAAATTTAGTGCTAAAATTGGAGAAATGTCACTTCACGGTTCAAGAAGGAATTGTTCTTGGTCATTTGATTTTGTCAAAAACTTTGATTTAGCGAAAATCCCAGACGCCGATCCAGCCAATACTTTGGTTTTATATTTATAAAACTCTTGCAAGCATGAATCATTTCAGAAAATAATAAGTATACTCCCAAGTGTCGATCTAAGGAAGGAATGTATGGGTGGTTTTTAGAATTTATTATTCAAACTTTTAAAAACGAAATTAAATCCTAAACATCCTGGCTTATATATTTCTTTGGGTTTTGTGTTTTAATCTACTAACATAAAAATAAACATATCGAATAAATATTTATGCAAATTTTATCATTTATAATAGTGGAGTATTTATGGATATAATAACTGCTAATTATGCTTGCTCATATTATTTAGGTTATTGAAGATATGAATTGATATTTATTGATTCTCCCTTTTTTGTATGAATACCACCTTGGTGGGTTAGATATTCTTTGTATAACTAAACAAATCAATTAACACCTACAGAAGGATAACTGACTTGGTTAATTAAATTAATTCCTTTTCAAGAGATTGGAAAATGAACTATTTAATACACCTTGGCGGGGTTGTATGCTTTAAACTTTATTCAAGGTGTCCAAATTAAACCTAAGAATTTAGTTATCCGAGTACTAACTTTCAAGTTTTAAAACTACTACCAAAAAACATGGTCACTACATTTTCGCATAATAATTCTTATAAAACTTTTTGAAATAGAGCTTCACTCTAAATCTCATCAAGCATTGTACCAACAAATAAAAGAGCACTACTCTAAATCAAATCGATAACTAAACCTTAAAATCTAATTTTCAGATTTAAGTTTGTAATGAAAAAATAATATATTTCTCTAACATTCTTAATATAAAATCTTGAATAAAAATAAAATCATTTCATTTGAGAGATTTTTACCATTTAATATTTCGCAAGCATAACAACGCATATTATATCATGTTTACAATGAAGTTAGCACAGCAAATTTAATCATTGACAAATTAAATATAACATGTAAGAATAAAGCATAAAAATAACTACAAAGAAAATAAAATCCTTACAAGATTTCAATGCTATTCTGCTAAGTGTTAGAAAACTTCCAAACGGAATTTGGTAACTCATTTATTGAATCAAAAGCTAATAAATTACAAAAATATAACTAGTTCTTCCCAAAAAGGGAAGAACTCTAAACTAAGTAAAACCAACTAAACATAAGAAAAACTAAAAACTAAGAAACGGAGAGAAAGAAAGAAGAGAGAAGTGTGTTTTGAGGTGTGTTTGGGTGCTGGAAGAGAAGTGGGGTATTTATAGGTGAGGATGGAGAGAAAAAGTGGGTGAAAAATGGGCGGTGCTGGGCGAAGGTACTCACAGGTCATTGATGAGGTCAAGATGACATCAGGCCGCTGCACGTGAAAAACGGGCGAAATGATGTCATGCCAAGGAAGAGTTGATGTATAGAAATGAACTAATATAAAACAGATATGTATAAAGAATAAAGGCTCAAAGTGTTATTTTAACATTGATCTCATGAAAAGCAATCAAATGTATAAATTATAAAGATATCATATATAAAATTATTTTCTATGCATAAATCAAACTCATTAAGAAAGAATTTCAAGATATGCCTTTACAAATGAAGAGAGTGCAATGACTTTTAGGAATTATTTCCTATATCCTTTCTTTTTATAATTAGCCTTTACCATAACTTGTAGGTAATAATGGTTATAAGATGAGATTATACTATATATTCTTTATCTCTATTTTTTTCCTCTCAAGATATTTCTCAACATCATAATATCAACCCATTGACAGATTGTACATTTTTTTTTTGTATTTTGGTGTGAGTGGTTATTAATTTTGTGGCTTTTTCTGTTGATCTTGGTTTGTAACCCCATATGTCTTCTTTTTTCAGTTGTACTACGCATGAACGAGATATAAGCATATACTATCAATTTCTACTCAAATCATTTAATCTAAGCAATAATAATAAAAAATATATGATACTCTATTAAGATGAGAAAAAAATTCATACATTTATCAGTTAATACCTATGTAGATCATCTAAAAATTAAGAAATAAGAAATGTGTTCGAGTTGGAAAAATATATTTCATCAATAAAGGAAATTAGGCTCAAATTATATCTCACAAAGGCATTTCCACTAAAAAATTCATAAACAATCACTTTTTAGGTTTAATATAATTTCTACATCTTATCAAGAAATACTAGTTACGCATAAAAACTAACCAATTATCAAAATAATTACAAAATATTTCATGATATGTTTTCAAAAATTAATCTAACAAGACAAAAGACTAACTATTTACTTAAATTTGATTTAAAAGAAATGATAATTTTGTGAGAAATTTTTTTTTCAAAAAATACTAAATCACACAAAATAGAAATAAACCAAACACACAAAAATGAAAAAAGTATATTTTTTATTTTTTTATTTTATTATTATTTTTTATTTTTAAATTGTCAAAACTTTTATTTTAATTAAGCATGATAACTTTTCACCATCCCAACCTAGAACTTACATTGTCCTCAATGTAGCAATTGTAAATTAATGATAAAGAGAAAAGACAAGAAAAATTACCTATTTTAATGTGTTAGTAATGGAAAATGCAGGCATCCATCATATTCATCATTAAAAAGAAGATAATAAAATCATTGCACTTCTAACATCTCAACAATATTTAGTTTGAATAATTTAAAAATTATTCACATGTAATTAAAAATGAAATAATTACAAATAAAAGAAATAAAAGAAAATATCTGAAACATGTCATTCTCTATCCAACGTTAGTTTAACGCCTTAGCAAGACGAATTGGGATTGTAGATTTTACAAACTCAATTGTCCCTCATCATTATTTGACCAACCTTTCTTGTGTAAGACAAGGTTGTCTACCTATACTTTTTCAAATACGCCTTCATTGACATTTCTTTCTGCATTTCCTAAAACTAACAGGCATACTTTTTGAAGTTTTAGATAACCCACATCTAGTGCAACTAAATAAAGTCATTAAAACACAATTGTGCCTAGATCAAACAGCAACTAACTCCTTAGATTGTAATTAAAACTTTAAAAATTTTGGAGATAGTTCAAATTTTTGTTTTTTTTTTGTTTGTGAAAAAAAATAACATAATCAAGATAATCCAAGAAGTATATCTTTAGAAAGACCACAGCAAAGGCCCTTAAAAACCATCCTCCTAGACATAACAACATTTCAGGAAAGACTACGGCACAAAGGCTTCCAAGAACTAGTCTCCTAGATTTAACTCCTTAGATCTTTACTTTTCATGCGATGCTAATTTAACAAAAAATTTATTAATGAAAATCTAAGTTAATTAAGTTTAAAGAAAAGGTTAATTAAGTTAAGTGAATTAAAAAAATTCAAGTTGATTGATATTAAAAAAATCTAAGTTAATTAAGTTTTTTAAAAAAAAGTTAATTGGGTTGGTTAAGTAAAAAATCTAAGTTAATTAAGTTAATGAAAATCTAAGTTAATTAAGTTAAATTAAATAAAAATCTAAGTTAATTAAAGTAAAAATCTAGGTTAATTAAGTTAAGTAAAAACAACTTTTATTATTTTTTTTATTTTTGTTTTCGAAATTTCAAGTTCCAAAATTATTTTACTATTAACACTATATTTATTAAACAATTTAAAATTAGAATTTTTTTTTTATTTTTTAAAACTTTTTTTTAACTATTTATGAATGGTAACTTTATTTTACTATTTACAATATAATTTGTTTTGAATTTGTTTTTTTTAACTTAAAATCTTTGAATTTTTTTTTACTATTCATGAACGGTAAATTTTTTTTAAAAAATGTTCTTTTTTTTTTGTTAATTTGTTTTTACTATTCATGAACGGTAAAAACTTTTTACTTCAAATTTCAAATTTCTAAATTATTTTACTATTAATGCTGTAATTAATTTTTTTTATTTTTTTTTATAATTTCTTATGAAATTTGAAATTTGATTAAATTTTTTTATTTTTTATTTTTTTACAAAAAAAAATCACAATTATTTACAACACAAAAATATTTTTAAAATTTTGATAAATAAATTAAAAAGGCTATTCCTTCAAAGAATCCGCGCTAAAAACTTGATGAAAGGTGACCGATTGCTTGCACTTGACAGCCAAAAATCCCAGATCGCTGATCCTCGCCAATACTTCGTTTTATATTTATAAACTCTGCAGAAGGTACCAATCATTGTGAAAATGATAAGTATACTCCAAGGTCGATCTAAGGAAGAATGCAGGTGGTTTTTAATTTATTATTCCAAACTCTTAAAAACTTAAATTAAATCCTAAAAATCATTACCATATTTCTTCGGTTTGTTATTGAATCTACTAACATAAAAATAAACATAGATTCAATAAATATTATGGAAATTTTATCATGTATAATAGTGGAGTATTTATGGATATAATAATTAAGTTAATTATGCTTGCTCATATTATTTAGTTATTAAAGATATGAATTGATATTTATTGATTTTTTGTATTTAATACCACTCAAGTGGGTTAGATATTCTTTGTTAAATTAAACAAATCAATTAACACCTATGGGTGGGGTTGATAACTCAATTTGGTTAATTAAATTAATTTCTTTTTCTAAGAGATTGAAAAAGAACCATTTAAATTGCCACCTTGCCGGTTGCATACTTTAAACTTTATTCAAGACGTCTAAATTAAACCAAGAATTTAGTTATCCGAGTAATTAACTTTCAAGTTTTAAACTATTACCGAAAAACACGTTGTCAATACATTTTCAGATAATAATTTTTATAAAAACTTTTGAAATAGAGCCACTCTAACTACCGGGCGATTTGCATTTCAACAAATAAAAGTAGCATCACTCTAAATCGTATTCCATAACTAAACCTTAAAATATAATTTTCAGATTTAAGTTCAGAATTTAAAAATAATATATTCTTTCTAACATTTTAATATAAATTAATAAAAATAAAATCATTTACTTGGAGAGATTTTTACCTATTTAATATTTTCATAGTTACAATAATGCTATTATTATATCACTACGTTTGCTAATTAGCTAGCACACTTAAATTTAATCATAGACAAATTAAATATAACATGTAAGAATAAAGTATAAAAAATAACTCCAGAAGAAATAAAATCCTTACAAGTATTTTGGCCATTCCTGCTAGAAAACCTCCAAACGGAATTTGCACTCCCATTTATTGAATCAAAAGTTAATAACTAAAAACATAACTTGTTCTCCCAAAAAGTGAAGAACTCTAAAACTAAGCAAAACTAACTAAAACATAAGAAAACTAAAAAACTAAGAAATGGAGAGAAAGAAAGAAGAGAGAAGTGTATCTTGAGGTGTTTTTGAAGTGAAGAGAAGGGGGGTATTTATAGGTGAGATGGAGAGAAAAGGGTGAAAAAATGTTAAAAATGGTGAAAGACGTAAGGCAATTACGCGAGGTCATCACGAGGCCCGCATGACGCCGCTCGGGGCCGGCCGTACGTGAAAATGGGGCGAATGTAGCGTCGGGCGCGCGGAGGGCAGCCGGGGCTCGCGGAAGGCACCGTTAGCGCGTCGCGTGCGTGAATCAAGTGACAACGCGCTGCGCGCGCGCACCGGGAGGAAAGCGCGCGCACATCCGCGCGGGGCCGGGCGCCGGCGTCGCAGCGGCCACGCCGGGGTGCCATTTTCTCCTTGGACATTTTTGACCTTTTGACCCATTTTGTCCAATTTTTCCATATTTGTTGACCTTTTCCCATTTATTTATTAATATATTTGTGATGTATTGCTTCCAGTATTCCTTTTTGAGTCTTTAAGTGGCGTTTTTAAGTGAAAATACCTGAAAAACAATAAAAATACCCGTGATTCCGAAAAAGACAAATTTATATAAATATATGATAAAACATATAAATATATATATTTTTAATCAATTAATGTGCATAAAATCATGGTAATTTTAGTGCTTTTTGAGCACTCATCAATTCTTCTCTTGCAAGAATTCGACTTAGAAATCCGTGACAAAAAGGGGACCAAAAATTTAGTTACTGACCATTTGTCCAGGTTGGAGGAAGATTTCTTTGAGGTTGAAGGACAAATTAATGAAACATTTCCTGATGAGCAATTGCTTGCTATCCGAACGGCTCCATGGTTTGTTGATTATGCAAATTATTTGGTTAAGAAATTTTTACCTCCTGACATGTCTTATCAACAAAGAAGGAAATTCTTTTCTGATTTGAAACAATATTTTTGGGATGAACCTTACTTGTATAAACATTGTGCAGATCAAATTATTAGAAGATGTGTACCGGAGGAAGAAATGGAAAGCATACTTTGTCATTGGAAGGAAGTTGGAGGACATTTTGGTGGAACAAAAACTGCAGCAAAAATTTTGCAATCTGGATTCTATTGGCCTTCATTGTTTAAAGATGCTTTCAAGTTTGTTTCAATGTGTGATGATTTCCAAAGGAGCGGAAATATTTCACGGAGACATGAAATGCCCTTAAATAATATTTTAATAATTGATTTATTTGATGTTTGGGGTATTGATTTTATGGGGCCTTTTCCTTCATCTCATTGTAATAAATACATTCTTGTTGGTGTAGATTATGTCTCTAAATGGGTGGAAGTAGTTGCCTTGCCTACCAATTATGCTAGGGTTGTGATCAATTTTCTCAAGAAGAACATATTTTCCAGATTTGGTGCACCTAGAGCAATTATAAGTGATGGAGGTAATCATTTTTGCAATAACCAATTTGAGGCTTTGTTGCAGAAATATGGAGTAACACCTTACCATCCTCAAACTAGTGGACAAGTTGAAGTGTCAAACCGAGAGTTGAAGAGGATCCTTGAAAAGACCGTAAATAACTCACACAAGGATTGGTCAAGGAAACTAGATGATGCACTTTGGGCCTATAGGACAGCTTTCAAGACACCTATCGGCATGTCTCCATACCAATTGGTGTATGGAAAAGCTTGTCACCTTCCAGTTGAATTGGAACATCGGGCATATTGGGCAATTAAAATTATAAATTTTTATCTTAAGGCAGCAGGTGAAAAGAGGGTGTTGCAATTGAATGAGATGGATGAAATGAGGAATGATGCTTATGAGAATGCCCAAATATACAAAGACAAGATGAAGGTTTGGCATGATAAGCACATTTTGAGGCGAAACTTTGAAGTGGGATAGAAAGTGCTGCTTTATAATTCCTGTCTCAGACTTTTTTCGGGAAAACTTAAATCTCGTTGGTCAGGACCTTTTCTAGTAACCAAGGTGTTTCCTTATGGAGCAGTTCAGATCAGTCATGAAACAAAGGGAACTTTCAAGGTGAATGGACAACGGTTGAAGCCATATTTTGACGGAGAATTCAACAAGCAGAAAGATTCTCTAGAGTTACAACAACTGCAGTAAAGAATGACAGAAAGTCTAGCTAATGACTATAACTTAAAGCGCTTAATGGGAGGCAAAATCAGATTTGTTTTCTCATCTTTTCTCTCATTTTATTTTAGACATTTTAAATTCTGCACTTCATTTTATGATAATTTTATTTTTAATTAAATTTGCTTATTTTATTTGTCTTGCAGGTAAAAAAAAAAGAAGCCATTTGCAGTTTTTCTTTCTTACATTGAGGACAATGTAAGGTTTTGGTTGGGGGTGCGGTAAACGGTAAATCTTTTCTTCGCTTCATTTTTAGTAGTTTTTTTTGTGTGTTTATTTGTGTTTAATTTTGATATTACATTTATTTTTCTACATTTTGATTAAATTTCTTTTATTTCTTTATTGTCTTATTTGTATTTTAATTTTAATTTTTTTTTATTTTTTCTCATTTGCATTTTACTTATTTTAATTTGCACGTTGATGATAATAATTTGATTGTGATAACAAGTAGCTTTTAGAAGACATTAAATTTTGCTTCGGTTTAAAGATAATTTCAAATGTTGATTTTACCAAGTTGGCGACTCTTTTGGTATGTGGTATGATTTGGTTGATTAGTCTAAATGCTTAGAGAAGTCTTATGTGCGAATTTTTCATGGACATTTTTGCGATCTCAACAAACTCTAGAACTCATTTGAAAACCTCTTGAGGCAAAATAATTTGGAATTACACTGTTTAGGATATGATGTAGGCCATTTTTGGATCGATTGTGCCATTTTAAGCCTACCTTGTTATCTTTATATCACTAGTTACCTCCTTGAGCCTATTTAAATATATTTTTAGCCTTATTTTTCTTTCATTTTGCCTTCTATAACCTACCTTTTATTTAGCCAATATATATAATTCCTACCTTATTTGTTAAGAGCACTTAATTTTGAACACAAACTTTTCAAGAAAAATTGGAGTAAGGATGGAATAAAAAAAATAAGACATCTTCCACATATATTGGAAGAAATTGGTTGGGGTTGTGTTTAAAAAAAAGAAAAGAAAAAAATAAAAAATAAAAAAGGGCCTTCACACTCTAGTAAATAAAAGAGTGTTAGTGATGGATGTACTAAGGTGAAAGATTGAGGAAGAATTTTGTTTTATCTTTGGAAAAATGGGTTATGATCGGAAGAAACAATTTGGGTTAAATGGTGTTACTCTTTTACTTAATTGGTTGTGTTTAATCTAATAAGTGCTATTATTTGTATTTTGACACTTCCCGTTCTTTCTTAACTAAATACATAAGCCTAACATTACAAGCCTCATAAAGTCCTATTGATCCGAAGTGGTGTATTTTCCTTCATTAGTGGAGAGAGTTTTGAAAAGTGAGCCTATGGAGTTTGAGATTTCACCTTTTTGTTTGTGGATGTTATGCATAATATTATCCGAGAATTATGGCAATTGGTTTGTGGTTTGATGGATGTTTAAGAGTCAATAACAAAAGTGAAATTTGCATTTGAGATTTCTTAAAGCTTAGGTGACATTTAATTATTCTATGTGTTGTGTGTTATTTACAATTTTTGAGACATTTGTGCAAATTAATTTTTGTGTGATTTTATTGATTTGAGTTAGAATAGTTATAGGTAAGATGTTTGTGGGTATCATCACTGGAAGCCCTCACGAGACTACAACTCGTCCTACTAGGGCCGCCTAAGGGTTTAAAGGCTAATTGCATACGCTTAATGTAATTTTGTAAATAGAATAAAATTTTCTTTGAAGTTTCTCTTAATGTCTCCTTTGAATTTATTAAATAGATCGCTTTCCAGCAAGAAGCTGGTTGGGGGTTGTTGATAAGAGCTAAATTATTGCATTTTTGTTATGATTTAAATGTTGATATGTGTGTGAAAATTGTGTTTATTTGATTATTTAATCCACAAATGTCATTTCACAGGTATTTGGTGTTTAAAGTGCAATTTCAGGTAAAATCATGATTTTGGAGAAGTTAGGGACAAAGTACAATGATCAGGATTGAATGAAATTAAAAAGAAAACAAAGTTTCAAAATTTAGAAATCCTACCGCCGGTGAGAATATTCTCGCCGCTGGCGAAAATATTATTCAGAGCATGGAAAAATTCTTCTCGAGAGCACGGATTTTGGCCAAGTGAATCTCGTCGCCGGCCAAAGTATCTCGCCGCCGGCGAAAATCCTACAGAAAGCACGGCGAAAATCATCCCGAGAGCACAAATTTTGGCAAACTCATCTCGTCGTTGGCCAAATGCATCTAGCCGCCAGCCATATTAATTTGGCCGCCGGCCAAAATCAGAAAAACAAAAATTTTATTTTCCAGAAATCTCGCCGCGGTGAGAATAATGTCGCCGCCGGCGAGTTTCGTCCGAAAACACATTTTTCATGTTGTTTTGTTCCAAAATTGCCCCCCAAACCCTAGATCTATATTTACATTATGATGGAGAAAGAGGGGGACGAGAGAGAGAGCAGATCTGAGTTATTTTTTGAGGAGAAAAGGAAATTTTGGAGAGAAAGGTTGGAAAAGCTTGAAGGATCATCACCATTGTTGCTACCAAGTCTTCATCTTCAAGAGTTTTTCATCTATTCTCCTTAGCTTTTATTTTCTGCATTTTATTTAGATTTGTTATTCATGGATTCAATTGAGAATATGTTTGTTCTTATTTTTGTTATGAATTAATTCGTTTTTGCTAAGGCTATGATGTAGTTGAATCAAGAAAATCTGATTTCTTTTGTTATCGTTATATGAATTCATTGTTTTCAAGTTGAGTATTTATTTCCATGCTTAATGCTTTTAAATTTCTGATCAAGATTTAGATGATTTGTTGTATTATATGGAGACTGAGAGGAGATGTGTAATGAAAGCTTCTTGTGATAAATAATGGATATTGAATGCGAGTTTGACACCTAATGCATGATGTATGTGGTTATTCTAGAAATTCCATAAATCGTAATGTGCTTATTTGTGATTAAATCTTCATAGAAATATAGTTGGTTTTCATAGATAAGTAATTCTAATATAACTCGAGAGAAAGTATTAGATAAGTTTGGGTTTTTCAACCATCACTTCTAACTTTGACTCTCATATAACATGACTTGAAATCGGATTAAATTGATTTAGCGAAATCAAATGCCTTAGCGTTTTTAATCATTTGTGAACAACATTAAATTTTGTTATTTGCGTTTAGTTTTAAGTTAATTTACTTCTTAAACAAATTCAACAATTCGGTTTTCAAATAAAATTAGGATTAGTCAATTTCGGTACTTAGTAACGCCATTCCTTGTGGGTTCGATATCCGTACTTTTGTACACTTTATTATTTGAACGATTCGTACACTTGCGAAAATACGCATTAAGTTTGTGAAAATACGCATCAGTTGCTCAATTGTTAGAGACGGTCCTGTAGAGACTAAAATGCTACTTGTAGTTGGATAAAGGTTAATGTTGTGTCAATTTTTGGGGTGCAGTCTATTAAGAAACAAGGTTTTAAGATTAAGCGGGGATGTGAAGTAGTAATTGCCACCCTTGGGCAGTTGATTGATTGTTGGAAACAAATATGTTATGCTCTCCACCAATGTAATTACGTTGTTCTTGATGAGGTTGATGGAATGATTGATATGGGTTCTAAGCTGCGGGTTGTAAGTGTTTTTCATGCCATGCCTTACAGAATTTTTAACCCTGAGAATGAGGAGAAGGCTGATAACAAATTATTGTGCCCTATGGTCTTACATAAAAAGGGCCAGTATTGCATGTTCTGGTCACCTTTGTTTAAGCCAAGATATGTTAAGGCATATGCTAGATTATATATATGATCTGAGTTTGGAAATGCAGTGGGAGTCAATGAAAACTTATCTTCTCTGCTACTTGAATTACCATCCATCATATATGCATTCAAAGTGGCGTCTACTATTGATGATATAGCCACTGAGGATATTTGGGAGCCTGAGATTGATGTAAATGCATATCCATCTGTTGGAGGGTTGTTGGACTTACTGACAGAAACTGTAATACTAGAGGCTCCAAGGTGTGGTACAAGACAATTGGATAAACACATTAAGCAGTTAGCATGGAAGCCATATTATGTAGAAGGATTCCCTGAGTTGTTAGTACCCTTGACAAGATCAAATGGAGATCAGAAAGAAGTTTTGACATTTCATCCTAGTGCTAAGAATTCTGAATAGAATATGGATAAACAGGCAGTGAAGTTCTTTCCAACCCTGAGTAGTTTGGTGTGGATGCGCTATCAAGTAGGTTGTGGTAGTGGACCTCCCTTCAAAGGATCTTACCAAGTATCAATTATCTCAGAAATCAAAGGGGTGAAGGTGTGCAAGCGACAGATAATGGAAGAGCATCCAACTAAAATAAAAATAATATCAAGTGGGCGTGACCTTAGCATCAAGGTAACCATCCATGGCACTATAGACTTGCTTCAAAGTCAATTCAGGGTTACTTTTTGTGCCTATCCCAAGGCACAAATAGTGATCATACCAACTCATACCTCCACTTTATTCTTGAGAACAAGGATTCTAAAAGGGGATGGAATGATACAGGCATAAAAAGTGGAGGTATGAGTTGGTATGAGTAGGAACGCTGAACGCGTGATTAGGGGGGACCATTACAATTCTGTTAGGAATGTCAGAATCGGTTAGCAAGGTTCTTGTATACCCTACATATGTAAGGCTATATATATAGCCATAGTTAATTGAGGGAGGATATAACAAATTATATGAAATCAGCTTCCCTTACCTCTGTCTTCTTCTTCCCCAACCTTTGAGAAATTCTGTTTGCATCATATCCCAATTCTAAACATAAAAACTTTGAGTACATAATTAACAGAGATCACACATCTTGAACCTTTGCCAAAAATAAAAAGCTATTTCAGCAAGACAATATCACAATTACAAAAGAGCATCATGAAACTAAGTCCAAATGAGGAAACAAATCACCTTAACGACGAAAATCCTAAGCACAAAAGCATTTCCTTTCTCTACTTCATACTCAAAATGAATCGTACCTCACAAATCATTAAAGGATTTTGCAAATGTTAAGAGCAGTTACTGCTCGACATTTAACTATCAAATCCACAATTTCCTATGCAGAAAATTTCCAACCAATTATTCAAATTATCCAAAACAAATGACACTATTTTAACAACGCTAGTAACTATAGTGCTCAAACGAATAACACTTCAAAAATGAAAAACAACAAAGGAAAACAATTGAAGATCAACAAAAGTAAATAGTCTAGTAAATTATTATTTTTAAAGTAATTTTATCCTAATTTTATACCATCCTTAGCAAGGTCACAAAGAGCATGAGTATCTCGTTTAGCAACAGCGTGATCGGATTCGAAAGAAAAGTAAGTTGACTTGTGGACAAAGAGCTATCAATACATGTTTCTTAAGGAGATTCTTACAATATCATCATATGAGGATACAAAGCAAGGATTCTTCTCATCAGTGCTATTATACCCTTCATTTTCATGAGACTTGGGAGACGAAGGCTATGATCCCGTGGGAAAACATCGCCCCAATAGTGTTTTTCCAAATTTTATACCTTATTTGAAAAAATGAAGTCCGCGATTGAATCCGAATGGTCCAATTAGCTAGGAATAGGTCTGCATCAGTTGAAAATGGGTGAAAATAGACCAACTCGGTCCAAAATTCACTAATAATTGAGTTGACTTGTTCCAACTCAGTGAGTTGACTCAGTTGTTGGCAACAGGACTTCGGTAGCTTATGGCGGTGAGTTTGACCTCTGATTTGAGCGATTCTTTCTCCATTGCGTTCGTCTCATCAAGAGCTTCGATTTGATATGTAATACTTCTATATTTGGCTTTAATACCAATTTTTTGTGCATGGAAGCAATAAATAGTGGTACATGAATATATCAAATCGGTAAAAGGAAACACATAAAATTTACGTAGTTCAGCAATTTGTCTAGGTTCATGAGAGGTAGAAAATAGTATTAAACTGAGTAGAAAATATACAGAATACAGATACAAATTTCCTCACTAATAATATCTCTTAAGTGTTCCCCCAAAATGACAGAAAACTTTTAAAGTCACTAAGTATTTTCTCTCTTTGTTTTTTTTTAATTTTTGCTTGTTCTTTAATGCATGAAATCTTCCATATTTATATATGAATTAAGACTCCCTTTTTCTAAATTATGCCATAATTTAAGCCACAAATTAGGTCACTAATTTGTTACTTTAGAATCAATATTCAACAATTTGAATAGTTAGAATACACAATAATTTCAAAATACCAACCTAGGTGTTCCAAAAATGCCTCTATTCCAAGTCTCTTGATTGTTTGCCATCCTTTTTCTCTCTTTAGATGTCAATAGAGAACATAGGCATCAAAAACAAGCAACAGCAAGATGTTTGGGTTATCTAAGAAAAATACAACCCACACTAAGTAACTACCTAAATCATGTCTAAAAGCCAAAAAAACATTAAAAGTTATTAGTTTTACTTAATATATTATGGCATACAGATGCAAATTTCCTCACTAATAATATCTCTTAAGTGTTCCCCCAAACTCACAGAAAACTTTTAAAGTCACTAAGTATTTTCTCTCTTTGAGTTTGCTTATGCTCTCTTTGTTTTTTTTTTATTTTTGCTTGTTCTTTAATGCATGAACTCTTCCATATTTATAGATGAATTAAGACTCTGTTTTTTTCTAAATTATGCCATAATTTAAGCCACAAATTAGGTCACTAATTTGTTACTTTAGAATCAATATTCAACAATTTGAATAGTTAGAATACACGATAATTTCAAAATACTGACCTAGGTGTTCCAAAAATACATCTATTCAAAGTCTCTTGATTGTTTGCCATCTTTTTTCTCTCATTAGATGTCAATAGAGAACATAGGCATCAAAAACAAGCAACATCAAGATGTTTGGGTTATCTAAGAAAAATACAACCCACACTAAGTAACTACCTAAATCATGTCTAAAAGCCAAAAAAAAACATTAAAAGTTATTAGTTTTACTTAATATATTAAATATATGGAATTTGAATATTTTTAATCCGAGAAACTAATCTATTTTTTTAAATTCGGTCAGATTTTTTGAATTTATCGTATATTTTGTTCAGTTATAAGTATAATTTTTTTTATTTATTAAAGCATGCTATTGTATCATATGCATTTTAAATTTGCAGTTTTTCTTTTTAAAAAATAAAGTATATTCGATGACTCTATGAAAACAAAGTCATTAGTACACCTTTTTACTTAATATTTACTAGTTTTATTTAATAAATACTATTTTTATGGAAAAAAAATTAAAATATAAACTTTTTAGTGAAAAGGGATAAAAATATAATTTTTCGGATTTTTTAGGATTTTTCTGGAATTTTTAAGATTTTTTATGAATTTTTAACACAGGACCAATCAGAAGATGCCATGTGGACACCACGCAAGCACCGACAACGAATAATGTCTCGCCGTGTGGCAGTAGGAAAAAACACGCGCCATGTGTCAGTATGGCGTTCAATCCGAGTTTGGAAATCGATGGACGCACCATGACACGTGTCACAACGCTATTCCTCCGTGCATTCTACCTGTGCGCCACGCATCCATTCCGCGAATCACGTAGCGCCACGTGTTGCTGACTCGGCTATTGTTGACTCTGACCGGTCTCCCATGCCACGCATCGCTCCCTGATTTGCATAATACATTTCTGAAGCCACGTGTCGCACTCTGATTGGCTGAAATAGTCAATTTTACTTGTTTTGATCGTAACCCTTGATTTTAAGCTGATTGGATGGTCCAGATCGCACCTAAGCTTTATTTAAGGCCCTAATTACTCTATAAACCCTAATTAACCTCAATTAGCATAATTTTGGTCAGTTTTTAGAGCTAAAAAGAGAGAAAAATATAGAAAAATGAAGAAACGACACAATTTTTGTGGAGATTCAAGAGGAAATTAATTTTACAATTCAAGAGTGATTGTATTTCTTTTTTCTACTCTTTTCTTTATTAATTTTATGTCTTTCTTTATGAAAAATATGATCTTTATGAACACAATTATGTATGTGATCTATATTTTTTCTCAATTATAATATTAATTAAATATATTATTTAATATGATTTTTATGCTATTAATTGTTTGGTCAACAATTTATCTATAAAGGCAATTAAATAGATTTGAGAAAATTATTTAATTGTTTGTCCTAATTAAATAACATGCATAGTTTCTAGGCAGAGATGTACGATTCTTATGTATGTGATCTATAATTCATGAACTTAATGAGTAGTATGTAATTTAATTGGCATGAGAGTGTGATTAAATTAATTACTATATGGTGTGTAGTTTACTTGAGAAAAGAATACATGCTAGGTTAGAATCAATTGATCATATAATTAATTGATATTATATTGGGGGAATTTTAATGATTGGTATGTTTAGAAAATTGGGGGATTAAGTATTCTTAGATATTTTCTCATATATCTTTTTAGTCACAAAATCTGATTTAATTAATTATTGCTATTTACTTTTAGTTATTTTAATTTCTCTTTCTTAAGATATAAAAACACCAAAAAAATTGATTTTTATTATTTTTAGGTTTAAAAATTAGTTTCTAAAAAATAATATCTATGAGAACGATCTTTACTTATCATTATATTATTTGTTACGATCAAGTTTTATGTCGGGAATTATTAATATTAGAAATTAATATTTTTTTATTATTAATTTTATGTTTTCTTTTTAAAAAAAATTAATTTATTTTTCTTTAATTTAATTTTAATCTAAATTTATTTATATTCTTTTAGGGACTTATTTATTTATTTATTCTAGTTAATGTTTTTTTATTTTATTTTTACTTTAATTTATTTATTTAGTTGTTAATTGTTTTTATTTTTTTAGTTTTTATTTAGACATCTCCTTTAGTATTGTAGAAACATAATTGAGTCTATTGTATGAGTAGAGTTCGTGAGGGAAAAATCTTACCTTTAGATCTTGAAATTGAGCATACTTTAAGATTAATTAGAAAACAACAAGTCACCCAAGAGGAAGAAATGGCTAATCCATTAGAAATAAACAATAATGAGCTAAACTTGAATAATCAAATGATTTTGATAAATGATAGAGATAGAGCTATGAATGAATATGCAATACCTACGTTGGAAGGGCTGAATCCAAGTATTACAAGGCCAAACATTGAAGCTAATCAGTTTGAATTAAAGCCAATGATATTTCAAATGCTACAAACAATTGGATAATTCAGTGGATTACCAACAGAGGATCCTCATCTTCATCTCAGATTGTTTATTGAAGTTGTAGATTCATTTAAGTTCAATGGTGTGACAGAGGAGGCATTTAGGCTTAGATTATTCCCTTACTCTTTGCGAGACCATGCTCGAGCTTGGCTAAACTCTTTGCCACCTAATTCCATTACAACTTGGAATGATTTTGCGGAGAATACTAAGCTTAGGAATGACATTACTTCCTACCAATAACACGAAGGAGGATCTCTATATGAAGCATGGGAAAGATTCAAGGAATTGCTAAGGAAGTGCCCTCATCATGGTATTCCTTCTTGGATTCAAATGGAAACTTTTTACAATGGTCCCAATGCTCAAACAAGGACTATTGTTGTCTCAAAAAGAGAACATAAAAATGTGCAAGCATACACGGTCACAAGTAATAAAGATTTGTAAGTAAAGATCGTTCCCACGGAGATTTGTTACTATAGTTTGTTGATTACTAAAATTGTATCTCTCTGATTTTATCCAAAATAAACGTTGATTGTAAAAAAAAGGTAATAAGAAAATAAAAGAAATCTAGGATTGCAATTTTTCACCAAACTAATCCACTCAAATCATATTATTTTCTTTTGATTTATATTTTTTAGTACATTTAATTTGTCAACCGAAAACTTCTTTTTTATTCATACATCTCTTCCGAGCTCCGTATAAACACACCTCGTTAAATTAATTCACTATATCTCTATGAGAATTAAATTTAATAAGATTCATTAAGTTCTAAGTTCTCAAATGGTCACACATACAATTAGGGTATATTCCTATCCTTCATCATACATGTCATTTTATTTACGAGCAATATACACAAAAATGCCTTTCTCAAGTTTATTTTTATGCCACAAATTGTTTTGATAAAATTCGTAAATAATCAAAAAGCATTAAGCGCAAGATAAAACGAACAAATCAAACGTCTTATAAATCTATCAAAAATAATTAAATTCAAAGCTTCATAAATTTGAATCAAATGTAACCCTAGAAAAATTAAATTACTTCATTAAATTAAAATAAAAATAACAACAACTACAGAAAAATAAGATGAACAAGAAGGAAAATTAAAACATCGCATATACAAAATATTTGGCACACGCAGAACATAACAAAAGCCAAAAAATGGCTTCTGCATGTTCTGCAGTCCAAAACACAAATAACACAAAAATTACAAATTCTAAACTCTACAAAAAATAAAAACTTGCGAAACTCCAAAACTAAAAATTACTCTACTCGAACAAAACTTCAACACTCCAAACTTTTTTTTAACTCTAAAATACATCCCCTATTTATAGCCTAAAAAATACATCAGAAATATTACATTTTTTATTTTATTTTTTTATCAAAACGCGTATAAATTTTGTATCGAAAAACAAAAATTATGCGAATCAATTTTTGTATCGAAAAATGTTAATTAATACACGCGTGAGACAGGGCGCCGATTCTGCATTTTTTTAATTCATAGTGCATGCCACGTGTCAATGTCTGATTCACTGCAGGAATTAGTGGGACACGTGGCGGCTTTTCATTGGTTGCGGGAAAACGGGCGCACGATTGCTTGTCGCACGGGAGCCAACGGCTGCAACGAGGGGTTGATTCAGTGCGGTCGCGCTCATTGTAACATGCCACGTGTCGGAAGATTATATGCTGAAATATTAAGTGGGACACGTGGCATATTCTGGTTCGTGGAATAACCGGGCGCACGTGAATCAACCGCACTGGAAAAGGCGCGCGAAGGTGGGGGACAGCGGCCAGACGCGTCAGACACGTGGGTCCCACTCTGCACGCCGGCCTGCGCGGCAGGTGGGCCCCACTCGGGCGCCGAGCCACGTGAAAGAGAATTTTCTGCATCCACTCGCTTTGGTCGGATGTGATCAACACGTGCCAATCCTAGCCGTTTATGATTTGATCGGACGATCCACGTGCCACGCGTGCAGATTGCTGCGTGGCTTCTTCCCTGCTGCGCAAAATAAATAACTTTTGTTAATTCCATTTTCACCCACAAATATATTTCAAATTACATTTTAAACTTTGTTTAATTGCAGTATAGCCCTTTTGTTAATTTAAATTAAATTTTAAACTTTTAATAATTAAAATTAAGCCCGATTTTAATTTAAATTATATTTTCAACTTTTATAAATTGCAATTAAACACTCTTTTATTTGAAATTATATTTTTGGACAAAAATTTACAATTAAGAACGTTTTCGATACAATTTATTTAATTTTCTTAAAATATATAAAAAACAGAAAATACTAATTAATTAAACTAAAATTAACTAAAAATAAAGAAAACATAGCAATTACTATTAATAAAATAGGTGAAAATAACTATATAAAATACAGTTATCAACTATCATTGATGCATCGGCTAATGGAGCTTTGCTAGCCAAATCTTACAATCAAGCTTATGATTTACTTGAGAAAATGGCAAGCAATAATTATCAATGGCCAATGGACAAAATGACAACCACAAGAAGAGTAGTCGGAATGCATGAGGTAAATGATATCATAACACTTACAGCTCAAGTGTCATCTTTGGGTAATCTTTTGAAGATACAAAACTCGCCAGTGAGTATAAACCAAGTCCAAAATTCAGGAGTGTCATGTATGTTTTGTGGAGGAGCTCATTTTTTTGATAATTGTCCAAATAATCCTGAATCCATTTACTATGTGGGTAATGTGAATCGAAACAATAATCCATACTCAAACACATATAACCTAGGATGGAGACAACATCCAAATTTCACTTGGAGCAATAACAACATTCAAGGTGGTAGTCAATTCAACCATCAATCATTTCCACCACCTAGTTTTCAACAACCATAACAACCACAAGCCCAAGAGAAGAAGCCACCTACTAAGGACAATACAAGTGCTTTAATGGGGATGATGAAAGAATTCATCCAATCAGTGAATACAAAAGTGTCAACTCAAGAGGATTCAATTAAAAATTTGGAGAACCAAATGGGGCAACTTGCTCAGGCTATAAGTCAAAGGCTGAGGGGAACCTTCCAAGTGACACAATTATAAACCTAAGAAGAGAAGGTAAGGACCAATGCAATGCTATAGCCTTGAGGAGTGGTAAAACTTTAGAACAAGAACATAAGATAGAAAAGGATGAGGAGAAGCGAGAAATTAAAAAGGATAAAGAGGACTATCAAACTAAAAAGGATAAAGAGGACTGTCAAACTAAAAAGGATAAAGAGGAACTAGAAACTAAAAAGGAGGAGGAGAAATTAGTGGATAAAGAGAGTAATGGAAAGGAAATAATTCAGCCAAAAAAGAGAAACCTTTACAAACCCACTATTCCTTTCCTTCAAAAACTGTAAAAGAAAAAGTTAGATACACAGTTTTCAAAATTTCTAAAAGTCTTCAAGAAGCTACACATAAACATACCATTTGCAAAGGTACTTGAACAAGTGCCATCTTATGCCAAATTCATGAAGGATATACTATAAAAGAAAAGAAGGCTTGAAGATCATGAAACAATAACCTCGACTAAAGGTTGTAGTGTCATCCTTAATAGAAAACTACCACAAAAACTGAAAGATCGAGGTAGTTTTAACATCCCTTGCACTATTGGGAACATCTGTTTTGGCAAGGCACTATGTGACTTGGGTTCTAGTATTAACCTTATGCCATTATCGGTCTTCAAGAGATTAGGGGTTGGTAAAGCAAAACCCACTTCGGTAACATTACAAATGGCAGATAGATCGATTAAGAGACCTCGAGGTGTGGTAGAAGATTTGTTAGTAAAAGTAGACAAATTCATCTTTCCGGCGGACTTCATTGTGCTAGACATGGAAGAGGACCGTGACATTCCTATCATACTTGGTCGTCCATTCTTAGCAACCAGAAGGGCACTCATTGATGTACAAAAAGGTGAACTTACAATGAGAGTGCAAGATGAACAAGTAATATTTAAAGCTTTTAAAGAATCTGAACCATCTGATATTGATAATGCTAATGAATGTTTAAGGATAAATGTTACTAATTGTGGGAATGGCTTAAAAGAATCCGTTGCATCACCCAAACTTAAGACTTTAACAAATACTACTATAAACAAGGACATAAACTCACCAAAAAATAACTCAACCTATTATAACTTTGAAAGTATGGCATCGAAGGTTGATATTGTGGACTGTGTGAACTTTTTGGAGGACGCATCTCTCATGTATGTATCAAAGGCGATAATGGAAAATTTTGAGATAGGATCTAAAATCAAACCATCAATTAAAGAGCCACCAAGTTTAGACCCCAAACTTCTACCCTCTTATCCTCAATCAAGTATGAAAGTGAAAGAGTCCAATGGAGAGGTGAAAAAGCTATTAGAAATACATAAGTTGGATGAGTTATGGTAGAGTGCTTATAAGAATGCCAAGAAGTTCAAAAGGAAAAAAAAATATGACATGAGAAGAGAATTGAGCACCGTGCTTGCGAGCCAAAACATAAAGTAATATTGAACAGATCAAGACTCAAGTTGTTTATAGGCAAACTCAAAAGTAAATGGATATAGAGGGATGTGCCTTAGGACTTAATATGATCGTCTAGTCAAGGACGTTAAACGTGACGCTAGTTGGGATGCAACCCAACGTTATTTTACTTATATTTTCATTTTTTTGTTTTGTAGGTGAATAAATGTGGAGAGCAATGACGCAACAAGAATGAGCATTTTAGTGAAAGATGTGGTGTGCCATAATTAAGGGAGTTTTTCTTTACTTTTTCATATCTATATGTGCACATTGGGGACAATGTGTAATATAAGTTTGGGGGAGGGAACTTCATTCTCTACATTAGTATTTAGTATGCATTGTAAAGTTTTAGGGATTTTTTTAATTTTTAAGTTGTTTTTAATCATGATTTGGGTAGAAATTGATAAATATATGGAAACTAAATGCATGCATGCTTGATATGAAACATATGAACTCAATGATAAAAATTGGTTGTCATGACTAGGATAAGGAATGTAACATATTTGTTAAGATATTTACATTAATCATGTGATATGATTACTAGTTTTGATTGAATTGATTCAACTTTTATGCACATATTCATGATTGATTTTGGTGTGCTTATTGAGAGAAAATTTGTAGTGAGTTATGTGAGTCAATTAGATCTACCAAGTTTTAGAATCCATTTGATCATCTCTTGAGGCGAAATCCTAAATAGTATTTAGCAAGAGAAATGATTTAGGCCTTATTTGGATCGATTGAGCCTTTCAAGCTAACCATTGTTAATATCTTTAGTCACCCATTTGAGCCTAACAAAGAACCTTTCATATCTGTAAGCCACATTTAATGCCTAACTAATAATTATTACCTTTACCCTTGCACCTTTAGCTTGTATGAAAAGAAAAAAAAAGATGCAATCATGTGTTATGCTTTAGAGTAAGGTGAAATGTAATGCACCCCGTAAAAAAAACAAAACTCACAACACAAGTATCCCTCTAAAGAAAAATAAAATAGTATTGAAAATAAGTTTGGGGATGTTGTTAAGAAAAAAAAAAGAAAAAAAGAAATGTGAAAAAAATATATATATGAAAAGTATATCAAAAGAGGGTGCACTAAAATATCAAGTAAAAGCTCAATTGTAGTTAAAAAGTGCATGATGAAAAAAAAGAAGCTAAGGTGTGTAAAGACCCTAAAATGTCTACATCTATCGACCCCCCACTTAAGCCTTACATTACAACCATGTAAAGTCCTTATTGATCTTGAGCTAAGTGCATATTTATATTAGTAGAGAGGGATGTGAAAAATTGACTTATGAGACTTGTTCTAAGATTGAATTGATTAACATGCTCATATAGGTTGATTTCATGAGTGCATTGGATGGTATCATGTGCAGCACACACACACAAATCAATTTTTCAAAAACCTTGGATATCCTTGTATTGATGGAACGTTGATTGATGAATATGTGAACCTCTTTATCATAAACTTGTACGACTTTTTAGAGGGATAGTTGTCGTGAAATATGCATGAACTAATAGAAGTATATTTATGAATATACTACCCAAGTTATTTTATTTAGTTACACTTAGCTTTACTTGAGGACAAGCAAAGATTTAAGTTTGCGGGTGTGGTGACTCTATGAAAATAGAGTCATTAGTACACTTTTTTACTTAATTTTTACTTGTTTTATTTAATAAATAGTATTTTTATGGCAAAAAAAATTAAAATATTAACTTTTTAGTGAAAAGGGGTGAAAATATAATTTTTGGAATTTTTTGGGATTTTTCTGGAATATTTTAGAATTTTTATGAATTTTTAACGTAGGACCAATCAAAAGCAACCACATGGATGGAACGCAAGCACCGACAGCGAATAATGTCGCGCCGTATGGGAGTAGGACAAAACACGTGCCATGTGTTAGTATGGCGTTCAATCCGAGTTCGAAAATTGATCAACGTGCCATGACACGTATCACCAGGCCATCCGTTCCTGCGAATCACGTAGCGCCATGTGTTGCTGACTTGGCTATTGTTGACTCTGATCGGTCTCCCCTGCCACGCGTCGCTCCCTGATTTGCCCAATGAATTTCTGATGCCATGTGTCGCACTGTGATTAGCTAAAATTGTTAGTTTTGCATGTTTTGATCGTAGCCTTTGATTTGAATCTGATCGGACGGTCCATATCGCACTTGAGCTTTATTTAAGCCCCTAAGAATTATATTTAAAATTGTTTATTTGTGTTTGATAATTATATTTTTTATGAAATAAAATAAATTGGATAACAAATAGAAGTATGTAGAAAAACATGCATTGAAACAAAAAAGGGGGACAAATAATAATGTAAAGTGAACAAATTAATTTCTTACATAAATGATGTTAAAATTAAGATGAAAAGAAGCTTTAAAAAAAACAAAAGTAAAAGAGATGTATTATGATAACATGTAAAGGTAAGGTAAAAAGAAATTTAAAAAATAAAATAAAGAGATGTATTTACATGATAGATAATTTATACATATTATCATAAATACATCTCTTTACTTTTATCATTTTTTAAATTTCTTTTCACCTTATTTGAAAGCTTTAAAATGTACTTAATAAATTGTAAGGGAGGTGAATTGTTATTTTTAAATTTTATCAATTTATAGTTTAGTAACTTAAATAAAGCAGTTAGATATCCACGATGAAACAAATAGGCTCATATCTTTGTTAGTATAATCATATGAATATCTAAGATGATACAATGAGAGCAAAAAAGTAGAGAAACTAATTGTAAATACCTTATACTCTTGAAAACTGCTTTGGAGTTATGTGTATAAATAATAAGAGCCAAGTGGTGCTTTTAAAAAAAACTAGATGGGAAAACGTCACTCATATTACGTGACAAAATATAATAGGAAGTTGGTAGCTGATTGGGAATATAAAATGCGTAAAACAAGGCAAAATCGACCAATTTTCATCAAAGGATCTATCTCTCTAAGAAGGGGATTCAATCCCACTATGAAGGAGATAGATTCCTCTAAAAATAAGTATGCCAACGTAACATGGAATCAATCCATCTCAGGTGGGGATTAATCCCTCTCTCAATACCTCATTTTTTAAAGTTTCAATATTTCACTATCGGTTAAGGATTATTTAGAAATTGATTCAACGTGGGATCGATCATTGTATCTAAAAAGATTTATAACTCAATCATACAATATTAAAATTGATTCAACCAAAAGCCTATATTAAATGTACTTAAATTTTCATGCAATAGTATCTAAATATGAGTTATTTGAGTATTGTGATTATGATACGATACATATTATCTTAATTCATATTGTGAATATGTGCTAGTGAATGAAGGAGTGCAACCTATATGTGATAGTTATAAATAATATACATGAATTACGACTATCCAAAATATTAGCGTTTCTTCATATTTTCTTGATAGACTTGATATCATGCTTAAAAAAGAATTACATGCAAGTGTTTGATCCATAAAAAGAGCCAACACTCATAGTCCTTATAAACTTCTCTTTTGGAATTTTCATGTGAAAAATATCTCACTCATTACATGACACTTATAGGAATAAAGTAAAAAATACATTGAGTCCTAGACTCCATAGTTAAACTATCCTATGATCTGGTGAAAGCATCTCCATTGTAACTTGGCAAGCTTGTATATAACTGAACCCACATAGATAAGGCATACGAAAACTTAGCTTGGAAGCCTCATTGATTTAGTTTACATAAAAATAAACGAAGTGAGAGAAAAATCATATAGTGCATGCATTTACATCAATTTAGCTCACAATTAAAATATAGTGACGCAAGGCAAAGCATTCTCCCCTTATATGCAATCTCTCTCCCTACATGTATAACATCATGAAACATGATAATCACTCCACCTTTTTCACATACTAAAGGGACAAAGCAATGAGTAGAAATATCACTCACTATATGACACTTATAGGAATAAAGTAAAAATAAATTGAGTCCTAGACTACATAGTGAAACTATCCTATAATCTGGTGAAAACATCTCTGTTATAACTCGGCAAGCTTGTATATAAATAAACCCACATAGACAACTTAGCTTGGAAGCCTCATTGATTTAGTTTACATAAAAATAAATGAAGTGAGAGAAAAACTCATACAGTGCATGGATTTACATCAATCTAGCTCACAATTAAAATATAATTATGCAAGGCAAAACATTCTCCCTTTATATGAAATCTCTCTTCCTACATGTATAACATCATGAAGCATGATTATCACTCCACCTTTTTCACATACAAAAGGGACAAAGCAATGAGGAGAAATTACACATGTTAGAAACAATTGGAAATTATTTATGCAAAGATGGTATAAGGCTAAACTCACCCTAAGGGTAAAAGTGCAATGTAAAAACAAAACAATGTAAGCTTTCCTCAACACAATGACTCTCCCTAAGTCATATGAATCTCTAAATATAAAAGCAATTAAGTAGTTAATAAATGAGGATAATATATAAATAAAAACAAAAAATTAAAATATAAATTTTTATTTTTGTTTATAAGGTAAGTAGCTCTCTCAATACTAGATGTCTCCCGTAAAATTTTAGAAAGCAAGAAATTGAACTCAACACAATTTAAAGTAAAAAATAGTTGAAGTTCTATAGTCTTTCAAGAGAAATCATAAACTTCAAGCATAACATACATGTATGCTCTTGAGTGCGTGAATAAGTTCATGTTAATATCGATCTTCACATGTAAAAATATATGTGCGTACACAAGTCAAAATTGTAGAATCATTTATGAAATAAACATCAAAACAAGTCAAGCTACTAAAGATAAGGTTGTATGTTTGTAAGTATTGAATAAATCCATTATCATGTTGGCCAAAAAATGATTCAACTTTCTATTTCTTTTAAAGTTTAACAATTAAAAAATAAAATAAAATAGATACAATTCTACAAAATTGCTCACCTTGGGTCATTTAAGCACTCTCCCAAAATTTAGGTGAAACAATAAAAGTTGGTCAAGTGAATAGAAGAAATCAATATTTTCTAACCCAATTTTTCTTTAATGTTGGTTTCTCTATATCTTTAGGTTGAGATTCAACTAACTTAGGTTTTGTAGGCACACTCTTGGACATAGTTCTACTTTTCACATTTATCCCAAACGAAGATAGAATATGCATAATAGGATGATGATTATGAGAATTCATAAAAAAATCTACATTTTGGTCTTATATGACCTTTCTTACCACAATAATGACAGACAAGCACAAACTTAAAAATTTGGTGTATCATAGGTGCAATGGTTCTTTGTGCATAGGTAGTAACAATAGGAATAGAGTTAGAGGACCTTACACATGTGATTTTTGATTTTGAAGATATAGAGCTCTAATTCTTATAATCAAGACCATGTGTATCACTATGTGGATTTCCATAACTCAAAACTTTGTTCATTTTTACAGCACTTAATGTTAAGATTTTCATTTTCTCCTTAGTAGCAATAAGTTATTCTTTGGGTTTATAGTTTTCTTGTTGTGTTCTTGCAAGACTTAGATCGAGAGTATCAATATACTCAAACAAATTTAAATTTTCTTAGTATCTATACAATCATTTAATAATTTTTCAAAACTATATGCATTATATTTAGTTTAAAGAAAAGAAGAGTTAGCTCCCTCATCATCTTCATTCGAGCTAGTGTAGGAATAATTTGAATGTACAATGGATTTTGCAGTGAAGGCATAGTAGTTATTTCCACCATCTTCTAAATTAATTATTTTCTTTTTTTCTTTTTATGTTAACTCTCTATATTACTAAGAGTGGTATTGAGTGCTCTTCTAGCTTTCTTCTTATTATTTGCTCACTCTGCAGATATATGACCAAAACCACTACAGGTAAAACAATAAGGACTAGCACATTTAGATTTCTCACCATTTAAACCCCTTGAACCAATTCAGCTATCCCTTGTTTGGTGAGTTGTTTCATTGGTTCTTGATATTAAGGTACTTCTTGTACATGAAAGCAAATGAAACAATATATTCATCATCTGAATCATCATCACTATTAGAAGTTACCTTTTTGGAGCTTTTGAATGCCATGTTCTTGTTCTTTTTGGGTGGTTCAAGAATAAGCTTATATGTTTAAAAGGACCCAACTAGTTCATCAATATTCAAAGTGTCCAAATTCTTGCTCTCTTCTACAACAGTTACCTTCATTTTATAGTTCCTATCAAAGAGCTTAGAAGTTTATGTAGAAGTATAGGTTGAGGAATTTTCCAACCAAGTGTGTTAGTAACATCACAAAAGTGAGTATAAAGCGGATTAAAGGTTTCGATGTTACTCATTTTAAGAGAGTCAAATTAAGATGTCAATAATCTCAATTTAGTTTGTTTCACTTAGGAAGTTCCCTCGTGAGCAAGAGTAAGTGTATTCCTTGTACTTTTTACAATCTTACAGTCGGAGATGAAGCTAAACTCATCCATTGACACTGCAACAAAAATAGAACTTAACCCTTTTTAATTTGATCTACTAAGGGTTCTTTTTCTTTTATGGTCCATTCTTTTCTAGTCTTTATGGTTGTTATACTATCTTTGGTTATGGAATGTGGTTCCCAACTTTCAAGAATGGAATCTTATAAATTTTAATCTTGTCTTAAATAGGCTTACATGCGAGCCTTACAGGAAGGGTAAATATGTCTATCAAAGAGTCGGGGTCTAACAGATGGTCCACTTTCTTTCATTAGGTCTATTAGGTTATTTCCAAATTTTATCAATTTATAATTTACTAACCTAAATAAAATAGCCAAAAATTTAATCACTTGTAAATAGTAAAGTTTGGAAATTAAAAATAACACACATGTAGGTTCTTTAAAGTTATAAAATGGTCCTTATAAGCCTAGAGGGTATAAATAGGCTATTTTTAAGTTTTATCAATTTATAATTTAGTAACCTAAATAAAGTAGCAAAAAATTTAATCACGTATATTAAAAATAATACACAATATTTTTAGGTAAAAATAACTTAGGCCTTAACTATGACTTAAGAGATAAATCAATAGTCTGACGCACCACCTAAATTTTCAATATGAAAAATAAACGTTCAAGTACAAACTCGGTTTTATGCTACCATCCCTCAAATATTACTTCAATATATCTAACTTATAAGTCCCTACATTTTAATTACTTGAAAGAAAAATAATAATATTTTTAATGAAAAATTATTAAAATAATATAATTTATCATTAATTGATCATTTTTATAATAGTAAGAGATTAAATTAAATTATTTATAATTTAGTGATTAATAATTTAATTTAAGAGATTTCTAAGTTCACTCATCTTAAAAAAAATGGTTATTTTTTTATTTTATAAGAAAAAGTATATTTTTAGATAATTATTTTGCTTGTTAGTTATTCCTTTTGTTTATGGATTTATGAACACTATATTTTTATATTAATAAACTTAGCCTATGAATAAAATATAAAATATTTCGGTAACGTTATATTTAAACAAGAAAGAATCTTTTAATTTATAACACATATGTTGTTAATTTACTTTTATCTATACATAAAGTAACTATTTTAATTAATTTCAATCTACCGTGCATTTTTTTTTGTTTTTGTTTTATATAGTTATAAATAATTCAACTCTACGTTGTTTTGCATGCTTCAATAGAAGTTGTATTCTTATAAAAATATAAGAGAAGTTGTATCAGTTAAATAGTATATCAATTTATTAATCCGAAAATAACCAGAGATATCCATAAATTTTATTATAATATTATTTTTAATCAATTTAAGCTTTTATTTATTGTAAAACATATTATTTTATATTTTTGAATTTTCATTTTATTTTATTTGAATCACTTTTTCTTTTCTCTTTTTATAAGTCTCATTTCATTCATTGTTTTAAAGAGGTCCAAAGTTTTGTTTTGTGTATTTTGTTTTTTGGTTTTTTACCCAATTGATTAAATCTTGGGAAAACCATGTAAAAGTTTATAAGCACATTGTACTTTTTTCATCTTAAAAGATTAATTCAATAGGTAAATATATTCATAATTTTTATAAATCTTACAATAATATTATATTTGATCAATATGAGATATATTACCTCTAGTACAAATATATTAAAATATAATATTTTTATTATTTTATTTGTTTAACTTGATACAAATACAATACAATACAACATGTCAAAAATTCATAAGTCACTTCTCGATTAAATTAATATATTTTGTTGGCTATTTTTTGTTTTAAATCCATATACAGAATGAGTCAGAAGCACAGATATGATATTTTATTTATAACATATTTTTTCGGTTTCGCAATATATTTTTTATTTTTATATATGAACCATAATTTATTTTTTACGCTGACACAAGTATCATGGAATTTGAACCCATATTTTTAGTGTCTACTTTATAAAAAACATAAATTTATATTTATTTAAATCAAAAATATTTTAAAAATAATTAAATTAAAAAATAAAAATACGTTTAACTATTATGAGTAGGGTTATTCAGCGGATCAAAACCGTTGATTTTATACTCATCCGATCTGATCCGACCATCCGCTCGGATTTAAACATCCTAATCCGCATCCGATCCGATCACCTTTCACATCCGATCAATCCGATCCGTAAACTATTCGGATGGCATCCGATCAATCTGACCAATAAACTTAATTAACTCTATTTTTTGTATTTTTAAATAAAATTTTTAAATTTTTACATAAATCATAACATAAAATTATTTGACTTAAAAGAAACACTAAAAAATCAAATAAATATATATTAATTATATATATATATATATTTAATTTAATAAATATATACTAATTAAATATATATATATATATATATATAATTAATTTTGTGTAGAATTTTATTTTTATGTAATACTAGTCTCACATAAAAACCTCTATGTAGAGTTTTTTTGTGTATTACCAGAATCCTACATAGAGATTTTATAAACTATTATAGAGACTTTTCAACTATAAATATAACTAAGTCATATGCTTGTATAAAACATCTTAGAAAATAAACAATTTAGTTATATTAAAAAAGTTCTCTTCTTTCTATTATTCCTAATTTTTAGGAATAGTTCTGTTTGGAAGTTGAAGTTCTTTTATTTGTGAGATAGAGAAATATGTTTAGGCTCATCCAATTCCAGAGTTGTTAGAGTGTTCGTCTAAAGATAGATAACATAGTTAGGCTTGTCTTATTCTAGATTTGTTAGAGTGCTTGGTTAGATAACGGAAAAGGTGCACGTTTCCAGGCGCGCAGTTGTCTGCCACATGTCCCCGCGCGCCTTGCTTTCGTGCGGTGCAATTCCAAGCACCCTTTTTGCTCTCACCAATTGAAGGATGCCACGTGTCCCACTATATTTTACAACAAATCAGATCACGACACGTGGCTGAGTATATTGAAAACAAAATCAGAAGCGCGTGCCGTTGTCTCCCACTCAGTTTAAAATAATATTTTTGTTGTAACGGTTTGTCCCCCACGCATTTTATTTTTATTTTCGATACAAATATTATACGCGTGTCTGCGTAATTAAAGAAAAATGTATATTTTTTTAGTTGTATTTTTGTTGCTATAAATAGGGCATTTATTGCCAAAATTTGGATTTTGGGTTTAGGGGTTCATTTTGGGGGTTGGACTGTGGAACACGTAGAAGCCATTTTGGCTTCTGTTGTGTTCCGCGTGTGCCAAATATTTGTTTTAAGTGATGTTTTAATTTTCTGTGTTCTTCATCTTATTTTCCTTGAACTGTTGTAATTTTTATTTTAAATTTATGAAGTAATTTAATTTTTCTAGGGTTGCATTTGATCTAAATTTATGAAACTTTGATTTTAATTATTTTTGATAGATTTATAAGACGTTCGATTTGTTCATTCTATTTTGTGCTTAATGCTTTTTGATTATTTACGAATCTTATCAAAATGATCCGTGTCACATAAATAAACTTGGAAGAGGCATTTGTGTGTGTATTGCTCGTAAATAGAATGACATGTATGATGAAGGATAGTAATATACCCTAATTGTATGTGTGGCCATTTGAGAACTTAGAACTTAATGAATCTTATTAAATTTAATTCTCATAGAGATATAGTGAATTAATTTAACGAGGTCTGTTTATACGGAGCTCGGAAGAGATGTATGAATAAAATTAGAAGTTTTCGGTTGACAAATTAAATGTACAAAAAAATATAAATCAAAAGAAAATAATATGATTAGAGCGGAATAATTTGGTGAAAAATTGCAATCTTAGATTTCTTTTATTTTGTTAAATCTTTTCTTTTAACATTTTTTTATAAATCAACGATTGTTTTGGATAAAATCAGAGCGATACAATTTTAGTAATCAACAAACTATAGTAACAAATCTCCGTGGGAACGATACTTTACTTACAAATCTTTATTACTTGTGACCGTGTATACTTGCACGTTTTATGTTCTCCAAAAGAGACAACATTGATCCTTCTTTCGATACTCATTATTTACCAAAATATTTGAAACATCTATGCATTTAACCTCATTTTTTCCATATAATAGAGTTGTGATTAAATGCTCATAACTCCCACATAATGAATTCAACAACAATAAAACTTTATCTTCATCGATAATTTCAACATCTAAATTTTACAAATCACCCAAAATTTTATTGAAATTATCTTAAGTTCTCAATCATAGATATACCTTTCTTGTACTGGAAATAAAAAAGTTTCTTCTTCAGGTAGAGTCTGTTCTCTATACTTTTCGTCACGTACTTTTCCTCCAACTTCTTTCAGAGAACAGCGACTACATTCTCTATCATGGAAAAGTATTTCTAATTATTTCCTAAGCACAGTCGAATTGTACCACAAGCTTATCGGTTGACATAATTCCAATCTTCATTGGAATAATCTTCTAGCCTGGTTTCCAAGGCTATATTAGATCCTTCTAAGAATAATAGATCTAACACTTCACATTGCCGCATGCCAAACTTATTAGTGCCGTCGAATTTCTCCACCTCAAATTTTGTGTTGGACAACATAGTTCTTCGAGTAGAACAACTTGGTTTGCTAGAAATTCTAAGGTCAGCTTGTTCACCTTCTTTGATCTCTCTTTTATCAGCCATAAGTACAAATGCATAACATAAATTTTGCACTTACAACTTAAAATAGTGTTTTTCCAAATTTTATAACTTATTTGAAAAAACGGAGTCCGCGATTGAATCAAAATGGTCCAATTAGCTAGGAATAGGTCTGCATAAGTTGAAAACGGGTGAAAAATAGACCAACTCAGTCCAAAATTCACTAATGACTGAGTTGACTCATTCCAACTCGTGAGTTGACTCACTTATAGGCAGTAGCACTCCGGTGGCTTATAGCAGTGATTCTGACCTCTAATTTGCGCGATTCTTTCTCCGTTGCATTCATATCATCAAGAGCTTTGATTTAATATATAATACTTCTATATTTGGCTCTGATACCAGTTTGTTGTGCATGGAAGCAATAAATAGTGATATATGAATATATCAAATGAGTAAAGGAAACACACAGAATTTACGTAGTTTATCAATTTGTCTAGGTCCAGGGGAGGTAGCAAATATTATTGAACTGAGTAAAAAATATACAGAATATAGATACAAAATTTTCTCACTAATAATATCTCTCAAGTGTTTCCCCAAACTCACAGAAACCTCTCAAAGTCACTAAGTATTTTCTCTTTTTGAGTTTGCTTATGCTCTCTTTGTTTTTTTTTTCTTCAGCTTTTTTCCTTGTTCTTCAATGCATGAAATCTTCCATATTTATAGATGAAGTAAGGCTCTTTTTCCCTAAATTATGCCATAATTTAAGCCACAAATTAGGTCACTAATTTGTTACTTTAGAGTCAATATTCAACAATTTGAATAGTAAGAATACACGATAATTTCAAAATACTGAGCTAGGTGTTCCAAATATGCCTCTACTCCAAGTCTCTTGATTGTTTTCCATCCTTATTCTCTCTTTAGATGTCAATAGAGAACATAGGCATCAGAAACAAGCAATGACAAGATGTTTAGGTTATCAAGAAAAATACAACCGAGGCTAAGAAACTATGTAAATCATGTCTAAAAGCCAAAAAACATTAAAAGTTATTAGTTTCACATACATATATCCTTACCGTCCAATAAGAGTAATGTAATGTTTCCTGCAAATCAAGCACAAGTGTAAAAACATGACTTTCCAAGGGATGCAATTATGGAAGACGCTTGTCTAAATATGGTTTAGTATAACCCTATAATGTAGAGGGAATTTTTAAGTTTGAATCGAGGAGTAAACCAAACTTTTGAGCTTCTTCATAAGTTATTATAAAAAATAGTCAACCAAAAAATATCCTGATATGAGAATAATTTGCTTGAGGCTGTTGAGCACTCAGGTACATGTGGACGTAGGCGTAAAGTTGAGTAGGAACGCTGAACGCATGATTAGGGGGGACCATTACAATTCTGTTAAGAATGTCAAAATTGGTTAACAAGATTCCTGTATACCCTACATATGTGAGGCTATATATATAGCCATAGTGAATTGAGGGAGGATATAACAAATTATATGAAATCAGCTTCCCTTACCTTTATCTTCTTCTTTCCCAACCTCTGAGAAATTCTATTTGTATCAATGGTATTACAGCCGATTCCAGCCATGTACAACCGGAACTGATCCAGCACAGAAACCTCTGATGAGGAATCTAATTCCTTCGCGTGATCTAAGTTTGATTTAGAACGATTCAACGCCATTCTGCAAACGTTGCAAGTTGAGGTGATAGCTCTTCCCTCTGCTCACAGTTCACCATCGGTAATCTCTCTTGGCAATAAGAGGAGTAGATCATCTAAAACCTTTGAGAAATTGGAAGCTCTATCTACAGATTCCTTCACCTCTGATACCAGTTCAAAGAAAGTTTTGAGAAATCCGCAAACTGTAGAGAACTCATTACTCTGCACTACCTATGACTTCCAAAATACTCTGATAGTATTCGAGAGTTTTGGTAATATCCCAAGGTTTGAAGAACCTATTTTTCCCAAAATATTTTTGAAATGTTAAATAAGGATTCTTGTCATGGAACCCTTATTTAACTATCATAACCATATGAGTTTCTAGTTTTAAAAAATACTCAGATGAGGGTTTTGAAATAATTTGTTTTTGGGAAATAATTTCCATTTTCCCTCTTGTAGGGATTATTTTAGTAGAGGATGTTGCCCCTATCTCTGAAGAGGAAAATTTTCCTACTCCAGGTTTTGAAATAAGAGTTTTGTAAGATGATTATTCCTTTTTTATCTTAACTATAAAGACTGGGGTCTCTACATTGGTCGATGATGGATTTCCAAGGTATTTGAGAGTATATTGTACAGTTTAGATAAGCTTTGGGGTTTTACTAAGATCAAATACCCATTCCTAGATCTCCTTTTGTTTTTTGCCAGATGATAAGCCATCTGAGGGTTTTGTTAATGATGTATTTTTTGGGGTTTTTTCTGGGCCACCTGGAACCATATGTAATTGGTTTTGATGAGGAAAGTAGCTTTGGTGAAGGATTGGGACGACGCCTTTCTTCCTCTTCGAATTTTTTTTCTTTTTGGCCATTAGTTACCTGTTTGGAAGAAATTCCTTGGTTAGGAAATCTAATTATGAATTGGTTTCTCCTATAATAAATTCAATATCAAAATCAAAAACACTTAATATATGTGAGGCTATATATATAGCCATAATGAATTGAGGGAGGATATAACAAATTGTATGAAATTAGCTTCCCTTACCTCTATCTTCTTCTTCCCCAACCTCTGAGAAATTATGTTTGTATCAATGGTATCAAAGCTGGTTCCAGCCATGTACGATCGGAACCGATGCAGCACAAAGACCTCTGATGAGGAATCTGATTCCTTCGCGCGATCTGAGTTTGATTCAGAGTGATTCAACGCCATCCTACAGGCGTTGCAAGCTGAGGGGATAGCTCTTTGCATCGCTCACACTTCACCATTGGAAACCTTTCTTGGCAATCAGAGGAATAGATCATCTGAAACCTTTGAGAAATTGGAAGCTCCATCCACGGATTCCTTCACCTTTGATACATGTTCGAAGAAAGCTCCAAGAAATCCCTAAACTGTAGAGAACCCATTGCTTCCTGGGTTTTACATAGAAGCAATGAAGGACACTGGGCTTAAGCTCTATGGATCACCAGTACGTGGGCTTCGAAAAGTGGCCCATGAGCCAACCCAAAGAGCCAGCCTACCCCATAAGGACAACGTTTCTCCATCACCTGAACTACCTCACAATGGGCTTAGATTTTGCCCATCATCTAGCCCTATAACCCTTGCCCACGAAAGAGACCAGATCCCTCTCATCTACACCTTCTCTTTGTTTGGAAACTCTCTGAAAATAATTAGAGCAATGGATCAATCAACGACCTGAGAGACTCACGAGAAAGGACGAGAAAGATTATGTCCTTATTGTGGTGAGAAAGTTGTTATAGGCTATCACTACGCAAGACCCAAGCCTCTTCATGCTGATGAAGGTTCAATCAAAGAACCTTGAGACAGTCACATGAGGAAGCTTCATCGGGCTAATCGACTCTACGAACACACTCCTCTACTAATTTCTGACAATAAGATGGGTATTCTCCTTAAAAAGGTTCCCTTAGTTACTCTGAAAACAATGGTGAATCTATGAAGCTTGAGGTTAAATAATCGAATTCATACCAGTAATGTAAGAGTTGTGTATGAGTCGTATTATGTCCCTGAGTCCATTAACCTGGTGATATTGTATGAGTTATACCTCTGGCATCGATGGTACCGTAAAAGTAATATTACTCATAAATGATATAGTTGCACATCGGTTATAACTCTAGTTTTTCCCTTGATCTGCTCTACGATCATGTTAACAAGCTGGCTAGGGTTTCAACTCTCAAAGGTAGAAGCAGAGATAGAAGGGACCCTTTCTATCCATACCCTATTCCAAAGGTTAAAGTCAAAGGGCCTTCTGTTCGATCAGAAATAAAGAGTTGAGAAGCATCAACAACCATCAACCATTCAAAGGTTTGATGGGCAGATCCATCTGACTTCTAGCAAGCTACACATTCTAAAATGTTATGAGAGATTTTAGATAGCATTTGAAGGTAAAGGTTTTTTGCTTCCGTGCATGGGTGTAGCCGAGGATATTGGAAATCTATGCATCAAAACTGGATCAACTTATTTTTGGATTACTCAACCTATCCATCCACCTAATTCTTGGGTTCTGAATTCTTTTTTAAGCTGAATCCTCCATATATCAATCAAGAAACTTTTGAAGATGATGAGATTTTGGTGTTGAAGTTTATAGAGGCACTTCCTAATGAATTAGGAGTTTTAGCTATGGTTTCTGAAGTGATTTTGAGTGACAAACTGAAAGATTCCTTCAGGAGTACTCAAGCTCATAATGGTGAGAAGAAGAATAGAAAAGTCACACAGTTTAAACCTGCTAATGCTAGAAGAAGCTTCCCATGCTGGGAGGAACCTGCTGGTAAGGCTACCTTGAAGACTACATGGGGTGAGCCATTCAAACTAGTAGCAATTTTCCACCAACAAATGTCTGAAGAGAAAACAAATGGACATGTCAAGACAGTTTCATATCAGGATTCATCCATTGTGTCGACTTATTTGGTTGATAAGGGAACTGGATGTGATTGCTATCCCTGAATTGGTTGCGGAAGCCATGGAAAGTTACAGGTTGGCTACATACCGTGACACAACTTTACAGTATAACGAGCATCACTCTACAGTTGCCAACAAAAAAAGGGTTACCACTATTGTAGCCCATAAACTTACAAACCAAAGTTTTGGAAATCTGGTAACTATGGAGTGGCGAACACATTTGAGGTTGAATGAGGAAATGGCATCGTGGGAGAGCTATCTAGCCACTGATAATTTGTTTCCTAAATGGAAAATAGGGATGGAACAGCAAGACTATCCAGTTGTAATTATTCAAGCCAAAGACCTGAAGTTGGAGCTTGAGCAGCCCCTATTTCTATCAAAAGGTTCCTCTAGAGAAGGACAATGGGTCATCCTTGCTACATTATGTTACTGCTCGAATAATACCGGCAAGAATTTCTTATTACAAGAAAAGTTTGAAACTCTTGACATGGTGGATTTCTTTGGCTGCTCAATTATTAGAGACCGTCCTGCAGAGGCTAAAAGTGCTACTTGTAGTGCGATAAAGGCTAATGTGGTGTCAATTTTTGGGGTGCATTCTATTAAGGAACAAGGTTTTAAGATTAGGCGGGGATTTGAAGTAGTAATTGCTACCCTTGGGTAGTTGATAGATTGTCGAAAATAGAGATGTTGTGTTCTCGACCAATGTAATTACGTTGTTCTTGATGTGGTTGATGGAATGATTGGTATGGGTTCTGAGTCGCGGGTTGTAGGTGTTATGGATCCCATGCCTTATAGAATTTTTAACCCTGAGAATGAGGAAAAGGCTGATAACAAATTGTTGTGGCCTATGGTTTTACATAAAAAGGGCCAGTATTGCATGTTTGGGTCACCTTTGTTTAAGCCAAGAGATGTTAAGGCATATGCTAGATTGTGTACATGATCTAAGTTTGGAAATGCAGTGGGAGTGAATAAAAACTTATCTTCTGTGCTGCTTGAATTACCATCCATCATAGAGGCATTTAGAATGGCGCCTATTATTGATGATATAGCCACTATGGATATTTGGGAGCCTGAGATCGATGTAAATGCATATCCACCTGTTGGAGGGTTGTTGGACTTACTAACAAAAACTGTAATACCAAAGGCTCCAAGGAGTGGTACAAGAAAATAGGATAAAGACATTAAGCAACCAACATGGAAGTTATATGATGTAGAAGGATTCCCTGAGTTGTTAGTACCCTTGACATGATCAAATGGAAATCAGAAAGAAGTTTTTTCATTTCACTCTAGCGCTAAGAATTTTGAACAGAATGTGGATAAACAAGCAGTGAAGTTCTTTCCAACCTTGAGCAATTTGGTGTGGATGCACTATCAGGTAGGTTGTGGTAGTGGACCTCCCTTCAAAGGATCTTACCAAGTATCAGTGATCTCGGAAATCAAAGGGGTAAAGGTGTGCAAGTGATAGCTAATGGAAGAGCATCCAATTGAAAGAAAAATAATATCAAGTAGGCGTGACCTTAGCATCTAGGCAACCATCCATGGCACTATAGACTTGCTCCAAAGTCAATTCAAGGCTACTTTTTGCACCTATCCCAAGGCACATACAATGATTATACCAACTCATACCTCTACTCTATCCTTGAGGACAAGGATTCTAAAAAGGGGAAGGAATGATACGGGCATAATTTTCTTGAGGCTGTAGAGCACTCGGATACAGGCGGACTTAGGCACAGACCTGAGTAGGAATGCTGAACGCGTGATTAGAGGGGACCATTACAATTTTGTTAGGAATGTTAGAATCGGTTAGCAAGATTCTTATATACCCTACATATGTGAGGCTATATATATAGTCGTAGTGAATTGAGGGAGGATATAACAAATTATATGGAATCAGCTTCCCTTACCTCTGTCTTCTTCTTCCCCAACCTCTGAGAAATTCTGTTTGTACCATATCCCAATTCTAAGCATAAAAAATTTGACTACATAATTAACAGAGATCTCACATCTTGAACCTTTGCCAAAAATAAAAAGCTATTTCAGTAAGACAATATCACAATTACAAAAGAGCATCATGAAACTAAGTCCAAATGAGGAAATAAATCACCTTAACGACGAGAAGCCTAAGTACAAAAGCACTTCCTTTCTCTACTTCATACTCAAAATGAATCGTACCACCATCAACCTCACAAACCATTGAAGGATTTTGCAAATGTTTGTTAAGAGTAGGTACTACTCAAAATTCAACTCTCAAATCCATAATTTCCTATGTAGAAAACTTCCAACCAATTATTCAAATTATCCAAAACAAATAACTATAGTGCCTAAACGAATAACATTACAGAAATGAAAAAGAACAAAAGAATAGGATTGAAGATCAACAAAATTAAATAGTCTAATAAATTATTATTTATAAAGTAATTTTCTCCTAATTTTATACCATCCTAAGCGAGGTCACAAAGAGCGTCAGTAGCTCGTTTAGCAACAACGCAATTGGATTCGGAAGAAAAGTAAGTTGACTTGAGGACAGAGAGCTATCGATACATGTTTCTTAAGGAGATACTTATGATATCATCATATGAGGATACAAAGCAAGGATTCTGCTCATCAACGCTATTATACTCTTCATTTTTATGAGACTTGGGAGACGAAGGTCGTGACCCCGTGGGATAGCATCGCCCCAATAGTGAAATAGGACTGGGTTAAGTGTGAGAACTGAGAGGCAAAACTTAGAAAATAGAAATTGATGATTAAGGTTTTGTGTTTATATATATATATATTTAAATAATATATTAAATATATCAGATTTGAATATTTTTAATATTCAAATTCGGATTGAAATCAATCAATTTTTTCGAATTCATTCGAATTTTTTGAATTTATCATACATTTCGAATTCATTTTCGAATTCTGTAGTAAGTGAGATATTTTTTTATATCTTTTTAACATATAAGTATTAAATTTAATTTTCATGATTATATGTTAAGATGTTATTTTATATATATTTTATTTATTAAAGCATGCTATTGTATCATATGCATTTTAAATTTGTGGTTTTTCTTTTTGAAAAATAAAGTATACATCATTAGAAGTTATTAATTTTTAGTTTCAAGCAATTTTTCCCATACCATACAAGAAAACTACTTTCATTGACAAATTTTGTTAAGGTAAAAGTTTCTTTGAAAAATATTTTGTCAAGAAGTACACTTTCTTGGATAAATATTTTGTCTGCAAAATACTTTCTTCAATAAATTTTTTGTTGAGAAGAATATGATCTTTGAAAATTTTTTATCGAGAAAAATTCTTTTTCCAATAAACATTGACTTTATTGAGAAAATATTTTCTAGAACAGAAGTATTAGGACGACTATCATGACAAAATAATTTGTTGAGAAAACGTTTTAGGCAAGAAATGAATTGCTTTCTTGACAAAGTAGTTTATCATTGAAAATAATTTCTCTTGTAGTGGTTTCAATTTTTTTCTATTTAAACAACCTAATGCCTTTTATTTTGTTTTACAACAAGAGATCAATTTTTTTATTTGGAAGATTGTGAAGAAAATAAGCTACTTCTATGTGGATTACTTTGGAGCATTATCTTAGAGGATATGTGAAGTCTTGGCCTTGTAATTGGTCCTTATTTTTATAGTGGATAGGTAAGTGGTCTAGTGGACTGATGGTTTTTCATTTAGGTCATTATTGTGGCCTAGGTTGTTTTCACCTAAAAATCTCAAGTGCCAATTTCTATTTTTCGTATTATTTTATTCATACACGATTGCATGTCTGACCATATGTGAAATTTTAATTTGACATATTTTTATTAATTACCTATTCACCATTCTAATTAATTATATCTATAACTTAAAAACTTTCTTTTGGTATCAAATCGGATCACCAAATACACTTAGTATTACTTAAGACCATGTTATGGATAATTTGAGAGAGTGTTCGTCTACTACCAGTGCTCCCTTCTTTAATGGGTCTAAATACCCATATTGGAAGACACATATGAGAGCCTTTCTACAATCTATAATTAAGAGTATTTAGAATTCTGTTATTTATGCTTGGAAACTAGCTATGGTTGCCAAAGAAAATTTTGTTACTCATATAGGAATAAATGGACTACTGAAGATAAAACTACTCGTAATTGGAACGAAAAAGGTATTAATAATATCTTTATTGCTGAAGAGTTCCACTGTATCCCTCATATTGATACTCTTAAGCATGCTTATAATATTTTAGAGCTTTCCCATGAGGGCATCACACAAGTTAAATGAACTAAACTTCACATGCTTGGTACTCATATTGAAAACCTTAGAATGAAAGAATGTGAGACCTTTTTGAATTCTATGCTAAATTATGTGATATTACAAACACCTCTGCCAACTTTGGAGAGAAATTTGATGATTTCAGGATAGTTTGAAAGATTCTTTGCTCATTACCAAATCATTTCCATACAAAGATCACTACTTTTGATGAAAGTAAGGATGTGTACACCATCAAAATAGAGGAACTTATTGGCTCATTTAAACCTTTGAGATGAGCTTTCAAACACATCCAAAGAAAAAAGGTACTTCTTTCAAAACTTCCATGACTGATAATAGTGAGAATGACAATGATGAGGATGATGAAGAATTGAAACTCTTGGGCAAAAGATTTAAGAAACTCTTACCAAAATAATTTAGAGTAATTGGTAACCAAACCATTCAAGGGATCAAAATCCAAGAGAACTCTAACTTATGAGTTCAGAAGGTAAGAAATCTAAACTAAACTAAATGACAAACTTAAATCCTTTGAAATAAGAGATAATATGATAAGTTACTTGTAGAAGTAACTAAATTAAATGAAAAACTTAAATCCTTTGAAATAAGTTCTTCAATTATGGAAAAAAAATTGGAATTGTCTAAACATGATAATGTTTTGAATTCAGGTCTTGCAAATCTTAAACATGAATATAAAAATATTGTGCAGGAGCTGGGAGAATCAAAAGAAGATGTGCAGAGATGGTTTATTGGATTTGAAAGGCTAAACGAGATCCTTGACTAAGGAAAACCTTTTGGAGATCATAAGAGAGGGCTAGACTATGTAGAAGAGCACTTTACACCATCATTTTCAAATACAACTGCACTTGTCAAACCCTTTAATCCTTTGTCACATGCTGCACATTCACCTCCAATATCAAATACCACATTTGTAATGGATTCTAATTCTACTTCCCCTGTAATTAATTATGCAGAAAGCACTATTATTATTATTATTATTATTATTTTCATTAGGGCTACCAACTTTAATGTGTGAAGTTACCATAGCGAGTGGAGAGGATTGCCTCGTAACTAGTGTGAAAGTCATCATGCTAGGTTTCTAGTTTATGTATATTTCCTTAGGAAAATAATAATAATAATAATGAGAATAATAATAATAATAATAATAATAATAATAATAATAATAAAATAATAATAATAACAAAAGAAAAAGTAAAATACAAAAGCAATTGCTGCACAAAAATAAAAAGCATAAAATGGTTATAAAAAATGAAAATAAATAAGTAAATAACCAATCCATCGTGCACAAAAAAGGGAGAATAACAAAAAAAAATAAAGTTCTCTCTTGATAGAAAATTTTATATTGTGAAAGTAAGGGTTCGATTGCATTTTATCATGATAAATGATACTCTTTCATTTGAACCTTCCATATGATTGATCATAAATGAATAAATTGGCAATTTCGTGTTTAAAGTGCAATTTCAGGTAAAATCATGATTTTGGAGAAGTTAGGGACAAAGTACAATGATTGGGATTGAATGAAATTAAAAAGTAAACAAAGTTTCAAAATTTAGAAATCCCGCCGTCGGCGAAAATCTTATTCAGAGCACGGCAAAATTCTTCCCGAGAGCACGGATTTTGGCCAAGTGAATCTCGCTGCCGGCCAAAGTATTCTCGCCGCTTGCCAAAGTATCTCGCCGCCGGCCATATTCATCTCGCCGCCGGAGAAAATCCTACAGAAAGCACGGCGAAAATCTTCCCGAGAGCACAAATTTTGGTAAACTCATCTCGCCACCGGCCACATTTATTTGGCTGCCAGCCAAAATCAGAAAAACAAAAATTTTATTTCCCAGAAATCTCGCCGCGGCGAGAATAATGTCTCCGCCGGCGAGTTTCGTCTGAAAACACATTTTTTTGGTTGTTTTGTTCCAAAATTACCCGCAAAACCCTAGATCTATATATACAATATGATGGAGAAAGAGGCCACGGCAGAGAGAGCAGATCTAAGTTATTTTTGGAGGAGAAAAGGAAATTTTGGAGAAAGAGGCCACGACAGAGAGACCATTGTTGCTACCAAGTCTTCATCTTCAAGAGTTTTTCATCTCTTCTCCTTAGCTTTTATTTTCTACATTTTATTCAGATTATTTGTTCATGGATTCAATTGAGAATATGTTTGTTCTTATTTTCGTTATGAACTAATTCGTTTTTGCTAAGGCTATGATGTAGTTGAATCAAGAAAATCTGATTTCTTGTGTTATCATTATATGAATTCATTGTTTTCAAGTTGAGTATTTATTTCCATGCTTAATGCTTTTAAATTTCTAATCAAGATTTAAATGATTTGTTGCATTATATTGAGAACGAGAGGAGATGTGTAATGAACGTTTCTTGTGATAAATATCATATGTTGAATGCGAGTGTGAGAACTAATGCATGATGTTTGTGGTTATTCTAGAAATTCCATAAATCGTAATGTGCTTGTTTGTGATTAAATCTTCATAGAAATATAGTTGGTTTTCATAGATAAGTAATTCTAATATAACTCGAGAGAGAGTATTAGGTAAATTTGGGTTTTTCAACCATCACTTTTAACTTTGATTCTCATATAACATGACTTGAAATCGGATTGAATTGATTTAGTGAAATCAAATGCCTTAGCGTTTTTAATCATTTGTGAAAAATATTAAATTTTTTTATTTGCTTTTAGTTTTAAGTTAATTTACTTTTTAAACAAATTCAACAATTCGGTTTTCAAATAAAATTAAGATTAGTCAATTTCGGTACTTAGTAACGCCATTCCTTGTGGGTTCGATATCCATACTTTTGTACACTTTATTACTTGAACGATTCATACACTTGCGAAATTACGCATCAATTGTGTGTCTTATTTATATACTTATGCTTTTAATAGATATTCAAAATTTAAACAAGATTAATTTCTTAATTAAGTGTTATGTTCTAATTATGTTTAAATAATTCTACTACTCTCAATTAAAAAAATTATATATATATCAAGTTTTATAAATTTTTGTGTTATTCTAGTTTATTTAGGGGAGTTGTAGAACTTAGAGGGAGTTAATTCTTTTTTTTTAAATATCTTATTGTTAGCTCTCCTTTTATTTTAAGTTATGGTTGTCATTACTTTATGATCATATTAATTATTCATATGAAAAAGAAGGAGAGAGAGTTATTGAGCTTTAATTGAAAATATATAAATTAAGAGAGTTAATTAAGGGTGAAAGTTATTAATTAAAAATTTTCTATGAGAAATATTACACTTGGGAGAGAGCACATTGAGTGTTAAAAGTTATTCATATAGGGGGAATAATACTTAAATGCTCTACCTATTATTACTCACTACTTATGTATGTTTCTTCACTTTTTTTGTTATTATATAGATTGAACTAATAAACAATGAGTCTTTCGAGAGAAGTTGTGTGCCTATTTGTATTTTTTGTGTTTGAATGTACATGTGAGCTGTCAAGATTCAAGCAAAGATGGTTTCACCAGGTCATAGGATAGTTCCACTTTGTAAAATTATTTTCCTATAAGGGTTATGTAGTGAGAGAGGAGATGTTTTGTCACACTAATATGCCAAAAAGGGAGATTGTAAGGTTTATGAGTGTTGGCGATATTTGTGAACAAAATAGCTAAATATAATTTTAGTTTCTAAGTGAGTCTTTGAAGGATACTTTTCAAGCCAAAGAAACAATCAAGTTCTAAACGAATATATCTTAGGTATATATCTATTCTTATCCATGTTAGATTTTATATTATACACATAAGAATATTTTATATTTAGGTTACACGATCAATCGAGAAATGTCTGGATCGATCGAGATAAGTAGATTAATCAAGAATGATCTACCTTGATTATAAATTTCTCGATTGAATTTTTAAATGAGGTAGATCAATCAAAGTTTAATGTTCGATCAATTAAGGATTGAATCGATATAGGTACAATCAAATTTGTTCTGCCTAGTCTAGGGTTTTATTAATCATTGCTTGGATCAATCGAGAAGGGTTTCGATTGATTGACCTTATTGGTTCAATCAATCGATCTTGATCTAGATCAATCGAATGACGAGGGCTTCAACTTATAACCTAATTGTTTACTTGAGTTAAACTTATCAATTATAATATTGTCCCTATTATTTAGTGCTCTATAAATTGGTTAATGGATATGTTTGAATTGGATTTTAGCCTAGCATTAGGATTTCAATATTTTTTTTGTATAAACAACCTAATGCCTTTTGTTTCCTTTAACCACAATAGCATTAATCTTTTCATCTTAAGCTTTCTCTTTCTCTGTCAAATTATTTTGTAAAAGTAAGATCAACATTTTAGTTATTTATGATTAAAATAACTAGCAATGACGGATTGAATTAAAACTTAAAAATTAGTTATTTTTAGGGGAAAAATGACATTAAAAATTATATGTTACATGAGTTTTGAACTAACTCTTTTTTGATAGGAGAAAAATACACTCCTATTATAAACCTAATAGAGTGATTGGGTGAGTGAGAGGGTAATTTGTAATCGATAAAATAATGTGATAGAGATTGGAAGTTATTGATAAAATAAGGTCCAAACATACAAAATCAGTAGGTGGAAATTTGAATTTCTCCTACCACAAAATCTGAAGTACATCAATGAGTGTATCAAAATATCAAAATAGCAAATATGAATGAAAAAATGAACCTAGTTTCATATCAAGGTTATTATTACACTTTCGTATCTCTAACCTTTAGGATTCTACATGGGGTATCCGTTCATTGCTCGATGAATTTGTCCCCCTTCCCCTTCTTAAAAATAAAACAACACTCTTTATTTCCATAAGCTCAGAAAACTCTGGAAAAAAGAAGAGGAAACTGAGAGATAGAGAGTGATGAGTGAAACATTGAGATTGAAGAGAAAATTTGGGGTTTTTCTATTAGATTTTCAATTTTAATAAGCCTTGGTCTATCGGGTTCACGATTATTTATCGCAAATTAGTTAGTCATTCCTACCACAAGTTTGATCGTGGAGCTATGTTTCTCTTTTTCAATTAGTTTGTAAATGGCTATATATACACCAAATCTAATCAATGAAGTTATCAAGTTTTCTATGTTTCAGTTCCTAACATTATAGTATTAGAGTCCCCACAAAATGTGAATCAATCAAAGTTGTAGTCTTTGACGCCTTTGCAACAGCAACAAAATGACAACCAAAGGGAATTTTGTGCCCTATGACCATTGGAGTATGTTGATGGATAAATTATTGTGGTCTAAGGAATAATAGTTGCTAGCCAAAATAGGGTATACTGAGCCAGAAAGTGGAGTAGTATAGATAGACACACAACACCAGAATCTCATAGAATTAAAGCTAAAAAAATTTGAAAGTAAAGCATTACCTCTTTGAGGCCATTGATCAAATGATATTGGAGACTATTATTATGAAGGATACTTCCAAACAAATTTGGGAGTCTATGAAGAGAAAGTTTCAAGGAAATGCATGGATTAAGAGATCACACTTGCAAGTTCTACACAAAGAAGTTGAACCTCTACAGATGAAGACTGGAGAAGGAGTCACCGAGTACTTCTCAAGAGTGTTTCCTATGGCCAAAAAATGGGGACTATTGGAGACTAAATGCAGGCTGTTATAGTGGTGGAGAAGATTCTCAGATCATTGAGTGATAAATTTAATTACATTGTGTGATCGATCAAGGAATCCAAAGAAGCTACAAAGTTCTCTAATTGTCCATGAGCAAAAATTTCAAAGACACATAGAAGAGCCACAAGCTCTCAAAGTAGCATCTGAAGGTAGGATTGGTATGAAAGGACTTGATCGAGGCATTTACAGAGGTAGGGCAAGAGAAAAATGGTGCTAACCCTACATTAAGGCAACTATGGAATGTTATCACTATCACCAACTATGACACTTCCAATTTCAATGTCCAAACTGGGATAAGGAAGCCAACTATGTTGAAATAGGTGAGGAAGAAGAAATGTTGATTATGGCACATGTGGAGATGAATGATGCCTGAAGAAATGATGTATAGTTTCTTGATTCTAGATGCAGTAACCACATGTGTGGTAATAAGAACTTGTTTTGTGATCTAAATGAGAGCTTCATGCATCAAGTAAAGTTGGGGAACATACAAATATGGAAATAATGGGCAAAGGCTACATGATATTAAGAGTAAATGGCTTTACTCATGTTGTTTGTGAAGTCTTTTATCTATTAGAATTAAAGAATAATTTTCTGAGCATTGGACAACTACAAGAAATAGGACTGGCGATTCTTATTCAACATGGAGAACTTAGAATTTATCATCCAAAAAATGGGGTTATAATATAGACAGAAATGACAATAAATCGAATATTTGTTATACTAGCCAACTCACTGCCTCAAAGAATCCCTGGTATAAGATTCCCTTATCTCTATACATCTACACAGAACTTGGTACACTTGGGCATTGTCACTATGGGCACTTGAGCTATAAAGGAATAAGGACTCTCCAACTCAAGAAAATGGTGCATGGCATGCCTCAATTCAAGCCTCTATTAATAGTATGCATACACTGTCTGATTGGGAAACAACACAGGGATCCCATTCCAAAGAAAAGTAATTAGAGATCCATAGAGAAACTTTAGCTTATCCATGCAAAAATTTGCGATCCTATCTCCCATCTTCAATAGTAAAAAGAGGTATATTATATGTTTTACTGATGACTTCATTAGAAAAATATGGACTTGTGTTTTGGTGGAGAAATCAGAAGCATTAAGTGTGTTCAAATGCTTTAAGAATTGGGTTTAAAAGGAAATAGGAAGGCATAATAAATGCTTAAGAACTGATCGAGGTGGAGAATTCACATTTATTGAATTCAATGAGTTATGTACCAAGCATGGTATCAAAAGACAACTGACTGTAGCATATACTCTATAGCAGAATGAAAAAATTGAACTATGATGAATATGGTTCAATGTATGTTATCAAAGAAGAAGATCCCCAAGTCATTCTGGCCAGAGGTAGTTAATTGGAAAATTTACATCATAAACCAAAGTCCTACATTGGTTGTGAAAGATCAAACACCTGAGGTAGCTTGGAGTGGCAACAAATCCTCAATGCTTGATATGAAAAGGAAAAAACTAGAGGGAATGAGTTTCCATTGCAAAGAAGGTGGTAATCAACATGGATGTCATGTTTGAAGAAGACAAATCTTGGAATTGGGATAAGAGCTATGAAGAATTTGAAATAACTGATCAGCAATGTCATGATAGGAAAGGCAAGGAGGATATTGAAATGACAAAGCAATAAATGAGGAGATTGATGAATCAATTGAAGAAAAAATGATTAACACTCAAAATAGTGAAGATGGAGGATAATTTTCAAGCTCAAGAGAAGGAAGAATCAGAAGAAATCCAGTGTGGATGAGAGATTATACAAGTGAGAAGGGGCTCTCAGAGGAAGAAGAACTAAATATGACTCTGGCATTATTTTCTTCAACAAATCCAATACATTTTGAGGAGGAAGTGGAGCATCACAAATAGAGAAAATATATGGATGTGGAAATCAAAGCTATAGAAAGGAACAATACATGGGAACTAATTGATTTACCTAAAGGTGAAAAAAAGATTGGAGTAAAGTGGCTCTTTAAGAGAAAAATCAAAGAAAATAGAGAAGTGGACAAATTCAAAGCTCTATTTGTGGCTGGTGTATTTGTAACAACAAGGGATAGACTACATAGAAGTGTTTAGACCAATTACAGTAATGGACACAATGAGAATGATTATGGCTTTCGTAGCACAAAGAGAATGATTATGCTTTCTTGCATGTGGAATTCAATGAAGAAGTGTACATAGAGCAACCAAAGGAATATGAATCAAGGACCCACCTTTAGAAAGTATATAAGTTAAAAAGGCTCTCTATTGACTAAAACAAGCTCCACGAGCTTGGTTCAACCGCATAAAAGCACACTTCATGAGTGAGGGGTTCAAAAAGTGTTACAGTGAACATACTCTATTCATTAAGGAAACTAAGATAGGTAAGATTATTATAGTCAATCTATATGTAGATGATTTGATATTCACTAGAAATGATGAATTGATGTTTGCTAAATTTAAACATTCCATGCTAAGAGAGTTTGATATGATTGATTTGGGGAGAATGAGATTTTTTCTTGTCATAAAAGTATTACAAAAGTCATATGGAATTTACATGTGCCAAAGAAAATAAGCCTTAAAGGTGTTGAGTAGGTTTAGGATGTACAATTGCAATTTGGTTCATAATCTCATTGTCCTAGGATGTAAGCTCTTTAAAAATGGGAATAAGGTGCAAGTATATGAGTCTGTGTACAAGAAAATGGTGGGATCTCTTATGTATTTGACGGTCACAAGGCCAGATTTAATGTATGCAGTAAGTTTGATTATCAAGTTCATGGAAAAGCCAACTGAATTTCACATGTTAGCAGCAAAAAGAATCTTGTGATATTTGAAGGGAACCACTGAATGCAATAAGTTTGATAATCAAGTTCATTGCAAAGCCAACTGAGTTGCATATGTTAGTAGCAAAAACAATCTTGTGATATTTGAAGGGAACCACTGAGCTTAGAAATTTTTACAAAAAGGAAGGGAATGGTGAAATTATGATTGATATACATATAGTAATTATGTAGGAGATTTTGATGATTATAAGAGCACATAAGGATACGTTTTCATGCTGGGTTCAGAAGTTGTTCCCTGGTCCTCTAGAAAACAACCTAGAGTCACACTCTTAACTATAGAAGTAGAATTAATGGTTGCAACTGCATATGCTAGTCAAGCTATTTGGATTAAGAGGATATTACAGAAAACTAGTTTGGAGCAAAGTAAGTGCAGCACCATAATCCTCTGTGATAATAGCTCCACTATGAAGCTATCAAAGGATCTTGTGCTGCATGGTCAAAAAAAGCACATTGATATGTGCTTTCATTTTCTTTGCGATCTCACATAAGAAGGAGTGGTTGATGACTCTATAAACTTTTTAGTGAAAAGGGGTGAAAATATAATTTTCGGAATTTTTCTGAAATGTTTATGGATTTTTAACGCAGGACCAATCAGAAGCTACAATGTGGCATGCCACACAAGCATATGATCTGATTGGGCAGGCCACATGGACACCACACAAGCATGGAGAGTGAATCACTTCATATCGCTTGTGAGGAGGATGAAACACGTGCCATGTGTCAGCACGACGTTCAATCCAAGTTTGGAAATCAATCAAATTTCCATGCCACATGTCACCACGCCATTTCTCCACACGTTCCACCCGTGTGCCATGCCATCTGTTCCCGCGAATCACGTTATGCTACGTGTTAGTGACTCATCGAGCATTGACTCTAACCAGTCTCCCCTACCACATGTCGCTCCCTGATTCACCCAATGAGTTTTCTATGCCACATGTCGCGTTGTGATTGGCTAAAACTATCACTTTTGCTTATATTGATTGTAGCCCTTGATCTGAAGGTGATCGGACGGTCTAGATTGCACCTGAGCTTTATTTAAGCCCCTAATCACTCCATAAACCCTAATTTTCCTCCATTAGCATAAGTTTGGTCATTTTTTGTAGCTAAAAATAGAGAAAAATATTAAAAAATTCAAGAGACGATACAATTTTGGTGGAGATTCAAGAGGAGAGCAATACCATAATTCAAGATATTGATTGTATTTCTTTTTCTACTCTTTTATTTATCAATTTTTATGTCTTTCTTTATGAAAAATATGAGCTTTATGAACACAATTATGTATAATTAATTTATTAATCTAGGGATCTTATGAACCCAATTTTCACCATATGATGATCTAAAATTTTAACCCAATTATAATTTTAATTTAATTATATTTTTTAATCTGATTTTTTTGTAATTAATTGTTTGGCCACTAATTTATTTATAGAGGCAATTAAATATATTTGAGAGAATTATTTAATTGTTTGTCTTGATTAAATAACATGCATAGTTTCTAGGCAGAGATGTATAATTCTTATGTATGTGATCAATAATTGATGGACTTAAAATTAATATCTTAAAATTAGATGCAAGTATCTCTAGTGAGCAAACTTTTCAAGTATAATCCCTAAAAGTTTTCAAATCATTCCTCAAGATGTTAGTATCTTACACGTGGCGGCTAAAACTTCAGAAGAAGAATTGTTTCAAGAACCGTCTCTTAAAATTACAAATTCAAGTTACCAAAACCTGATGGCTATAATACCTACTAGGTCCTTAGACTTAGAAATAGGCACCCAAACAATCCAAACCATCCAACAAAAATATAATTCCTCATCTGTTTATGAATGGATGAATATCAAATTCTAAACCTATTACACAGCAAATGACCATGGTGTCAAATGCTTATAAACATAGTTTGGAACTTCAGACAAAATAGTTTGTGAACTCCTCATAGTTGGTTCTTTGGGCCAACTAAAAAGATGGTGGGATTTCCATCTTACCAAGTAACGATAGTTGGATATCTTGAGTTCTATCCAAAAGGAGAGGATAGGGAACCCATTCTCGATCATTACGGATAACCTATCCAAAATGTTGTATCAACTTTGATATTGAAAATATCACCACATTTTATGGGTGACTCCTCGTATTTAAAAATTAAAAACGCTGAACTCCTTTCAAATCTTTGGTGCAGAAAATCTTTGATTTCCACTGGTACAAAACAAACTTCCTTAGTACATTTTTTCTTAGGGAAGACTCTAACCAACCCCACTGGAAAGAACAGTTCCTTATAGGATTTTCAAACCTCCTAGGAGAGAAAGTTAAAAACAAAATATATGAAAGCATGAGGAATTACATTATCCCATATGATCAGTTCACTTACGATAAATTGATTAGCTGCACACAAAACTGAGGACTTCAAATATGCAAAGACTTGAATTTACAAAAATTAAACAAAAAAAGAAATACATGAAACCCATAAAGAATTAAGTTTTTATTGTAAACAATTTCAATTTGATGTTTCTCTTACCAAAACCAAATCCTGCAATATGATTTGTTGAGAAACAACCCATAAGAGATCTCCCGAAAACCCAAGAGCCTTTTCAAAAATCAACTTTAAAAGCATCACTTGCCTTAGATGTGGCAAGAAAGGTCATACTTCCAAATATTGTTGAGTTTCCAAAAAAATCATGAAACTAAAACTTGAGAAAAAGACTCCAAAGAGTCCTTGTCCTCATTGAAACCTCTAAGTTTGAATCCTATACTATAGACTCTTCTAATAATCAAAACCATCAAGTTAGTAAATTATTCAAAACTAATTCTAATCTTGATAGTCAAAACTTCTCTTTTGATGAATTAGTCACAACTAATTATTATAAACCAAAACAAGAAATTCAAACAAACTTTGTAGAACAAAGAATTTCTAGATATAAAAAAAATTCAAATGGAAGGTTGTGAACCAAACTTCCAAGAAAAAGATATTCCTAACAAAAATCTTGTTTTGTAAAAATTGCATATCATGTGCATATTTCCAAAATTTAACATAAACTCTTGCTTATGGAAAAAAATCTTAAGTATCTCTAAAAAAAGATACAAATTCATTACCATATTTTCTAACTTGAGAATTCTCACGAAACCTAGCAATACCAAGAAAAGAAAAGGATAAACCATTAATCAAACCATTTTATTCTTCAAAGTACATTTACTCTTCAAAACCTGGTATCTCTTGGAAGGAATAACCACTACCTATAACAATTTCTTCTTTCAAACCCATTATCATCTAGTTTGAAACAAACCAACCCATAATTCAAACAAAAAGAAATCACAATCCAATAACAAAACCAACCAAAATCAAGATTGAATATGTCCCTTTTCTGAATATCCAAATATACTCAAAACTCTTCAGAGTTATCTTCACAATATTGAAGATAAAAAAAGTCAAAGGCCTCAGCCTCTGCTGATATAACTTCTAAACTTATTGAAGATAAAAAGGATGACACTTCTTCCAAAAATATTTCTCAAAAAGAGGAGCCATCCTCATTCATAATCTCTAAAATAAATAAAGGAGAGTCATCTCCAAAACCATTAAAAATAATCTTCAACGCCCATTGGTTTTAACACCAAGTAGTTTATTAAAAATTCATAAGTCAAACATACTAATATAATTAACATGACTATAATATTCCACTGTTCTTATCTTGTTCAAAAAATCCAAATCATTCTAAAACCTTAAAATTGCTAACCCAGTTAAAATAGTTGACATGGTTAACACAAAAAATATCTATTTGGGAAACCCCAATTGATACAATTGAGGTTGAAAACCCTCAATTGAAACTTATCAACATCCTTTATAACAAAACCCAAAATACAGAGGCTTCTCCTCTTCAAAACCCCTAAGAAGATTCCACTTCCATCATTAAAAATATTGTTTTCAAGAAGAGCTAACTAGGCTAGAACATCTAAACGAAAAAAAATGTTTCCTCCACCTCCAACATTGGTACATCAGAAACATATCAAACCATTCTCGAGAAGAGAAAAACCAAACCCTTTTATTTTTTTAGAAACTAGTACTGAAGAAATCACAATAGATGACTTTGACAAGTTACTAGATGATGATTGGTAAAATCCTAAAACTCAAATTATAAGTATCTAAAAACTAGATATAAGTATATCTGATGAGGAAATTTTCCAAGAACTTACCAACTCCAACATTGGTCCAATGGTTCCAAAAAATTCTCAAACAAAACCAAATAATATTAGTATCTTACCCTTAGTTGCTCGTATTCCAACATCACTTAAAACATCACAGAGTATTGATATCTTAAAATTATATGCCAATATCTCTAGAGAGCAAACTTTTTAGGTATCATCCCATGAAACTCCATAAATCATTCCTCAGGATGTTAGTATCTTACACTTGGTTTCTAAAACTTTTGAGGAAGAACTACTTTAGGAACCATCTTCTGAAATTACAAAATCAAGTTGCCAAAACTTGATAGTTATAATACCTACTAGGTCCTCAGACTTAGAAATAGGCACCCAACCATTCGAAAAAATGGAACAAAAATATAATGCCTAATGTTTACAAATGGAATATTGATGAGAAAAATGAATATCAAATTCTAAACCTACTATAGCAAATAACCATGGTGTCAAATGCTTATAAAACCTAGTTTGGAACTTCAAACAAAACAGTTGCTAAACTCCACATAGTTGGCTTTTCAAGCCAACTAAAAGGATGGTGGGACTTATCCATCTTACCAAGTAACAATAGTTGGATATCTTGAGTGTTATCCAAATAGGTGAAGATGGGGAACCCATTCTCAATCATTATGGAAAACCTATCCAAAATGTAGTATCAACTTTGATATTGACAATATCACTACATTTTATGGTTGAGTCCTTATATTTAAAAGATAAAAATGCCAAACTCCTTTTGAACCTTCATTGTTCAAAACTCAGTCATTTTCACTAATACAAAACAACCTTCCTTAGCAAAGTTATGCTACAAGAAAACTCTAACCAACCCTATTGGAAATAAGAGGAAACTACATAATTTCATATGATCAAATCACTTAAGGTGAATTGATTGCTTCACCCAAAACCAAGGACTTCAAACCTATAAAGACTTGAAGTTACAAAAACAACTCAAAAAAGAAATGCATAAAAACCAGAGAAAACTAAGTTATTACTAGAAACAGTTTAACGTTTCACTTACCAAAACCAAATACTACAATAAAATTTGCATTGTAAATACGTACAAGAGATCTCCTAAAAGTTCAAGAGCCTTTTCAGAAACAAACTTTAAAAACATCACTTGCTACAGATGTGGCAAAAAAGATCATACTTCAAAATTCTGTCGAGTTTCCAAAAAACTCAAGAAACTAAAACTTGAGGAAAATACTTCCCAAAAGGTCCCTTTTCTCATTAAAACCTCTTAGTTTGAAGCCTATTTTGAAGACTCTTTTGAGGGTTAAAACCCTCAGAATAATGAATTGGTCAAAATTAATTCTAATTATGAAAAACTAAAACAAGAAACTTTGTATAGTAAAGAGTTTCTAAATATCAAATTTTTTTCCAAAATGAAGCTTGTAAACCAAACTTCTAAGAAAAAGATGTAAAACTCCAACTGTATTCTACATAGGTCTTGGTATATTTAGGTTGAGCCAAAACACCATTGTAAAACAACATCCACTGTGCCATTTGGACAGTATGAATGGAATGATATACTCTTCGATTTAAAATATGCACCTTTTGAGTTTCAAAAAACTATTTTAAAACTATCTTCAGAAATTTTCATTCTTTATATTGATGATATGCTTACAAAACATTTCAATACTTTCTTTTTCACCAATAAAAGAAATCATTTTCACCCAGGGAAGAAAGGGTTGATTTCCCAACATACCTCTAACCACAAGATTGCTTATCACAAAGGTTTTCATTAAAGATTGAAGCTTTACACAAGGATTTACCAAGCATCACTTGGAAGGAAGAACCACTACCGAAACCCATTTCTTCTTCCAAACCCATTACCATCTGGTCCAATGACAAAACCAACCAAAATTAGCCAGAGGCCCTAATCTTCATAGGTATAACTTATAAATTTATTGAAGATGAGAAAGAAGAAAATTCTTCCAAAAATATTTCTCAAAAAGAGTCCTCATTCATAACCTCTAAAATAGAGAAAGGAGAGTCATCTCCAAAACCATTTAAAGTAATCTTCAAAACAGAGGAAGGGGAATCATCTTTTCCAAAATCCTTTTCAAAACAAACTGAATATATTTTTAAAACTACTCAGAATATTATAACAGTTATGCAAGGATTTCATAACAAAAATCCTTATATTTCTGTACAAAAACTATTTTCAAAACGAGAATTCCATAACAAGAATGCTTTACAAAATATCTTGAAAAATTGGTTTTGTGGAACTTGGAACCTAACCAAAAACCCAAAATACTATCAGAGTATTTTGGATTCATCTATTCCTCAAATCTTCCATTGTTGGAATCAACCAAGGTGGTTCAATACCTCATTTATCCAAAACCTAGAATATTCTTCATTCTGGATATTCAATTTTAAACTACCTAAATGCCTTGGATGCATACCCACTAGTGGAAGTCTTTTCGATCCCTACTAAGAATCCAAGCAAGTCATAACGTTTTCAAAACACTCTTAAAACCTACAAAGAATGGAAAAAGGTTCACAACCACGTGCATCTTCCCTACAAAACCATACACTATGCCAAAACCGAGCTTTAAAGTTGATTAATAACCAACTTTAAATCAATTTAAAATCAGTTCGGTGAACCGACTTTGAATGCTATGACTTAAAATTTAAAGTTGGTTCACACATTCAATCTACTTTAAACGTAAAGTCAAGTGGTGGATAACACCCAATGTCCCTACAAAAATTCCAAAACCGATGGTGGAAGAATGGCATAACGAAGTTCAACTATCCCAACACCAACTCTTGGCCCAAAAGGCCAATGCATATACATTACTTGTTGTAGTAAGAACATTAGAACATCTAGACACCATACAACCATTAGCAGAAGATAAAATAGGATATTCTGAGAAAAATGCTTGATGACTTTTCACGCAAAAAATCAGAAACTCTAGGGATGACAAGGAAGACTATTTCAAAACATATGAAAAATGGCCCTTGGGCCTTATCCATGTAAATTGGCCTTTGGACCTCCTAAGTTGTATTAGGGTTAGAAGCCCAATCTACTTGTATTTGGGTTAAAAGTGCATGTACTTGTATTAGGGTTAAAAGCCCACTTATTATAAAATGTAAAAGCCTAATACATAGGGTCTCATAAGGGTTCAAAGCCCATCATGGTGACATCAAAAGGATGTCACTAAGACTTCAACATCATGGTGACATCAATATGATGTCACTAATTCATCAACATCATGGTGACATCAATATAATTTCACTAAGACATCAACATCATGGTGACATCAATAGGACGTCACTAAGACATCAACAGTCGGCACTATTGTGTCAGCAACAAAGACAACACAGCTACAGGAGTAACTGTCAATGCACTATTCAAGCTACAGTGAAAAGCATCTCCTATAGTAAAAGGTATTAGATAGAACATTGTTCACCAAATAGTAGCAGCATCTTCTACAGTATAAAGTTGGTGACATAACTCTATTCACAATAGTGCAAGCATCTCCAACAGTAAAACATTTGGCTATAAAAGGAGTGCTCCTCTCCATTCAAAACCAAGCCTTGTTTAAATAAATACAAGCATTCTCTCTTAAAACCTCCTATACACCTATCCTTCCCATCTTCATAAAAAATTCTTGTATATTCTCCAGTTTAAGTAAAATTTATTTATCTTTGTAAGTGTAATTTATTTCTTTTATTTTCTGTATTTCAATTTTAATATCTATATTTTTTTGTAATACTTATGACTAGCTAAGCCACTTAACCTTATTAATATAATATGCTTGTTTATTAATATTGTGCTCTTCTTCTTTAGTATTACCACTATGATTAACTCTCCAAATCCTTGGTGCACTTATGGTATCAAAGCCAAAGGGGATGTTGAATGAGTTATTACAAATTGTAGATACTCATTTCTATATACTGTTTATAATCTAGTTATGCTATAATTATTTGTGTTGATTTACAAAGGGTATGTGAAGATGTGGCACAGTAATAGTTCTTATTAACTATATTATTATGTTTAGCTACAATGTTTGTACTTGAATTTTGTATAAAAACCAAAGGGTTTGTGAAGATGTGGCATATTATAATTTTGTTAATTATATTAGTATGTTTGACTTATGAGTTTGTACTAAACTCCTTGGTGTTAAAACCAATAGGCATTAAAGATTATTTACAAAGAATAAAACTTCTTTTAAACATGTCCTTCAATGTAGGGGTTGAAAGGTTTGAGTCAAATAGCTTCTTATAAGACTGTATAGTACTTGATCTATTTACCATATATGAAATAAGAAAGGATTCACTATATTAAATAGTACCTATTGATTTCTATAAAGGAATTTACTTGTGGAATATGACTACTAAGTTAGAGATGGTAATAAGTCCCAAGGTTGAGGCAGTAAATCCATGTTTTGGTGATAAGTACGATTAGATAAAATGGGTAAATACTTTATAGTAAAAGATGAGCTTTAAATCTTGTAATCAAAGTCCTTTGTTTTTTTTCAAAACTTATATGGTAAAAGGATGTGTTCTGTAAATTAGAAAACTATGTTTTCAATAGAGCTTTCCAATCTTCTTGTTCGATGGGTAGATGATGAATGAGTCCTAATTTAATGTAAAGAGATTTTGACCTGTTGCCAATTTTGGCTAAAGTAACTACAAACCATTAGTTGAATAATATGATATAGTTCTCACACAATAAGACTTAGTATGAATTTCTTCGACCCAATAGGTCAGTAAAACGATCGAAGTATAGGTATGAACCGTTAGTTGAATGAAACTATGTAGTCCTTACAAAAGGAGTCCTATTACTTATGAATTTCTTTAACCCAATAAGTAGGTAAAGCGATCAATGTACAGGTGATTATAATTAAATGAAACTTCAAATAGTATAAATGATGAGTTCTATCTTTTGTAGAACTTTCTCAACTTACTATTCTTGTTTTCCATTGTCAAAAGTTACAATTAAGTATCTTGATAGTTGATTAAAGAATCTTACACTTGGATGCTAAAACTTATGATGCAGAACTATTTCAAGAGACGGTTTCTGAAATAGTTCTTCATCAGAAGTTTTACCATCCAAGTGTATATTACTATCATCCTAAGGAATGATTTGAGAAGTTTTAGGGGATGATACCTAAAATGTTTGCTCACTAGAGATACTGCCATCTAATTTTAAGATATCAATACTCTGTGATTTTTTAAGTGATGTTGGAATATGAGCATCTAAAGGTAAGATACAAATATTCTATGGTTTTGTTTGAGGAGTTTCTGGAACCATTGGACTAATGTTGGAGTTGGTAAGTATTTGGAAAATTTCCTCATTAGAGATAATTATATCTAGTTTTGACATACTTATACTTTGAATTTTAGTGTTTTCCTAATCATCATTTAGTAACTTATCGAAATCATCCATTGTGATTTCTTTAGTACTGATTTCAAAAAAAGAAGAGGAGTGGGTTTCTCTCTTCTCGAGAATGGTTTGATATGTTTCTAGAGTACCAGTGTTAGAGGTGGAGGAAACATCTATTTCTTGGTTTAGATGTTCTAGCCTAGTTAGCTATTCTTGGAAGACAATATTTTTAATGTTGGAAGTGAAATCTTCCTAGGATTTTGGAGAGGAGAAGCCTTTGTATTTTGGCTTTTGTTATAAGGGATGCTAATAGGTTTCAATGGAGGGTTGTCAACCTCGATTGTATCAACTAGGATTTCCCAAATAGATGTTTTGGTGTTAACCATGTCAATTGTTTTAACTAGGTTAGTCATTTTAGGGTTTTGGATTGATTTGGGTTTTTGATAGGATAAATCCAATCTTTTTTGGTGGAATAATAGATTTCAAGCTAACCAAAAAATAATATATTTTCCATGTTTTGATTTACATACCTGAAATGTTTTCTAAAAAAGCTTGCCTTTTCCCTATTTGAAAATTTTCAAGATACCATTTTTTAATTTGACTATTGTATTTTTGATCAAGGTCTATACATAATAGTTTTATGTCTATCATATTAAATTCTTTTTCATAGGTTATGACTAAAGAAGGTGATTGATTCATCTCCTAGTTTTGTTCTACTCCTTTGAGTTTTGAATTAGGTATTTCTAAGGTAGAATACATAGGTTGAGTTTTAGAAGGTAGAGTTGTTTGGATATCTATTTCCTTGTTTTGGTTTGAAATATATTTTGAAGCCTTCTCCTTCTTTTTGGCTTTTAGAGGAGAAAACTTTTGTTTCAGATGAGGGTGTTCATTCTCTACAGTTTTGGTTTTAGCTTTCAAGTCTTGGATATGACTTTATGGCTTGTCATTTTGGTTCTTCCTATCAAGGATAGTGGTAAGGTTGTTTTGACCTATGTGGGTTGAGGGAAGTTTATTGGCTATGGTGTTAGTCATATGATCTAAATAATGTTGTGTAAGAATAAGGTCATTTATTTTAACAAGCGTATCAAGAATTTGACTATGTTCTTTAGTTAATAGAGTTTTTTCAGAAGAAAGGTTATAGTATCTTTTTAAACAATTGTTTTATCATATGGCTCTGATACCATAAGCGCACCAAGGATCTGAGGAGTTAACCAAAGAGGTAATACTAAATAATAAGAGCAAAAGATTAATAAAGATGCATATTATATTGATAAGGTTAGGTGGCTTAACCGACCATAAGTATAACAAACAAAATATAAATATATAATGAAAACTTAATTACAGGAACTAAAAAAAGACTTAAACAAAATTAAAAGTTAATTAAATAATTATAATTGAAGGTTACAAAAGGAAACTATTATCAAAGAGAATAGGTATGGAAACTTGAGAGCAATGAAAGTATGAGTGGTAAATTATGCAGTTGATTTTTTCGATCCCTCTAACTGGGAATGGCCATGTTTTTATAACCATAGTGATGTATTGTTAGAGATGCTTTTACTTGTTGTGAACAGTATTTTTTCCAACTTTATACTATAGAATATGCTAGTATTGTTGTGAATAGTGAGCACCTTTTACTGTTTTGTGAATAATGGCTTGTCTCTTACCATTCCTTGTTTTGTCTTCTTTTGTAGACGCTATAGTAACTATTACAATGACCTACTACAGTGAATTTTGATGGGCTGAAGATTTTGGTGAGCCATTGTATGTGCCATTTACAAATAAAATGGGTTGTTAAACTTGGTACATGAATTGGGCTCTTAACCCTAATAAAATTTAGGCTTACAGACTCGTAATATAAATGGGCTCATAGTCCATTTGAATATTTTAAATTTCATAGATGATCTAAACCCATCAAAAATAATATATATTCCTCGTTAGCTTCTATGTTTGACAAGTAGTTGGATGGAGCTTAGGAGGTTGATGGTGATGGTGATTTGATTTTGTTTGAAGAATTCTTTTTTCTGGTTGGATGCTTTGTTGGAGGCTTCCTATGATACTTGTGATAATTGCCTTATGATGTCGAAGAGTTGCTCCTAGGATTGTGCATTGGAAATAAGGGTATTAGTACGAGCCCTTTTGGCTAGGATCATAGATGTGTGTTGAATTTCTTCAATTTATTCTATTCTATGACCAATTTTGGTTAGCCATTATTCGATGGCTGGTTTGAGAAGGGTTTTGGGGATCGTGAAATATAACCCCCATTTTTCCTGAAATATTAGGGTGATATTAACTACCTTGGAGATAACAAGTTTAAAGGCCTATTGACATACCTAGGGAAGGTATAATTTGGTAAAGAAGATACAAAAGAGGATGGAATGTTTTTTCATCCATTGTGGATTTGAAATGGGTAATGAAGGTTTAATAGCTTTCCTACGCTGGTGGATTGAGGATTGCCAGAATAGAACCAAACAATTTCCACCAGTTGTTAAACTATGATTGAAATTTTGTTGGATTGATAGTTTTTTGAAAGAAAAAGAATAACCAGGAATTATGATTATTCTTGTTTTGGATGGGGAAGGCATTAAACCAGGCTTGGTAATAATCCCAATAATTGTAGGTTTTACAATGGGGTTGTGTTGTGTTGACACTTACTGGAAATGCTAGAAATTTTGATAGATCATTTTCCCAATCTCATGGAGATATGACTTTGAGGAGTTTGGTGGTTGAATATTGGATATCAGCTTGGTTGGGTAGAGGAAATGTTTGAATTCCACACTATCGGTTATTTCCAAAATACTCTCATAGTATTATGATGTTTTGAAATTATACGAAGGCTGATAAAACATTTTTTGCCAAAATATTTTTGAACATTTAAATAAGGATTCTTATCTTGGAATCCTTTTTCAACAGTCTTAACCATTTGAATGTCTGGTATTAAAAAAATACTCAAATGAGGGTTTTGAAAAAGTTTGGGAAATAATCGCTACAATGGTAAGTTTTTCAATTCGAGGTTTTGAAATAATAAGTTTTTTGTTGGAAGATGGTTATTCCTATTTTACCTTATAAATCCTTTGGAGACAGAGGTCTCTTTTGGCAATCATTCCAATGGCTAGAGGCAAACTGAACAATAAATTCTTTATAATGCTAGACTTGTTTCAGGATCCTCCGAAAACCAATGTCGGTGGCATCAATTTCTATTATCTTAGGAAGGGTTGGATTCACAAGGTGTAAACAAGGAATATTTTGGACTTGTGCTTTTCTTCTTTGCACAATTGTTTTGTGTGCTACTGTCCAAGGCTTCAAATTTTTCTTAAGCCTGTTATGGAGTGGTTTTGTCAATCGATTGATATTGGGACAAAAATCAAGAACATAATTTAAGCTCTCGAGGAATCTCTAAAGTTGAGTTTTATCGGTGATCTTGTTAGGGAACTTTGTTTTAAACTACAAAGATCGTTCGATAGGAATAATGGTTCCATTAGACACATTATGTCTGAGAAATCTGATATTAATTTGGAAAAGAGTAATCTTTTTGGATAATAAGGCCAGACCACTCTTTTTGATAACATGAAAGAAGGTTTTGAGGTGTCGAATATATTATCCGACAGTCATTGAGAATATTAGTTCATCACCCATGTACACAAGATATAATTCTGAATATGGATTAAAAATGTCGTTCATAATCCTTTGGAATTCAAAAGGTGCATTTTTGAGCCCAAAAGGCATGCATTCAATTCATAATGTCTGAAAGGAACAATAAATTATGTTTTATATCTATGTTTTGGTTCGATTTGGATTTGTCAGAAGCTTAAATTCATATCAAATTTTGAGAATAATGATGAAGAATGAATTTTTTGAAGAAGGTCTTTTTTATTTGGAATAGGGTACCTAATCCATTGTAAAGCCTTGTTGAGGGGTTTATAGTTGATGACCAATCGAGGTGTTCCTATTTTGATCTCAACTGATTTGTTGACATAGAAAGCCACATAACTCCACAATGATTTGGATTTGGAATTTAATTTTTTAGATAAGAAATCATTGATCTCTTTCCTACAAAATTGTTCGAGGTCAGTAATCATTTAAATTGGACTCGCTTTTTTGGGATATCGCTTTCATGAAAGGTTGGTTTATATGGCAAGTCAACCATATGTTCTTGTCTATCCAAGAAGGAATTGGGTCATAACAAACCTCTTTCTCAAAAGAGTTTGGTAGTTTGGAGATTTTTTTGTACAGAGAGGTTTTAAAGTTCTCTTTCTGGGGTGTGAAATTGAACTTGGTTTTTGAGATAGAGAAGGTCCTTTTCTCTATGCCTCATAAGGGTAGAAATGTCATTTTGATGGATGGAATTGGCTCGAATGAGAGTTAGATTCCAATTTTTGGGTTTATCGATGAGGAGAAAACTGGAGGTTTCATTTCCAATTTTAAAAGAGATCTTATCATGTTTGACAGGATATAGAGTGATAATATTCATGAATGGTGTACTTAATATAACCTTATAGCTAATATAAGATACCACTACGAATGAGGTTTTGATCGAGAATTTGTTGTTAAGGATTACAACTTCAGCTTCACCACTAATGTTCATCTTTGAGCTATTGGCTGAGTTGAGTTGTTCATTTGTTTTTTGGTGAAACTGTCATGAGAAAAGTTTTGGAGTGATACAATTAAGTTCAATACATGTGTTGAATATTGCTACTTTCTGAAGTTTTGAGTTGTCTAGAAATATGAGGGTGACTATGATCATGTACTTCCAAATGGTGATTTCTCTAAGAAGGTGGAGCAGGTCTTCTGGAATCTTTTCCATAGTTTCAAGCTTGCAAGAATTTGGTTCACCAATTTTTTCAAGTTCTTCGTCCAATTCACTTAGGGAATCTTGGTTTTGATTACCAGTATTCTAGTTGGCAACCAATTATTGAACTATTTGGAAGTCTTATCTCTACTTTATCTTAAACTTTAGGAGTAGACCTTTATGGTTTTGATTTCAGCCTTTGTCTTGGATTTGATTTTGTGTATTTAGGGTGTTATTCTTCTTTCGGACAAGGATTGCAATGAGGTCATAATGGCATGTGTTGGTTGATGGAAGTTAAGAAGGTTTTGATTGTAGCTGGGTTTTGGCCAAGGTATGGGTCAAATGATCCAATTATAATTGGGTAAGATCAAAGTCATTTAACCTAAGGATTTTTTCTTAGAGTTGATTATCTTCCTTTGTTAACATATTGATCTTTTTTGATTGACGAGTTTCAGAGTCAGTGGATACTAACTCATCAACTTTAAGATTTTGGTCATTAGAGTCTTCATTCCAAAGTTCATATTTAGATAATGATGATTCATCTACCATTAAGGTACAAATTTTATTTAATGTTTCTTCTTCAAGGTCTAGCTCGTGAAGTTTTTTAATTCTTTTGCAATAATTTGGAGTATGGCCTTTCTTACCGTATTTATAACATGTAAACTCTTTAAATTTTTTAAAGGCTTTATCATAAGTTTTAGAATCTTTTTTAAAGGTTCTTTCATAATGTTTTTTTTATGAAAATCCTTCTAGGATTTATGTTAAGAGGGTTTTCTATATTTTGAAAATGATTTATGGTAAGGTTTTGCATAGGGTTTTGAAATAGGTTTACTGTAGCTACCACCACAGTGTTTAATGATGGCAAGAGATTTATCAAATAGTTTGTAGAATGATACAATTTCTCTTTTGGAGATTTTAAGCTCCTCTTTCATTTTTTTTGGATCTTCAAATCTTGATAACCTAAAGTCCTTGTTTTTGTGTGAAACTGATCAACTCATTATAGGTTAGTGATCATAAGGGATGATGTGATTCCCATAAGTTTCACGGATTTTGTTTCTAACCTTATCTCCTAGAAGTAGAGGAAGTCCTACTAAGAACTTTTCCTTCCAGAAAGGTTGGTTTGAATCATCTCTTAACATGACTCTGTTAAGAAAAGTGGTTTTATAATTTTGAAAATCACTCATCTTCTCACAATGTAAGTTAGAAAGAATATCACTATTTTTATCTTTAAAATAGGAAGAGTCTCCTATTAAATGATGTGATATGGTAAAGATTAATGTGGAGATTGTGTCCTAAATAGGTTCTCTATAATGTTCGAGAGTGGGTTGTCCATAATCTCTAGTTAGAATAGCGTTGAAGATATCTATCTATCCAGTGAGTGTTTTTTCTTATTTACCAGACTGGATTTTGTAAGCATTTGGATACCATTGTTATATGCTATAAAGTGTTTAATATTTGATGTTTTGTCATACCATATATGTTCCATTCATAGATAGATGACGCATTATATCTTGGTTGTATAAAATGATTTGGTTGGGTACTTACATCTAACTGTGGGTACCTAACTGGAATAGGTTGTTACCAAGCAAATTTTTGAATTTGAGGAGTCGATTCAGGAGATGGTTCCTGAAAATATTCCTCATCAGAGGTGGTAGGTTCTTGATTATTTAGAAAATTAATACTATGAGGTGGATTTTGAGGGGTCTTAGATGTTTGAGGTGACTCAAGGAAAACTGGACCTATTTTGAAGTTTGACCTTTATTATTCAACTTGAGACTTGAGAATGCCTCTAATTTGCTCAATTTTGGATAATAATTCTTCCTGGGCTGATTTGGAGATCTGGAAGGGTTTGAAAATAGGGTTTTGAATTTGACCATCTACTACTTTATGGGTGGTAGAGGGAATATCAGTTTTATGATTTTTATCTATCCCAGTAAGTTGCTTACCTAAGGTGCTTAGGCTGATATTGGTAAATTTTTTTGAGTAACTATATTTTTAAGGTTGGTAGCATGGTCTTCCTAATGGATTTTCATAGGCTCAGATACCATAAGTGCACCATGGATTTGGGGAGTTAATCAAAGAGGTAATTCTAAAGAATAAAAATACAAGATTAAATAAAAAAGCATATTATAATGTTTAGAAGCAATGTTTTTAACATCTTTTTTGTGAAATTTCTTTAGCAAACTTACAATCAATTCTTCGTAAAAAAATTTGATTTGATAAATATGATTGAAATTTTGAAATACAAAGTTGTATTGCTAATATTTCTTTTTTTACAGTGGAATAATTCTTTTGGAAATCATTCCAATGGACAGAGTAAAACTGAAAAATAAATTCTTTATTATCTTGGACTTGTTTTAGGATTCCTCTAAAGCTAATTTTGCGGGCTTCAGTTTCTACTATCTTAGGAAGGGTTGGATCCGTAAGGTGTAAACAAGGAATATTTTGGACTTGTGCTTTTATTCTTTGCACAATTTTTGTGTGTGCTTTGGTGCAAGGCTAAAAAACTTCTTAATCCTATTATGGAGTGGTTTTTCCAATCGATTGATATTGGGACAGATATCAAGATACATATACTTTATATGATTTATCAAAAAAACTTCTAAGCTTTTTTATAGGAACTATAAGATGAAGGTAACTGTTGTAGAAGAAAGCAAGAGTGTGGACACCTTGAATATTGATGAACTAGTTGGGTCCTTTTAAATATATAAGCTTATTCTTGAGCCACCTAAAAAGAACAAGAACATGGCATTCAAAAGCTCCAAAAAAGTAACTTATGATAGTGATGATGATTCAGATGATGAATATATTGTTTCATTTGCTTGTGGGCACAAGAAGTACCTTAATACCAAGAACCAATGAAACAACTCACCAAACAAGGGATAGTTGAATTTGTTCAAGGATAGAATGTTAAAGGAACCTAACCTCAAGGGTTTAAATGGTGAGAAATCTAAATGTGCTAGTCCTTATTGTTTTACCTATAATGGTTTTGGTCATATATCTGCAGAGTGAGAAAATAATAAGAAGAAAGCTAGAAGAGCACTCAATACCACTCTTAGTAATAGAGAGAGTGAACAAAAAAAAATTTAGAAGATGGTGGAAATAACTACTATGCCTTCACTGCAAAATCCATTGTACATTCAAACTATTCCTACACTAGCTCGAATGAAGATGATGAGGGAGCTAACTCTTCTTTTCTTTAAACTAAATATAATGCATATAGTTTTGAAAAATTATTAAATGATTGTATAGATACTAAGAAAATTTAAATTTGTTTGAGCATATTGATACTCTTGATCTAAGTCTTGAAAGAACACAACAAGAAAACTATAAACTCAAAGAAGAATTTATTGCTACTAAGGAGAAAATGAAAATCTTAACATTAGGTGCTGTAAAAATGAACAAAGTTTTGAGTTATGGAAAGCCACATAGAGATACACATGATCTTGATTATAAGAATTAGAGCTCCATATTTTCAAAATCAAAAATCACATGTGTAAGGCCCTCTAACTCTATTCCTATTGTTACTACTTATGCACAAAAAAATCATTGAACCTATGACACAAAAAATTGTTAAGTTTGTGCTTGTCTATCATTATTGTGGTAAGAAATGTCATATAAGACCAAAATGTAGATTTTTGATGAATTCTCATAATCATCATCCTACTATGCATATTATATCTTTGTTTGGGATAAATGTGAAAAGTATAGCTATGTCCGAGAGCGTGCCTACAAAACCTAAGGTAGTTGAATCTCAACCTAAAGATATAGAGAAACCAACATTAAAGAAAAATTGGGTTAGAAAATATTATTTTCTTCAATTCACTTGACCAAATTTTATTGTTTCACCTAATTTTTGGGAGAGTGCTTAAATGACCCAAGGTGAGCAATTTTGTAGAATTGTATCTATTTTATTTTATTTTTTAATTGTTAATTTTTTTAAAACAAATAGTAAGTAGAATCATTTTTTGGGCAACATGATAACAGATTTATTCAACACTTACAACTATACAACCTTATTTTTAGTAGCTTAACTCGTTTTGATGTTTATTTCATAAATGATTCTACAATATTGACTTGTGTATGCACATATATTTTTACATTGATAATCGATATTAACATGAACTTATTCACGCACTCACGAGCATACATGTATGTTATGCTTGAAGTTTATGATTTCTCTTGAAAGATTATAGAACTTCAACTATTCTTGACTTTAAAATTGTGTTGAGTTCAATTTCTTGTTTTCTAAAATTTTACGGGAGACATCTAGTATTGAGAGAGCTACTTACTGTGACATGTGAAGCTACCGCAGTGAGGAGAGAAGGATATCTTACAACTAGTATGAAAGTCATTATGTTAGGTTATTGGAGATAAAATTAAGGAGTAATTTAAGGAGTAAATTAAGGAGTGTTAACTTCTTAATTTAAGGAGTAAATCAAGAACCCTAATTCAAGGAGTAAATCAAGGAGTTATCATCCTTAATTTAAGGATTAATTCAAGGAGAAAAACAATGAATCCTTAATTCAAGGAGTAAAACAAGGAATCCTTAATTCAAGGAGTAAAACAAGGTTACTCCTTGAATTAGGGTTCTTGATTTACTCCTTAAATTAAGAAGTTAACACTCCTTAATTTACTCCTTAAATTACTCCTTAATTTTATCTCCAATATAGGTTTATGGCTCATGCATGTGAAAAAAATAAATTGAAAAGATTATACACAAAGAAACTATGCTTATAAAAATGTACTTGTATGCACAAATGTTAAAAATAAATTAATAATCATATGTCGCATTTATAAAATAAAAATAAAAATTTTAAGTCCTCTCTAATTAGTAGATATATTTTATTTTTGTGAGATTAAAGACTCGATTATAGTTTTACATGATAGTTATATTTTTTCTTTAAGTCTTTCTTGACTGATCATAAATGACTTAAGTAGCATATTTGTTATGTTCAAAAATATATACTATTTTTAAGTAAGTATTAGTATGTCATTATATGTGTCAAGTGTGCTTGTGTGCCTCTTATTCTCTACTTGTTTATTTATACAATAGATAATCAAAATTTGAGAAAAAATGAGTTTTTAATTAGTTGTGTGTTTGTTTGTAATTAAATGTTTAATACCTTGTGTGGCTCTTTATAAACAAAAACAAAAATTTAGATTTTAATTTTTTGTTTTATTTATATCTTATCCTCATTTATTAACTACTTAATTGATTTTATATTTAGAGATTCATACGACTTTGGAAGAGTCATTGTGTCAAGGAAAGCTTGCATTGTTTTGTTTTTACATTGCACTTTTACCTTTAGGGTGAGTTTAGCCTCATACCATCTTTGCATAAATAATTCCCAATTATTTCTAACATGTGTAATTTCTCCTCATTGCTTTGTACCTTTTGTATGTGAAAAAGGTGGAGTGATTATCATGTTTCATGATGTTATATATGTAGGGAGTGAGATTGCATATAAGGGGAGAATGCTTTGCCTTGCGTAATTATATTTTAATTGTGAGTTAGATTGATGTAAATCCATGTACTGTATGATTTTTTCTCTCACTTTGTGTTATTTTTATGTAAACTAAATCAATGAGACTTCCAAGCTAAGTTGGCATATGCCTTGTCTATGTGGGTTCAGTTATATACAAGCTTGCTGAGTTATAACATAGATGTTTTCACCAGATCATAGGATCGTTTCACTATGTAGTTTAGGACTCAATATATTTTTACTTTATTCCTATAAGTGTCGTGTAGTGAGTGAGATTTCTCCTTAATGCTTTTTCCCTTTCGTATGTGAAAAAGGTGGAGTGATTATCATGTTTCATGATGTTATACATGTAGGGAGAGAGATTGCATATAAGGGGAGAATGCTTTCCCTTGCATCATTATATTTTAATTGTGAGCTAGATTGATGTAAATTCATACACTATATGATTTTTCTCTCACATCGTTTATTTTTATGTAAACTAAATCAATGAGGCTTCCAAGCTAAGTTGTCATATGCCTTATCTATATGGGTTCAATTATATACAAGCTTGCTGAGTTACAATGGAGATGTTTTCATCAAATCATAGGATAGTTTCACTATGGAGTCTAGGACTCAATGTATTTTTACTTTATTCCTATAAGCGTCATGTAATGAGTGAGATGTTTTGTCACATGAAAATGTCAAAAGAAAAGTTTATAAGGACTATGAGTGTTGGCTATTTTTATGGATCAAACACTTGCATGTAATTCTTCTTTAAGCTCGATATCAAGTCTATAAAGAAAATCTACAGAAACGCTAAGATTTTGGATAGTCGTAATTCATGTATATCCTTTATAACTATCACATATAGGTTTCATTCCTTCATTCACTAGCACATATTCACAATATGAATTAAGATAATATGTATCACATCATAATCACAATACTCAAATAACTCATATTTAGATACTATTGCATGAAAATTTAAGTACATTTAATATAGGCTTTTGGTTGAATGAATTTTAATATTGTATGATTGATTTATAAGCCTTTTTAGATAGAAAGATCGATCCCACTAGTAGGTGGATCGATCCCATGCTGAATCAATTTCTAAATAATCCTTAACTAATAGTTTGAAATAGTGTAACTTTAAAAAACATGAGGTATAGAGAGAGGGATTAATCCCCACCCGAGATGGATTGATTCCTTGTTACGTTGGCATACTTATTTTTAGAGGAATCTATCTCCCTTATAGTAAGATCGATCCCCTTTAGAGGGATCAATCCCCCTTTTAGAGAGATAGATCCTTTGATGAAAATTGGTCGATTTTACCATGTTTTACACATTTTATATTTCCAACCAGCTACCAACTTTCTATTATATTATGTCACATAATATGAGTGATGTTTTCGCGTCTAGTTTTTTTTAAATCATCACTTGGCTCTTATAATTTATACACATAACTGAGCAATTTTCAAGAGTATAAGGTTTATGATAATAAGTATAAATTACCTATTATGTAAATACATCTCTTTATTTTATTTTTTAAATTTCTGTTTACCTTACTTTTACATATTATCATAAATACATCTCTTTTACTTTTGTATTTTTTAAAGCTTCTTTATCATTTATGTAAGAAATTAATTTGTTAACTTTACATTATTATTTTTCCCCCTTTTTCGTTTCAATGCATGTTTTTCTACGTACTTCTATTTGTTATCCAATTTATTTTATTTCATAAAAAAATATAATTATCAAACACAAATAAACAATTTTAAATATAATTCTCCTTTTTATAAATATATATATATATATATATATTATTTTATATATTTATATAATTAGTTAATTTATTATTGTGAAAGTTGTATCAATACTCTTACCATATCATAAAGAATAATATTATATATATTAAATTATTATTTGCATGAGTGAAATAACATACTAAAAAAATTAATTGTATTATAACATGTGTATTCATGCACAGTGAAAACAAAAATAAGGAAAAGTAATATTTGTAGTTAAAAATGTATTTAATTTTTACATTTAAATTATAAAAAGGAGGAAAACGTCACAGAAGTTTATTAGATTAAGTCATTTGTATTATTTAATTTTTTAGATTAAAAATTGTGTGATTTAGTCCCTTACCATTGCAAAAAGGAAAAATTGAGTATAAATTATATTATTTTAATAATGTTTCTATTGATGTATTATTATTTTCTGTGAAATAATTAAAGGTAATTAAAACATGAGTATTTAATGATGGTAAAGTCGTAATTAATATGAAAAAATGTAGAAAATATTCTCTTGTTAATGTTTTTTGATTGTCACTATTTGTTTTAATATTTTATTAAAAATTAAAATTATATGTAAATAACTTTTAGTTTATATTTTATTATATTTTATTTTTTCTTAAATTGTTTTATATTAATTTTTACTTTTATCATTGTTAAAGACTTATATTTTAATTACATTTTAATTACTTGAAAGAAAAATAATAATATTTTTAATGAAAAATTATTAAAATAATATAATTTATCATTAATTGGTCATTTTTATAAAGATATAAAGATAAGGGATTAAATTACATTAGTTATAATTCGGGGATTAATAATCTAATTTAAGAGACTTCTAAGGTACCTTGTGTTAAAAAAAATGGTTTTTGTTTTTTAAGAAAAAATATATCTTTAGATAATTATGTTGTTTGTTAATTATTCCTTTTGTTTATGGCTTTATGAGTACCACTATATTTTTATATTAATAAACTTTATCTTATGAATAAAATATAAAGAATTTCCGTATCGTTATATCTAAGCAAGAAAAAATCTTTTAATTTATAGCACATATGTTGTTAATTTACTTTTATCTAAACATAAAGTAATTGTTTTAATTAATTCCAATCTACCGTTCATTTTTTTGGTTTTTGTTTTATATAGTTATAAATAATTAAACTTTACATTGTTTTGCATGCTTGAATAGAAGTTGTATTCTTATAAAAATATAAGAGAAGTTGTATTGGTTAAATAATATATCTATTTTTTAATTGGAAAAGAAGGGGAGATTTCATTATTTTTTTAAAGAGGTCTAAAGTTTTGTTTTGTGTATTTTGTTTTTTTGGTTTTTTACCCAATTGATTAAATCTTCCAAACCATGTAAAAGTTTATAAGTACATTAGACTTTTTTCATCTTAAAAGATTAATTCAATGGGTAAATATACTCATAATTTTTATAAATCTTATAATAACATTATATTTAATCAACATGAGACACATTACCTTTAGACAACCTATAAAAAAATAAAACTTATTGTATTTGTAAATAAAATGGTTGTTTTGCCTTGGTTTTTTAGTATTGATAAATTAAAAAAATTAATCAAAATATTAATTACATATAAAATAATAATAGTTATTTATATATTTATCACAATATATAACTATTACGTACGCTACACGTGAAACCAAAAATAGTTATACTTATATAAGAAAGGATTAAAAGCCTTACAATTATATCCGATATTTATTTGTTTTACATTTTTTTTAATAATTTTCCCCCTTTTTAATTTTAAATTTTTGATCTATATGAATTTTTATATTTTCATTTCAAAATAATATACTTACATAAAAAAGGGCTTCAACCTTCATAATTATAGCCCACGTTTTATTTTTGTATTTTTTTAAATCTATATGTATTTTTGTACTTTTTAAAAATAATATAAATAAATATTATAATTTCTAATATGATACAATAAGATGATCCAATTGGTAACACGATATAAAATAATATGCATAATTGGTAACTAAATTTCTATGTTTGTGAGTGTTGTCTTTTCTTTTTTCGTTCTTAATTCACTTATTCATTCACTTTTTAGATCAATAGAGCTTTTTCGTTCTTTCTCTCGACTTCTAAGTCATGATTTGTGATTAAAGCACGAAAATATATATGAAAGCAATAGCAAGCAAATACTGAATGAAAACTTGCCATTGACCATCAATAGTCTTGTGTACATCTATATATTTGGTAATAGTCTTTCTTTAAAAAGATGCATATATATGCCCCTAATATTTAAGCCTATTAGTTTTTATCCTTAATTTTTTCTTATAATGAGTTTTTTGCTAAGCATATATTTCCTTCCTATAGCATGACCAAATTGCTTTCTTTTTTTAATCATGCATAGTGCTCTAAAAGCTCTACTACATATAATTTGTAAGAACCTCTATTTTAGATTTTTTTAATCTTCCTTTATTACAGTTAGCACAATTATTTCCAAGCTATTCATGAATCTCTTACTCCTACAACTTTTCTTAATTCTTTTTCATTATCAAATGTTAAATTTAAGTGTTTCTATAAATTTAATTTCTATTAGATCATTTTATATTATTTCTGTAGTATCTCATTATCGAAATTGAAAACTAATAACTCTGCCAAGATGTGCTACATTGCTTATTGGGTATTAGATCAAACTAATTCTACATTGCTTATTGTGTACATCTATGTGTGGATCTCTTGCTTTGATGATTTGTATGTCAATAATAAACTCTAAAATACACTTTTATTATCTCTTGAGATGAAATCCTAAGTGCTACTTGGATAGAGAGAGGATTTAGGCCATCTTTGGATTGTTTGGATCTTTCAAGCCACCAATATTTTCTTATCCTTAATCTCCCCTCTTAGGCCTTTACATCATTCCTTCATGTCTTTGCACTTAAATACTAGCTTAGCCTAAATGATTATTCCTACTTACCTAGCACACCTTCGAATGATTTTTAATTTTGATTTCTTGAACTTTTCTACCTTGTGATTGTTTATGTTACTGTCATGTTTAAAGAAAAATAAAAAGAAAAGCAAAGAATAAAGGAAAAGAAAGAAAACACATGAAAAGGGAAAAAGGAAGAAAATGTAAAAGAAAAAGAAAACGAGGGATTTTAGCGAATGAATGTTAAGTCAAAAATAAAAAAAGATCCCATGTTTGGAAAACTTTTGAGTGTTTAGATTTTGAGAAGTAAAAGAAAATAACCTTTGTTTAAAGGTTTACTTCTTTTGGTTATAAGTTGGGATCATCTAAAAATGTGCCTATGCTTAAATGTTTCTTCTCTTCTACCCAAACCTCAATCTAACATTTTAAGCTTTGAAAAACCTATTGATTTCTTCTAAGCTTGGATTTACTTTAGTAGAGATAGGTTAAATGCAGACTTATGAAGTTTGGTACAAGTTGATTTTATATTTCTATTTGCTTGGTCCACATGAGCATATCATACAGAGTAAACAATTTTAGCATAACACACACGAAACATGTCATCAACAATTTAGTTATACCTTTACACGAATGCATCATGGATTCATGAACATGTGGTAATGGAGATCGATGTGTTGATCAAGTTGATGTTCCCAAATATTCTCAAGATCTTTTGCAAGAAATTGGCGGTCTAATGATTAGGGATAGATTTGGAAGATCAAGTTAGGTGCAAGGATTACTTTAGGGAGAAATTGTTGTTTGAATTAATTGTGGGCTTTTTATGTTTCATTTATCATAAGTCTTTTTTTATCTTTTATTTTTAAGCATGGATTAGGCTCAATCCACCACTAAATAAGCCCATTAGTCTTTAATCTCTTGAACTTGCTCCTAGGGTTTTTCTTTAGGCTTGAATTGGTGTCTAGGGTTTTCATGAGGGTATGTTGTTATAAAAACATAGTAGCTATGTAATTTGGAGGTAGACCATATATCATTAATAAAAGTTTATTTCAAAAAGCTTCTTGCTTTGCCTTCTTTTGTTATGGATTGAATGCTTGAATTCGACTTATCAAAGGGAATGATCATCCTTTGTGGTGTCTCAAGGTTCCGGTTTTAAAAACTTTGTTTCCTTAGGGTTCTAATATGATCATACCAAAGGTTAGGGTTTTAAGGACTTTGTTTTCTTAGAGTTCTAATCCAATCATCTTCAACACGTTCCTTTGAGTTTGTGAGTTCTTAGGGTTCTTCACCTAGAGGGTCTGCATCATTTTGTATCAGAGCTTTGGTTACTGGAAACAAGTTATCTGTCAATATCTATCTTTGTTTGTGTTCTTGATTTCAAAAAAAGAAATTTCATCTTGTTCTTGTTTCAATCCTTTTTTGCATTTTCTTGATTCACAAAAAAATCTATCCTTCAAGTCTTTTAGTTTTCTTTCAATTTTGCTTTCGTTGTTTTCATCTTTGGATTTCGTTTTTTAGTTTCCTTTGAGTCCCTGATTTCAAAAAAAAAATCCATCATTCAATTCTTGTATTTTCTTTCAATTTCTTTATCATTGTTTTTGTCTTTGGATTTCATTTCATAATTCTTTTTTAATTCTTTGTATCTGTTTTTGCTCTTTATTTCTATGTTCAATCCATCTTTGTTCTTCAAAAAAAAAGGAGAAAAAAAAGAGAAGAGGGTTAATGGTCACAGTTTCAAAAAAAATTGATAAATCGTAGTTGCAACTTTAAACGGCTATAACTTTTGTTCTCAATTTTTTTGACCCAAATTCTATCGTTTACACCATATACCAAGCGGTTAATGTTTTGTTGCATATTTTTGTGTTGTTTTTGTGTTTTGTTCATCAGGGGGTTTGAATTTGTTTTTGTGAATTTTTTATTCAAAGCAGCAGTAGCAGCAAAAAAAAGGAGAAGAAAATGAAAAAAAAGGAGAACAAAGTAGCAAATTGTTCAAGAATCTAATTTCTGTTTTTTTGCTGAGTTTTCTTGTTTTTGTTGAAATTAGTTTTTCATTAGTTTTTTATAGTTTCCATATATTTCATTCTAGAGAATCATCAAACTTGCTATCCATGTATGATTTATAAAAAAAACAAGAATCATATTTTGTTGAAGATTCTTTCTTTAGAGTCCTCTTTAGACCTTCTTTCTTTTTGTCCTCAATTAAGTTTTTTTTTTAATTTTGATTTTCAAGATCTTCAAAAGATTCTTTCTTTTTTAGAGTCCTCTTTGGAATTTTTTTCTATCATCCTTTGCCTTTAAGAGCACAAAAGGGGTCTGGCTTGAACTTTGAGTGGTAAATGGGAAGAGAAATAAAAAAGGGTCAAAATAGTGTGAAAAAAATGAGTGATAACAATATGCTTTGAGAGAAAACATGTGAGAGAGTGTGTGAAGAACACCACCTTTTATTTTCATTTTGTTTCATAGGTTGAAAACATGAGTAAGTAAGAAGGAGAACCATAAGAGGTCAACTTCAAATTCTTCATCAAAGCTATTAATGACCAATTTAAGAGGCTGAATGTAGGGTTGGATGGTTTAGAATCCTTTTTCCAGTTCTGAGTCACATAGAAGTCATGAGTTTGATGAAGAAGAAGCCAATTTCAATATGGAGGAGAGAGCAAGTTATAAACGATATAGCAAGGTTAACTCCAAAAGAGATAGCAATATGGGTAGTATAAAGATGAAAATTTTGCCTTTTCAAGGAAATAATGATCTTGAGTTATACTTGGAGTGGGAAAGAAATGTTGAACATGTATTTGATTGTCATAATTACTCCATGGAGAATAAAGTAAAGCTAACAACCATAGAATTTATAGATTATGCTGATATATGGTGGTCAATAGGTGAAGGAATGGTGAGAGGCCTATTTGGTCATGGGAAGAGATGAAATTGGTGATGCATAAGGGGTTTATACCTAGCCATTACTATAGAGATTTATATAGAAAGTTGCAAGGGTTGGTTCAAGGTTCCATGAGTGTAGAAGATTATTATAAGGAGATCAAAATTTCCATGATTAGAGCAAACATAGAAGAAGATAGAGAAACAACAATGTCTAGATTCATTGCCGAATTAAATAGAAAAATTATTGATATGGTTGAATTGCAACATTACCTAGATGGAAGAACTACTACACAAAGCCATTTAAGTGGAGAAGAAAATCAAGTCAAAAAGTTTCAGATCTGGTTCGTCCTCTAGTTCTCCGTGGAAATCAAATTGGAGGAACAACAAAGCTTCCTTTAGAACAAAAGGTGAAGAAAAGTAAAACAATTTAGTTGTTGTTCCTAGATGCAAACTTGATACTAAGTCATGTGATATTAAGTGTTTTAGATGCCAAAGATTAGGAAATATTACTTCTGAATGCCCAAACAAAAGGGTTATGGTTGTACGAGAAAATGGAGAAATCAAAAGTGTTAGTTCAAGTGATGATGAAATGCCACCATTGGAGGATTTTTTTGTTGTTGAAATGGAAAGACCTGTGAATGGGGAATTACTTGTCACAAGAAGAGTTCTGAATATACAACCTAAGAATGAAGGAGATGATGAGCAAAGTGAGCATATTTTTCACACAAGATCCCTTGTGAAGGATGAGGTATGTAAGGTTATTATTAATAATGGGAACTGCACTAATATTGCTAGTATTTTATTGGTAGAAAAGTTGAATTTGTAGGGGCAAAAGCAATCCAAATTGTACAAGCTACGATGGCTGAATGATTGTGGAGAAGTGAATGTCAACAAATATGTTTGGGTTCCTTTTCCGATTGGAAAGTATGAGGATGAGGTTCTTTGTGTATTGGCACTGATGTATGCTGCTCATATTTTACTTGGACGACCATGGAAATTCGATAGGAGGGTGTCATATGACGGTTACAAAAATCAATATTCTTATGACATGAATAACTAAAAAGTTGTATTAGGCCCTCTCAAACCTTTACAAGCTTATGAGGACAAGATTAGGAGTACAAAAGAGAGAAAAGTGAGCACAAAAGAGAGAAAAGTGAGTACAAAAGAGAGAAAAGTGATCAAAAAGGAGAGAAAAGTGAGCAAACAGAAGAGAAAAATAAACGTGAGTACATTGGCTAAAAAACATGATATTAAGAGTACAATGATGGCATGACAACAAGTACTTGTACTTATGTACAATGATGTTTATCTTTCTACTAACGATCTAAACTTATCTTTGCCTAGTGTTGTTGTATCTTTATTACGGGACCTTGAGAATATACTTCCTAAAGAGATTCCCTATGGATTACCCCCTTTGAGAGGAATTGAGCATCAAATGGACTTCACACAAGGATCCGCGATATCAAATCAACTTGCTTACAGAGCTAAGATTCGAGGATGAATATTTTTGAAGATGAGTGGAATAATGGAGATTGATGTGCTGATCAAGTTGATATTCCCAAATATTCTCAAGATCTTTTGCAAGAAATTGGTAGTCCAATGTTTAGGGATAGATTTGGAAGATCAAGTTGGGTGCAAGGATTACTTTAGGGAGAAATTGTTGTTTTAATTAATTGTGGGCTTTTTATGTTTCATATATCATAAGTCTTTTTTTATCTTTTATTTTTAAGGATGGATTAGGCTTAATCCACCACTAAATAAGCCCATTAGTATTTAATCTCTTGAATTTATGCCTAGGGTTTTTCTTTAGGCTTGAATTTGCGTCTAGAGTTTTCACGAGGGTATGTTGTTATAAAAACGTAACAGCTATGTAATTTGGAGGTAGACCACATGTCATTAATAAAAGTTTATTTCAAAAAGCTTCTTGCTTTGCCTTCTTGTGTTCTTGATTGAATGCTTGAATTTGAATTATCAAAGGGAGTGATCATCCTTTGTGGCGTCTTAAGGTTAGGGTTTTAAAAACTTTGTTTCCTTAGGGTTCAAATCTGATCTACCAAAGGTTAGGGTTTTAAGGACTTTGTTTCCTTAGGGTTCTAATCCAATAATCTTCAATACGTTCCTAGCAAACTGATTGTTCATATTCCTTTGGGTTTATGACTTCCTAGGGTTCCTCGCCTAGAGGGTCTGCATCATTTGGATATCTATGTTGATTGTAATGACTATTCATTAAGAATGCTTTGATTTGTTAAACATGCTTTGGTTGCTTCCTTGTTTTATATTTCTTATTGTCTTTTATGTGTAGATGCTTTTGTATTGGGAGTTTTGAGAGTAAGATACATAACACGTTTATTACCTTATATTAGGGGTAAACAACGGATTAAAATTGCCTATTTTTGGCCAATTTAAATCTGATCCGATCCGATCAAAACCGATTTGAAGATTTTCAATCTGAATCCAATCCGATGATAAATTCAATCAGAACCTATGTGAATCTAAAAAAATCTTATTTTTTCATATCTAATAAGGTCAGAATAATATTGAACTTTATTTATAAATTAATATCATATATAAAACCAACATATACAAATTTAAATTTCAAATTGATATGTTTGTAACAAATATTATTATTTCTAAAAATTATATATGTACAATTATTAAATTATTATAAATATTTATATTTATTTTTAAGCTAAAATAATATAATAATATAATTATGGTATGCATGATATTTAAATATAACATATTATAAAATAAAATATATATTTATTTATAATTTAGTAGTAATTCGATTCAAATCGGATACAACGGATTATAAAATCTTTCAATCTAAATACTATCTAACTATCAAATTTATCAATCCAATCCGATCAGAATCTAACAGATTGGATCAGATTTCTCAAGGCAAATTGATCGGATTATTTGCCTATCCATACCTCACATGCATACTTTTAGAGGGAAAGATGTGTTTCATTTGTATGGTGTAAATGAGAGTCATGTGTGTGTTTGACATCCTTTTTGTTTGTTCTATTTATAAGTTTATATTATATTATTGTGTTCTTGTGATGCTCCCTTCTTCTTTATATCAGTATGTATGAACCATGCATAAATAAAACTGTTAACATGACTTGTTGCATGCATTATTTACAATTTTTTTTCATGTGTCTTCTTATGTGCTTACCTTCTTCCCTGTTATTGTGAGTTATTGCATGTTTATTGCTTGTAGTTGATAGCCTGGTAATTATCATTGGAATGCATGACACATATTTTCTTTGGTAGACTAGGATATCTTTTCATATGTGTGTGCTTAGTATGAGATGAGGTTATAGGATTGAATACATTCAAGTGTTGTTGAGGGAAGATAGTTGAATCATTAGGAGTGTGTCAAGTAAGAAGATAGTTAGACTCCTAATCAACTCCTTCTTAGGGATTTTCTAACACATTTAAGTGGTGTTGATGTTTGGGAGAATATTGTTGAGTCACTTAGAGTGTACCAACTTGAAAGATAGTTGGACTCTTTGTTAGCATCTTCTTATAAAGTCATAGACATATTTATGTGCCATTTGTATTTGATTGCCCGTCTTATTGATGTGTTGTATGCATATTATGAATCCCTTTATGCCCTTCTACATAGCAGATAGATGTAGGGCTCTGTGCTATGTATTACATTAAGGAGATTTTTTCTCTCTGTATTGCGCTTGATTTGTTTATGCATTCAAGTTTTTATTTGTTCATGCTTTTAACTTACTGTTATCTCGGTATTTTTCTTTATCTGTTTTGCATAACTGAATTTGTTACTTCTTTTTATGTTTCCCTTAATTTTCTCTACTGTGTTTCATGAGTATTAGGATTATTAAATTTTTGTTTGACTTTTCTCCTACATAAAGGGATGTGATATGTTACATACTCTGTGTATGCTTACTTTGACTTTCCAATCAAAAAGGAAGAGAAGTGTGCACAACTTGTGTTTGTTTGTGTATTATGTTTTCTTTTTGCATGAGGTGGTGAGTGTAGTCCGCATTACATTATTGCATTATGATTATATGATATACATACGCTCAGGAGAAGTATTACATATGTTTAGGGGGAGTTTGCATATTTGTATTGCATGTAGATTGTGTAGTTTGCATATTGGTGTTGCATATAAATAGTTTTTGTTTATGCTACATGTTAGTTGTGCTTAGACTATCAGAGCATACCTGTGTAAGGGTAACATGATAGTATTTGGATAGATTATCAATGTGTACCTATGTAGAGATAACACGATAGTATTTGAATAGACTATATAATATTTCTACATGATACGTTCACGAGGTATGTGTTTGTTTCATATGTACAGGTTATAGGTGTAAAATGTAGTCTTCGTGCTTCAAGTGTGTTGTGTGCAGTGGTGTTGATTCATGAAGTAGGATTAAGTACTCAAGATAGATGCATTTGGAACATGTGTGTCTTTTGGGTTTTGGTGTGTGTCATTATATTGTTCTTAAGAACAAACAACTTTAGGAAATCTTTATAATCATCTTATGTTTGATGAGTATTTGTATTTAGTTATGCAATGTTTTGACATGGAAAGCCAAAGGGGGAGAATGTAATCCTCTTATACTCGCGTTTGTGTGTTAGCTTCCCGTGTGAAAAACCATTGAATATGTTATTTTTAATTTCATTAAATTATAAATTCATAACCAAATTACAATGGCCAGACATGTAATCGTATGAAAATAATAAAGTATAGATATTAAAATAACACACGAGATTTTTAAGTGAAAATGACCTAGACCATAATCATAACCTAAGACGAAAGCCATCGTTCTATCGGATCACCTAACCTATTAACTATGAAAATTTAATGTTCATGTATAAACTTGATCTTATACTACCCTTTTAAGGATAATTCTCTGATGTGAGTGAATTCTACTCAACACTTTGATCAACTCTTTACAAATCAAAAACGTTTATGGAAATCAGATCCTTTTGCGGATCAACCTGTAAACATGATTAGCAGAAAAAAATAGAAATGTATGTATGTGTTCTAGATGGATTTCAATAAGAAACAAATCTTAACCTTAATTCAAAACATAGATCAACAAGTACAGAACTAAGATTGCTAGAACAAAAAATAAACCTATAATCTAGGTAGAGATTTATGAATCAAATAGCAATTAAGAATACATAGAATTGAATTTGACTAGAATAGTTATAGAGTTATGAAGCACAAAAAAGACGACAATGGTTATCAAAATATTATATTTTCTTTCTCTAAAAAATAAGCTAAGGTTTGCACATATATAGAGTTTTGAAATCCTAAACCTAGATCTCTATGGAAAAGATTAAAATACCATCATTAGGTTTTAAAGCACTTAATTAAAACAAGAATATTAGGTAATTTCATAAAGGGATCAAGTTAACAAGGATTTTTAAATCACGTTAACTACTCCTTTGATCGATCGAGTCCCACGAGCGATTGATCGAGGTACATTAAAAATTTGACCTAAGAGTACTAGATTGAACTCTGATCGATCTAGTAAACGCAACAACAACTACCTAGGAGAGACTCAATAGGAGTTGATTAAGGCTCGATTGATCAACAACCTCGATCGATTGACTAACACAACTTTTAGTACACAAAGTAATTTTAAGTGTTATGAACATGTGCTAGTGAATGCATGAGTAGAACACTATGTGTAATAGCTATGAAAGATATACCTAAAAATGATTATCTAGAACTTGAGTGTTTCTTTAGCTTATCTTGATGAGCTTGATAATGAACCTAATATCTAATTTACAAATAAACGTTTTTTCTATGAAAATCATTAATACTCATAATTTCTTTCAAAATATAAAGAAAGCACCTTAAAAAAAGTGTGGGTTCATGAAAATATTTGGCTCCTACTCCTTTGCGTTTCAATTGTTAGGAAAATTGAAATGTATATTATATAATTTGATTAAAATAGATTTCTCCTAGTACTTTTAAGAGGAAGAAAATAGTTTATCATTAAGGTGGCGTTTGGTTCACAAAATGGAATTAGAATCGGAATGGGAATGGAATGGAAACAATTTTGTTTTGTTTGACCACTGGAATCAAAGAAAGAATTAATATTACAATGTTTGGTTTACAACTGGAATAAAATAGAAAACACTGTATATTACCTTAGTACCCCTATATTCAGTAAATTTTAAATAATATCATTTAATTATTATTTTTTGGTGAGACAAAATACATTATTGAAATTATTATTTTTCTAAATAATTATTGCTTAAAAAGAAAATATATTATTAAAATTATTATTTTTCTAAATAGGGTTTAGGGTTTTGAGTTTTGGGATTTAAGGATTTAGGGTTTAGGGATTTGGGATTTGGGGTTTAGGGTTATATTTGTGGGTTAAGGTTTAGGGTTAAAATTATTATTTTTCTAAATAGGATTTAGGGTTTTAGGATTTGGGTTTTGTGATTTAGGGTTTAAGGTTTTAGGATTTGGGATCTGGGGTTTAGGGTTTATGGTTTTGGGATTTGGGATTTGAGATTTGGGGTTTAGGGTTATATTTGTGGGTTATGGTTTATGATTAAAATTATTATTTTTCTAAATATGGTTTTGGGTTTTGGGTTATATTTATGGGTTAAGGTTTAGGGTTAAAATTATTATTTTTCTAATGTGGTTTTGGATTTTGGGATTTGGGATTTGGGATTTGGGATTTGGGATTTAGGATTTAGGGTTTAGGGTTTTGAGATTTGGGTTTTGGGTTTTGGGGTTTAGGGATTTGGGATTTAGGGTTTAGGGTTATATTTGGGGTTGGGGTAAAATTGGAAAAAACATTAGGATGAGAATGGAATCATGATTCCTTAAGGGGAGAGAAGGAATTCTGATTCCTTCTCCTTTAAGAATCGATTCCATTCTATTCCCATTTTTTAGTCCAACCAAACACAAAAATGAAAGGACTTAATTTTGATTACATTCTATTTCATCCAACCAAACATAGTATAAGTATAGTTAACAATTCCTTCTCAAACGAAACCCTATCTATAGAATGGAAACCTACTCACACTAATCCAAACCATTTCTAAACGTTGAGTGAAATCATGTGACACCATTGTTACCTAGCGGATAAACCACCAAAACTTATCCTCTTTGTTGTCTTCATGGTCGAAGGTAGGATAACATATTTGTTTGTGATTTTGTGTTTCTCCCATCGTGTATGTCATTTTCTTCTCTCTTTAACATATTATTTCTTTGTATTTTAGGTTAAATTCACAATAGTTGATTGGGACGGTCACATTCCAATGTATCTGTCCAAGCTCATTCCTAGAATGGGTACCGTGGACTTCTGTGTATTCATAAAGACATGAGTGTGAGAGACCCTACCATTGAGGTATCTCTCTTTACCTCACCCATATATGCCCTCGTAAACTCTTAATTGGATATCTAGGTTTTTAAGATTAGTCAATATAGGTTATGGTTAAATTCCATGTTTCTAAATTATAATACTACCAACCTATTTTTAGATTAGGGAAATTTGTGTTCGCACCAGACTATGCGATAGAACGTGGAGACCTAGCCCCTTTGAGTGAATATGTATATACCTAAGGCCTTTTTTTGCTTCCCTTGGGCACTCTAAATCATTAGTGACGCATTGACCTTTTCAGCTGTTACTCAATTTTATTATGTGTTACCTCAAACTTTCAAATCTAAATTTTCATGGGCTTTGAAGAGGAAAGTTTTCCTACTCCAGGTTTTGAAATAAACGTTTTGGAAGATGATTATTCCTTTTTTATCTTAACTATAAAGAGTGGGGTCTCTACATTGTTTGATGATGGATTTCTAAGGTATTTGAGAGTATATTGCAGAGTCTAGATAAGCTTTGGCATTTTACTAAGATTAAATACCCATTCCTAGATCTCCTTTTGTTTTTTGCCCTATGATAAGTCATCTGAGGGTTTTGTTAATGATGTATTTGCTGTGGGTTTTTCTGGGCCACCTGGGACCATGTGTAATTGGTTTTGAGGAGGAAAGTAGCTTTGGTGAAGGATTGGGAGTAGACCCTTTTTTTCTCTTTGGATTTTTTTTCTTTTTGGGCATTAGTTAACTGTTTTGAAGAAATTCCTTGGTTAGGAAATCTGATAATGAATTTGTTTCTCCCCTAATAAATTCAATATCAAAATCAAAAACATTAGGCTATATATATAGTCATAATGAATTGAGGAAGGATATAACAAATTATATGAAATCAGCTTCCCTTACCTTTGTCTTCTTCTTCCCTAACCTCTGAGAAATTCTGTTTATATCAATGGTATCAAAATTGGTTCTAGCCATGTACGACCAGAACTGATCTAGCACAGAGACCTCTGATGAGGAATCTGATTCCTTCGCACGATCTGAGTTTGATTCAGAGTGATTCAACGCCATCCTATAGGCGTTACAAGCTGAGGTGATAGCTCTTTGCGTAGCTCGTAGTTCACCACTGGTAACCTCTGTTGGCAATTAGAGGAGTAGATCATTTGAAACCTTTAAGAAATTGGAAGCTCCATTCACGGATTCCTTCACCTCTAATACCTGTTCGAAGAAAGCTTCAAGAAATCCCCAAACTGTAGAGAACCCATTGCTTCCTGGGTTTTACAGAGAAGCAACGAAGGACACCGGGCTTAAGCTCTGTGGATCGCCAGCGCCTAGTCTTCCAGGAGCCAGCCCAAATAGCCAGCCTACCCCGTAAGGACAACCTCTCTCCATTAGTTGAACTGCCTCAAAATGGGCTTGGATTCAGCCCATCACCTGGCCCTAAAACCCTTGCCCACGAAAGAGACCAGATCCCTCTCGTCTACACCTTCTCTTCATCTGGAAACTCTCTGAAAATAATTAAAGCAATGGATCAATCAACCACCCGAGAGACTCACGAGCAACGATGAGAAAGATTATGTCATTATTGTGGTGAGAGAGTTGTTATAGGCCATCACTGTGCAAGACCCAAACCTCTTCACACTGATGAAGGTTCAATCAGATAACCCCAAGACAGTCATATGAGGAAGCTTCATCGGGCTAATAAAATCTATGAATGCACTCCTCTACCAATTTTTGACAATTAGATGGGTATTCTCCGGAAAAAGGTTCCCTTAGTTACTATGAAAATAGTGATGAATCTACAAAGCTTGAGGTTAGATAATCGAATTCATACCAGCAATGTAAGAGTTTTGTATGAGTCGTATTATGTCCCTGAGTCCATTAACCTGGTGAGATTGTATGAGTTATACCTCTGGCATCGATAGTACCATAAAAGTAATATTACTCATAAATGATATAGCCGCACATCTATTATAACTCTAGTTTTTCCCTTGATCTGCTCTATGATCATGTTAACAAGCTAGCTAGGGTTTCAAATCTCAAAGGCAGAAGCAGAGACAGAAGCGACCCTTTCTATCCATACCCTATTCCAAAGGTTAAAGTCAAAGGGCCTTTGTTGTCTCTTTTGGAGAACATAAAATCATGCAAATATACACGGTCACAAGTAATAATACGATAAGTAAAATATCGTTCCCACGGAGATTTGTTACTAATGTTTGTTAATTATTAAAATTATTTCAACCTAATTTTATCCAAACAGATAATTTGATGCAGTTTGACTAACTGACTTATATAACAGATTGCAAGAAAATTCTAGGATTGCAGTTTCACTAAATTAATCCACTTGAATCATTATATTTTATCTTGATTTATGTTCTCGTATTTTAAGTTGTTAACCAAGAACTCCTAATTTATCCATATATCTCTTCCGAGCTCCATACAGACACATCTAGTTAAAATGATTCACTATATTCCTATGCGAATTAAATTCAACCAGATTTATTAAGTTCTGAGTTCTCAAACAGTTACACATACAATAAAAGTATATTTCTATCCCTTATGTATATACGTTATTTCATCACGAGCAGCACACAAAAATGCCTTTTTCAAGTTTATTTAAGTGTCACATATCAGTTAATTAATCTTCCGATAATTAAAAGCATTAAACACAGATAAAATAAACAACTTAAAACAGTTCCATAAATCATTCAAAAATACTTAATTCAAGTTTCATAATTTACGCTACACTGCAATCCTAGAACAAATAAATTAGTTCATAGCAGAAATTAAAATTACAACACTAGCAAAATAAAACATTGCAGAGAAACAAAAATTAAAAGAAAATAGATTAGGAGAAACTCTTTCACGATTCCTCAATGAAAAATAAATTCTTCCCTTTATTTCTTCTTAGTTGTCTTCTTTCTCTGTAATTTCCCTAAGAAAATACAACACAAAATTTCAAATAAACGTTCTGCGTGTTTTGTGTAACACGTAGATAGGAAAAAATGAAAATGGTAAAGAGAGAAAAAATAAGAAGAACTGCGAGCAACCAAAATGAAAAAAACCAAAAAACTAATAAACCAATTCCTCGCGTACAAAATATATCCCCCCTTTCAATTATTCTTTTCTTATTTTTATTTTAAGTGGGGGACAAAAATGTATGGGGAATTAAAATAACAACACGCGTGAAAACCATTTTGCGCGTTTCTGATTTTTTTCTTTTCACGCATGACACGTGTCTCCATGTGATTGGCTTCGAGAAATAGGGAGACACGTGGCATATTTTCATTTGGTGGGAAGATCGGACACATGGAGAACAGATGGACCGCGTCGCACAAGATTTATAGACGAGCGGGTCGGTGCGCGATAGCTTGGTTCCACGCGCTTCAATCTGGACCGTCCAACAGATCCAACGGTCAGAGATCGCCTCGGAAGAAAATCTGCGCAGCCGACATGTGGGTCCCACCCTGCACGCCACTATGCGTAGCAAGTGGGCCCCACGTGTGCTGAGCTGCGCGCTTTCTATAATTCTGGCGTAATCGCTCCTGTTGCGTTTGGAAGTCACGCGCCTAATCTGGACCGTTGATGGATTGATCGAGCGGTGTGTGTTGAGCGTTGTGAATGTCGCGAGTGGCTCTTCTCCTGTACGGAAATTCAACTTTTTATTAATTGCATTTTGACCCACAAATTTAATTTAAATTAATTTCTAATCTTTTGATATTTTCAATTTAACCCATTTTTAATTTCAAATTAAATTGTGATCTTTTTATAATTTCAATTAAGCCCCTTTTTTATTAAAATTTATTAATTTACTTTAAAATATATTTATTAAAAACTAATACTAAATATTAATTTAATTAATTAAAAATTAACTAAAAATGTAAATAACTAGCAATTATAATTAATAAAATAGACGTAAATCACTGTATAAAATACAGTTATCAGCCTTCTATTCAATCAGAAATAAAGAGGTGAGAAGCAACAACAACCATCGACCATTCAAAGGTTTGATGGGCAGATCCATCTGATTTCTAGCAAGCTACACATTCTAAAATGTTATGAGAGCTTTCAGATAGCATTTGAAGGTAAATGTTATCTGCTTTTGTGCATGGGTGCAGTTGAGGATATTGGAAATCTATGCATCAAAACTGGATCAACGTTTTTTGGGGTTACTCAACCTAGCCATCCACCTAATTCTTGGGTTCTGAATTCTTTGGCTGAGTTGAATCCTCCATATCTCAATCAAGAAACTTTTGAAGATGATGAGATTTTGGTCCTGAAGTTTACAAAGGCACTTCCTAATGAATTAGGAGTTTTAGCCATGGTTTCTGAAGGAATTTTGAGTGACAAACTGAAATATTCCTTTAGGAGTACTCAAGCTCATAATGGTGAGAAGAAGAATAGGGTAGTCACAGTTTGAACCTGTTATTGCTAGAAGAAGATTCCTATGCTAGAAGGAACCTACTGGTAAGGCTACCTTGAAGACTATATGGGGTGAGTCATTCAAACTAGTAGCAATTTTCCACCTGCCAATGTCCGAAGAGAAAACAAATGGACATGTCAAGATAGTTTCATATCAGGAGTCATCCATTGTGTCAAATTATTTGGTTGATAGGGGAACTAGATTGTTAGATTACATTAAAGGTTAGACATCTTATGGGGCCGAGGCAAGGGTATCCTATCGAGTAGGTAAGGCAAACCATTGGAATTTTTCACTACCTGTTGATATCAAGACCCTGGAATGGTTCAAAGAATATTTTGTTGTGCCACATCCTTTGCCAAAAATGGATGTGATTGCTATCCCTGAATTGGTTGTGGAAGCCATGGAGAGTTACGGGTTGGCTACATACTGTGACACAACTTTATAGTATAACGAGCAACACTCTACAGTTGCCAACATAAAAAGGGTTACCACTGTTGTAGCCCATAAACTAGCAAACCAAAGGTTTGGCAATCTGGTAACTATGGAGTGGTTGACACATTTGAGGTTGAATGAGGAAATGGAAACGTGGGAGAGCTATCTAGACACTAATAATTTGTTTCCTAAATGGAAAATAGGGACGGAATAGCAAGACTATCCAATTGTAACTATTCAAGCTAAAGACTTGAAGTTGGAGCTTGAGCAGCCCCTATTTCTCTCAAAAGGTTCCTCTGGAGAAGGACAATGGGGTCATCCTTGCTACATTATGTTATGGATCGAATAATACCAGCAAGAGTTTCTTATTACAAGCAAAGTCTAAAACTATCGACATGGTGGACTTTTTTGGCTGCTCAATTGTTAGAGACTGCCCTGCAGAGACTAAAATTGCTACTTGTAGTTAGATAAAGGTTAATGTGGTGTCAATTGTTATGGTGCAGTCTATTAAGGAACAAGGTTTTAAGATTATGGGGGTATATGAAGTAGTAATTACCACCCTTGGGCAGTTGATTGATTGCTAGAAACATAGATGTTATGTTCTCGACCAATGTAATTACATTGTTCTTGATAAGGTTGATGGAATGATTGATATTGGTTCTAAGCCGTGGGTTGTAGGTGTTTTGGATGCCATGCCTTACAGAATTTTTAACCTTGAGAATGAGGATAAGGCTAATAACAAATTGGTCTAACTTATGGTCTTACATAAAAAGGGCCAATATTGCATGTTCGGGTCACCTTTGTTTAAGCCAAGAGATGTTGAGGTATAAGCTAGATTATGTATATGATCTGAGTTTGTAAATGCCGTAGGAGTGAATGAAAACTTATCTTCTCTATTGCTTGAATTACCATCCATCATAGAGGCATTTAGAATGGCGCCTGCTATTGATGATATAGCCACTGGGGATATTTGGGAGCCTGAGATCGATGTAAATGCATATCCACTTATTGGAGGGTTGTTGAACTTATTAACAGAAACTGTAATACTAGAGGCTCCAAGGAGTGGTACAAGACAATTGGATAAAGAAATTAAGCAATCAGCATGGAAGCCATATGATGTAGAAGGATTCCCTGAGTTGTCAGTACCCTTGACAGGATCAAATGGAGATCAAAAAGAAGTTTTTGTCATTTCACCTTAGTGCTAAGAATTCTGAATAGAATGCAGATAAACAAGTCGTGAAGTTCTTTCCAACCTTGAGCAGTTTGGTGTGGATGCGCTATTAGGTGGGTTGCGGTAGTGGACCTCCCTTCAAAGGATCTTACCAAGTATCAATGATCTCAAAAATCAAAGGGGTGAAGGTGTGCAAACGACAGCTAATGGAAGAACATCCAGCTGAAAGAAAAATAATATCAAGTGGGCATGACCTTAGCATCAAGGCAACCATCCATGGCACTATAGACTTGCTCCAAAGTCAATTCAAGGCTACTTTTTGCACCTATCCCAAGGCATAGACAATGATCATACCAACTCATACCTCCACTCTATCCTTGAGGACAAGAATTCTAAAAGGGGGATGGAATGATATGGGCATAATTTACTCGAAGTTGTTGAGCACTCAGGTACAGGCAGACGTAGGTGCAGTGCTGAGTAGGAATGCTGAACGCGTGATTAAGGGGGACCATTACAATTCTGTTAGGAATGTCAGAATCTATTCGCAAGCTTCTTGTATACCGTACATATGTGAGGCTATATATATAGTCATAGTGAATTGAGGGAGGATATAACAAATTATATGAAATCAGCTTCCCTTAACTCTGCCTTCTTCTTCCCCAACCTCTGAGAAATTATGTTTGTATCATATTCCAATTCTAAGCATAAAAACTTTGAGTACATAATTAACAGAGATCACACATCATGAACCTTTGCCAAAAATAAAAAGCAATTTCAGCAAGACAATATCACAATTATAAAAGAGCATCATGAAACTAAGTCCAAATGAGGAAATAAATCACCTTAATGGCGAGGACCTAAGCACAAAAGCACTTCCTTTCTCTACTTCATACTCAAAATGAATCGTACCACCATCAACCTCACAAACCATTGAAGGATTTTGCAAATGTTTGTTAAGAACAGGTACTGCTCAACATTCAACTATCAAATCCACAATTTCCTATGCAGAAAACTTCCAACCAATTATTCAAATTATCCAAAACAAATGACACTATATAAACAACGCTAGTAACTATAGTGCCTAAACGAATAACATTACACAAATGAAAAAGAACAAAAGAAAGGATTGAAGATCAACAAAAGTAAATAGTCTAATAAATTATTATTTATAAAGTAATTTTATCCTAATTTTATACCATCCTTAGCGAGGTCACAAAGAGCGTGAGTAGCTCATTTAGCAACAACGCGATTGGATTCGGAAGAAAAGTAAGTTGACTTGAGGACAAAGAGCTATCGATACATGTTTCTTAAGGAGATACTTACGATATCATCATATGAGGATACAAAGCTAGGATTCTGCTCATCAGTGCTATTATACCCTTCATTTTCATGAGACCTGGGAGACGAAGGCTGTGACCCCGTGGGACAGCATCGCCCCAACAGGGAAATAGGACTAAGTTAAGTGTGAGAACTGAGAGGCAGAACTTAAAAAATAGAAATCGATGATTAAGGTTTTTCGTTTATATATATATTTAAATAATATATTAAATATATTGGATTTGAATATTTTTAATATTCGAATTTGGATTGAAATTAATCAATTTTTTCGAATTCGTTCCAATTTTATGAATTTATCAGATATTTTGTTCGATCATAAGTATAATTACTTTTATTTTTTAAATGAATAAATTTATTTTAATTTATACTGAATTTTGTTTAACAAATTAATCAAAAGGCTTATTAAAGGTGAGAAGGCAAAAGCTTTAATTCATTTTGTTAACAGCTAAATGGAGAGAAGCCAAAAAGGTTAACGGTGAGTGCTATATATACCGCATCTGACAAACTTCAAAAGTAGAGATTGAGGTACGCACACCGCAAAAAGAAAAAAAAATGTGTTTGGTGCATATGTGATTTGGTAATATAGGCTATTCATATTTGTTCATTGTAATACAAATATTTTTTTTATATATATTCTCTTATTCATGTAATAAAGGTCATGAGATATTTAATAAAGCTTATGAGACATATTATATATTTTTTTTATCCGCAGTAAGTGAGATATTTTTTTATATCTTTTTAACATATAAGTATTACATTTAATTTTCATGATTTTATGTTAAGATGTTATTTTATATATTTTTTATTTATTAAAGCATGCTATTTTATCATATGCATTTTAAATTTGTGGTTTTTCTTTTTAAAAAATAAAGTATATACATCATTAAAAGTTATTAATTTTTAGTTTCAAGCATTTTTTCCCACACCGTACAAGAAAATTTTGGTTCAAATAATTATATTTTGTTGGAGAAAACTACTTTCATTGACAAATTTTGCTAAGGTAAAAGTTTTTCGTACATTTTTTTGTCGAGAAATATATTTTCTTTGAAAAATATTTTGTCAAGTATACTTCGATAAATATTTTGTCGGAAAAATAATTTCTTCAATAAATTTTTTCTTGAGAAGAATATGATCTTTGACAAATATTTTATCGGGAAAAATTCTTTTTCCAATAAACATTGACTTTATTGAGAAAAAGTTTTCTACGATAGAAGTATTAGGACGACTATCATGACAAAATAATTTGTTGAGAAAATGTTTTAGGCAAGAAATGTAGGTGCTTTCTTGACAAAGTAGTTCATCATTGAAAATAATTTCTCTTGTAGTGATTTCAATTTTTTCTATTTAAACAACCTAATGCCTTTTATTTTGTTTAACGATAAGAGATTAATCTTTTCATTTTAAGCTTTATCTTTCTTAAATTGTTTTGCAAAAAAAGATCATATTTTTTGGCTTATTCTTTTAATTAATTTATCAAACATTGATAGTTGTGTTTGATTCATTAATAAGCCTAATTAATTTATGATGTTTTGATTAAATGCTTATATAGCTTCTTCTCTACTTTGTTCTTTAATTATTGGATCAAATAATTATGTTTGTAATATTATAATTATTTGGTTTGATTTTTTATCTTTAAAGAAACTATATTTATTGAACTTGTGTTTAACTTATTATAAGGTTGTTAGATGATTTAATATTAACCATTCTTGAATATTCTAATTTGGGTTATTTATTGTGGAATCTGCTCCAAGATTTACCTTGCACTTGTCTTATTGTGCTAACGTTTCAGGTATTGGTTGAACAAGTTCGATTACTTGTGTGACTCAAGTTATCGGAACATTGGTCTAGATTCAAACACTTTTCTTGTGAAGACTGTGAAGAAAAGAAGTGACTTCTATGTGGATTACTTTGGAACATTATATTAAAGGATATTTGAAGTCTTGGCCTTGTAATTGGTCCTTATTTATATAGTGGATAGTTAAGTGGTCTAGTAGACCGGTTGTTTTTCATTTAGGTCATTATTGTGGCCTAGGTTGTTTTTACTTAAAAATCTCGAGTGTCAATTTCTATTTTTCGTATTATTTTATTCATATACGATTACATGTGTGACTATACGTGAAATTTTAATTTGACATATTTTTATTAATTACCTATTCACCATTCTAATTAATTATATCTGTAACTTAAAAACTTTCTTTTGGTATCAAATCGGATCACCAAATACACTTAGTATTACCTAAGACCATGTTATGGATAATTTGAGAGAGGGTTCGTCTACTACCAGTGCTCCTTCTTTAATGGGTCTAACTACCCATATTGGAAGGTTCATATGAGAGCCTTTCAACAATCTATAATTAAGAGTATATAGAATTTTGTTATTTATGCTTGGAAACTACCTACGGTTGCCAAAGAAAATTATGTTACTCTTATATAGGAATAAATGGACTACTGAAGATAAAACTGCTAGTAATTGGAACGAAAAAGGTATTAATAATATCTTTAGTGTTGTATTTGCTGAAGAGTTCTATTGTATCCCTCATGTTGATACTGCTAAGCATGCTTAGAATATTTTAGAGCTTTCCAATGAGGGCACCACACAAGTGAAATGGACTAAACTTCATATGCTTGGTACTCAATTTGAAAACCTTAGAATGAAAGAATGTGAGACCTTTTTGAATTCTATGCTAAATTATGTGATATTACAAACACCTCTGCCAACTTTGGAGAGAAATTTGATGATTTCAGGATAGTTTGAAAGATTCTTTGCTCATTGCCAAATCGTTTCCATACAAAAATCATTGCTTTTGATGAAAGTATGGATGTGTACACCATCAAAATAGAGGAACTTATTGGCTCACTTAAACCTTTGAGATGAGCTTTCAAACACATCCAAAGAAAAAAGGTACTACTTTCAGAACTTCCATGACCGATAATGGTGAGAATGACAATGATGAGGACGATGAAGAATTGAAACTCTTGGGCAAAAGATTTAAGAAACTCTTACCAAAATAATTCAGAGTAATTGGCAACCAAACCATTTAAGGGATGAGAATCCAAGAGAACTCTAACTTATGTGTTGAGATGGTAAGAAAGCTAAACTAAACTAAATGACAAACTTAAATCCTTTGACATAAGTTCTTCAATTATAGAAAAAAATTTGAATTGTCTAAACATGATAATGTTTTGAATTTAGGTCTTGTAAATCTTAAACATTAATATAAAAATATTGTGCAGGAGCTGGGAGAATCAAGAGAAGCTATAAAGAGATGGTTTATTGAAGTTGAAAGGCTAAACGAGATCCTTGACTAAGGAAAACCTTTTGGAGATAAGAGAGGGCTAGACTATGTAGATGAGCAATTTACGCCATCATTTTCAAATACAATTGTGCTTGCCAAACCCTCAAACCCTTCGTCACATGCTGAACATTCACCTCCAACATCAAATACCACATTTGTAACAGATTCTAATTCTACTTCCATTGTTATTAATTATGCACAAAGAAATATAATTATTATTATTATTTTCACTAGGGTTACCTACTGTAATGTATGAAGTTACTGTAGCGAGTGGAGAGGACTGCCTCACAACTAGTGTGAAAGTCATCATGCTAAGTTTCTAGTTTATGTATATTTCCTTAGGAAAATAATAATAATAATAATGATAATAATAAAAGAAAAGATAAAATACAAAAGCAATTATTGCACAAAAATAAAAAGCATAAAATGGTTATAAAAAAAGAAAAATAAATAAGTAAATAACCAATCCATCTTGCACAAAAAAAGGGAGAATAACAAAAAATAAATAAAGTTCTCTCTTGATAGAAAATTTTATAGTGTGAACGTAAGGGTTCGATTGCATTTTATCATGATAGGTGATACTTTTTCATTTGAACCTTCCATGATTGATCATAAATGAATAAATTGGCATACTATTGTAGTTTAAACTTGTATCTTATCTTGGGTGATTGAAGATATGTCACCGTATGTATTAATATGACCGTGTGTCTTATTCATATACTTATGCTTTTAATGGACAGTCAAAATTCAAACAAGATTAATTTCTTAATTAATTGTTATGTTCTAATCATATTTAAATAACTCTACTACTCTTAATTAAATAATTATACTACTCTATGAGAAATATTACACTTAGGGGAGAGCACATTGAGTGTTCATAGTTATTCATATAGAGGGAATAATACTTAAATGTTCTATGTATTATTACTCACTACTTATGTATGTTTCTTCACATTTTTTGTTATTATATACATTGAACTAATAAACAATGAGTCTTTCGAGAGAAGTTGTGTGCCTATTTGTATTTTTCGTTTTTGAATGTACATGAGCTGTCAAGATTCAAGCAAAGATAGTTTCACCAGATCATAGGATAGATCCACTATGTAAAATTATTTTTCCTATAAGGGTTATGTAGTGAGAGAGGAGATGTTTTGTCACACTAATATGCCAAAAAGGGATATTGTAAGATTTATGAGTGTTGGCAATATTTGTGAACAAAATAGCTAAATATAATTTTAGTTTCTAAGTAAGTCTTTGAAGGATACTTTTCAAGCTAAAGAAACAATCAAGTTATAAACAAATATATCTCAGGTATATCTTTATTCTTTTCCATGTTAGATTTTATATTAGACACATAAGAATATTTTATATTTAGGTTACTCGATCGATCAAGAAATATCTGGATCGATCAAGGTTAGTAGATTAATCAAGAATGATCTACCTTGATTAAAAAGTCCTCGATTGAATTTTTCAATAAGGTAGATCGATCAAAGTTTAATGTTCGATCAATTAAGGATTGAATCGATCTAGGTACAATCAAATTCGATCTACCTAGTCTAGGGTTTTACTAATCATTGCTTGTATCGATCGAGAAGGGTTTCGATTGATTGACCTTATTGGTTCGATCAATCGAGCTTGATCTAGATCAATTGAATGAGGAGGGCTTGAACTTATAACCTAGTTGTTTACTTGAGTTAAACTTGTCAATTATAATGTTGTCCCTATTATTTACTGCTCTATAAATTGTTTAATGGATATATTTGAATTGGATTTTAGCCTAGCATTAGGATTTCAATATTTTTTTATATAAACAACCTAATGCCTCTTGTTTCCTTTAACCACAATAGCATTAATCTTTTCATCTTAAGCTTTCTCTTTCTGTCTCAAATTATTTTATAAAAATAAGAACAACATTTTAGTTATTTATGATTAAAATAACTAGCAATGAGGGATTGAATTAAAACTTAAAACTTAGTTATTTTTAGGGGGGAAATGACATTAAAATTATAGGTTACATGAGTTTTGAACTCACTACTTCTTTGATAGGAGAAAAATACACACCAATTATGAACCTGATAGAGTGATTGAGTGATTGAGAGGATAATTTTTAATCGATAAAATAATGTGATAGATTAGAAGTTATTGATAAAATAAGGTCCAAGCATACAACGTCAGTAGGTGGAAATTGGAATTTCTCCTTCCTAAAAATCTGAAGTACATTAATGAGTGTACTGGAATATCAAAATAGAAAATACAAATGAAAATATGAACCTAGTTTCATATCACGATTATTATTACACTTTCGTATCTCTAACCTTTAGGATTCTACATGGGGTATTCATTCATTGCTCGATGAATTTGTCACCCTTCCTCTTCTTTAAAAGAAAACAACACTCTCTCCATTTCCATGAGCTCAGAAAATTCTTGACAAAAGAAGAGGAAACCGAGAGACGGATAGTGATGGGTGAAACATTGAAATTGAAGAGAAAATTTAGGGTTTTTCTATTAGATTTTCAATTTTAATATGCCCTGGTCTATCGGGCACACAATTATTTATTACAAATTAGTTAGTCATTCCTACCACAAGTTTGATCGTGGAGCTATGTTTCTCTTTTTTAGTTAGTTTGTAAATGTCTATATATACACCAAATCTAATCAATGAAATTATCAAGTTTTCTATGTTTCAGTTCCTAACATTATGGTATCAGAACCCCCAAAAAACCTAAATCAATCAAAGTAGTAGTCTTTGACGCCTTTGTACAGCAACGAGATGACAACCAAAGGGAATTTTGTGCCTTATGACCATTGGAGTATGTTGATGGATAAATTATTGCGGTCTAAGGAATAATAGGGGCTAGTCGAAGAAGGCTATACTGAGCTAGAAAATGGAGTAGCATAGACAGACGCACAACACCAGAATCTCATAGAATTAAAGCTAAAAAATCTGAAAGTAAAGTATTACCTCTTCTAGGCCATTGATCAAATGATATTGGTGACTATTCTTATGAAGGATACTTCCAAATAGATTTGGGAGTCTATGAAGAGAAAGTTTCAAGGAAATGCATGGATTAAGAGATCACACTTGCAAGCTCTACACAAAGAATTTGAACCTCTAGAGATGAAGACTAGAGAAGGAGTCACCGAGTACTTCTCAAGAGTGGTACCTATGGCCAACAAAATGCAAACCAATGGAGAATAAATGCAAGGTGTCACAATGGTGGAGAAGATTCTCAGATCATTGAGTGAGAAATTTAATTACATTTTGTGCTCGATCAAGGAATCCAAAGACATTGATAAACTTTCCATCGATGAGCTATAAAGTTCTCTGATTGTCCATGAGAAGAAATTTCAAAGACATATAGAAGAGCCAAAAGCTCTCAAAGTAGCATCTGAAGGTATGATTGGTATGAAAGGACTTGATCGAGGCACTTACAGAGGTAGGGACAGAGGAAGATGGTGCTAACCCTACATTAAGGAAACTATGGAATGTTATCACTATCACCAACTATGACACTTCCAATTTGAATGTCCAAACTGGGATAAGGAAGCCAACTATGCTGAAATAGGTGAGGAAGAAGAAATGTTGATTATGACACATGTGGAGATGAATGATGCCCGAAGAGATGGTGTATAGTTTCTTGATTATGGATGTAGTAACCACATGTGTGGTAACAAGAACTTGTTTTGTGATCTAAATGAGAGCTTCATGCATGAAGTAAAGTTAGGGAACACACAAATATGGAAGTTATGGGCAAAGGTTGAGTGATATTAAGAGTAAATGGCTTTACTCATGTTGTTGGTGAAATCTTTTATCTACTAGAATTAAAGAACAATCTTCTAAGCATTGGACAACTACAAGAAGGAGGACTGGCAATTCTTATTCAACATGGAGAACTTTGAATTTATCATCCAGAAAATGGGGTTATAATAGAGACAGAAATGACAACAAATCGAATGTTTGTTATACTAGCCAACTCACTGCCTCAAAGAACCCCTAGTATAAGATTCCCTTGTCTCTATACATCTACACATAACTTGGTACACTTATGGAATTGTCGCTATGAACACTTGAGCTATAAAGGACTAAGGACTCTAACTCAAGAAAATGGTGCATGACATGCCTCAATTAAAGCCTCTATCAATAGTATGCATACACTGTTTGATTGGGAAATAACACAGGGATCCCATTATAAAGAAAAGTAATTAGAGGGCCATAGAGAAACTTTAGCTTATCCATGCAGAAATTTGTTGTCCTATCTCTCCCATCTTCAATAGTAAAAAGAGGTATATTCAATGTTTTACTAATGACTTCACTAGAAAAATATGGACTTGTTTTTTGGTGGAGAAATCAGAAGCATTAAGTGTGTTCAAATGCTTTAAGAATTGTGTTGAAAAGGAAATATGAGGGCATAACAAATGGTTAAGAACTGATCAAGGTGGAGAATTTACATCTATTGAATTCAATGAGTTATGTACCAAGCATGGTATCAAAAGACAACTAACTATTGCATATACTCCATAGCAGAATGGTATAGCAGAACAAAAAAATTGAACTGTGATGAATTAAGTTCGATGTATGTTATGAGAGAAGAAGATCCCCATTATGGCCAGAGGTAGTTAATTGGACAACTTATGTCTTAAACCAAAGTCTTACATTGGTTGTGAAAGATCAAACACCTGAGGAAGCATGGAGTGGAAACAAACCCTCAGTGGAGCATTTTAGGGTCTTTAGATGTGTGACATATGTCCATGTGCTTGATATGAAAAGAAAAAAACTAGAGGCAAAGAGTTTACATTGCAAAGTAGGTGGTGATCAACAGGGATGTAGTGTTTGAAGAAGACAAATCATAGAATTGGGATAAGAGCTATGAAGAATTTGAAATAACTTATCTGGAATGTCATGATAGGAAAGATAATGAGGATATTGAAATGATGAAGTAATAAATGGGGAGATTGATGAATCAATTGAAGAAAAAATCAATGACACTCAAAATGGTAAAGATGGAGGAGAATTTTCGAGCTTAAGAGAAGGAAGAATCAGAAGAACTCTAGTGTGGATGAGAGATTATACAAGTGAGAAGGGAATCTCAGAGGAAGAAGAACTAAATATGACTCTGGCATTATTTTCTTTAGCAGATCCAATACATTTTGAGGAAGAAGTGGAGCATGAAAAATAGAGAAAGGATATGGACGTGGAAATCAAAGCTATAGAAAGGAACAATACATGGGAACTAACTGATTTACCTACAGGTGCAAAAAGATTGGAGTAAAGTGTGTCTTTAAGATAAAAATCAAAGAAAATGGAGAAGTGGATAAATTTAAAGCTCTATTTGTAGCTGGGGTATTTGTAACAACAAGGGATAGACTACATAGAAGTGTTTGCACCAGTTATAAGAATGGACATGGTGAAAATAATTATGGCCTTTGCAACACAAAAAAGATGTAAGCACTTTAAAAATGAGAATAGGGTGCAAGTATATGATTCTATGTACAAGAAAATGGTGGGATCTTCGATGTCTTTGACGGCCATAAGGCCAGATTTAATGTATGTAGTAAGTTTAATTAGCAAGTTCATGGTAAAGCCAACTGATTTGCATATGTTAGTAGCAAAAAGAATGTTGCGATATTTGAAGGGAACCACTAAGCTTAGAAATTTTTACAAAAAGGATGGGAATGGTGAAATTATGATTGGATATACATATAGTAATTATGTAGGAGATTTAGATGATTACAAGAGCACATCAGGATACATTTTCATGCTGGGTTCATAAGTTGTTCCTTGGTCCTCTAGAAAACAACCTAGAGTCACACTCTTAACTATAGAAGTAGAATTCATGGCTACAGTTGCATATGCTAGTCAAGCTATTTGGATGAAGAGGATATTACAGAAAACTAGTTTGGAGCAAAGTAAATGCAGCACCACAATCCCCTGTGATAATAGCTCCACTACGAAGCTATCAAAGGATCTTGTGCTGCATGGTCAAAGCAAGCACATTGATATGTGCTTTCATTTTATTTACGATCTCACAAAAGAAGGAATGGTTGATGACTCTATAAATGTTTTAGTAAAAAGAGGTGAAAATATAATTTTTGAAATTTTTTGGGATTTTTCTGAAATATTTCTGAATTTTTAACGCATGACCAATCATAAGCTACTATGTGGCATGCCATGCAAGCAGAGGAGCTGACTGAGCAGGTCACGCAGACGCTAGGAAAGCATGGAGATCAAATCACATCGTACCATATGTAAGGAGGATGAAATACTTGCCACGTGTTAGCACGACGTTCAATCCGAGTTCGAAAATCAGTCAACTTGTCATGTCACATGTCACCATATCATTGCTCCATAAGTTCCACCCATGTGCCACACCATCTGTTCCTATGAATCACATTGTGCCATGCTATAGATGTGGCAAGAAAGGTCATACTTCAAGATACTAAAACTTGAGAAAAAGACTCTCCAAAGAATCCAGGTCCTCATTGAAACCTCTAAGTTTGAAGCCTATTCTATAGACTCTTCTAATAATCAAAACCATCAAGTTAGTAAATTATTCACAACTAATTCTAATCTTGATAGTCAAAACTTCTCTTTTGAGGAATTAGTCACAACTAATTCTGATAAACCAAAACAAGAAATTCAAATAAACTTTGAGAACAAAGAATTTCTAAATATATAAAAAAATTCAAATGGAAGGTTGTGAACTAAACTTCCAAGAAAAAGATATTCCTAACAAAAATAATTTTTTTGTAAAAACTGCATATCATGTGCATATTTCCAAAATTTAACATAAATTCTTGCTTATGGCAAAAAATCTTAAGTATCTCTAAAAAAAGATACAAATTCATTACCAGATTTTCTAACCCGAGAATTCTCACAAAACCTAGAAATACCAAGAAAGGAAAAGAACAAACCATTTTATTCTTCAAAGCACATTTCCTCTTCAAAACTTGGTATCTCTTGGAAAGAATAACCACTACCTATAACCATTTCTTCTTTCAAACCCATTATCATCTGGTTTGAAACAAACCAACCCATAATTCAAAAAGAATCACAATCTAATAACAAAACCAACCAAAATCAAGAGTGGAATATGTCCCTTTCTGAATATCCAAATATACTCAAAACTCTTCATAGTTATCTTCACAATATTGAAGATAAAAAAAAGTCAGAGGCCTCAACCTCCGACAATATAACTTCTAAACTTATTGAAGATAAAAAGGATGACACTTCTTCCAAAAATATTTCTCAAAAAGAGGAGCCATCCTTATTCATAATCTTTGAAATAAAGAAAGGAACTCATCTCCAAAACCATTTAAAATAATCTTCAACGTCCATTGGTTTTAACACCAAGTAGTTTATTACAAATTCATAAGTCAAACATACTAATATAATTAACATAACTATAATATTCCACTATTCTTATCTTGTTCAAAAAACCAAATCAATCTAAAACCTTAAACCTGCTAACCCAATTAAAGCAATTGACATGGTTAACACAAAAAAATATATTTGGGAAACCCCAATTGATACAATCGAGGTTGAAAACCCTCAATTGAAACTTATCAACATATTTTATAACAAAACCCAAAATACAGAGGCTTATCCTGTTCAAAACCCCTAAGAAGATTCCACTTCCATCATTAAAAATATTGTTTTTCAAGAAGAGCTAACTAGGCTAGAACATCTAAACCAAAAAATAAATGTTTCCTCCACCTCCAACAAGGGTACCTATGAAACATATCAAACCATTCTCGAGAAGAGAAAAACCAAACCCTTTTCTTTTTTTAGAAACTAGTACTGAAGAAATCACAATAGATGACTTTGACAAGTTACTAGATGATGATTGGTAAAACCCTAAAACTCAAAGTATAAGTATCTAAAAACTAGATATACGTATATCTGATGGGGAAATTTTCCAAGAACTTACCAACTCCAACACTAGTCCAATGGTTCTAAAATATCCTCAAACAAAACTAAAGAATATTAGTATCTTACCCTTAGTTTCTCGTATTCCAACATCACTTAAAACATCACAGAGTATTGATGTCTTAAAATTATATGCCTATATCTCTAGTGAGCAAACTTTTCAGGTATCATCCCCTGAAAATCCTTAAAAAATTCCTCAGGATGTTAGTATCTTACACTTGGATGCTAAATTTTTTTAGGAAGAAGTACTTTAGGAACCATCTTCTGAAATTACAAAATCAAGTTTCCAAAACTTGATAGCTATAACACCTACTAGGTCCTCAAACTTAGAAATAGGCACCCAACCATTCGAAAAAATGGAACAAAAATATAATGCCTAATGTTTACGAATGGAATATTGATGAGAAAAATGAATATCAAATTCTAAACCTACTATAGCAAATAATCATGGTGTCAAATGCTTAAAAAACCTAGTTTGGAACTTCAAACAAAATAGTTGCTAAACTCTACATATTTGGCTTTTCATGCCAACTAAAAGGATGGTGGGACTTCCATCTTACCAAGTAACAATAGTTGGATATCTTGAGTGCTATCCAAATAGGTGAGGATAGGGAACCCATTCTCAATCATTATGGAAAACCTATCCAAAATGTAGTATCAACTTTGATATTGACAATGTCACTACATTTTATGGGTGAGTCCTTATATTTAAAAGATAAAAATACTAAACCCCTTTTGAACCTTCGGTGTTCAAAACTCAGTGACTTTCACTGATACAAAAAAACCTTCCTAAGAAAATTTATGCTACAAGAAGACTCTAAACAGCCCTATTGGAAAGAGAAGTTCCTTGTAGGACTTCCAACTCTAATGGGGGAGAGAGGTAGGAAGAAAATATGTGAAACAAGAGGAAACTACATAATTCCATATGATCAACTCACTTACAATGAATTGATTGGTTTCACCCAAAACCAAGGACTTCAAACCAGTAAAGACTTGAAGTTACAAAAATAACTAAAAAAAGAAATGCGCAAAAACTAGAGAAAACTAAGTTCTTACTAGAAACATTTGACGTTTCTCTTACCAAAACCAAATACTACAATACAATTTGCATTGTAAATACATACAAGAGATCTCCCAAAAGTTCAAGAGCCTCTTCAAAAACAAACTTTAAAAACATCACTTGCTACAGATGTGGAACGAAAGATTATACTTCAAAATTCTGTCGAGTTTTCAAAAAACTCAAGAAACTAAAACTTGAGGAAAAGACTTCCCAAAAGGTCCCTCTTTTCATTAAAACCTCTTAGTTTGAAGCCTATTCTATAGACTCTTTTGAGGGTCAAAACCCTCAGAATAATGAGTTGGTCAAAATTAATTCTAATTCTGAAAAACTAAAACAAGAAAACTTTGTAAAGTAAAGATTTTATAAATATCAAAACTTTTTCAAAAATGAAGCTTGTAAACCAAACTTCTAAGAAAAAGATGTAAAACTCCAACTGTATTCTACATAGGTCTTGGTAGATTTAGGTTGAGCCAAAACACCATTGTAAAACAACATCCATTGTGCCATTTGGACAGTATGAATGGAATGATATACTCTTCGATTTAAAATATGCACTTTTTGAGTTTCAAAAAACTATTTTAAAACTTCAAAAAACTATTTTAAAACTATCCTCAAAAATTTTCATTGTTTATATTGATGATATGCTTACAAAAGATTTCAATACTTTCTTTTTCACCAATAAAAAAAATCATTTTTACCCAGGGAAGAAAGAGTTGATTGTCCAACATACCTCTAACCATAAGATTGCTTATCACAAAGATTGTTCACCAACAATCTTATGTATTACCTAACTCCAATCCAATTCATCGCACTAAAGATTTTCATTAAGGATTGAAGCTTTACACAAGGATTTACCAAGCATCACTTGGAAGGAAGAACCACTACTGAAACCCATTTCTTCTTCCAAACCCATTACCATATGGTCCAATGACAAAACCAACCAAAATCAGCTAGAGGCCCTCATCTCCGTAGGTATAACTTATAAATTTATTGAAGATGAAAAGGAACAAAATTCTTCCAAAAATATTTCTCAAAAAGAGGAGCCATCCTCATTCATAACCTCTAAAATAGAGAAAGGAGAGTCATCTCCAAAACCATTTACAGTAATCTTTAAAATAGAGAAAGGGGAATCATCTTTTCCAAAATCCTTTTCAAAATAAACTGAGTATATTTTTAAAACTACTCAGAATATTATAATAGTTATGCAAGGATTTCATAACAAAAATCCTTATATTTCTCTACAAAAACTATTTTCAAAATGAGAATTCCATAACAAGAATGCTTTACAAAATATCTTCAAAAATTGGTTCTGTGGAACTTGGAACCTAACCAAAAACCCAAAATACTATCAGAGTATTTTGGATTCATCTAATCCTCAAAGCTTCCATTATTGGAATCATGAACCAAGGTGGTTCAGTACCTCCTTTTATCCAAAACCTAGAATATTCCTCATTCTGGATATTCTACCTACCAAAATACCTTGGATGCATACCCACTACTCGAAGTCCTTTCGATCCCTACCAAGAATCCAAGCAAGTCATAACTTTTTTTCAAAACACTCTTTGAAACCTACAAAGAGTGGAAGAAGGTTCAAAACCACGTGCATCTTCCCTATAAAACCATACATTACACCAAAACCGAGCTTTAAAGTCGATTAATAACCAACTTTAAATCAATGTAAAATCGATTCGGTGAACCAAATTTGAATGTTGTGACTTAAAATCTAAAGTCAGTTCACACATTAAACCTATTTTAAACGTAAAGTTAGTTCACGCATTGAACCGAATTTAAATATAAAGTCAAGTGGTGGACAACACCCAATGTCCCAACAACAATTCCAAAACCGATGGTGGAAGAATGGCATAAAGAAGTTCAACTATCCCAACATTAGCTCTTCGCCCAAAAGGCCAATGCATATACATTACTTGTTGTAGTAAGAACATAACAACATCTAGACACCATGTAGCCATTAGCAAAAGATAAAATAGGATATTCCAAGCAAAATGCCTGACGACTTTGGACGCGAAAAATCAAAAACTCTGGGGACGACAAGGAAGACTATTTCAAAACATATGAAAAATGGCCCTTGGGCCTTATCAATGTAAATTGGCCTTTGGACCTCCTAAGTTGTATTAGGGTTAGAATCCCATCTACTTGTATTTGGGTTAAAAGCGCATATACTTGTATTAGATTAAAATCCCATTTATTATAAAATGCAAAAGCCCAATACATAGGGTCTCAAAAGGTTTCAAAGCCCATCATGGTGACATCAATAGGATGTCACTAAGACATCAACAGAATGTCACTAAGACATCAACATCATGGTGACATCAATATGATGTTACTAAGACATTAGCATCAAGGTGACATTAATAAGACGTCATTAAGACATTAGAAGTCGGCACTATTGAGTTAGCAACAAAGACAAAATGGCTAAAGGAGTGACTGAAAATGCATTATTCAAGCTATAGTGTAAAGCATCTCCTATAGTAAAAGGTATCAGATAGAACATTGTTCACCAAATAGTAACAACATCTTCTACAGTATAAAGTTGGTGATATAACTCTATTCACAATAGTGCAAGCATCTCTAACAGTAAACTATTTCGCTACAAAAAGAGTGCTCCACTCCATTCAAAACCAAGCCTTGTTTAAATAACTACAAGCATTCTCTCCTAAAACCTCCTATACACCTATCCTTCCAACCTTCATAAAAATTTCTTGTATATTCTCCAGTTTACATAAAATTTATTTATCTTTGTAAGTATAATTTATTTCTTTTATTTTTTGTATTTCAACTTTAATATCTATATTTTGTTTATAATACTTATGAATAGCTAAGCCACTTAATCTTATTAATATAATATGTTTTTTTATTAATATTGTGCTCTTATTCTTTAGTATTACCACTTTGATTAACTCTCCAAATCCTTGGTGCACTTATGGTATCAAAGCCAAAAGGGATGTTGAATGAGTTATTACAAATTGTAGATACTCGTTTCTATATACTATATATAATATAGTTATGCTATAATCATTTGTGTTGATTTACAAAGGGTATGTGAAGATGTGGCATAGTAATAGTTCTTATTAACTATATTATTATGTTTAGCTACTATGTTTGTACTTGAATTTTGTATAAAAACCAAAGGGTTTGTGAAGATGTGGCATATTATAGTTTTGTTAATTATATTAGTATGCTTGACTTATGAGTTTGTACTAAACTCCTTGGTGTTAAAACCAATAGGCATAAAAGATTATTTATAAGACTGTATATTACTGTATATTACTTAACCTATTTACCATATATGAAATAAGAAAGGATTAACTACATGAAATAGTACCTATTGATTTCTATAAAGGAATTTACTTGTGGAATATGACTACTAAGTCAGAGATGGTAATAAGTCCTAAGGTTGAGGCAGTAAATCCATGTTGTGGTGATAAGTATGACTAGATAAAATGGGTAAATACTTTATAGTAAAAGATGAGTATTAAATCTTGTTAATCAAAGTCCTTCGTCTATTTTGCAAAACTTATATGGTAAAAGGATGAGTTATGTAAATTAGGAAACTATGTTTTCAATAGAGCTTTCCAATCTTCTTGTTCGACGGGTAGATGATGAATGAGTCTTAATTTAATGTAAAGAGCTTTTGATCCGTTGCCAATTTTGGCTAAAGTAAGTACGAACCATTAGTTGAAGAATATGATATAGTTCTCACACAATAAGACTTAGTATGAATTCCTTCAACCCAATAGGTTAGTAAAATGATCAAAGTATAGGTATGAACCATTAGTTGAATGAAACTATATAGTCCTTATAAAAGGAGTCCTATTACTTATGAATTTCTTTAACCCAATTGGTCTATAAAATGTTCAATGTATAGGTGATTATAATTAAATGAAAATTCAAACAATATAAATGATGAGTTCTATCTTATGTAGAATTTTCTCAACCTACTCTTCTTGTTTTCCATTGTCAAAAGTTACAATTAAGTATCTTGATAGTTGATTAAAGAATGTTACACTTGGATGCTAAAACTTATGATGAAGAACTATTTCACGAGACGGTTTTTGAAATAGTTCTTCATCAGAAGTTTTACTATCCAAGTGTATGATACTATCATCCCGAGGAATGATTTTAGAAGTTTCAAGGGATGATACCTAAAATGTTTGCTGACTAGAGATACTGGCATCTAATTTTAAGATATCAATACTCTGTGGTGTTTTACGTGATGTTGGAATATGAGCATCTAAAGGTAAGATACAAATATTATGTGGTATTGTTTGAGGAGTTTCTAGAACCATTAGACTAATGTTGGAGTTGGTAAGTACTTGGAAAATTTCTTCATCAAAGATAATTATATCTAGTTTTGACATACTTATACTCTGAATTTTAGTGTTTTCCAAATCATCATCTAGTAACTTATCGAAATCATCCATTGTGATTTCTTCAGTACTGATTTCTAAAAAGGAAGAGGAGTTGGTTTCTCTTCTCGAGAATGGTTTGATATGTTTCTGGAGTACCAGTGTTAGAGGTGGAGGAAACATCTATTTCTTGGTTTAGATGTTCTAGCCTAGTTAGCTATTCTTGGAAGACAATATTTTTAATGTTGGAAGTGGAATCTTCCTATGGATTTTGAATAGGAGAAGCCTTTGTATTTTGGGTTTTGTTATAAGGGAAATTAATAGGTTTCAATGGACGATTGTCAACCTCGATTGTATCAACTAGGGTTTCCCAAATAGATGTTTTAATGTTAACCATGTCAACTATTTTAACTAGGTTATTCTTTTTAGGGTTTTGGATTGATTTGGGTTTTTGAAAGGATAAATCCAACCTTTTTTGATGGAATAATAGATTTCAAGCTAACCCAAAAATAATATATTTTCTATGTTTTGATTTACGTACTTGGAATGTTTTCAAGATACCATTTTTTAATATGACTATTGTGTTTTTTATCAAGGTCTATACATAATAGTTTTATGTCTATCATATTAAATTATTTTTCATAGGCTATGATTGAAGAAGGTGATTGCTTCATCTCCTAGTTTTTTCTACTCCTTTGAGTTTTGAATTAGGTATTTCTAAGGTAGAATACCTAGCTTGAGTTTTAGAAGGTAGAGCTGTTTGGATATCTATTTCCTTGTTTTGGTCTGAAATATATTTTGAAGCATCCTCCTTCTTTTTGGCTTTTAGAGGAGAAACCTTTTGTTTGAGATAAAGGTGTTCGTTCTCTACAATTTTGGTTTTAGCTTTCAAATCTTGGATATGAGTTTGTGGCTTGTCATTTTGGTTCTTCCTATCAAGGATAATGGTGAGGTTGTTTTGACCTGTGTGGATTGAGGGAAGTTTATTGGCTATGGTGTTAGTCATATGATCTAAATAATGTTGTGTAAGAATAAGGTCATTTATTTTAACAAGCGTATCAAGAATTTGACTGTGTTCTTTAGTTAATAGAGTTTTTTGAGAAGAGAGGTTATAGTATCTTTTTAAACAATTGTTTTATCATATGGTTCTGATACCATAAGTGCACCAAGGATCTGGGGAGTTAACCAAAGAGGTAATACTAAAGAATAAGAGCAAAAGATTAATAAAGATGCATATTATATTGATAAGGTTAGGCGGCTTAGCCAAACATAAGTATTACAAACAAAATATAAATATATAATGAAAACTTAATTACGTGAACTCAAAAAAAACTTAAACAAAATTAAAACTTACTTAAATAATTATAATTGAAAGGAAACTATTATCAAAGAGAATGGGTAGGGAAGCTTGAGAGCAATGAAAGTATGAGTGGTAAATTATGCGGTTGATTTTTTCAATCCATCTAACTAGGAATGGCCATGTTTTTATAACCAGAGTGATGTACTGTTGGAGATGCTTTTACTTGTTGTGAACAATATTTTTTTGCCAACTTTATACTGTAGAAGATGCTAGTATTGTTGTGAATAGTGAGCATTTTTTACTGTTTTGTGAGTAGTAGCTTGTATATTACCATTTCTTGTTTTGTCTTCTTCTGTAGATGATATAGTAACTATTACAATGACCTACTACAGTGAATTTTGATGGGCTAAAGATTTTGGTGAGCTATTGTATGTGCCATTTACAAATAAAATGGGTTGTTAAACTTGGTATATGAATTGGGCTTTTAACCCTAATAAAATTTAGGCTTGCAGAATTGTAATATAAATGGGCTCATAGTCCCATTTGGATATTTTAAATTTCATAGATGATCTTTACCCATAAAAAAATAATATATCTTCCTCTTTAGCTTCTATGTTTGACAGGTAGTTGGATGGAGCTTGGGAGGCTGATGGTGATGGTGATTTGATTTTGTCTGAAGAATCCTTTTTTCTGGTTGATGCTTTGTTGGATGGTTCCTATGATTCTTGTGATAATTACCTTATGATGTCCAAGAGTTGCTCCTAGGTTTGTGCATTGCCAATAAGGGTATTAGTACGAGCCCTTTTGGCTAGGTTCATAATAGGTTTAAAGACCTATTGACATACCTAGGGAAGGTATAATTGGGTGAAGAAGATACACAGAGGATGGAATGTTTTTTCATCCACTGTGGGTTTGAAATGGGTAATGAAGGTTTGATAGCTTTCCTACGCTGGTGGAGTAAGGATTGCCAGAATAGAACCAAAATATTTCCACCAATTGTTAACTATGATTGAAATTTTGTTGGATTGATAGTTTTTTGAAAGAAAAAGAATAACCAGGAATGCTGATTATTCTTGTTTTGGATGAGGACGGCATTAAACCAGGCTTGGTAATAATCCCAATAATTGTAGCTTTTATAATGGAGTTGTGTTGTGGAATATTGGACATCGGCTTGGTTGGGGTAGAGGAAATGTTTGAATTCCAAACTATTGGTTATTTCCAAAATACTCTGATAGTATTATGGTGTTTTAAAATTATACGAAGGCCGATAAAACATTTTTTTCCAAAATATTTTTGAACATTTGAATAAGGATTCTTATCTTGGAATCCTTTTTCAATGTTCTTATCCATTTGAATGTTTGGTATTAAAAAATACTCAGATGAGGGTTTTGAAAAAGTTTGGGAAATAATCCTTGTAGTGGTAAGTTTTTCAATTCGAGGTTTTGAAATAATGATTTTTTTGTTAGAAGATGGTTCTTCCTATTTTACCTTATATTTACCTTTGGAGACAGAGGTCACTTTTGGCAATCATTCCAATTGCTAGAGCAAACTGAACAATAAATTATTTATAATGCTGGATTTTTTTTAGGATCCTCCGAAAGCCAATGTCGGTGGCATCGATTTTAATATCTTAGGAAGGGTTGGATTTTCAAGGTGTAAACAAGGAATATTTTAGACTTGTGCTTTTATTCTTTGAACAATTGTTTTGTGTGCTACTGTCCAAGGCTTCAAAATTTTCTTAAGCCTATTATGAAGTGGTTTTGCTAATCGATTGATATTGGGACAGAAATCAAGAACATAATTTAAGCTCCCAAGGAATCTCTGAAGTTGAGTTTTATCAGTGATCTTGTTAGGGAACTTTGTTTTAAACTACAAAGATCATTCGATAGGAATAATGGTTCCATTAGGCACATTATGTCTGAGAAACCTGATATTAAGTTGGAAAAGAGTAATCTTTTAGGCTAATAAGGACAAACCACTCTTTTTGACAACATGAAAAAAGGTTTTGAGGTGTCGAATATATTGTCCGACAGTCTTTGAGAATATGAGTTCATCACCAATGTACACAAGATATAATTTTGATTATGGATTAAAAATGTCGTTCATAATCCTTTGGAATTCAAAAGGTGCATTTTTGAGCCCAAAAGGCATGCATTCAATTCATAATGTCTGAAAGGAACAATAAATTTTGTTTTATATCTATGTTTTGGTTCGATTTGGATTTTTCAGAATCCTAAATTCATATCAAATTTTGAGAATAATGATGAAGATTGGAGTTTTTGAAGATGGTCTTTTTTATTTGGAATAGGGTACCTAATCCATTGTACATCCTTACCGAGGGGTTTATAGTTGATGACCAATCGAGGTGTCCCTGTTTTGATCTCAAGTGATTCATTCACATAGAAAGCCGCATAACTCCACAATGATTTGGATTTTGAATTTAATTTTTTAGATAAGAGATCGTTGATCTCTTTCCTACAAAATTGTTCGAGGTTAGTATTCATTTAAATTGGACTTGCTTTTTTGGGATATCCCTTTCATGAAAGGTTGGTTTATATGGAAAGTCAACCATATGTTATCGTCTATCTAAGAAGGAATTGGGTCATAACAAACCTCTTTCTCAAAAGAGCTTAGTAGTTTGGATATTTTTTTGTACCTTTAGGTTTTGAAGTTCTCTTTCTATGGTGTGAAATTGAACTTGGTTTTTGAGATAGAGAAGGTTTTTTTCTCTATACCTCATAATGGTAGAAATGTCATTTTGATGGATGGAATTGGCTCGAATGAGAATTAGATTCCAATTTTTGGGTTTATCGATGAAGAGAAAACTGAAGGTTTCATCTCTAATTTTAAAAGAGATCTTATCATGTTTGACAAGATATAGAGTGATAATATTCATGAATGGTGTACTTAAGATAACCTTATAGCTAATATAAGATACCATTGTGAATGAGGTTTTGATCGAGAATTGCAACTTCAGCTTCACCACTAATGTTCATCTTCGAACTATTGGCTGAGTTGAGTTGTTCATTTGTTTTTTGGTGAAATTGTCATGGGAAAATTTTTGGATTGATACAATTAAGATCAATACCTGTGTCGAATATTGCTACTATCTCAAGATTTGAGTTGTTTAGAAATATGAGGGTGATTATGATCCTGTACTTCCAACTGGTGATTTCTCTAAGAAGTTGGAGCATGTCTTCTGGAATCTTTTCCATAGTTTCAAGCTTGTAAAAATTTGGTTCACCAATTTTGTCGAGTTCTTCATCCAATTCACCTAGGGTATCTTGGTTTTGATTACTAGTATTCTGGTTGGCAACCAATTATTGAACTATTTGAGAGTCTTATCTTTACTTTACCTTATGCTTTAGGAGTTCTAGCTTAATGGTTTTGATTTTAGCCTTTATGTCTTGGATTTGATTTTGTGTAGTTAGGGTGTTATTCTTCTTTCGGTCAAGGATTGCAGTGAGGTCATAATGGCATGTGCTGGTTGATAGAAGTTAAGAAGGTTTTGATTGTAGCTAGGTTTTGGCCAAGGTATTAGCCAAATGATCCAAGTATAATTGGGTAAGATCAAAGTCAATTAACCTAGGGATTTTTTCTTGGAGTTGATTATCTTCCTTTGTTAACATATTGATCTTTTTTGATTGACAAGTTTCAAAGTCAGTGGATGCTAACTCATCAACTTTAGGATTTTGGTCATTAGAATCTTCATTTCAAAGTTCATATTCAGATGATGATGATTCATCTACCATTAAGGTACAAATTTTATTTAATTTTTCTTCTTCGAGGTCTAGCTCGTGAAGTTTTCTAATTCTTTTGCAATAATTTGCAGTATGGCCTTTCTTACCGCATTTATCACAAGTAAACTCTTTAATTTTTTTAGAGGGTTTATTATAGGTTTTAGAATCTTTTTTAAAGGTTCTTTCATAATGTTCTTTTATAAAAATCCTTCTAGGGTTTATGATAAGAAGGTTTTCTATATTTTGAAAATGATTTATGGTAAGGTTTTGAATAGAGTTTGGAAATAGGTGTACTGGAACTACCACCAAAGTGTTTAATGATGTGAAGAGACTTTTCAAATAGTTTGTAGAATGATCCAATTTCTCTTTTGGATATTTTAAGCTCCTATTTCATTTGTTTTTGGATCTTTAAATCTTGATAGACCTAAAGTCCTTGTTTTTGTGCGAAACTAATCAACTCATTGTAGGTTAGTGATCATAAGGGATGATGTGATTCCCATAAGTTTCATGGATTTTGCTTCTGACCTTATCTCCTAGAAGTGGAGGAAATCCTACTAAGAACTTTTCCTTCCAGAAGGGTTGGTTTGAATCATCTCTTAACATGACTCTGTTAAGAAAAAAGCTTTTATAATTTTGAAAATCACTCATCTTCTCACAATGTAAGTTGGAAAGAATATCAGTGTTTTTATCATTAAAATGGGAAGAATCTCTTATAAAATGATGTGATATGGTAAAGATTAATGTGGAGATTGTGTCCTGAATAGGTTCTCTATAATGATCGAGTATGGGTTCTCCATACTCTCCAGTTAGAATAGTGTTGAAGATATCTAACTCTCCAGTGAGTGTTTTTTCTAATTTACTAGACTAGGTTTTGTAAGCATTTGGATGCCATTGTCATATGCTATAATGTGTTTAATATTTGATGTTTTGTCATACCATCTATGTTCCATTCATAGATAGATGACGCATTATATCTTGGTTGTATAAACTGATTTGGTTGGGTACTTACATCTAAGTGTGGGTACCTAACTTGAATAGGCTGTTACCAAGCAAATTTTTGAATTTGAGGAGTCGATTCAGGAGATGGTTCCTGAAAATATTCCTCATCAGAGGTGGTAGGTTCTTGATTATTTAGAACATTAATACTTTGAGGTGGATTTTGAGGGGTCTTAGGTGTTTGAGGTGACTCAAGGAAAACTGAACCTATTTTCGAGTTTGAGATTTATTATTCAATTTGAGACTTGAGAATGCCTCTAATTTGCTCAATTTTGGATAATAATTCTTCCTGGGCTGATTTGGAGATCTGAAAGGGTTTGAAAACAAGGTTTTGAATTTTACCATCTACTACTTTATAGGTGGTAGAGGGAATATCAGTTTTCTGATTTTTCTTTATCCTAGTAAGTTGCTTACCTAAGATGCTTAGGCTGATATTGGTAAAGTTTTTTGAGTAACTATATTTTTAAGGTTGGTAGCATGGTTTTCCTAATGGATTGTTAAAGGCTCAGATGCCATAAGTGCACCATGGATTTGGGGAGTTAATCAAAGAGGTAATTCTAAAGAATAAAAGCAAAAGATTAAATAAAAAAGAATATTATAATGTTTAGAAGCAATGTTTTTAACATCTTTTTTGTGAAATTTCTTTAGCAAACTTACAATCAATTCTTAGTAAAAAAATATAATTTAATAAATTTGATTGAAATTTTGAAATACAAAGCAGTATTACTAATTTTGCAGGTGTTAGTTTCTACTATATTAGCAAGGGTTGGATCCGTAAGGTGTAAACAAGGAATATTTTGGACTTATGTTTTTATTCTTTGCACAATTTTTGTGTGTGCTTCAGTGCAAGGCTCAAAAACTTATTAACCCTATTATGGAGTGGTTTTACCAATCGATTGATATTGGGACAAAAAACAAGAACATAATTTAAGCTCTTGAGGAATCTCTGAAGTTGAGTTTCATTGGTGATCTTGTCCGGATGCTTTATTGTAAAATACAAAGATCGCTCGATAGAAATAATGGTTCCATTAGACACATTATGTCCAAGAAACCTAATATTTGTTTGGAAAAAAGTCATCTTTTTGGCTGATAAGGCCAGGCCACTCTTTTTGATAATATGAAAGAAGGTTTTGAGGTGTCAAATATGTTGTTTGACAGTCCTTGAAAATATGAGTTTATTGTCAATGTACACAAGACAAAATTCTAAATATGGATTAAAAATGTCATTCATAATCCTTTGGAATTCTAAAGGTGCATTTTTGAGCCAAAAGGCATGACATTCAATTCATACTGTCCAATGGCATAGTAAATGCCATTTTATATCTATGTTTGGGTTCGATTTAGATTTGCTAGAAGCTTGACTTTATATCGAATTTTGAGAATAATGATGAAGAATGGAGTTTTTGAAAAAGGTCTTTTTTATTTGGAATAGTGTACCTAATCCATTATAAAACCTTGCTGAGGGGTTTATAGTTGATGACCAATCGAAGTGTTCCTCTTTTGATCTCAACTTATTTGTTGACATAGAAGGCCACACAACTCCACAATGATCTGGATTTTAAAATTAATTTTTTAGATAAGAGATCGTTGATCTCTTTTCTGTAAATTAATTTCAAAATTTAGTATTCATTTAAATTGGCCTTTTTTGTGTGGGGATATCCCTATTGTAAGGATGGTTCATATGGAAAGTCAACCATATGTTCTCGTACATCCCATAAAGCAATGGGTAAAGAGTTTTGTAGTTTGGATATTTTGTTTTGTACCTCTAGGTTTTGAAGTTCTCTTTCTACGTTGTGAAATTGAACTTGGTTTTTGAGATAAAAAGGTCCTTTTCTCTATGTCATATAAGGGTAGAAATTTAAAAAATAGAACGTAGCGTCGGTTGACGTGGTGAACCGATGCTACCCATGTGGCTAGCGTCGGTTCGCCACGTCAACCGACGCTACGTTCTATTTTTTTAAATTAAAAAAATGGATGAAGTAAATACAATTAAAATTTTTTTAGGTCATTAATTATTATTTTATTTGACTCTTTAGAATTTAAGTTGGATATAAATATATATAAATAGTATAATTTTTCTTTTTTTTTAGAAAATTAGTTTTTAAAATTATATAATATTGTTTATTTGTTTGGATATTTAAATTTATATATGTACGTACAATATATCTTTATTTAATTTGTGTATATATTTTAATTAAATATTATTGTAAAGTTATTATTTTTTTCTTTTTCTATAGTACGTATATGCATAGTTTAAATAAAATAATAATTGACAAAAAAAAATTTTAAATTGCGTGGATAGCATCGGTTGATGTGGCGAACCGACGCTATCCACATAATATATCAGTTCGGCTCATTTTTTCTATGCAGAAACCCAAAAATCTTCATTTCTCTTCTCCATTTTCTCGCAAAACTGAGCTCACACCCACCCTCTTTCTCAATTTTTGGCCACCTCCGACCACCATTTGCAACGCCGTTTTATGGGTTATATTTCTCTTCTCATTATCTTTCAGATCTACTATTTTTTGAGTGAAATACTCAAATTTTTTATATCCATTTATTCACTTATTCTCACTTACAAAACATCATTTTCTTTTTCTTTCCTCCATTTAGTCACTTCATAACATTCTTGTAAGTATTTCTATTAATTTTGCAGCTTATTATTCAATTTGTTTTATTTTTTGTATAAATTTTTGATTTAGGCATGTTTTTTATTTTTCTTGTTATTATGTTTGACTTATTTTCTGTGAAAATAATATCTGAAATGTTGTAGGTTTGAGGGATTATATATATTTACTGTGTATGGATAAATTTATTTATATATAAATAATTATATTTTATTCAGTAGTGAATAGAGGAAAAGTAATATGTATTTTTAAATTTTTAAATTTTTAAGAAATTATATTGGTATGAGAGTTATACGTGCTATCTCTTGACTCTTAAAAAAATTATAAATAATATATATATATATATATATATTAATAAAAATCAAATAATAACTAAAAACTAAGTAGTATTATTATTTTTATTTATATATGCTACTTATGTGTTAAAATGTTAAATATGTTACTATAGTAGCCCCTACTTCTATAGAATGTTACATACGTATAATTAATATTACTTTTTAATTATAATATAGTAACATGTTTAGAAATTAGAATCAACCAAAGTGATTGGTTTTTATATATTCATGCCGGTATGCTGCTTATTTTTTAATTTGTATAGAAATGAGGTTGTTTGTAACTTTATATTTTCATTCCTCCTTTAGGTACACATTGATTCCCAACTCTAACCCTATTATCCTTCCCAAAGTTATTTATATATAATAATACTTAAAATATATCTATTAGATACATAATTAATTAATATGTTTAATTAATGTCATTAATAAAAAATGGACAAATCTTGGATGTCAAAGTATAGAATTGAGCAAAATTATATTTCTGGAGTTGAAAGTTTCATGGAATTTGCTTGTAGAAATAGTAATACTGGAACTAGTATGATTCGATGCCCATGTGTTAAATGTAAAAATGAGCAATTTCATGAATTTGACGAGGTTAAGTATCACTTTATCTGTAATGGTATTCTTTTGAGCTATAAATGTTGGTATTATCATGGAGAAAATATTGATAATACTTATGGGGAAAAGATAAATAAGAATATGAATGGATTACATACATCTTATCATAATTTACACATAGAAAATATGTTTCATGGTGTTGAAAATGAATTACACGAGGATGATCCCAAAACCTTTAAAAAACTTATAGAAGATGCCGAAACAAATGAACGCTTCAACGCTGCGTACGGAGCTACAAAGCGTAAAAAGTGAGACCGTGCACTTTTGAACAGTAGGAAGGGGGATGAAAATCACTGCCTACCTTATTTGAAACATACTTTGGATTAACCCGTCGTGTTTTATAACACGCTAAAGTTGGGATAATCTACATTTAAATGTGTAATTTGTTTTTTTAACCATTTTACATTGTCAAGTCCATGTATATAGAAGTAAACTTCACATCAAGATTTGTATAAAAAGAAAATAAATTTTACATCTTTATAATTATTCCAATTATTTTTTACACCAAAAATTTATATATTATTTATTATATACATTTTATTTATATTAATTAATATTCCTGTCCACATTTTTTATACTTACTTTAATAAAAATGAAGAACTTAAATGAACATTTTCAAATGTTAATGCTCCGTTGTTTGTACGAATATATTTTAAATTACCAATAATGATTTAGATGGTAACAATATTAAATATCAAGAGTATAAAAAAATCATAATTTCATATGAATTATTCTCGAAGACTTTAAGCAATATATAGAATTATGTCTAAGTTTTAAAGTTAAAATTTTTTGAAGATCTTCTAATTAATTAACACTTTCTTTAGTTGCATGATAAAAATTTCACTCAATTTTTTCATTATCTATTTGTCTAGATTTTTTAAATCAATCATTTTGTTTGAATTTAAAACTTTATAATAGTTTTCATAACTAATGAAATAATATTGGTATCTTTAGAAGAAAAATTCATAATGCATTATAAATATATGACTCTAAAATCTTAAGGTATTTTCCAAATCATAATAGGAAAGGAAAAAAAATAAGATTTAGAATTTAATTTGAGAGGTTTCATTTAAATTTGTAATTGCATCAATCTATACAACTCAAGTGAGATTTGTAAGGGATGTTCAATTTAAAGAGAAATTAGAGAGATGTTAGAAAATGAGAGTGAGTTGTATTAGTTTGATACTAGGTTCACATATATATAAGACCTTACATATACTTGCGTCGATTACATTGGCTAGCTTGGTTCCTGAAGGTGGTAATACCAACTTTCTAGGACCAAGATTTTGCCCAAGTTTTCTGCCTAATTTGAGGTGATCATGTTATATTTTGATTTTTTTTGCCAAAGCGTTCTGCCTAGTTCCTAACGAGGTGATCAACTCGTGGCTTAATTTTTGTATGAGATCACTCTACCTGATTTGTAAATGATGTCATCAACTTATGGCTTAAACATGGCACAATAACAATTTTGATTTCAAAATTTTTTTCATATGAAACAGAAGCTTGAGTTTAATACATTAAAAATAGTACACTAAAATCTATACTTTTTTAGATGTCATGCATTCCACCTCGTGCTTTCTTCCATACCTTCAATGTTTTTTAACATGTAGGCTCTACTTGGTATCACTTATTTTACATTGTATGTGTCTTCCCAGTTTACACGTTGCTTTCCCTACATTTTTCTTTCTTGTTAGGAAAAACTCTTCTGAGAACACAATCATCCAAAGAGAATGACTTAAATCATACATTTTGTTGTAGTAATCTACCACATCTATCTTTTGTTCAATCATTCTTCTTAAAAATTTGTCTCTTTTTCCTTTCACAAATACCAAGTTAACTGCTTTGTCTGAAGTGTTATGGTCCTCAGTTATAACTGATCTCATAATAGCCATTCTTATCTCCATAGGGATTATCGCTTTAGTTCCATATGTTAAGAAGAAAAGCATTTCATTAATGCTACCCAGAGGACTAGTTCTAATGGCCCACAGAGCGCCAAGAAAATCATCCTCCTATTTTCCTTTAGCAGTTTCTAACTTCTTTTTAAGTAAGTTTAATATCAATTTGTTTGAAGATTTTGCCTCACCATTCACCGGTGGGTGATATAGAGTCGAATGAAACATTTTGATGTTGTATTTGGAGGAAAATTATTTGATGTTACAACCCGTAAATTGTTTCCCATTATCAGTGATGATTTCTTTAGTAAGTTTGAGTGACATATTATGTTCTTTTATACGAATGTGATTATCTCATATTTCCTTATTCTTTCTAGAGGCTCAACTTCAATCCACTTTGTGAAATAGTATGTGGTGACTAACAAGAAAATCTTTGGACCCACTGTTTGTGAAAAAGGTCCTACTATATCAATTGAAATATACGCTAACCTCCCCACAACTTTTGGATTTTTGAACACATTCTTTAGTGGGTGAAAGGTGAGTACTATCACTGTGTGTGAGCCAAAGTAGTGCCATAGCTTTTGTGGTGTCGTTTTTAAAGTGAAAGCCAAATTTTCAATTGTCGGGTATCTACCCTAGGTGTTGGTTAGGGTGTGATTGATGTAGTAGACACAGTGTTAAACCTTATTTCTTTCTACTAGGAATATATCGCTTGATGTAGTAGACACAGTGTTCTTCTGTAATAATTTAAAGGATGGTAGACATTTTTCGGTGCATTTAGAGATAATAAACTCATTGAGTGCCACGATTCTTCTATTTATTGAATCCTTTTCAAGTCATTGAGAGGTTTCGTGTTAACTAGATCTTGAATCTTATCTAGATTTGCTTCGATCCCTCATGCTGAGATAATATATCCCTTGAACTTTCCTAAGGCAATACCAAAAATGCACTTTTTGGGATTAAGTCTCATGACATACCTTCAGATAACACCAAACATTTCTTCTAGGTTTTTGACATGGTCTATAGGTTATACAGACTTGATCATTATATCATCTACATATGCTTCTATATTTTTTCCCTGTTGGTCTTCAAAAATTTTGTTAACCAAATACTAATAAGTGGTGTTAGCATTTTTTTGACCAAAAAGCGTTCAAGTATAACATAAAGTTAGACAAAAATGCATTCGAGTATAACAGAAAGTACCTCTCTCAATAATGAAAGTTGTTTTTTTTCTCATCTTTTGGATGCATTCTAATCTAATGACAACTAGAATATACATCATAAAAAATTGTTAGGCTGAATTCGATGGTGGCATCAACTAACTGATCAATACTTGGTAAGAGAAAATAGTCTATTGGGCAAGTGATGAACGGAATCGGGGATAATATCGATTTCACAAATATTTATCCATTTTAAATTTTATTAATTTATGCAAGTGTATGAATCATTTATAAATATAATAAGTATACTTCTAAAGTCAATTCAAGGAATTAATATTGTGTGGCTTTTAAATATTATTCAAATTTTAAAAATAAAATTAAACCTAAACATTATGTCATAATAATTTGGTTTTTTGAAAAAAACTAATCTAATACATAAAGATAAAGATAGACATGGATTCAACAAATACTCATGTAATTTAATACATTTATAAATAGTGGAGAATAATGGATATAATAATTCAATAATTATGCTTGCTCATATTATTTAGGTTATTAAAGATATAAATTGATATTTATTGATTTTTTCTTTTTAGTATAAAAGTGTCTTTAGATGGGGTCCAAATTATTTTGTTTAATATTAATTAACTAATATCTTTAAACAAAATCGATTGATTAATTAATTAAGTATTAAATTTTAGCTTTATTTTTAAGAAAATAGTAAATCATCTAATCATACTTTTAGGCAGAATTAGTTAATTAGACTTTATTCAAGGTATATAAATTAAAGTTAAGAATTTAACTATCCAAAAAATAACTTTCAAGTTTTAAAACTATTTAAAAAATATGATGTCAATACATTTTCAAATAATAATTAATTATAAAAAACTTTTCAAATAGAGATTCGCTCTAAATATCCAAATAATTAAATGTAAAATAAAATAGTATTACTCCAAATTAAGTCCATGTCTTAATTTTAACTCTCATATTAAGTTTTTTATTAAGATTAATGTACTCCTTCAAATAAAATTCTTTATGAAAATATTGAATAAAAATAAAATCAATTTATTTTAAGAAAATATTTTACCCATTCAATATTTCGCAAGCATAACAATGTTATTATTATATCATATTCATTATTAGCTAGATATGTTATAATTGATCACATACAAATAAAGAATGACATTGAAGAAGCAACATAGATATATGCACTACAAAAGGAATATAATTAATACCTTAACAATATCCTTAGACAACTTTGAAAAGTTGATTCTAAGACTGGAAAAACTCCGATAGTAATTGCACTCCAAAATTTATTGAATCAAAAACTATAAACTACTAAAACATAAACATGTTCTTCCTCAAAATTAAGGGAAGAACTAAATAAATTCTAAAAGCTAAAATTATAAAAATCTATAGAAAAGGGGAAGAGAAAGTTGTTAAAAACACAACTTAAAAGCTTATTTTCTTGCAATACAATTATTATTTTTTATTTGCTATTATCTCTTTTCTTCACTTTGGATAATATCAAATAAATGATATTCATTTAAGCTCCAAAAAGTGTGATAAACATGCTTCAAGTATTTTTTCTTTATTTTAATATTTAAATATTAAAATACCCACAAAACACTACAATATACCTATTAATCTGAACAAATAGATTTGTCTAAAATATAATATAATAAAGCAAATACAAATCCATTTTATTAATTAAATGACATTAAAACATGATATATTTAGTACTTTTTAAGCACTCATCAACAAGCGTCATTTAAATGAGTGAAAGCCACACACATTTGAGGTGAACGACATGTTTTTTCATCAACACAATATTAGACAGCCATATCGGATAATCCACCTCTCTGAAAATCTTTGTTTATTTATGTAAAATCACTTGAGCTTTGATTACATCATTTTTTCCCTTGGAAATTTTTTTTTCTACTTAATAATCTTAGCCTTGTGGTCGACATTCAATCTATGTGTTATAATCCTAGGGTCAATTCTAGGAATATCTCTAGGTTTCACACAAAAACATCATAGTTGGATCTTAAGAAATGTAACATTCTCCCTTATTATTGTTGCTACTTAAGGGTCATCTCTTTCAACGTAGCATTATAACAACTCCTATCTTTCTCCTCTTCATCCCTTATCTATCTTATGCCCTTCTCAATTGGGTATTTAATGACTTGGTGATAGGTTGATAAGATGACCACACATCTTATGTATCCAAAGCCTTCCCAAATTACATTATAATGAACTAGGACATCAATTACTATAAAATTGGTCATAGGAATTGAACCAATTATTATGATTGGCATCACCACGGTTCCTATAGCATATATGGTGCTAGTATTGAATCCCACCAAAGATTACTCCTTTTTGGTAATATCAATATCTTTTACCCTTAGTGCCTTCATTGTTGTGAGGAAAAGAAGGTCTATTGAATTCCTATCCTACAAATTTTACATGACCCCACCCAAAGTGTGATTATTAAAGGATTTATGAGAAAATGAAGTCTCATCATTACTTTTAAAAATGATTGAGGCTGGGGTGATCCTTTATGTATATTATAAACATGCGGAACCTTACGTACTTCTCAAACATACCTTTTTGTGCGTTATTAGAGGCTCTATTAAGCCCAAATCTTCCATGTATAGAATGAATAGTCCTCACATTGTCATCATTGTATGCTTCTACCCTATTGATAGGTGATGTAGGTAATCACAACACTTTTCATTAGTGCTAATGGTCCATTCTTCTATTATCATTTCTCACAAGGTCACCTAGATATCCTCTAGATAATCGATCCTCAATTTCTTTCTTTAAGTGTCTACAATCTTGCATCTCATGTCCTTTGTCCTTATACAAGACACACCATTTGGAAGTGTTTCTTGAAGGTGCTATCATCTTTGATAGCCACCTGATGGTTTGCTCATTATCCATCCTCAAAACAGTATAACCAAGCTTACTCTGTGGGGTGGACCTTTAAAAGGTGAAAGTGCTATATCCCAAGGTCCAGGATTTCTAAACATTGACCCCTCTCCCTCTTTGTGATTTGGAGAGAAGCGTTTATTTTTATTGGAGACCCTTCTATGTTGGACCAATTTTTCTGAATTTATTCTTCTCGTCTCTTACTCCAGGGAAGCTTCCAGAACTCACTTTCCTTTTCTATCAAGTTTTAGTTTTCTCTCAAGATTGATAAATTTTCTAGCCTTGCCATAAGCCTCATTTATGGTATATGATACAGTTTTGGTTAATTCATCAAACACTTTTGGATTTCTTAATATACCATACTTGAATGCTTTTATCACTATCGAACTAAGATTGTCTGCAATTTTCAATTTTTTTCTCTCTAAATCTTCTCATGCATTCTTCTACAAACTTGTCATTTCCTAAGTGATTAAGAAAATACGATGAGACTCCTTCTTCGTAGGTTTGTTACTTGCGTAATTAATGTTGAACAACTTGGCAAATTGAGAAAAATAATTAATACTATTAGAATTAAAAGCTAAAATTAATATTAAGTTATCTTTCATTCAAGGGATCCCTTCTGTGCTATTATAGTTACTACTAACTACCATTCACTGCCATTAGCAATCACCATGTGCCAGCACCTAAGTAATTCACTACGTGCTTATGTGCTAACCGAGGGTTTAAAGAACAAAAAGGCTATTAGACCGATCAATCAAACCAAAAAATTTGAAGTTGTAAATGTTACTTAAAGAATCATATGATAGAAAAATTCTCACTTGCTTTTTAAGGGAATTCTTAACATGTACTCGTATTAATGAAGACTAATGCAGGGGCGAGAAGGGCAAATTGCCAGAATCAAAGAAAGAAGCAACAGTAGATCCTATTGACAGCAATTAGAATCCTTCAGGTACATTTCAAAATACATTGCCAAACTGAAATAACAACAGTAGATCCTATTGACAGCAATTAGAATCCTTCAGGTACATTTCAAAATACATTGCCAAACTGAAATAACAACAGTAGATCCTATTGACAGCAATTAGTTATCTGTTAAATGTTTGAATACATATCCAAGAGTATGGTCGTAATAATTAGCAATCTTCTTTAGACATTATGAGCATTCAGCTTATTGCTGAGTTTCCCTTCCTCTAGCTAGTCCTCTTCCTTTTCCTTTTATTTCTTGTTTTGCTTCTCATATTACTAGCAGTTATAAGTTTATAATCTGAGCAAGGCATCTCACTGAGCTTCCCAAACCTTGTTTCATAGAAGTGCCACAGTTCTGACCTGACAAAATTACAAAGCAATCAACAAAAAAATAAAATAAAATAACGAGAATAAAAAAACATGCACAATAACCGTTAGAGAACCATTTACCAGTAAGCCAAGAACTGAAAGGGTGCATACTTCGCATATATTGCTTGAACATCACTCTGGACAGTTTGAATGGTGGATCTTTTGGAATGGATCTGCACATACAAAACAGGGAACCACCAGAAGTTATCATAGGTCAAAACAAAGAACCCTTTTGCTTTTCATATCATCCAACAAGAAACATCTTCAGAATTTGAACAGTGCATGATAAACCAACCTGTTTTAAGTGCCTGAGAGTTTCAGAGTCAGAAGGAATAACATGATAAAATCCCATGCAAATGAGCACGTAAGCACATGTAAAAGGACCAAAACCATCAATTTGTTTCAGTTGGTCAGACAAATAGTTATAGCCGGACAAGCTTGCTTCTTTGCAAGTTTTTTCAAATTGTTTCAGTTGAATTCTCCCATCTACAATACCTCGAGCAAGCTTCAATATCCGGCCTGCTCGATAACCAAGATTGCAGCTTTTCGCTAGGAAACCCTCTTCAAGGCCTGCAAGCTCTTCAGGGCTCGGGAAATTCCCAATCTTATCACTATCACAAGCATGAGACTCCCTCTCTCTGTTATGCAGAGAGTCAGGCAGCAAATGAGAATTGATTTCGTCATACAGTTTCTCACTTGGACCATTCAACGGAAGTGGGCTTGGGTCCAAACTACGGTTGGAATCTGTTTTTTTCTCATTTTCAGCCAAATGGACATTCAAGTTCAAATAGTCCTTGGAATGTGGAAGCATTGAGTTGAATTCTTTTCCGGTGGGAGTCTTAGGAATGAAACCAGCTGTTTTAGCCAAATAGAGAGACTGCCTTTGACGTAGTTCTAGCTGAAGATCACAAAGTGCTTGAGCCATACTTAGAGTCCTCGGCCACCTATACATCTACCGAAAATTAAAAGGGATTTTGAATTGTAAAACCTTGCGATGGAGTTAGACATAATGTCCAACAGTTGGTGGGCGTGATATGAATACATTGATGTTTACACCGGAAGGGAGAAACTTACTGACAATTGCAGAGGAGTATACACTTGACCATATCCTCGAACAAAGTAGGAGACCTAAAAACTCTCCCTAGTGCAAAGCTACACATGCTCTGACTTTCCCATAAAACACGAAACTCCCTCGCAATCCTCTCGTCAGAGCCACACAAGCGCAACATTCTCGATACCTGAGTCTACAATCAAACCAAAAAAAAGTAGTAACCACAAACCCATTGGATCTAAACATTGAATCAAAAGGAGCAATATGATCAAATAGAACGAAAGAGTAATCAAAAGTTACCAAAAGTGTTTGTTTTTGCCTAGCAGAGAGAGAGCGATCTTCGACACGGACGCGAACGAGAAGGCACTGAGGACGATCATGGGGTTGGGAAATGCGAACCATTACCGACGATAGTGAAGCATCACCCACATCGTTTTCATCATAGTCATCGAGTCGCAAACGCAGAGGACGAAGGAGGGACTTGGAAAGAGGGTCCCAAATGTTAGGGGTCATCATAAAGAAGCCATGGCTGCACACTACCTTCTCTAGTTCAAATGTCTCTGTTGCATCCCCTAACGGTAACTCCAACTCCACCCATTCCTTCTCCCTTTCCATTTTACTTTCTTCTTCTTCCATCTTCTTTGCCTCCATTCTTCGTTTCTCTGCAATTTGCTTTTTCTGAATATAGAGAGAAGCTCTTTTTGTTTTCAAATCTTATTCATTCGGTCTGAGATTCTGAGATATATTATATATTAGAAAATAGAAATACTTGTGTCCGTTAACTTTGCACAATCTACTTTTGCCCATCTAAAATAAAAAGTGAAAATATAATGTAAAATTCTTCGAGCTAACATACTAAATGCAAAAAAGCAATAAGAGTTTTTTTTATTGTTTTAATTATTATGTTTATATTATTTGTATCTTGGATTATTTTTTATTTTATTTATAACATCTAATTTATAAAAAAAATTATTTAGTTTTTATCTATAAATTTTGAATAATTCAAATAATTAAACAATATATTTAGAACAATTAATCGTATCGTAATTTATGATTTCGTTATACAAAAACTAACAAAATTGTTTAAATATAACTTTTTACAATTTGTATGGTATAAACTAGATAAAAATATAATTTATTTATATTTACAAAACAAATGTAATAATTCAATTGTATTTCGAAGATATTAAAGCCATTTTTTACATGACTAAAAACAATAATAAAATAAAAGTAGATGGTATAAACCAACTAATAAATGAAGTGAGTTTTAATAGTAGTAAATGAAACAAGTGGTACTTGTATTCAAAGAAAATGAAAGAAGAAATAAATGATGTTGATTGCAATAATGAATCAAAACCTCTATAAATTGAGGACAAATAGGTCATTCTAAGAATTCCAACATCTCAAAACACAAAGCCATAAGATCGTAAAGTATTTTCTCAAAACACAAGACATAAGTTTGTAAAATATTTTCTCACTTAAAAGAGTTATTTTTATTTTATTTTTGAGAGAGAAGTTAATTGTATTTAGAGAGATGGTGTAAATCTCTTGTCATAGTGAATTCTTTCTTGCCTTTATTGATAAAGTAGCTCATAATTAGTTTGGGTGAACCACGTAAATATTTATGTTTATTTTATCTTTATTTTTTTAATTTTATTTTAGTTGCGAGCAAACTTTGACCAATAATTCCCTAATAGTGTCATTAGAGCTTTTGGTTACATGTTACTCTTCACATTTATGGTTATTGTTCAGTTACTATCCATATATACAATTACTATTCATGGTGAATAGTGAGAGCCAATCCAAGTGAGAAGTAAATTGTTGTGAACAAATGGCGACAAAGTTTGATGTTAATAAATTCAACGAGATTAATTTCTCGTTATGGAGATTGAAGATTAAAGCAATTTTAAGGAAGGACAATTACTTGGTAGTAATTGAAGCAAGGTCAGAAGAAATCACTAATGATTGCAAGTGGACGAGATGGATGGTAACGTAATTGTTGATCTGTAGTTAGCACTAGTTGATAAAGTGTTATCTAGTGTAGAAAAAAAGGAAAATGCAAAAGAGATTTGGGACACTTTAACAAAAATGTATGAGGTTAAGTCACTACACAACAAGATATTCTTAAAGAGGAGATTTTACACTTTTTAAATGCAAAATCCACAGCGGTGACTAACCACATCAACACTTTGAATACTCTTTTTTCTCAACTTATCTTGATAGGTAACAAAATAGAGATAGTTGAATGTGCAAAACTTCTACTTCAAAGTCTACCTAACATGTATGATCAGTTTATCATGAACCTGACAAACAACACCTATATAGACTATCTAGTCTTCGACGAAATTGTAGCTACTGCTTTGGAAGAAGAAACCATGCCCAAAAACAAAGAAGATAGTTGAGCAAGTTCGCAACAAGATGAAGCTTTGACAATGACGAGAGAGAAATAAATAAAGCATGGGTCTTAGTGAGGGCTAAAATCATGGTAGATCAAATCAAGAAATAAGAAGAATATCAAGTGTTATAATTGTGACAATAAAGGACATTTCAAAAGAGATTGTTGGAATAACAAGAAGAGTGGAGATCCTGAGTCAATAAATACTTAAGAGAATGTGGCAAGTACCTTAGATGATAGAGAAGTGTTATACGACAAGGCAAAATCAAATGCTGAAGGTAGAAAGCTATTTTTTGATGTTTGGCTTTTAGACTCAATAGCAACTTGGCATATGACCTCTTGAAGAGAATGGTTTCACAAATATGAACCAATCTAATAAGGATCTATATTTATGGGTAATGATCATGCCTTAGAGATTATTGGTATTAGTATTATTAAAATAAAGATAATTAATGGTATGGTTCAAATTATTCAATTGGTACGACATGTGAAGGGCTTGAAAAAGAATTTATTGTCTTTGGGAAAAATAGATAGTCTTGGATGCAAGATTATGTTGAAAATGGAACCATGAAGATTGTTAGAGGTGAGCTTATGGTTTTGAAGGTAGAAAAGATCACAACAAATCTATTCATGCTTAAAGAAGAAACACCACATGAAGTAGATGTATGTGTCGTGTCAACCAATAAGTGAGAAGAGTCGACAATGATATAGCATCTCAAACTGGGACATATGTGAGAACGAGGTTTGAAGATTATATTGAAGCAAAATTTGCTTCCAGGGCTTAAATTGATAACTCTACCAATTTGTGAGTATTGTATTACAAGTAAGCAACATAGATTAAAGTTTAGCAGATATGATACTAGGAGTAAATTCATTATAAAATTAATTAATTTAGATGTACGGGAATCATCAGAAATGTCCTTAGGATGAACAAAGTATTTTGTATTTTTTATTGATGATTACTTTAGAAGAGTTTAGGTGTACCCAACCAAGAAGAAGTAAGATGTATTTCAAGTATTCAAAGACTTCAAAGTGCAGGTAGAACTTGAATCTAGAAAGAAGATAAAGTGCTTGAAGACAGATAATGAAAGAGAGTATATAAACAACAAGTTTATTACACTTTGTAAGCAAGAAGGTATTAAAAGACAATTCATAATCACACAACGCCTTAACAAAATGGAATGGCAGACCGAATGAATAGAAGTCTTGTAGAAAATATGATATGTATGTTGAGGATTGCAGGTTAACCAAACTCTTTTTGGGGCAGAAGTAGCCAAACACACCTATTATATGGTAAATCAATCTCCATCAATAATAATTGAGTTAAAAACCTCGATGGAGATATGACTAGAAAGCCAACAAAGTACTCTACTTTACATTGGTTTGGATTTCCTATGTACATGATGTACGACGCTCAATAAAGTTCGAAGTTTGATCCAAAATCTAGAAGGTGTATAATGTTGGGGTATGTTGATGGTGTAAATGGGTATTGCTTATAGGATCCCACTAACTATAAGCTTATAATCAACAGGGATATGATCTTTGTAGAAGATCAACTACAATGTAAAGATGAAGACGATAACACATCGAATGTGTGTTCAGACACTATAAAAGTTCAGGTGGAAAATAATCTAGTATAGGAAATTCTAAATTCAACTAAAGCAACACTAGAGCACGAGGTCCAAGAATTAGTCGACTTTGAAGTTCAAGAAGTCTATTGATCAACTCGTGAGAGAATGATGCTTACTTGGTACTCAGAGTATGTTATGGAGAGAATTGTTGTATACTGTCTTTTAACAAAAGATGGAGAGCCATCAACTTTCCATGAAGCTATATGTATCTCAGATGAAACTTTATGAATGACAACAATGCAAGAAGAAATTGAAACTTTACACAAGAACAAGACATGTGAACTATTACCATTACCACTTGAAAGAAAATTAATTGGTAACAAATGGGTCTACAAGATCAAGCGGGATAACAATGATCAAGTGAAATGATATTGTACAAGATTGGTGGTGAAGGAATATACTCAAAAAGAAAGTATTGATTTCAATTAGATATTTTTACTTATGGTTCCACTCATAATAGTCAAATTAGTCTTGGCTATTTGTGCTACGTTTGATTCACATTTAGAGCAGTTAGATGTTAAAACTTCATTTCTTCATAGAGAACCTAAAGAAGAAATCTATATGTTCAAACCAAAGGGTTTTTTAAAACAAGTAAGGAAAACTTGGTTTCAAGGTTGAACAAATCTTTGTACGCCTCACACAGGCAACAAAGTGTTGCTACAAGAAATTTGATTCCTTCATTATTAGCCTTGGATACAACAGACTCAATTCAAACCATTGCGCGAACTACAAAAGGTTTAATAATAGTGACTTTATTATCTTGCTATTGTATATGAATGACATGTTGATGGTAGGCCCTAATAAAGAATGAATCCAAGAGTTGAAGTCACATTCGGTTATGAAGTTTGACATAAAGGATTTGGGACCACCAAATAAGATTCTAGGGATGAAATTCATTGAAACAAAAAATAGCAAGAAGATTTGGCTTACTCAAAAGAACCACTTCCATAAGGTCTTGTGACGTTTCAACGTGCAAGACTGTAAGCTAGTTTCAACCCTACTTTTTGTTAATTTCAAGTTATCCTTATATATCTATCCTAGCAATGAAGCAAAGAAAAGGGATATGTCTCGAGTACCATATGCATCAGTAGTCAAAAGTTTAGTATTTGTTGTGATATGCACAAGACCATTACACAAGCAATAGGAATGATTAGTCGATTTATGGTGAATCTTGATTAAGAGCATTAGATTGCTATAATGAGGGTTCTAAGATACATAAGAAGAACCTCAAATGTTGCATTATGTTACAAAGGATCATAATATATTGTTAAGGGTCATATTGATTCAAATTTTGTAGGGGATCTCAACAATAGAAAATCCACTATAGGCTATATGTTTACACTTGCAAGAGGAGCTATAAGTTGGGTTTTGAAACTACATATTGTTATAGTTCTATATACAACAGAGGCAGAATATATGGAAGCTACACAAGCTTGCAAGGAAGCAATCTGGATTCAAAGATTAATGGAGGAATTAGGGCACCAGTAGGAAAGTATGGTTCTATTTTATGATAGTCAAAATGCCTTGTGCATTGCCAGGAATCTAGCATTTTATTCACGGTTGAAGCACATAAGGATTCTATACCACTTTGTTCGAGAAGTAGTAGAAGAAAGAAGTGTGGATATGCAAAAGATTCACACCAATAAGAACCTAGTAGATGTAATAACAAAATCGATCAATATTGACAAGTTTGTATAGTGTTGATCCTCATATAGCCTAACAGAGACATAAACATCAAGGCTCGAGCAAAGGCAATCAGAAGAGATATTCTTAAAAGATAACTTCAAGTCGAAGAATGAAAGTGTTGAAGCCATTTTTCACATGGCCAAAAGTAATAGTCAAATAAAAGTGGTTGAGAAGAGCCAACCAATAAATGAAGTGGGTTGTAATTGCAATCACAAAAAATGAAGAAAGAAAAAATAAATGATGGTGGTTGCAATATTGAATCAAAACCTTTTTAAATGGAAGAAAAATAATTCATTTAAAATATCCCAACATCTCAAAACACAAAACCATAAGCTTGTAAAGTATTTGTTCATTTAAAAGAATAATTTTCTTATTTTGAAAAAGGGGTTAATTGTATTTTTCTATTATAAGAGAGAGGTATCTTGTTATCTTCTTGTATTTGCGCACGAAGTAGTCCATGATCAATTTGGATGAACCACATAAATATTTGTGTTAATTTTTTTCATTCTCTCAATTTCATTTTTAATTGCTAGCTAGTTTTGTCTAATAATTCCCTAACATACTTTTATAACTTATACACACACGTTGTTTCTAATTGTTGAATTAGGGCTTTGCACGAATGAAAACAGCTGAAATTCAGTTAGTTTATTTTTAGTCCCGTTTGACATGTTTCAAGAAAAATTAGTGCAGGAAAGCAATAAAATGAAGAGCAAGCATGATCAAAGGAATAGAGAGAAAATTTTAGAGAATAATCGTAAGTATTCATTCATTGTAATTGTATTGAATGCTGAGTAAATATATTTATACAATCAATTTTGGTATAATACTCACTGATTGCACTCATTACAATTCTCATTGTCACTACTGCCTCAGGACCTCACTAATTGATTTTTACGATCATTAGTCTCACACTTTATTGCATTAAGGTTTGTTGGTAGTGATTCTTGCAGTGAGGGTTGCAATATTTTATAGCATTCCCTAGCAGCTTCTGGTGGTCCAACACCTAGCACATTATTTGCCAAGCCATCACTTGTGCCACTGCAGATCTCATTTGTCATGTCATGCTCTTGTATTTTTTTTAACATAGTTTAGACTATCCTTTTGGAAGGTTTTTTACGGCTGAGTTTTAACCTAGTGAATCCATCAAATTTTCATGCTTCTGAGAATCTGACTTTTGACTTTTTATTTCTTAAACCATCCTCACTTTGAAGAAATAACATAAAATGGAGTGAATGGTTCTAGTACTTAATGTTGTCCTTTACTCACCTACAACTTCCATGCTTCACCAAGCTTTAGTTTATTCATTACATTTAAGACCGCTTGTGTAAAGTCTTGTCTAGAGTTGCTTATCTTATGAAGTAAAAGGTTTCCTTTTTAAACCGTTTGAAGTCTTTAATTTAACTTTTTTTAATCAAAAGTCTTCACTTTTTTGAACAATGGATCAACATATTAGGGTCTTTCTGTAAAATGCTAATATCCTCGAACAATTTCCTGTAGCAAGATTAATCGACATTTATTCCTTTTACTTCATCCTCTAATGTACATGTTAGATGTAAGAGACGTGCTTGTGAGCAATATTAACAGGATTAGTATCATTTGGTTGGATTTAAGTATGGATATTGCTTTCTAAGAAAAAGGATAACTGTCATGTAAAATTTATTATCAAGAAGCATTTGGTATTTTGTTAGGGTAGAATGGGTACAAATAAAATAAATTCAACGTAGCGGTAATTTAATGTGGTTCATCCTTTAATTTGGGTTAAGTCTACGGGACAAACTTCAAAAAATATTTCTTCTACTAATTAAATTAATAGGTACAAAGTGAGAAGCAATACAACAAATTGAGATAAACTCAAAATAATATCACAAAGTGTGTCCCAAACTCACTATTTTGTCACTCCTCTTTTAGAAAAATATCCCAATGTTTTTCTAAAATATTCTTTCCCACTCTCTTACACACACAACACTATTTTTCTTCAAAAGAAATTGTTCCTTTGGCTTTGCTTTACTTCTCTTCTTTTGGTGTGTTGATATGTCTCTCTAAGGCAAAAATATTGCCTATTATAGGCAAAATTGCATATCTCTTATGTGGCTAGAAATCGACCACATAGCTAGCCAAATTTTAACCATAAAAATATTTGATGTATTTGTCAAATGTGGTTTGTAAATAATTTTATTTTGTCAAATGTAGTTGCACCTAACATCTTTATTTTGTCAAATGCGGTTGCACCTAACATTTTTATTTTCTTCATCTTCCATGTGGGAAGAACCTACAAATCTTCCTCTCCCGACTACATAGAAGGCTCTACCAATCCAGTAACTAAATAAAAGTATTCAAAATTTTGTTTTGGAAGAATGTTTTTCAATATGTCTAATCCATTTTCCTCTGTGTGGATCTTCTCAAGCTGTAGTAGCTTCTTCTCCATTACACCCCTAATCCAGTGATATCTCACATTAATATGTTTTGATCTCGAATGAAAGGAGACATTTTTTCCAAGGTGGATAGCACTTTGACTATCACAAAATAACTGGTAACTGCTTGTTGTAAATCAAGTTCTTTCAAGAAGTTTTTCATCCATGACAACTCTTTACATGCTTTTGTTACTGCTATAAACTCTGCTTTTGTAGTGAACCGTGTAACACATTTTTGTAACTTTGACTCCCATGACATAGCTCTCCCTACAAATGTAATCAGGTAACCTGAAGTGGATTTTTTGAAATTCATATTGCCAGCCATATCTGCATCTGTGTATCCAACTAACACAGGTTTGTCATTTCCAAAACATAAGAATATTTTGGAAGAACCTCGAAGATACCTAAAAATCCATTTTACTATAGCCCAATGTTTCTTTCTAGGATTTGAAAGGAATCTACTCATAATTCCAATTACATAAGTGATATCTGGCTGTGTACAAACAATGGCATACATCAGATTTCCAACTTTTCCTTCTCTTTGTCTATAGAAGGGCTATGCTTAGAACTTAACTTAAAGTGATTAGCAAGAGGACAACTAATCGCTTTAGCCTTGTCCATATGAAATCTCTGAAGTACTTTCTCTATGTACTTCTCATGTGACAACCATAATTTCTTGGAGCATCTATCTTTAATAATACTCATGCCAAGAATCTACTTTATTTTCCCCAAGTATTTCATGGAAAAAACTTACTCTACCTTTTCAAGTTGTTGATTCTAGAAATATTCTCACTAACAATCAGCATATCATCCACATAGAGCAAAGGAATAATGAAATCATCATCAGAGAATTTTTGCACAAAAACACAATGATCTAAAATAGTCTTTTTGTAGCCTTGCTTCCCCATAACAAACTCAAACTTCTTGTACCATTGTCTCGATGCCTGTTTAAGCCATAGAGGATTTTCTTCAATTTGCAAACATAATCATCTTTTCCCTTTTGCTTGAAACTCTCTAGGTGTTCCATGTATATCTCTTCTTTCAAGTCACCATATAATAAGGCAATTTTGACATCCATTTGCTCAATCTCTAGGTCAAGACTTATTGCTAACCCCATCACAATATGGATAGATGTTATTTTCATAATTGGTGAGAAAATATCGTCAAATTCAACTCTTTTTCGTTGTCTAAATCTCTTGACAACTAATCTAGCTTTGTATCATGGATTGGAGTTGTGTTCTTCATGCTTCACTCTAAACACCTATTTATTTTTCAAATCCCTATTCCCTTTAGGTAGCTTCATTAGCTCAAAAAATTTATTCTCATGCAAGAACTTCATCTCATCTTGTATGGCTCCAATTCATTTTTGTTGGGATTCGTCATCCATGGCTTCTTCATAAATTTCAAGTTCTCCCCCATCAGTGAAAGTTACATACTCATATGGAGAATATGTGGTAGAGGGTCATCTCAGTCTATCACTTCTTCTCAGCAGAACAGGAGAAACCACAAGTGTTGATGCTAGATAATGAACATCATCATCTCCCTCGTCTTCATAACCAACTTCTATGGGAGCATCATCTTCATCAAGTGGATAAACCTGGTCTTCATCTCCAACTTGTCTTGGCACTAATGTTGGAAGAATTAATTCTAAATCAGATGAATCGCCATTGAAATTAGGAACATCCTTCTTCATTTTGACAATATCCTCAATGGTCTCATCTTCAACAAATACAACATCACAGTTCCTAACAAGTCTCTTTGCAACCGGATCATAAAATTTATAGTTAAATTGATCTTGATCATAGCCAATAAAAATACACTTTCTTATTTTGGCATCAAGTTTGGATCTCTTATCCTTGGGGATATGAACAAATGTTTTGCAGCCAACACCCGCAGATAATCATAAGAAATATCTTTTCTTGACCACACTTTATCTAGAACATCCATTTTGAGAGGAGTACAGAGTGAAAGAATCAACATATGTGTAACTATGAGTATAACTTCACCTTAGAAAGTTTTAGGAAATAAGAACTCCGTGATCAACTTTCATGCCAGCATTCCATCTCAGCTTTTTAAATCCAATGTGATCCAGCATTGGAGTGTAAGTTTGGCTAAGCTGTGACCCGAAGCAAAAGAACCGATCAAGCCAAAAGAATCCCCTTGGCCTCAACACTCTGTATATGTCATAGAATGTGAACTCAAGCATAGCATCTGGAATACAATTACTAAGAACATGCATAGAATGCACAATATCCAGTGTGTTTTCAAAGAACGGAAGCCTCTAAGAAACACTGGAATGAATTGGAATCAAGCCTCGGGAGGCAATGAAGCTGTTAAATGGACCATCCAAGTTCATAGTACTAGTGATGATCGTCACATTCCTTTCCCTCATTCTAGCAGCAAATGTGCCAGTTCCACCTCCAATGTCTAGTCCTATCCGGATAGTTCTAGCAGGCTTAATATTAAAAACTTGGTCAATCCCATAATCCAATCCTCCATTATCAATGAGCCACTGGTTCTTCTCCCTATATTGCAAGTCAAAGCAATCATTGCAGTCATAAATTCCCCGTGCTTTCTTGCACTCAATGAGGCACTTGTAGCTTTTACAAGAATTAGGTTCCCAAATTATGCTATTGTTTGGCGGAATTGACCAAAGACATTCTGGAAATGGAGTTGGTTCCTCATAATTTTCAGGGGATTTTGGATGGCATCATCGACGAGGCAATGGTTCACACCCTTTGAGCATTAGTCTCTGTGAAAACACATCATCTACTGGACAATCTCCTCCAATGTCATAATTCATGTACTTGACCAAGTCTTCATGAAACTTGAGGCAACTTGCTCCAACCGGCGGGTAAATCTCATCTGATCCTGTCCTTGGTGAGTACCCAAGTGGAAGCTTGTGAGGACCAATTGCTAGCTTAAGTTCATTATTGTCATTAACAAGCTTCATGATCAAATTGTATATTCGATCATTTGATTGCTCGGGTTGGCGAGCCAGTGATGGGTGTGAAAACGCACCAACCCTCACACATCGTAGAAGAAGAAGGAAGAGGGTTAGGGCTGATCCTGGGGCAACGATCATGCTCAGAGGAGTTGAAGAACACCCGATCAGTTAGTAAGGGACCACCAAGGCAGTTAGAGGCACTCTGACAGGTATGAAAGGCGCGTAGGTGAGTCCGTAGCTTCTCTACTGATTTTCTGTTACGATCCAACTGAATTAGTGTAATCAATGTAATTTCCTTTCAATAATCTGATCTGTAAGGCTATATAAACGCCAAGGAATCCAGAGAATGATATGAATAGTTATGAAGATTTAATCTCCCTCCCTCGTGTTTCGTTTCTTTGATTAGAATCCAAAATTAATCCCTAACAGTGGTATCAAAGCCATGGACACCAGGGGAAAATCCAACGTTGAGTTTCGCAGCGAGGTAATGGAAACCCTGGCAAGGCATGAATCAGACTTTTATCAGATAGGCGCAACCTTACAAGCTGTGCTCACCGAGTTAAAGGGACTTCGCGCCACTCGGAATTTACTTGAAGAAAAACCGTTTGCACGAGAAGAAAACCCACGACCAAATGGTGGGTTCAGAATCCCTAATGAGCCACCACGTTCCCACTTTAGGTTATCATTCCCTACCTTTGTAGGGGAAGATCCCACTAGGTGGATATACAAAGCTGAGCAATACTTTGAATTCACAAATACTACAACCGAACAACGAGTGCAGTTGGCATCATTTCATTTGGATGGTATTGCCTTACAATGGCATAGATGGATTACCAAGTTCCGTGGAACACTCACTTGGGAGGAATTCGTCCACGCTATGCAGCTGAGATTTGGCCCAACTGATTATGAAGATCCATCTGAAGCCCTAACCAGACTCAAACATACCTCAATCGTAGCTACTTACAAAGAAACATTTGAGAAACTCTCTCACAGAGTGGATGGTCTTCCAGAAGAATTTCTGATAGGTTGTTTCATTGCTGGATTAAGAGATGAGATCAGAATTGAAGTAAAAATTAAGAAGCCACGAACGTTGGCTGAAGCTATAGGGGTGGCAAGGCTGATTGAAGAAAAGAATCTGCTCCAGAGGAAGGCCATTCAGTATCCATGATACCCAACATCCTCTGTGATAGTAAGGAATTCCACTAATCCTACTACTGGTGTATTAGGACCCCCTCCTCAACAAAGAAGCAACTCAGCACCAATTGCCTCAACTAATACCTTTCGTCGCATCACTAATCAGGAGGCACGTGAACGGCGAGATAAAGGACTATGGTACTACTGTGATGAGAATTTCACAGCTGGTCACCGTTGTGCAAGACCACAACTGTTTATGATAGAAGAGATGGAACAAATTCTCTCAGGGAACTCTGAAGAAGATGTAGAACATGAATCACCACAGGTAATGCCTGAAATCTCATTTCATGCCATAGCAGAAGCTGAACATCCTCAAACCATACGAGTAATGGGGCAGTTAAAAAAAAGAGAGTGTTAGTGTTGATTGACGGAGGTAGTACTCATAATTTCATTGATCAAGCTCTTATTCTCCAGTGTGGAATAACTATCACCAAGGGAAAGAAGCTAGAAGTAATGGTGGCCAATCGTGAGAAGGTAGAATGCTCAGGGAAATGCTGCAACCTTAGCCTTACCATACAGGGGTATCAGGTAACCGCTGATTTCTTTGTCCTCCCTGTTACAGCATGCCAATTGGTGCTAGGGGTCCAATGGCTGGAGACTTTGGGTCCTATTGAGATGGATTATAAGAAGCTAACCATCAGTTTCTAGGAAAAGGGTACTACTCATAAGCTTCAAGGATTGGGACACACAAACATTATAGCCCTAACATGCAAGGAAACTCAGAGCTTGCTAGACACAGGGTTATTCCTTCAGATACTTCCCGTTAAACCTTTAGAGGAACAAACCAGAACTCATTCCCCTGAGATAAGTAAATTATTGGCTGCATTCCCCCAAGTATTTGAAACATCCACCAGTCTTCCTCCTAAACGATTACATGATCACTGTATCCCCCTATAACCAAGAATTGGACCCATAAGTGTAAGACCCTACCGTTACCCCTACTATCAGAAAACTGAGATAGAAAAAATGGTATCAGAGCTCCTACACTCTAATCTGATTAGACCAAGCAACAACCCATTCTCATCACCAGTATTGCTAGTAAGAAAAACTGATGGAACTTGGAGATTTTGCGTGGATTATAGGTCTTTGAACTCCATTACAATCAAAGACAAATACCCTATACCGGTCATAGATGAACTATTGGACGAATTGCATGGAGCCAGAGTTTACTCCAAACTGGATCTTCGATCAGGGTATCATCAGATCAGGGTTCGTGAAGAAGATACTCCAAAAACAGCCTTCTAGACACATGAAGGCCACTATGAGTTTCTTGTGATGCCTTTTGGTCTCACTAATGCCCTAGCCACATTTCAGAGCTTGATGAATGATCTTTTCAGACCCTACCTCAGGATGTTTATATTGGTTTTCTTTGATGACATTTTAGTGTATTCTCAGTCATGGGAGGATCACATACTGCATCTACAAACGGTCTTGCAGGTATTAGCAACTAACAGTTTAATTGTTAAACCTTCCAAATGCCATTTTGGAGTATTGCAGGTGGAATACCTAGGGCACCTGATATCAGAACAAGGGGTAGCCGTGGATCCTGCAAAAATTCGAGCTGTTATAGAATGGCCAACCCCAACCACAGCAAAAGGAGTCAGAGGATTCCTAGGATTGGCTGGCTATTACAGAAAATTTATTAGGCACTTTGGTGGAATAGCAGCACCTCTCACCTCCCTATTAAGGAAGGAAGGGTTCCAATGGAATGAGGCTGCAGCCCAGGCCTTTCAGAAGTTGAAGGAGGCACTAACTTCCCCTCCTGTCCTAAGGTTAGCTAACTTTACTCAACCCTTTGTCGTGGAATGTGATGCTAGTGGCAAGGGGCTAGGAGCAGTCTTGACCCAGGAAAACCGTCCAATAGCTTATTACAGTACTGCCCTCAAAGGATCAGCATTGGCACTGTCAACTTATGAAAGGGAAATGGTAGCTGTGGTGAAGGCTATCAAACTATGGCGCACCTATCTGTTGGGAAAACCTTTCATTGTGCGTACAGATCAGCGAAGCCTTAAATACCTCTTAGAGCAAAGAATTACCACCCTAGTGTTGCGTGTTTTTCAACACACGAACTCGTGCAAGTATACACGGTCGCAAGTAATAACATTTATAAGTAGAGTATCGATCCCACGAGGATTTGTTACTCTACTTATAAATGTTACTGTGACAGATATCTACTGCCAGTTCCGTGTGTTGAAAAACACAACAAGTTTTTAGCGCCGTTCTTGGCGATCTGCGTGACGTATGTGGGGCCAGCTCGTAGCCGACTGCGCGATACGTGGGTCCCAGCCCGCCGAGCCGTAGCGAAGTTTTTACGCGATTTTGCCTCGTCTGGTTGCCTTCGAAGCCAAATCTGGACCGTTGATTCAAATCGATCGGACGGTGGGTGATGCGCATTGTGATTTGTGCGAGTGAGATTCATTTCTGTAGAGAAAATTCAAACTTTTCTTAATTATATTTTATTACGTATATATTTCAAATTACATTTTAAACTTTCTTAAATTCTGATTAATACTTTACTAATTTTTAAATTAAATTTTTTAAACTTTTAATAATTATAATTAAGCCCAATTTAATTTAAATTATATTTTTGATTTATATAAATTGTAATTAAGAAACTATATTATCATAAATTATATTTGTGGACAAAAATATGAAATTAAGTACATTTTCGATACAAATTATTTAATTTTATTAAAAATATATTTTTAGCAATTAAAAGGAAAATATCAATTTATTTAACAAAAATTAAGAAATATTAAACGAACATAGCAATTATCATTACTAAAATTTATGAAAATAACTGTATAAAATACAGTTATCAACACCCCCAAACTTAAGTTTTTGCTAGTCCTCGAGCAAAAGGAAGAAATAAAACAAAGAGTGCATTTAAAATGGTGATTTTCAAAATATTTCTTTTATACATTACAAATAACATACCTTTTTACAATGAACTTTTAAGTGTTTGTGTGAAGTCTTTCCAAATTTCATCACATGCAATCCGGATCAGTTTATACAAATATGAAATCAAACAAATTATCATGAAATCACAAATCTCATAATCTATTTTTCATTTCTCTCTCCACTAATGTGAAAACACAAAACACTAAATCAATAGGACGATAAGTTTGTAATGTATGGCTTAGGCAAAGGTAGGAATGAAGGATAAAATTTAGCTTAAACCTTTCCCAGGCGTAACATTTCGGGATTGAAAAAAAGATAATTCTATCATCATGATAATTACAACCCGATTTGGGGTTTATCATTACATACGCCATATTTGTTTTTATTTACGCTTTTTCTTTTGATTTCTTTTCTTTCTTTTTTTTTGCTTTGCTTTTTTCGGTAACCCACTTTTTCGATATATCCTTCAACATTTACTAACAATTGTAACATGTTAGTGGAATAAGAACAATAGGTATATCTACCTATGATATATATATACACTTTTAGAGAGGCTTTTGAAATGAGAAATATATATATATATATATAAACTTTTAAGCTCGAAAGGGTATCTATGGATAATGCATGAAAAGGTAGATAGAAAGGCTCAAAGCGATCCAAAGATGGCCTAAATCATTTTTCTTAGTTAAATGTTATCTATAATTTCGCCTCGAGAGAAAATCAAACAAATTCTAAGAAGCGTAACACCACAAAAATCAATCGAATTTCATACTCGCATAAACATTCTCTAAATTAGCATAGCAATTCAAATGTCAAGACTAGTGCTAAATGCATATTAATTCTTGTAAAAATGAAATATACGTAAAAATTAATCATCACTCAGACAAATTTCAGATTTTTCAAAAAGATATGCATCATTTATATGAAGAAACAAAAATAAATCACAATTCATAGCAACATATCTTCAATCAACCAAACAAACAAAAAAAAAATTTCACAAGCAATAACATCCAGAAAGTATTTTAATTAGGTTAAGTATATACACCACCCCCAAACTTAATATACACATTGTCCTCAATGTGTGAAAATTAAAGAACATTTGAGATGGGTTTAAAGAGACTTCCTGGTTTGTTTGATTGGTTAAGCCAAAATAGCTTCATTACCTCCAATTTGCACCTACGAAACACAAAAAAAAAAAATAACAAAATACAAAAACTAATACATGCGATAAATAAAAAAATAAAACACATGGGTTGCCTCCCAAGAAGCGCTTGTTTTATAGTCTTCAGCTTGACTTCTCAATTTGTTTTTCTTTTTATAAGTTAAGATTTATGTGTCAAACAAAATCTCAACTTACGAGAAAATTGAAAAATAAATTAAGGAACAATAATCATAAATTTTTTTTATTTTTTTTTATTTTCTTTTATGAATTAAGATTTGCGTGTCATACAAAATCTCAACCCACGAGAAATTTACTAAATAAAAAAAAACAAAACGATAAAAAAAAAAAGAAATTTATTTTTCTTTATGTGAGGTAAGATTTGTGTGTCAAACAAAATCTCAACCCACGAGAAAATTGAAAAATAAATTGAACAAATAACAATAAATTTTTCTTTGTTTTTTTTTTTGAATTAAAATCAAATTGATTGGTATTAATATCAACAATGAAAATAGTAAAACAAATCCCCGGCAACGGCGCCAAAAACTTGTTGCGTTTCATTACCTCCAAACGAGGATTTGTTACTCTACTTATAAATGTTATTACTTGCGACCGTGTATACTTGCACGAGTTCGTGTGTTGAAAAACACGCAACAAGTTTTTGGCGCCGTTCTTGAGAATCTAGCCGGCCAAACGTATGGGGCCCGCTCGGCCAAACTGCGCGACACGTGGAGTCAGTGACACGCGAGGCAGCGAAGTTTTTACCGCGATTTTGCCTCGTCTGGTTACTCGCCCAATCTGGACCGTTGATTCATCGATCCGGACGGTGGGTGATGCAATTGTGATTTGTCTTGAGTGAGATTCATTTCTGCTGTGAAGAAAATTCAAACTTTTCTTAATTATATTTTGACCCACATATATATTTCAAATTACATTTTAAACTTTCTTAAATTAGGATTAGCCCTTTACTAATTTTAAATTAAATTTTTAAACTTTTAATAATTATAATTAAGCCCAAATTTAATTTAAATTATATTTTTGATTTATATAAATTGTAATTAAGAAACTATATTATCATAAATTATATTTGTGGACAAAAATATGAAATTAAGTACATTTTCGATACAAATTATTTAATTTTATTAAAAATATATTTTTAGCAATTAAAAGGAAAATATCAATTTATTTAACAAAAATTAAGAAATATTAAACGAACATAGCAATTATCATTACTAAAATTTATGAAAATAACTGTATAAAATACAGTTATCACCTAGCTCAAGTAAGATGGTTACCTAAGTTGCTCGGGTATGACTATCAGATTGAATACAAGAAGGGCTCAGAGAATCAAGCAGCAGACTCATTATCAAGAAGGGTGGAATTTCATTTGATCTCCCTCTCGCAACCGCAAGCAGCCTGGTGGTCTAACCTCCAAAAAGAAGTCCAACAAGATCCATTCTATGAAAAGCTACAAGCCAGAATCTCCACAGGGGAAACACAATTCTTTTGCCAGCGTGATGGGGTTTGGTTAAAAAAAATAAGGTTTATCTAAACCCCCAGTCCTCCCTAATTCCTCACCTTATGGTTGAATGCCATTCAACACCAACAGCAGGCACTTCGAATTCCACAAGACACTTGCCCGCATCAAACAAAATTTTATATGGCCCAACATGCAGCAAGGTGTGAAAAGATTCCTAGGTTCATGTGATATATGCCAAAGGTGCAAAAATGACTGTATGAAACCCACTGGATTACTACAGCCCCTACCTATTCCTAATAAAAGCTGGACAGATATTTCAATGGATTTCATAGAAGGGCTACCCTTTTCCAAAGGACATACTGTAATTATGGTAGTAGTAGACCGTTTGACCAAATATGGCCACTTCATAGCCTTAAGACATCCCTTCACTACCGTAATTGTTGCTAAAGCTTTTGTGGCAAACATAGTACGCTTACATGGCATTCCCACTTCAATAATCAGTGACAGAGACAAAATATTTGTAAGTTCCTTCTGGAAAGCCCTATTCAGCCTACAAGCTACTAAACTTTGTATGAGCTCAAGTTACCACCCTCAAACCGATGGGCAGACTGAAGTAGTCAACCGCATCTTGGAACAATATCTACGTTGCTTTACTGGGGAACAACCAAGCCAATGGATAGAATGGCTACCTTGGGCAGAATATAGTTATAATACAACAACACATTCTTCCACTAAAATGACACCCTTTGAAGCAGTTTATGGTCACCCACCCCCTCACCTGTTGGCTTACATTCCAGGCACTTCCAAAGTTCAGTTGGTAGATGAATGCTTGCGTGATAGGGACACCATTTTGCGTGATCTGCGCCACCATCTCCTGATAGCTCAGAACCGTATGAAGTTCCACGCTGATCAACATCGTAGAGAACTGTCCTTTGCAGTAGGAGATTATGTATACCTCCGCCTCCAACCATATAGACAAACATCGGTGGCTTTCCGAGCTGCTATTAAGCTAGCTCCACATTTCTATGGACCATACAAAATCACAGCACAAATTGGGGCAGTAGCGTATAGGCTGGAATTGCCTCCTGAATCCCAGATACACAATGTCTTTCATGTTAGTCACCTCAAGAGACACTTGGGGCAGGACGTTCCACCTCTCACAGTCCTACCTCCTATTTCAGACAATTCAACAATGCTTCCTCAACCTGAGTCTATCTTGGACCGAAGAGTGATCAGAAAGGGCAAATATCGACCAAAATCAGAAATTTTAGTAAAATGGGCTGGAGCATCGATAGAGGATGCTACGTGGGAAAATGAATGGCGTTTTTCTAAGACATATCCATCCTTCATCATTGCGGACAATGAACCTCAGGCAGGGAGGAGTTGATGGGTGCGAAAACGCACCAACCCTCACGCGTCGTAGAAGAAGAAGGAAGAGGGTTAGGGCTGATCCTGGGGCAACGATCATGCTCAGAGGAGTTGAAGAACACCCGATCAGTTAGTGAGGGACCACCAAGGCAGTTAGAGGCACTCTGACAGGTATGAAAGGCGCGTAGGTGAGTCCGTAGCTTCTCTACTGATTTTCTGTTACGATCCAACTGAATTAGTGTAATCAATGTAATTTCCTTTCAATAATCTGATCTGTAAGGCTATATAAACGCCAAGGAATCCAGAGAATGATATGAATAGTTATGAAGATTTAATCTCCCTCCCTCGTGTTTCGTTTCTTTGATTAGAACCCAAAATTAATCCCTAACAGCCAGCTCAACAAGGAGCAGCTCAACAAGTAAATTAGTAGAGTTGGGTCTTTCATGTAGACTAGCAATCAGGGAATGACTGTCAACAAGCTGTGATTTGGTAAGATCGAGCTCCTGTGGGATAGAAGTTGTGTCCAAAAGAGGCAGAGAGAGGTGTTGGGTATACCCAAATGAGTTAAGATTTAAAGAAGGGCATGTGAAGATATAAATGGTAATAAGATTGGTAACTATGAAGAGAAAAAGCATCTTGAGCTTCAATTTCCTATTATAAGCCTGTTGGTGATGAGGCTGCAACTTTCTCGGATGATCTTCAGCACTACCCATTATTAATGTCTCTTTTCTTCACTAGTTCAGTAGGCTTATTCAGGAAATAAGAGTGAGCTCGAGAAATGAATAGAAGAAAAAGAGAGTGATATAGGACAAGAAGAGAGAAAGGTAACGTAAAGTAACATATATTACTTCAATGCAAAGTGAAGGAGGCAATTCACCGTTTTTGGCATGCATTCATTTGCAACTTGGCCCGGAGAGAGGCTGAAGATTACTAAAACTAATTATTGGAGTCAAAATATTATATTTAATTATTATAATTGATATCAAATCTAATTATAAAAATAAATTTTATTATTTTAATTATAATTATATCACCTATTATAATGAAGTGTTATATTACATTCGCTCATTCGCTCATTCATCAGATGTCAAACAATTATCTAACCCATTCAACCTAGATAATTTTAAGTTCTACGGGACATGAAAGCATTTGTCATTACATTCAACCCTTAACATTTTCTTAATTTGCATATTTTCTCAAAAATGAATTTATTTTTATTAGTTGTTATAAATTAGATAGGTTATTAAATTAAGTTAGATGTAAAAAAATTAATTTTTTTGGATAAAAATAAAATAACAATGAATATGTTTAAAATTTTAGGTAATAAGTACACAATGAACGGGTGAACTTTGAAGTAAAAAAGAAGACAAGAAAAAAAAGAGTGGGTAGTCACATATATAGGAAGTACGATTGGTCAAACATTTTAGTTTATAGATTTAGAATATATGCATGAATACATGGGTTGAAAATGGCATGTGACATGCATATTTAAGTAGTTAATGAATATTTATATTGAGATATTATATTCAAATATCGAAGTAGAACTGTATCAATTAATGTTATTATGAATAAGGGTAAATTAGAGTGCCATGTGCAAAAAACAAGTGCAACATTTCAAATAGGTTTATAATTATTTGAGTAACTTGTGACTCTTATTAAGATCGATACATTTAGAAAATATTTAATAATAGTAGTTTATAATTTTTGATTAAATAATTATTAATATATTTGATAATAATTTGTATTTAGTGATTTTTAAGAAAAAAACAAAATAAAAAAACCTATAAGCTATTTTTTATTTTCTGATTTTTTTAAAAAACTTAAAAGATTAAGAACTTTTTGTTATTTTTTTTAAAATAAATTTTAATCATTTTTTTAATTATATACATATAAAAAGTTACAAGACTTTTACTTCTTTGAATGGACGAAGAAAAAATAGAAGTTAGAAATCTTATTAAAAAAAATTCATTTTAAAGATTTGCGAATCATGTAGTAATATTTTAATAATGATTTTTAAAAAATATAAAAAATAAAAAAATAAAAATTATTATCGAATACATTGATTAAAAAATAATGATTTTGAGTCATAATTAGAAATTAAAATATTTATTAAAGACACCATATTAGCACTCATATGCTTCCACCAACTTGGCATTTACTATTTTTTAATCATAATTAGAAATTAAAATCTTTATTAAAGACACCATATTAACACTCATATGCTTCCACCAACTAGGCATTTACACAGTGATAATGGACCAAATCAAGCGGAGTAGTCCCAAGTGGATCTGGAGTTAGCAACACAAGTGACCCACCCTTGGGGAACTCAGAAACTCTCAAGATATTGCTCCACTCACATTAGTAATCTCCTCCACCAGTTAGTGATCTCGAAGAAGTTGGTCGAATGTGGTATCCCTTCCACGACATTAGTGAACTTGATAGAATTGGTATATTGGATCAAGCAAATAACATACCCACATATAAATAATATGGTATTCCAATTTGTCAACTTTGAGCAATATTTGTGCGATTATATGGGATCTACTGTAATAATTGCACATCAGGTTGGGAATAACCCAACTTCAAATGTAATAATTCTACTTTAGTGATTGGCCTCTTCGCCCTCTTAACCCTACCTAAGAGCTCATGAGTATTGTGTATATATGTTTTACCTTTAGAACGATTAGTGCCTTATGTATCTTACGGGGAGGAGCTCAAAGTAAAACCTTAGATCTTCTACATGTTTGAGTGTGCTAAGTACCGTTGAACAATATGTTCGTCATAGAGGCACAATATTATTATAATTTTACTCATACTCATAAAAATGGGAAAAATTTAAAAATACTCCCGAATTTTTCAATATCTAACTACAATACCCTTGAGGTTTAAGGTATATTCAAAAATTTCCTTATTATTTAACAGAAGCATTAAAAAATCGTGAAAAATCACATCAATATCTGAAAAGTCTTTTATAACCGAGAATATTATCGCAAATACCCTTGAGCTTTTACTTTTTTTCAAAAATACCCCTATTTTAATAATTAATTTAACTTTATCAAAAATATGCCTACTATAATAATTAATTTAACTTTATCAAAAATACCCTTGCTACAATAATTAATTTAACTTCATAAAAAATTCCCCTACTACAATATTTAATTTATCTTCATCAAAAATACCCCTGAAGATAAATTAAGTTAACACACAATATCAAGTTAAATATTTTATATCGTGTTATTGAGAAGTAGGGGTATTTTTGATGAAGATAAATTAAATATTGTAGCAGGGGAATTTTTGATTAAGTTAAATTAATTATTATAACAGAGGTATTTTTGATGAAGTTAAATTAATTATTATAGCAGAGGTATTTTTGATAAAGTTAAATTAATTATTATAGTAGGAGTATTTTTGAAGAAAAGTAAAACCTCAAGGGTATTTACGATAATATTCTCAACGATAATATTAAAAAAGCTATATAGGTAAAGGTAGAAAAGAATTTTATAGATATTGATGTGATTTTTCATGGCTTTTTGATACTTCTATTAAATAATAAGGACATTTTTAAAGATACCTTAAACCTCAGGGGTATTGTAATTTCTTTTTAAACGTTAATGGTATTTTTGAAGATATTGAAAACCTCGGAGATATTTTTGATTTTTTATCCCGCGTGAGTGATATATGTATAGGGGTGAGATTACCATTTTTCCCCTAATGTTAAATGGAGATATAACCATGATAACGTTCACGAACATTTTTGATATTAAATAAAACTTAAGGGTAATTTTGAAAAAATGCAAAACCTCAGGGGTATTTGTGATAATAATCCCATAAAAATGTATCCAATAAAAAATTAATACGTCTCATTGAAATTATCCTAAATTTATGTTATGTAACAATTATCAATATGTATAATAAGATAAAACATGCCAATAATATTTATAATTTTAATTGAATATTTTGTCTAATATTTTTATTTGATTTAATTGCATAACATAATTCTATTTTTAAATAAAATTTTAGTTTTAATTCTCATTCATGCAATGTTCATATGTTTTTTTATAACTTAAAAAATATTTTTTATATGAAGTTAAAAGTAAAATTATATGAATAAATAAATAATATAAAAATAGGAATATTTTTCTTTTTCTACGTGTAATGGTTATACCAATTGCCAACATAAATAAATTGTCGATGACGACAAGAAGGAAATAAGTTGATGCAATAGTATAGGGTTTGAAAGGTGGAAAAGAGATAAGGAATTGGAACTATCATTCACTATAAAATATTCGCCTAATCATTTTGTCCAACTCTATACAATAATATGTAATATATATGATGGATCCCCATCAATGGGACACTAGTGTAATCATCATATATCACAGTGAACTTGAGAAGCTTGTGCCAATTTCCTAAGATTTTCAATAATCATAACCAATTTGTTGTTAAATCGATGGACAAAGAACTTGGGTAGCCATCCTGCAGGATCTAACTGGATAACAACAAAAACCCAAAAATAAAACAACTTAATTGGGTTAGTTAATTTGTTCCTACCTACAACTCCATATCAATTTGTTTGGACACTTAATGTTTAAGTTAATGTAAGAAATAGTTTTATTGATAATGAATAAACGAATGTTTACAACCTATTTATAAAAAAGAAAAACAAAATTGTAATAATTAAAAAAAATACAATTATGGAAAGGAATGTTCTTGGACAACATGTTCTTCCCCACCAAGCCGTTGATCGCTGCTTTCAACTGGTGTGTTGATTGTCACCAATTGGATCTCGAGTTCTTTAACATTCCCCCTCAAGTTGGAATATATGTTAATTATTCCTAACTTTTTAAATAAGCTCGAGAACTGTGGAAAACTCAAGGATTTGGTAAATATATCTATTGGTTGCTCTAATGTAGAGATATGATAAGTTTTGATCATTCTAGTTTGAATCTTTTCTCTTACTAGATGACAATCGATCTCTATGTGCTTGGTTTGCCCATGAAACACTAGATTTGATGCAATATGAAGAGTTGCTTGATTGTCACAATATAACTTGGTTGGTTGGGAGTGTTTGATACCCAAATCATCCAAAATGTATCGTAATCAGGTTACTTCGCAACATACTGCTACCATAGAGTGGTATTCTACTTCTACACTTGATCGTGAGACCATATTTTGTTTCTTAGTCTTCCAAGAAATTAGTGAGTTTCCAAGAAACATATGATGCATATTTTCGCAAGTGTACGAATCGTTCAAGTAATAAAGTGTACAAAAGTATAGATATCGAACCCATAAGGAATGGCGTTACTAAGTACCGAAATTGACTAATCCTAATTTTATTTGAAAACCGAATTTTTGAAATTGTTTTAAAAGCAGATTAACATAAAACTAAATGCAAATAACAAAATTTAATGTTGTTCACAAATGATTAAAAACGCTAAGGCATTTGATTTCGCTAAATCAATTCAATCCGATTTTAAGTCACGTTATATGAGAATCAAAGTTAAAAGTGATGGTTGAAAAACCCAAATTTACCTAATACTCTCTCTCGAGTTATATTAGAATTACTTATCTATGAAAACCGACTATATTTCTATGAAGATTTAATCACAAACAAGCACATTACGATTTATGGAATTTCTAGAATAACCACATACATCATGCATTAGTTCTCACACTCGCATTCAACATACGGTATTTATCACAAGAAGCGTTCATTACACATCTCCTCTCGGTCTCAATATAATGCAACAAATCATTTAAATCTTGATCAGAAATTTGAAAGCATTAAGCATGGAAATAAATACTCAACTTGAAAACAATGAATTCATATAACGATAACACAAGAAATCAGATTCTTTTGATTCAACTACATCATAGCCTTAGCAAAAACGAATTAGTTCATAACGAAAATAAGAACAAGAATATTCTCAATTGAATCCATGAACAAACAATCTGAATAAAATGTAGAAAATAAAAGCTAAGGAGAAGAGATGAAAAACTCTTGAAGATGAAGACTTAGTAGCAACAATGGTGATGATCCTTCAAGCTTCTCCAACTTTTCTCTCCAAAATTGCCTTTTCTCCTCCAAAAATAACTCAATTATGCTCTCTCTGCCATCCCCCTCTTTTTCCATCATAATGTATATATAGATCTAGGGTTTGGGGGGAAATTTTGGAACAAAACAACATAAAAAATGTGTTTTCGGACGAAACTCACCGGCGGCGACATTATTCTGGCCGCGACGAGATTTCTGGAAAATTAAATTTTGGTTTTTCTGATTTTCACTGGCAGCCAAATTAATGTGGCCGGCGGCGAGAATTATTTGACCAGCAGCGAGATGAGTTTACCAAAATTTGTGCTCTCAGGAAGATTTTCGCCGGCGGCGAGACACTTTGGCCGGCGGCGAGATTCACTTGGCCAAAATCCGTGCTCCCTGCATGATTTTCAACATTTTCTCCGTAAGGTTTTCACCGGCAGCAAAATTCCAAATTTTGAAATTTTGTTCTCTTTTTATTTTCATTCAATCCCGATCATTGTATTTTGTCCCTAACTTCTCCAAAATCATGATTTTACCTGAAATTGCACTTTAAACACGAAATACCCGTGAAATGACATTTGTGGATTAAATAATCAAATAAACACAATTTTTACACAAATATCAACATTTAAATCATAACAAAAATGCAATAATTTAGCTCTTATCAATATACAATATCATGTGGTTGATCGTCATGTATCTATGCATTTTGCCCAATCTACGTCACAGAAAGCATTTAGTTGTAATGAACTAATTGCTGAGAAAAAGAGACCTTGCCCTGGTGTGTTCTTGACATATCGTAGCACTCGTTGAACTGCTTCCAAATGTGGTTGACATGATTTATCCATATATTAACTGAGAATGTGCACAACATACACTAAGTCGGGCCTTGTGATGGTCAAGTATATTAATCTCTCAACAAGTCTTCGATAGGATGTGGGATTACTGATGAATTCCCCTTCAACCTTGCTGAGGGATAAAATTTGTTCCATAGGTAAATTGGCAGATTTGGCACCTAGATAACCCATGTCCTCCAATATTTCAAGTGCGTACTTGCACTGTGATAGAACAGTTCCCTTCTTGGAACGTGAAACTTCTATGCCCAAAAAATACTTTAATTCACCGAGATCTTTAAGCTTGAATTGTCTCATGAGATGATTCTTAGTTTCTTCAATGTCTTGTACATTGTTTCCTGTTATGATTATATCATCTACATAGACAAGAAGAGCAGAGAAGGAATTACCTTGGGTTCGGACAAACAGTGAGTGATCATACTTGGATTGGTTAAAACCAACTAGCTTAAGTGTTATTGATAGCTTGATGAACCATTGTCGTGAGGCTTTTTTGAGTCCATACAAAGATTTTTGTAGTTTACATACTCGTGTTTCCCCCTTTCGTCCGAATCCAAGTGGAAGGGACATGTAGACATCTTCATAAAGATCACCATAGAGAAGAGCATTGTTGACATTGAGTTGTCAAAGATGCCAATTTTGAACAGCAGCAACGGCAAGAAGAAGCCGAACAATGACAAGTTTGGCTACTGGTGCAAAAGTTTCTTAGTAGTCAAAACCTTCAATCTGACTGTATCCTTTGGCCATTAACTGAGCCTTGTATCGTTTCATAGAGCCATCAGGATTATACTTGATTTTGTATACCCATTTACAACCAACTGGTTTCTTATTTGGAGGAAGCTGTTGAAGCGTCCAAGTGCCATTAGTTTCAAGAGCATCCAATTCTTGTTTCATAGCAAGCCACGATTTTGGATCGTTGAAAGCTTCAGCAAAGGTGGTTGGTTCCCTGAGAATGGAAATAGAAGTAGCAAAGGCACGATTTTCAGGTGATAATTGGTCATAGGTAAGTACATGAGATAGAGAATGAGAAGTACTTTTGTTATTGGATGATGCTGAGTTAGACGAAGGGAAGGACCGAGAAGGCAAGGAAGCTTCTACATGATATTTTTGAAGGTAGCTAGGAACATTGGTGGATCCACGAAGCCTATGTGTGACTGGTGTTGGAGGAGTCATGTATGGTGGAGAAGTTGATGATGATGTTTTTGGAGATGAATTTTGAAGATGAAGAATGTCTGAGTTGATTATTGGAAGGACATATTGTGTATGATGAAGTGATGTATTTGGATTGGTTGATTGACGAATGTTAGGTATATGATCATAAATAGTATTTTCTGATGGAGGGAATAGAGTTGGAATGTTGACAGCGGAAGTGAAATAAGAAAATACATGTTCATGAAAGATAACATCACGAGACACTAAAGTCTTGCTTGTTTCCAGATTGTAGACATGATAAATTTTTATCCCAGATGGATATCCAATAAATATGCATCTATGTGATCTAGCATCAAACTTGGTGAGTCGATCATGATGTGCAGACACAAAACAAAGGGAACCAAAAACATGAAGATGTTCATACCTAGGAATTTTGTGAAAAAAGACTTAAAATGGTGTTTTACCCTTGAGAACATGTGTTGGAGTACGATTTATGAGGTATGTGGCTGTAAGAATGGCATCTCCCCATAATTGTTTAGGGAGATTGGCTTGAAAGAGCAATGAACGAGCGTCATTGAGAAGATGACGGTGTTGCGTTCAACAACACCATTTTTTTGAGGGGTAGAGGCACAACTAGTTTGATGAAAGATTCCTTTGCTAGAAAACAACTGGGTCATAGAGAATTTTGGTCCATTGTCGCTATGAATGATTTTAACTCTGGATGAAAATTATGTTTCAACAAGATTAATGAAGGTGGTAAGAAATGTGCGTGCATCAGATTTAGCATGTAAGAGATAGACCCATGTGCATCTTAAGTAATCATCAACAATAGTGAGCAAATAAAGTGCTCCATTAAGTGTTGGAATGTGATAGCCACCCTAACTATCGACATGAATCAGTTCAAAAGGTGCTTTTGTATTGATGGAACTTAGACGAAATGGATTACAAGTTTTCTTAGCTAATGGACAAATAGAACAATCACTAATGGAACAAAAAGGTGTGTTGATAGAAAGAGAAATTATACGCAAACTATTATTAGATAAATGACCAAGTCGTTGATACCATAAATGAGAGTTGGTGGAAGCAGTATTTGAAATGGAGAAACATCCAGATTTTTTAGAAATAGTAAAGTAGTAGAGTCCTACTTTCTCAGTTCCCATCCTAATCATCTTCCCTGAGCATTTGTCCTGAACAAATCACATATTATTAGTGAAGATGACATGAAAAAATGTAGTTTGAGTTAGTTTGGCTACTGAAACTAAGTTTAATTTGAAGGAAGGAACACACAAGACATTATGGAGTATGAAATTATTGGAGAAATGTACAGTGCCAATATGTGTGACACGGGCAAGAGAATGATCAGGTAAATGCACATGCTGATTAGTGAATGAAATGCTGGAGCTCATAAGGTTTTGGGAACAGACTATGTGATCAGTTGCTCCTGTATCAAAAATCCAACGAGTTTCTGAATGGAAAACAGTTGCACATAATGTGTTACCTGAAGAAGTAGTCACTTGACTTGCCATGCTACCTGATTTGGATTGATTGAGAAGTGTAAAGAGCTCTTGATATTAGGAAGATGTAAGGTTGTGGGATGGTGTCTTTGTGTCGGAGTAGCTTTCCTGAAAGTCAGTATGATGAGCTTTGGAGGGGAAGCCATAACTTGTATTTCTCTTATCTTGAATTGCTCCTTTCTTTCGACACATGTTGGTGTCATGCCCATTCAAACCACAGAAATTGCATTTGAGACGTTTTTGATAGTTTTCAAAATTGTGTCCATTGAGACCACAAAAATCACATTTGAGGTGACTTCGACAATTCTCAAAATTATGGCCTATATTGTTGCATCAATTTCACTTGAGATGTGGGTTCCTTGGTGGGTAATTCTTGTGAGGATAATATGGACGACTATCTCTGGCAACAAGTGCGGCAGCTTTTGGCATCCTTCCTATGGTTTGCGTGGAGACAACTCTTTGCTTTTAATCTTAAACAATGAGTGAATATACCTTACTTATTGTAGGTAAAGGTTCCATGAGCAAGATTTGTCCACGTACTGATGTGTAAACTGTGTTAAGCCCCATGAGGAACTTTATGGTTTGCTGTTTTTGTTGATATTCTTGTAGTTCCCTTCCGGCATTTCCTCCATAATGTGGAAGAGGACATAATGCATCGTGACTATCCCATAGGCTTTTCAATTTGGTGTAGTATTCTCCAATGCTTACACCTTCTTGTATGCAATCATGTATCTCTTGCTCAATGTGGAATAGGTGCATGCTGTTGGTGTGCGAAAAGCGTTCCTTCAATTCTTCCTATAGCTCATATGCAGTATCATTATACATGACACTTTCTGCAATTTTAGGCGTTATAGTATTGAGAATCCATCCTTTGACAAGGGTGTTGTAGCGAGTCCATTGTTTGATTTCTGCTTCAAAGTTTGTTGATATCCTTTTGATTATGCCGTCAATAAATCCTTCTTTGTTTTTGGTGATTAGAGCTATGAACATTGCATGACTCCAAATGTGATAATTTTCTTGATTTAAGGATTGAGCTACTAGAACCATTCCTGGTTGGTCTCAGTAGTGTAGATATAATGAATGGCTAGGGTCATCATACTATTTTGGTAAAGTAGGATTGGTATTGGTAGTTATAGACATTATTGTTGAGTAAAATAAATCGAAAGAACAAGATATGATTGTGTGTTTTAGATAATAATGACTGCTTATGAAACAAATAATGAACTGAAATATGCTTTATCTTATAGAAAATGAGTCAAGGATTACAGAACTGGAAATTTCAGCCGCAGAACCGGTCGAAAAGTGGGTGAACCAACGGCTGCAACGCTGGAGCATTGAACCGGATGAAGACCGAACCGGACCGGGTGGAGGACCAAACCGGATGAACGATGTGTCGTTTGCTTCAAAGGCGCGCGAATGACATGTCGTTGGAGTCGTCTTCCATAGTACCTGGCGCGTGTGACTCCGGCGAGGTGCGTGGAATGCCAGTGAACTCAGGGAAGGCACGTGTGGGCACGTGGGGTGGCATTTTGGCTTGAAATTAATTGCAGATTGCTCGGATTCTTCTGGATATTATAATTGGATGAAATTGAAATTATTTTGTGAATCGAAATTGATTTTGGAAAAAAAACCGAATGAGAAAAGAAGAAAAAATTTCTATGTGTGCTGAATTTTCTGGGAATTATTTCCTAAGCTCTGATACCATGTAAAAAATGGTTTTATTGACGATGAATAAACAAATGTTTACAACCTATTTATACAAAAAAAACAAAATTGTAATAATTAAAAACAAACACAATTATGGAGAGACATGTTCTTAGACAGTCTGTTCTTCCCCACCAAGCTGTTGGTGGCTGCTTCCAGCTGGTGTGTTGGTTGTCACCAGCTAGATCTCGAGATCTTTAACAGTTAATCCAATTTTATTCAAACTCGTGATATAAGAGTAAGTTTTACTGTCAACTACTCAGCATTTACTCTTTTCCTTTTACTTTTTTTATTTTTTCACTAAGAACCATCTTTAACATTTACTTATTTCAAACATTAAACCACTCTTATTATAAGTGGGTTCTAGAGTACATTAAACAGAATATGAGAAAGCATATTACCTGAACAACATAGGTAACCATACAAGAGTCATCTTCAAGCTTTTCCACAACCCAACCTGACTGTAACAGTAGTCCTCTGATTGCATTGTTTTGCTTTGGGTGTAATCCAGCTGCAATCTCCTTTGGTAGTGAAGCAACTGCCACCACCTGCCAACTCCAAAGTGTTCAATTGATTGATTGGTAGTTATCAACAAGAAAGATCCAATTTACCAATTGTCTTATACTAACAGGGGTGGATTCCAACCTTTCATTGTATTTGTGTTTGCATAGGTGTGTGACTGTATGAGTGTGTAATGTATTTATTTAAAAAAAAATCCCAAGAAAGATTCAAGTTCTTTAATTATGTGAAAAAATGAATATAGTTAGCAAGACTGCACTAACCAGGGTACCATCTTCCATGGTTTCTCTTCTCTCATAGACAATGAATTCTCTGTTCCTAAAAAGCGGTTTAGAGTTATCTCCAAACCTTAAACATATGATGCTCAGATTATCTCCAAGATCTTTTATATACCTTGCTTCTACCAAATCAGAGTCCCATTGCTGCAGTTCCAACTCTTAGTTTAAACCTAAGTATTGTTGAGCATGGTTCCAACTCAAAAATTGAATTATGTATCCAGTTTGCTATTCATATTTATACTACACTCGTTCACGCAGCAAACAAGAATTTGGGAAAGGCTAGATGAAAAGTGATTAATGACCTTAGCAGCATCAATGGCATTGGCAACAGTAATGAATTGTTGGGGGGAGACTGATTTCAGCAACCATCGGCTACGAAAAGTGTGAAATGATCCAGACCTGCGCTTAGATATCTCAACTCCATTATCAAGACCACTTATAACTTTCCATCCATCATTTTCATTACTATTTCCAACTCTATTATTGTTACAGTCAGAGGCAGAAAGTAATTCTTGTACGCAGTTTTCACTGGCAAACTGTACATATCTTCTCAGTGAGTCCTCACTTATTGACCTAAAAAATAGTTATAACATTGATCATAAATCCAATTAATTACAAAAAAGAAAAAGACATTAGATGAGAAACTTAATTGGGTTTAATTACCAGGATCTATTACTGGGTGCTGGACTGTTCATATCTGAAGGCATCAAATTTAGGTCTTGATCACGTAAAATTAAAGTGGGAAAGGATATGAACATGTACCGAATGGAAAAATTGTAGCTTAACTTATATGTGTTTAATGAAAATACGTTTTAATTCAATATCTTTAAGTAAGTCATCGTAATTGAAAAAAAATTAATATAATTTCATTATCATTATAAAAAATAGAATAATATAAGTATATTTTTTCTATAAAAATTATCTAATCTAATAAGTAGGATTTAAAACACAATTTCATTAAAAATAACAAAAATTACTACCATTCATCTTATAAAAGAATACGCAGGGAAGATAGAGAGAGAGAGAAAAAAAGTTTAAAAAGGTAATAGTTGAGAAAAGTTCAGAAGTGCAGAATGATATACGAAGTGGGCCGAGGGTGTTGATGTACATACATTGCCAGAATGACCTTCATAATTGGAGAACTTCTCTCTCTTAAGAAGAGAAAAGATAGATACTTGGCTGCCAGAGCTCAGCAACAACACTTGCAGGGAAGGTGATGCACATGCCACTGTTGGTGCTTTTTTCAAAATCAACTTATATACATAAATAAAAAAAGCCAACAATCTTTTTGGTGCTAAACTATACTAAAAACAAGAGTACTCTGATTACTTCTTGCTAATTCAAAATTTAAGGTTTGGTTTAGCTTTTGTTTTCTCTTTTCTTTTCTTTTGTGACATTGAATAAAAGAGATACCTATATAACATTTAAAATGAATAGTGCTCCTACACAATGCAAGGCTCGAACTTTAGTACCAAATAATGTTTTAGTGTTTTAATATAAAAAGTTAAATTTTAACAAGAATAATAGTTCATATTAACTATATATCCAATTTACTCGAAATATTTATCCAATGTATACTCCTTGGCACAACCAACTTTTCTAATTCCCTAAGGGTAGCTCAACTGCTTGCCCACCATTTCCGTTCAAGCTTTTGACACAAGACAAATAGGGTTAGCTTTTCATGATCAACAACAGTTAGACTTGAAAGTATTGAACATCGTCTTCAACTGGCAAGTTACTGTAGAAATTTGAAGACTGTTTAAATACTTTTTTCCTGTTTAAGATTTTGTTTAGCTTGTAAACCCATTTAAGTGTGCTTTGTATTAAATCAAACGTTATAATACTTACAATTATAAAATATAAGAATTAAAAATTAAAAAGAAAGAAAGAAAGAAAGAAAGAGGAGGAAGACAAAACATTATCAAATTGTTGATACGTTTAAGGGCACCAAAACTCACACAAGCAAGTAAGAAATCAGAGTTACACTTGATTTCATATTTAGAGCTCATTATAGCATTAAAAATACTAGCAGAGATTCCAGATAACTTCATATTTATAGACAAATGATTAATAAAGTGTTGATATGAGTTCGTCGAAGGGTTATATCACTCTGATGTCGTTGTGGTAATCTCTTTTTGATGGTAATATTTATAATGATTTAATTTCTCCATTCGTATATCTCTGAAGTTTAGACTGCTTGTTTGATGGATGTTTATGTGCTCATGTATGTAGGGGAATATGAATTGTTATATGAATCAGCTGTTTTTTGTCTACTTTCCTTGTCATAATGTTGGTGATTCTAAGCCAACCAAGCTTGCTCGCACAATCCAATTACACTTTGACGACATTATTTTATTTGTAATTTAAGTTAACTATATGTATTGTATATACATTATTTGTTTTTGTAATTTAAGTTAACTATATGTATTGTATATACATTATTTGTTTTTGTAATAAATTTAATTATCAAGTAATTAATTATATTTAAATTTTTAATAATTTGTATTATTAATTATATTTTAGTTTTTTTATGCTATATATATTGAATATTGAATACGAAAAATGAGAATAAAAATAAAAAAATTCATAAAATCTACGTGTAAAGTTGGTTCACGCGATGAACCGACTTTACATTTTAAGTCATTCAATTTAAAGTCGGTTAAAAAGTGACTTTAATGCCCATTTTTGTAGTAGTGTCTCTCTTGTTTATATTGATGATATACTGATATTCTCAAAGATTGTCAGACAACATATTCGACATCTCAAAACTTTCTTTCATATTATCAAAAAGAGTGGTCTAGCCTTATCATCCAAAAATATGACTCTTTTCCAAACTAATATTAAGTTTCTCAGATAGAATGTGTCTAATAGAATCGTTATTCCTATCGAGCGATCTTTGTAGTTTACAATAAAGTTTCTTGACAAGATCACCAATAAAACTCAACTTCAGAGATTCCTTGGGAGCTTAAATTATGTTTTAATTTCTCTCCCAATATCAATCAATTAGAAAAATCACTCTATAATAGGATTAAGAAAATTCTTGAGCCTTGGATAGAAGCACACACAAAAATTGTGCAAAGAATGAAAGCATAGGTCCAAAATATTCCTTGCTTACACCTTGTGAATCCAACCCTTCCCAAGATAGTAGAAACCGATGCCAGTGACATTGGCTTCAGAGGAATCATAAAACAAGTCTAGGATAATATAGAACTTATTGTTCAATTTGTCTCTGGCCATTGGATTGATTGCCAAGAGAATTATTCCACTATCAAAAATGGAGTATTAGCAATAGTATTTTGTATTTAAACATTTCAAACAGACTTATTAAATCAAATTTTTTTACTAAGAATTGGTTGTAAGTCTTCTAAAGAAATTTCAAAAAAAAAAAGATGTTAAAAACATTTCCTCAAAACAATTTTTTTGCTCAATGGTAAGGTTTATTAAGTGTTTTCAATTTTGATATAGAATTTATCAGAGAAGAAGGAAAATTCATTACCAAACTTTCTAACCAGAGAGTTCCTTCAAAATAGTCAAATGTGTCAAAGAAGAAGAAAGAAAAGGAGAAGAAGGAACCTCCTCCAAATCCTTCAACAAAAATCCTTTCTTCCTTCAAACCAATTATTACCTCGTCCTAAGTGACCCAAGTATCACCACTAAATGATGCATCATCCTCAAATTATGGTTGGTATCACCAGAGCCAAGATTGGATCTTTAGCCTCAGAGACACTCTAGAATTCCTATAGGCTACCTATAACACCCTTCAAGATACTTTCCAAAATCTTAAAGCCATATCATCCATGCACCAGGGAAAAAGGAATTTATTTCTCAAACTTTTTCAAAACCCTCATCTGAATATTTTTTTAAACCAGACTCTCAGATAGTTATGACCATTGAAAAAGGATTCCCATATAAGAATACTTATTTAACTTTTCAAAAATATTTTGGGAAAAAAATGTTTTATCGGCCTTCGTAAAATTCCAAAACACCAAAATACTATTAGAGTATTTTGGAAATAATCGGTAGTGTGGAATTCAACATTTCCTCCACCCCAACCAAGCCCATGCCCAATATTCCACTTCTAAACTACTCAAAGTCATATCTCTATCAGACTAGGGAAATGATCTATCAAAACTTTTGGCCTTTCTAGTTGCTATCAACACAACCCAACCACATTAAAAAACCAACAATTATTGGGATTATTACCAACCATGGTTAAATGCCTTCCTCATCAAAAACAATAATAATCAACATTTGATAAGAGTCAAATTATTGCATTTTTGTTATGATTTAAATGTTGATATTTGTGTGAAAATTGTGTTTATTTGATTATTTAATCCACAAATGTCTTTTCACGGGTATTTCGTGTTTAAAGTGCAATTTTAGGTAAAATCATGATTTTGGAAAAGTTTGGGACAAAGTACAATGATCGAGATTGAGTGAAAATAAAAAGAAAACAAAGTTTCAAAATTTAGAAATCCCGCTGCCGGCGAGAATATTATCCTCGCCGGCGAAAATAGCAAGGAAAAATTCTTCCCGAGAACAAGGATTTTGGCAAAATAATCCCGCCTCCGGCCAAATGCAACTCGCCGCTGGCCAAGTTCATATCACCGCCGGCCAAATGCATCTCGCCGCCGGCCAAGATAATCTCACCACCGGCCATGTTTAGATCGCCGCCGGCCACATTCATCTTGCCGCCGGCGAGAATCAGAGGAACAAAAATCGTAACTTTTCTAGAATTCTCTCCGCGGCGAGAATAATGTCGCCGCCGACGAGTTTCGTCCGAAAACACAATTTTTATGTTGTTTTTTCCAAAATTGCCCCCAAAACCCTAGATCTATTTATACAATATGATGGAGAAAGAGGCCACGATAGAGAGAGCAGATCTGAGTTATTTTTGGAGGAGAAAAGGCAAATTTTTGAGAGAAAGTTTGGAGAAGCTTGAAGGATCATTACCATTGTTGCTACCAAGTCTTCATCTTCAAGAGTTTTTCATCTCTTCTCCTTAGCTTTTATTTTCTACATTTTATTTAGATTTGTTATTCATGGATTCAATTGAAATAATGTTTATTCTTATTTCCGTTATGAACTAATTCAATTTTGCTAAGGCTATGATGTAGTTAATTCACGAAAATATGATTTCTTGTGATATTGTTATATGAATTCATTGTTTTCAAGTTGAGTATATTTCCATGCTTAATGCTTTTAAATTTCTGGCCAAGATTTAGATGATTTGTTGCATTATATTGAGATCGAGAGGAGATGTGTAATGAATGCTTCTTGTGATAAATACCATATGTTGAATGCGAGTGTGAGACCTAATGTATGATGTATGTGGTTATTCTAGAAATTCCATAAATCGTAATGTGCTTGTTTGTGATTAAATCTTCATAGAAATATAGTTGGTTTTCATAGATAAGTAATTCTAATATAACTCGAGAGAAAGTATTAGGTAAATTTGGGTTTTTCAACCATCACTTTTAGCTTTGATTTTCATATAACATGACTTGAAATCGGATTGAATTAAATTAGCGAAATCAAATGCCTTAGCGTTTTTAATCATTTGTGAACAACATTAAATTTTGTTATTTGCGTTTAGTTTTAAGTTAATTTACTTCTTAAACAAATTCAACAATTCGGTTTTCAAATAAAATTAGGATTAGTCAATTTCGGTACTTAGTAACACCATTCCTTGTGGGTTCGATATCCGTACTTTTGTACACTTTATTACTTGAACGATTCGTACACTTGCGAAAATACGCATCAGCATTCCTGGTTAATCTTTTTCTTTCAAAAAAATATCAATCCAACAAAATTTCCATCATAGTTTAACAATTGGTGGAAACGTTTTGGTTCCATTTTGGAAATCCTCACTCTATTAGTGTAGGAAATCTATCAAACCTTCATTACCCAATTCAAACCCACACCAGATGAAAAAAATATTTCATCCTCTATGTATCTTCTCCACAAAATTCTACATTCATGGGGTATGTCAATAGGTCTTAAAACCCGTTATACCCGAGGTAGTTAATATCACCTACCCATTTTCGGTAAAATGGTTGTCATATTTCACAATCCCCAAAGCCCTTCTCAAACCAACCATCGAATAATGGAGAACTAAAACCAATCATTGAATAGCCAAAACTTGAAGAAATTCAAAACACATCGTTGTTCCTAGCCAAAAGGCTTATACCAATGCCCAAATTGCTAATGCATAAATCTAGAAGAAATTCTTAGACATCATAAGGAAATTATCACAAAAATCACTAGAACGTTCCAACAAAGCATCCCACCAGAAAGATGATTCGTCTGAAAAAAAACCAAATCACCATCAACACCAACCTCCAAAGCTCCATGTGACTACCTATTAGACATAGAAGTTAAAAGGAAGATATATTATTTTGGATGGGTAAATACCGTCCATAAAAATTTAAAATATGCAAACGGGACTATGAGCCCATTTATATTACGGGTCTACTAGCCCAAATTTTATTAGGGTAAAAAGCCCAATTCCTATATCAAGGTTAACAACCCAAAATTATTAAGGGTTTTACAACCCATTTTATTTGTAAGCGGCCCATACAATGGCTCAGAAAAATCTTGAGCCAATCAAAAGGCATTGTAGTAGGTCACTGTAACAGTTACTATAGCATAGAAAGAAGAAGACAAAACAAGGAACATTGACAGATTGTTCACAAAACAATAAAAGGTGTTCACTATTCAAAATAATACCAGCATCTTTTACAATATAAAATTGGTGACAAAATACTGTTCACAAATTAGTAAAAGCATCTCCAGCGGTACATAACTCTAGTTATAAAAAGAAGACTCATTCTCAGTCAAAGGCATCGAAAAAAACCAACTACATAATTTACCATTCATCATTCCTCCCAAGCTTCCATACCCAGCCTCTCTAATAATAGTTTCCTTTTGTAATCTTCAACTATAATTATTTAAGTAAGTTTGTATTTTGTTTTAAGTTCCTATAATTAAGTTTTCATTATATATTTAAATTTTGTTTGTAATACTCATGGTCAGCTAAGCAGCATAATCTTATCAATATAATATGTTTGTTTATTAATCTTGTGCTTTTATTCTTTAGTATAATCTCTTCGATTAACTCCCCAGATCCTTGGTGAATTTATGGTATCAAATCAATGAGTACATATCTAATGTGTAAGAGGTAGAAAGAAACTTTGTTAGGTCACTATGCGAATAAGATAAGGACTCTAACCCCTGTAACATATGAAGGAGAGTGTCTCCGCTTATCGTGCTAAGGTGGGAATGGGTTAGAAGCAGAAAGGAACTTTGTAACCCCATCAATACGCTATCTGAGAACGGGAAGGTCCCTAACTACTTAGTGCCAAGCTGGTAGATGTCATAGGGCTACTGGTTATTAAACCTATGAACATTAGATCCGTGGGGGAAACACCCTTTTTATGGTATCAGAATCAAGGGGATGTTTTAAGTTGTTCATCACAAACTGTAGTTATTATTTTATATGAATTTCTAATCCTTGTATATTAGTATACATGTAACATAGATCCGGATGAAGGGTAATAAGTCCTATTTAGGAGTGATTCCGTTAGGGCAATAAAACCTTATAAGTGTCGGTGGTTTTTTAGTTGCAGGTATACTAAAAGAAGAGAACTAAAACAGTAATAAAATAAGAAATATTTTCTGTATAATAAATTATGATATTTCCATGACTTAATTTCAAAAGTTAAGAATTTTGATAGGTAATTAGAGAAAGTAAAATTAAAGATTAACATTTAATTATTAACAAATAAGGATATTATATTGATGGTTAGTATTCATAAGTTTACAACCTTTCATTTTAAGCTTTAGTTTTAATTTTTTAATTTAAATTTATTTTAGTTTTAAATTTCCAACTTTAATTCAAGTTAATAAAAAATGTCTAATTTTAATTTTTTACTTTATGCATCTACATCAAAATCAAAATCATCACCTTCATCTTTGAGGAACAAAAACATTATGAGTAGTGATGAACTCACTATTGAAAAATTTTCAAAATCAATTGATAATTGGAGAATTCCCAAGATTCACAAGGATTAAATTTATAAAACAAAGATCATGAATCTTTTCAAAATAGATTACACTATCAAAACTATTGAGAGGGATATCCAACTCTCATCGCCTTACGAAAGCAATGAAATGTTTTCCAAAGAATCATTACAAAAACATATTGAAAAAAATTTCAATTATGTTCATATAGGATTAGTCCAAGTCGGATTAAAACCCTTGACCAAAGAAGGTCTGAAAATATCATCCTAGCAACTCTTCGAGATGCTAGATTCAAATATTTCTTGGATTCTCTATTGGGAACAATTGAGACGAGTCTCTATTTAGGACAGATATAATTTGATTGTTTTCCTAATTTCATAGTCTCCTTAAGTGATAAAAATATCAAGAAGTTACTTACATTACAAATCAAAACACACAACTATGATATGATCCCAAGATCTATCCTAGTTGCATTAATATTCAAAATGAATTACAAAGCCATGATGTCTGCAATCAACACTGGACACATTCATCATTCCAAATAGGGAGAAACACTCCTACAAACGGATCTCACAAGATCTAACAAAATCATCCTAAAACCCATCACATGGAACCAAATCACCTTACCAAATGAATGGCAACTTGAAGGTGTGACTCAAATAGAGTCAAAACCACAAGAACTTGAGCAAAATACCAATTTCCTGTTTTGAGATTTTTAATTCTTCTTTCATTTGTTTTTGGATCTTCAAATCTTGACACATCTGAAGTCTTTGTTTTTATGCAAAATTGATCAATTCACCGTAGGTTAGTTCATCATAAGGGATTATATGATTCCCATAAGTTTGCGGATTTTTTTTCTAACCTTATCTCCCAGAAGTGGAGAAAGTCTTGCTAGAAAGTTTCCTTCCAGAAGGGTTGGTTTGAATCTTCTCTTAACATGACTATGCTAAGAAAAGTATTTTTATAGTTTTGAAAATAACTCATCTTCTCACAATGTAAATTAGAGAAAAGATTAGCATCTTTTATCTTTTAGATGGGAAGAGTCTCCTATAAAATGATGTGATATGGTAAAGAGTAATGTGGAAACTACGTCCTGAATAGGTTCTCCATGATGATTGAGTATAGGTTCTCTATATTCTCCAGTTAGAATGGTATTGAAGATATCTAACTATTGTTGTTTTGATAGGTGCTAATCCCACCATCCTTTTAGTTGGCCAAAAAAGCCAGCTATTAGAAGTTCCACAACTAATTTTTCTGATGTACCAGATTGGGTTTTGTAAGCATTGGACGCCATTGTCACTTGCTATAATGTGTTTAATATTTGATGTTCTGTCATGCCATTTATGTTCCATTCATAGATAGATGATGCATAATATTTTGGATAGATAACCAATTTTGGTTGGGTACTAACATATAATTATGGGTACCTAACTGGTATAGGTTATTGCTAAACTAATTTTTGAATTTCAAGAGTCAGTTCAAAAGATGGTTCTTGAAAGGCTTCCTCGTCAGAGGTAGTAGGTTCTTGATTTTTTAGAACACTAATACTCTAAGGTAGATTTTGAAGTGTCTTAGGTGTTTAAGGTGACTCAGAGACAATTGAACCTATTTTAGAGTTTCAGCTTTGTTCTTCGAATTTGGATTTGAAAATAGGGTTTTGAACTTTACTATCTATGACTTTATAGGAGGTAGAATGAATATCATTCTTTTGGTTCTTTTCCATCCTAGTGAGCTATTTACCTAAGGTGCTTAGGAAAATATTGGTAAAGTTGTTTTGGGTAACTATGTTTTTGAGGTTGGTGGCATGGTCTTTCTGAGGGTTTTTCAGGGGATAGGCATCAATTGTGGTTTGGGCATATGGAAAAGTTATTGGTCTCAATGGAGGATTTTCAACCTCAATTATACCATCTGGGGTTTTCCATAATGGAAATTTATTTTTAGTGTTGACCATGTCCATGGATTTAACTGGTTCAACAGTTTTGGTTTCTTAATTTGGATAATGTGGCTTGCTTGAAAGGGTAGTTTAATCCCGTGTGAGAATAATATAATTCAAGCCAATCAAAAAATAAAATGTTTTGTTTGTTGTGATTAACATACCTATTATGTTTCCTCATGAAGCTTGCTTGATTTACTTCAGAGTATTTGTTAATATACCAAGTTTATATATGCTTATTATATGAAGCGTTAATGTCTAAACGTAGGGTTTCTATGTTTAGCAATTTAAACTCTTTATCTAAGCCATTTAAAAGAAGCAATCAACAAGAAAATCAAGCATTCTATCTTAAGTTTGTGTTATATATATATATATATATATATATATATATATATATATATATATATATATATAAAGAAGCTATTTTTATTGAACTTGTGCTTAATCTTTTTTCTCTAGGATTTGCTAGTTGATTTGATTTAAGTGACATATATTTTGAATCATCTAGTTAGGATTATTCATTATTAAATCCATTCTAGAACACACACTGACACTTGTGTTTTTTGTACTGACCTTTTAAGAGTTGAATCGTAAATATATCTGATTGGTGGGGAGCTTATTGGAACGTTGGCCTAGAAACTGCTCACACTAATATTAAAAATTGTGAAAATAGAGTAGTGGCTAGTAAGTAAGGTATTTTGAGGAAGTATCCTAGGGAGGGTAGCATAAGACCGAGTTTGTACTTGAACATTTTTTTTTCATAGTGGAAAGTTAAGTGGTTTGGTAGACAGGTGGTTTTCCTCTTAGGTTTTAGTTGTAGTTTGTGTAGTTTCTACCAAAAAATATCGTGTATTATTATTTTATTTCAGAACTTTTTTATGGATCATTTTATTAAGGGTTATAACTGAGATGATGAGGAAATTGAATCTTCTTTTCTTTCTAAATATAATATTAAAAGTTCTAAAGAATTATTTTCTAAATGTCTTATAACCATAGAAGCGAATAATAGTTTAAATACAAAAATAGAAAAATTAAATGAACAACTTGAGGCACATGAAATTTTTTCTAATAAATTAAAAGAGAATAATATTTTGCAAGAACAAAATAATGTTTTGAATTTGAGTCTAGTAGGTTTGAAAGAAGAAAATAATAAGCTTGCTGAAGATGATAAAAAAAAGGGCAAGAGCTCAAAGAATCACGTGAGGTAGTTATAAAATCTTGAGCATTGGTAAGTAACATGGTGATACACGTGGTTTTGGTTATAAGGATGCGAGTTCCACACCTTCAACATAAAATACCACATTTCTAAAGCCCTTAAACTCTTCTCCTACTATTACTACTTATGCACAAAGAACTATTGCACCTTTGGTAGAAAAGGTTATTAAGTTTGTGCCTGTCTATCATTATTATGGTAATAAAGGTCATCTAAGACCAAAATGTAGATTTTTAATGAATGCTCTTGAACTTAATGATTATTTCCATGTTTCATATAGTAGGACCCATAAGCATCATCCATCTATACATTCTACATTGATAACTGTATATTATACAGTTATTTTGTCCATTTTATTAATTATAATTGCTATGTTCTTGATTTTTTTAGTTAATTTTAATTAATTAAATTAATATTTACTATATATTTTTTAAGGAATATATTTTTAAGAAAATTAAAGAATTTGAATCGAAAAAAGGCTTAATTTCTAATAAGAAAGTCTAAAAATATAATTTAAATTAAATTGGAGGGCTAAAAAGTAATTAAATGAAATTTGTTTTTCTACGCCGAAAAGAAGACCACGCGTAGCTATTTTCCACTCACTACACGCACCGTCAGATCAGAATATCAACCGTGAGGATCAGCGTGTGTAATACAAACGTGACAAAAGCGATTGGACCCAATTTTCTGGATTGCACATTGCCCGGCACTGAGTGGGGCCCACCTGCTGCATAAGCCGACGCGTATGGTGGGACCCATATGTCTACTTTGCGAGTTATCCCATGCGACATGGTCTAGAGAAACATCGTGCGCCCTACCATTACAATGAATCATACAATGCCACGTGTCTCGAATATTCTTTCAAAAAATAAGGAGCTGACACGTGGCATGTGTTGGTTAAAACAAAAACACAGAAACAATGCGTGTTTCTAGTAGCTTCTGTGTCACCACGTGTCTTGAATGAAATTATCCGGTGTGATGTGGTCCTCGTGCGCCCGTTCTTCACAACATATGAAAGGCTGCCATGTGTCTCTTTATTTATAGCAGCCAATCAGAAGCTGACATGTGGCATGCATGAATTGAAACAAAAACGCAGAATCAATGCACTTTCTAGCTCTTTTTATGTCTTCCACGTGTCTTTTAAAATAATAATTTTGATATCCCCATTTTCGCACGCGTGTCTGCATGTTCAAAGAAAAATGTCTCTCACGCTTAATATTTTTTTGATATTATTTTTTAGCTATAAATAGGAGATTATTGCGAAATATTTAAGGAGGTTGGAGAGTTGGACTCTAGTACACACATAAGCCATTTTTGGCTTCTGTTGTGTTCTACGTGTGCCAAAAATTTAGAGAGCAGAAACAGTCTAATTTTCTTTGTGTTGTTATTGAACTAATATTCCTTAAATTTTGTAATTTTGATTTTTGTTATGAAATAATTTAATTTTTTTAGGGTTGCTGTGTAACTAAATTTATGGAGCTTGGATTTAATTATTTTTGAATGATTTATGAGATTTTTAATTTGTTTATTCTATTTATGCTTAATGCTTTTGATTATTGGAAATTTTATCAGTTGATTTGTGGTAGTTAAATAAACTTGGAAGAGGCATTTTTGTGTATTGCTCATGGATAGAATAACATATATATATAAGGGATAAGAATATACCTTTATTTTACGTGTGGCTATTTGAGAACTTTGAATGTAATGAATCTTGGTGAATTTAATTCTCAAAGGAATATAGTGAATTATTTTACCCATATATGTCTGTATGGAGCTTGGAAGAGATGTATGGATAAAATTAGAAGTTCTTGGTTGACAAATTAAATTTACAAAAAAATAAATCAAGAGAAAATAATATGATTCGAGTGGATTAATTTGGTGAAACTGCAATCCTAGAATGCTTTTTTTTATATTTTGTTAAAAATTCTTAATTTGTTAAACTTCCATCAAAACTTTCGTTTGTTTTGGATAAAATCAGATTGAAATAATTTTAGTACTCTACAAACTATAGTAACAAATCTCCGTGGGAACGATAACTTACTTATCAATTTTATTACTTGTGACCATGTATACTTGCACATTTTTATGTTCTCCTAAAGAGACAACATACATCATATTCAAGGATGAATGGAAATTATAATAACGTATTTGAAAATTCTACTAGGAAGCATGAAGCCTTAGGTTCAAAGAGGTAAGTAAAATTCAGTACTTTTAATGTTAGGACTCATTATCATCATCCTATTATAAATTTTGCATCTTCATTTGGGATGAATAAGAAAAGTACATTTAAGTCCAAGAATATGCCTATGAAACCTAAGTTAGTTGAGTCCCAATCCAATGATATAAAGAAACCAAAATGCAAGAAAATTTGGGTTAGAAAATATTGCTTTTTTCTAGTCACATTACTGCCTTTTATTCTTTTATCTAGGTATTTTTTTTCGAGTTCTTAAATAACCCTAGGTGAGTAATCTCTATTGTCTTTATTTTATTTATTAATTAAACTTACAAAAAAGAAAAAGAAAAAAAAGAGAATTAGAATCCTTCTTTGGCCAACAAGGTATTGGACTTATTCAACACTTACATGTATATATACAACCTTATTTCTATTGACCTAACTTTTTTTATGTTTATTGTATAAATTATTTTACAATTTTGACTTATGCACACATATATTCTTGTACATGTGATGATCGATGTTAACATGAACTTATTCACACACTTACGAACAAATATATATGATATGCTTGAAGTTTATGAATTCTCTCGAAAGACTCTAGGGCTTTAATTAGTCTTGACTGTAAAATTGTGTTGAGTTCTATTTCTTGCTTTCTAAAATTATATATGGAGGCACCTAGTATTGAGAGGGTTACCTACTATGATGTATTAAGCTACCACAGTGAATGGATAGGGCTACCTCACAACTAGTGTGAAAGTCATGATATTAGGTTTATGGCTCGTGCAAAAAAACAAAAAGAAAGAAAGAAATATTGTGCAAAAAGTGATTGCTTATAAAATTTCTACTTGGAATGCACAAAAAGAAAGGACCAATAGATTTTAAAAAATAAAAAAATACCATTTGCCTCATTTATATATAAAAAGAATTTAAGTCCTCTTTTGGTAGATATATTTTATTTTGTGAGATTAACGACTCGATTATAATTTTACATGACAGGTGATATTTTTTTTATCTTTCTTGATTGATCATAAGTGACTTAATTTGCATATTTGTGAAGTTTAAAATTATATACTACTTTTAAGTAAATGTCAATATGTCATTATATGTGCAAAATGTGCATCTTCTACTCTACTTGCTTATTTATATAACAGATAATCAAAAATTCAGTTAAAAACTGAAAAAAAGATGAGTTCTCAATTGGTTGTGTGCTCATTTGTGATTAAAAGAGTTTAATAACTTATGTGGATATTTATGAAAACTTAAAAAAATTAGATTTTTATTCATTTACATCTTTTTATTTATTAACTTTTTAATTGGTTTTTAAGTTAGAGAGTCATAAAACTTTGGGGGAGTTTGAACTACATTGCATTTATGCATTTATCTTCTTCTACATTGCTATATCTTTAGGGAGAGTTTAGCTACATTACTTTCTCCAATACTTTGTCCTTCTCATTTGTCACAAAGGGGGAGAGTGTGTTTCACTTTCATGATTTATTTTGTTATGCATATAAGGGAAGAACATATTTAGGATAAGAATTTTTTCCATCATTTTGTCTTATTTTAAGCTTGATTTGTATGAATGCATGCACTACAAGATTATTTTTTACTTTTGCTTATTTCTATGTAAACTGAACTAATGTACAATGAGGCTTGTATGCCATGTTGTTGAATGCTTTTTATATGTCATTTCAGTTACTTAAGCTTGTCAAATTGTAGCAAAGATGGATTCACCAGACCATATGATACTTACACTAGTGTACTAGATGTGGATCCAAAAACTATATCATCCATATAAATTTGAGCAATAAAGATCTCATCAATACTCCTTTTAATGAATAGAGTCTTATGAAATCCCCCTCGAAAAAAATACCTTGTTTAAGTGATAGTTGGTAAGTCTGTCATACTATGCTCGAGGAGCTTGTTTCAAACCATAAAGAGCTTTGTTGAGTTTGCAAACATGATTTTGAAATTTTGGATCAACAAACCCTTTTGCTTGTTCCATGTATACCTCCTCATTCAAAAATCCATTTAAAAAGGAAGACTTAACATCCATTTGATATAATTTGAATTTCATATGACAAATTCTATATGTGCTGCCTTATTGTACTACCTATCCTTGATTTCAGGGATGGCGAGGTGGTTGATGAGGTGAAAAACTCAAAATTCTATTAAATTGACATCTTATTTTTCTATTTTCGGATCACTAATACCTCAAGTGTTGTTTGGTACTAATGATTCATGATAATGTGAGTTAAACCGTGCTTGTGAGTGATAAGTACTCTAGGCGGTGTTAGCAAGTGGGGTTTTATATGTAGAGTAGTGTGTCGGCTGGTAGTTTCCCTCGTGAACCTTTTTCTTATTCACTTTACATATTTTTAGTCTTTAGTTATTGATCATACCACTTTGGGTGGCGTCCACTTTGGAGATAATGTGATTTTATTTATATTAGAGTTGTAACTGTTTTATTACTTAGTGAATTTGTTTGATGCCAAGTGGTTTCCATTAGAAACCTAGGGATGTTATTGATAACTGTATTTTATACAGTTATTTTCATCAATTTTAGTAATGATAATTGCTATGTTCTTTTAATATTTAGTTAATTTTTGTTAAATAAATTAATATTTTCCTTTTATGTGCTAAAAATACATTTTTAATAAAATTAAATAATTTGTATCGAAAATGTACTTAATTTCATATTTTTTTGTCCAAAAATATAATTTCAAATAAAAGAGTTGTTAATTGCAATTTAAAAAAGTTGAAAATATAATTTAAATTAAAATCGGGTTTAATTTCAATTATTAAAAGTTTAAAATTTAATTTAAATTACCAAAAGGGCTGTATTGCAATTAAACAAAGTTGAAAATGTCAATTGAAATATATTTGTGGGTGAAAATGTAATTAATAAAAATTGAATTTTCTACGCAGGAGAAGAATTCCACTCGCATCATTCAACGCGTCCATCACTCACCGTTCGATCATCAATTCAATGGTCCAGATTTGGCGAGTACAACCAGACGAGGCAAAATCACCTGTAAAATTTTCGCGCGGCTCGGCGTGCCAGTGGGCCACACATGTCGTGCAGGCCGGCGTCAGAGTGGGACCTACATGTCGGCTACGCAGATTCCCCCGAGGCGCATTGCTGACCGTTGGATCTCTTGAACGGTCCAGATTGAAGCGCGTGGAACCAAGCTGTCGCGCACTGAACCGTTCGTGTAGCAATCGTGTGTGACACGGGTTATGGTAGCAGCGTGCATCCTCAGTTTTTACAGAATAAGAATCTACCACGTGTCCCACTAATATTTAAGCAAATAAAAGTCTGCCACGTGGCTATTTACAATGCGTGCGACCGCGCTGGATCACGCCCCATTTCCAGCCGTTGCTGCATTTTCTCGGCGCCCCAATCCCGTTCTTTAGTTTCTGCTTGCGCCTGTTCCTTTCAATGAATGAGATGCGGCCACGTGTCCAACTATTTGTGTTAGCGAATCAGACGCTGACACGTGGCATGCATAAAGAATTAAAAAAATGCAGAATCGGCGCCCCTGTCTCACGCGTGAATTAAATAATATTTTTCGATACGAAAATCGATACGCGTGATTTTTGTTTTTCGATAAAAATTATTACGCGTTTTTGATAAAAAAATAAAATAAAAATGTAATATTTTAGATGTATTTTTTAGCTATAAATAGGTGATGTTATGATAGAGTTGGGAGTTTTTTTTAGTTTAGAAATTTTGTAGTGTTCGGTTTTGGACTGCAGAACACGCAGAAGCCATTTTTTGGCTTTTGTTGTGTTCTGCGTGTGCCAAATATTTTCGTTACTTGATGTTTTAATTTTCCTTCTTCTTCTTCTAATTTTTCTGCAAATGTTGTAATTTTAATTTTTAATTAATGAAGTAATTTAATTTTTCTAGGGTTGCATTTGATCTAAATTTATGAAGCTTTGATTTTAATTATTTTTTGATAGATTTATAAGACGTTCGATTTGTTCGTTCTATTTTGTGCTTAATGCTTTTTGATTATTTACGAATTTTATCAAAACAATTTGTGGCATAAAAATAAACTTGAGAAAGGAATTTTTGTGTATATTGTTCGTAAATAGAGTGACATGTATGATGAAGGATAGGAATATACCCTATTTGTATGTGTGACCATTTGAGAACTTAGAACTTAATGAATCTTATTAAATTTAATTCTCATAGAGATATAGTGAATTAATTTAACGAGGTGTGTTTGTACGGAGCTCGGAAGAGATGTATGAATAAAAAAGAAGTTTTCGGTTGACAAATTAAATGTACTAAAAAATATAAATCAAAAGAATATAATATGATTGGAGTGGATTAGTTTGGTGAAAAATTGCAATCCTAGAGTTCTCTTATTTTCTTTTTACCTTTTTCTCAATTAACGATTGTTTTGGATAACATCAGAGAGATACAATTTTAGTACTCAACAAACTATAGTAACAAATCCTCGTGGGAACGATACTCTACTTACAAATCTTTATTACTTGTGACCGTGTATACTTGCACGTTTTATGTGTGTTGCAAAACAAACAACAGTTATCAAATAGATAGGGCTTCTGTGTAGATTTACATCATTATATCTAGTGTTATGCATGTCTGCATATGTAGCTAGTCCAATTAAGAGTTTAAATGGTGTATATTCCTATATACTAGAGTTTAAACTCTGATTAGAAACTTTTGATATTTAGCACCTTCTTTCCCTTTATTGAATTATATATCTACTGCCTATGTTTGATTGTATGTACTACTGCTATGTTTATCTATCATATGTTTTCCTCCATATGATTTTCATGTTTGAGTTGAGTCATTAAGGAGATAGTATCTCTTTACCCTGATTGTTTGTTGAGTTTTGGACTCTTTCAATGTTGTTTTGGATTATCAATATGTATGTTAGTATAATCTGAGTTTTTATCATATATGTTATAATATACTAGAAGTATACTCTAATTATAAAGCTTATTTGTTATATGTTGTTCATTCTTTCTTTCTTTTCTTTGTAGTATGCCTATAACTTTATAATCATTACTTATGTTATAGTAAATTAATTTTCTTGCTCTCTGATTAATTTATCTTACTTATGTCTATTATATGCATGTAAGTTTGACGTGAATCTCTAAGGAGTCTGTATTTCTTTACTTTGGTGTGTCCCAAGTGTTGACCTTTTTATTTGGTTTGCTATGTTTAGATTGATCAAATTTTGTGAGAGTATAATTATCATTTACCAAATATGTTCACACATATGAAGTCTTGAAGTGATTGGAAATCCTTTGTTGTTCAGTATACATTCTTGTCTCACATGCTATTAATTGTTTACCATGCATATGTTTGTTTCTAGTTTGGATAGGAGTCAACGAGGCACACCATTTCTAGTTTATTTACTGTAGATTGTATTTTTTGTATTTGCTGGGGGTTTTAGTTTTGTATTGAATTCAGAATATTTTTTTATACTTTTGTTATGTAGGTTGCTTAATTCAGTTGGCTTGGCTGAATTGATATAAAGCTCACAAAAAAACTTTCATAGGTTAGTGTCTCTACCCCTCATCTAGGTTCCGGTTACTTATATGTGTCTAAAGAATAATTGACCTCTGTGTAATTTTCCTTATGTATAAGAGCCCTATTTTGGCTTAATTGCCTAGATGCTAGATTCTAGAGCTTTATCTACACATACATATACCTTGTATATCTGTGCCTTTTGTCTCTACTAGTATAGGTTGTTGTTGTTCTATAATATTTTTATCTCTATAAACCTTTGTTATTTGCATGTTCCCTCTTTTCTTGTTCATGCATATATATTTCTCTCTCTATACTTCTTTATCTTGCATAGTATGTTACTTGTCTTACATGTTGCTACATTATACTGTTTGATCATTTACTAATATTCTCTCATGCTAGTTACTTTGACATGCTCTTTTGTGTGTTTGCCTTGCTTATTACTTACTTCTTCTATGGCTATTTGCATGAGCATTATGTCACATGTTTGTTAGCATGCAATGTCAAAGTATTAGGATTGTTCTTCTTATGTCATTTATATACCATGCCATATAGAATGCATCTCTTCTGTTTTACTGTGTTTTTCTTTCTTATACCTAGTACGTTGAGTGTTAGTTCTTTGTTTACCTCCTAGTTATTTTTTCACCTTTTTCCTGCACTTTCTCCTCTTGTGCTTTAGATGTCTGTTTAGAGAATTCTAGGATGTGTTAAAAGTTTGAGAACATGAGTGATTATCTATACTATGCTTGTTCAAGTTTGTTAAGTGCATTTATATGTCATATAGATTATTTAGATGCCTTTTTGACTTTTGACTTACATCCTTTGTTGTGACTAATCTTGTGTGTTTAGTTGGCATTCTTGGTGTTTGGGGTGTTAACCTTGTCTAAGCATGTCTCTTGTTTCTATATTTGAACCTGAGCCTTTCCCTCATGCTTAGATGTTTTTGTAGCATCCTTTGTTTTTTATCTCTCTTCGGGGTGTTATTTGCATTGCTCATTAATTAGTCAGTTTCTTTCCTTCCTTTGACTAGCAATGATGTGAGTGTTGTCGATGATCTATTTTGAGGCAACTGTGTGCAATTTATTACCTTTTCTCTCTCTTTGGAGGCAACATTGCATTGTTTGTGCTAATAATCTCTCTTGACACACATCCTTGTCTTTTTAGCCTATGATATCTTTTGAGCCCATCATTGTCATCTCACTTGTTTATTGTATTTATTTTTTTTGACTCTCTTTCTCTCTCTTTCCAAGATTATTTTGTATGTTCTTTTGTTATGCTATCCTTTTTACATGTAAAATGAACTTATTAAGGACATTTGATGATATACAATTGGCATGCATTCAACCTGGATTGATATATGATTGTTTTGACATGTATATTCATTGAGTTTTTATATGGCTAAATTTTTGTATTTATTTGAAATGAACATTTTCTTGCACATACCATAACTTAATGAATTTGTATTGTTATTTTGAGAAGTTTGTGTGGATCTCTTGCTTTGATGATTTGTATGTCTATAATAAACTCTAGAATACACGTTTATTATCTCTTGAGACGAAATCCTAGGTGCTTCTTGGATAGAGAGAGGATTTAGGCCATCTTTGGATTGTTTGGATCTTTCAAGCCACCGATATTTTCTTATCCTTAATTTCCCCTCTTAGGCCTTTACATCATTCCTTCATTTCTTTGCACTTAAATACTAGCTTAGCCTAAATGATTATTCCTACTTACCTAGCACACCTTCCATTGAGTTTTAATTTTGATTTTTTGAACTCTTTTGCCTTGTGATTGTTTATGTTACTATCATGTTTAAAGAAAAGAAAAGAATAAAGGAAAAGAAAGAAAAAAAAATAAAAAGGGAAAAAGGAAGAAAATGTAAAAGAAAAAGAAAACGAGGGATTTTAGCGAATGAATGCTAAGTCATAAATAAAAAAAGATCCCATATTTGGAAAACTTTTGAGTGTTTAAATTTTGAGAAGTAAAAGAAAATAACCTTTGTTTAAAGGTTTACTTCTTTTGGTTATAAGTTGGGATCATCTAAAGGTGTGCCTATGCTTAAATGTTTCTTCTCTTCTACCGAAACCTCAATCTAACATTTTAAGCTTTGAAAGACCTATTGATTTCTTCTAAGCTTGCATTTACTTTAGTAGAGAGAGGTTAAATATAGAATTATGAAGTTTGGTACAAGTTGAGTTTTTATTTATATTTTCTTGGTCCACATAAGCATATCATATAGAGTAAACAATTTTAGCATAACACACATGGAACATGTCATCAACAATTTAGTTATACCTTTACATGAATGCATTATGGATTCATGGACATGTGGTAATGGAGATCGATGTGTTGATCAAGTTGATGTTCCCAAATATTCTCAAGATCTTTTGCAAGAAATTGGCGGTCCAATGACTAGGGATAGATTTGGAAGATCAAGTTGGGTGCAAAGATTGCTTTAGGGAGAAATTGTTATTTTATTTAATTGTGAGCTTTTTATGTTTCATTTATCATAAGTCTTTTTTTATCTTTTATTTTTAAGCATGGATTAGGCTCAATCCACCACTAAATAAATCCATTAGTCTTTAATCTCTTGAATTTGTGCTTAGGGTTTTTCTTTAGGCTTGAATTTGTGTCTAGGGTTTTCATGAGGGTATGTTGTTATAAAAACGTAGCATCTATGTAATTTAGAGGTAGACCACATATCATTAATAAAAGTTCATTTCAAAAAGCTTCTTGCTTTGCCTTCTTTTGTTGTGGATTGAATGCTTGAATTCAACTTATCAAAGGGAGTGATCATCCTTTGTGGCATCTCAAGGTTAGGGTTTTAAAAACTTTGTTTTCTTAGTGTTCTAATCTGATCTACCAAAGGGTAGGGTTTTAAGGACTTTGTTTCCTTAAGTTTCTTATCCAATCATCTTCAACACATTCCTAACAAATCGATTGTTCAAATTCCTTTGAGTTTGTGAGTTCCTAGGGTTCTTCGCCTAGAGGGTCTGCATTATTTGGTATCAGAGCTTTGGTTGCTAGAAACAGGTTATCTATCAATATCTATCTTTGTTTGTGTTCTTGATTTCAAAAAAGAAATTTCAACTTGTTCTTGTTTCAGTCATTTTCTACTTTTTCTTGATTCACAAAAAAAAATCTATCCTTCAAGTCTTTTAGTTTTCTTTCAATTTCTTTTTCGTTTTTTCGTCTTTGGATTTCGTTTTTTAGTTTCCTTTGAGTGCTGATTTCAAAAAAAAAAATTGTCATTCAAGTCTTTTATTTTCTTTCAATTTCGTTATCATTGTTTTTTTGTCTTTGGATTTCATTTCGTAGTTCTTTTTAAATTCTTTGTATCTCTTTTTTTGTTATTTTATTTCTGTGTTCAATCTATCTATGTTCTTTAAAAAAAAAGAGAAGAGGGCTACTCGTCACAGTTTAAAAAAATTTGATAAATCGTAGTTACAACTTTAAACGGCCATAACTTTTGTTCTCGAATTTTTTGACCCAAAGTCTATCGTTTACACCACTTACCAAGGGGTTAATGTTTTTTTTACATATTTCTGTGTTGTTTTCAATTTTTTTCATTAGGGGGTTTGAATTTTTTTTGTGAATTTTCTATTCATAGTAGCAGTAGCAGCAAAAAATAAAAAAGGAGAAAATGAAAAAAAGGAAAAGAAAAGAAGAACAAAGTAGCAAATTGTTCAAGAATCTAATTTTTGTTTTCTTGCTCTTGTTGAAATCAATTTTCCATTATTTTATTATAGTTTCCATATATTTCATTCTAGAGAATCATCAAACTTGCTATCCAAGTATGATTTATAAAAAAACAAGAATCATATATTGTTTAAGATTTTTTCTTTAGAGTCCTCTTTAGACCTTCTTTCTTTTTGTCCTCAATTTAGCTTTTTTTTTTAAATTTTGATTTTAAAGATCTTGAAATGATTCTTTCTTCTTTAGAGTCCTCTTTGGAATTTCTTTCTGTCATCCTTTGCCTTTAAGTTTTTTAAATTAAGATTTTGAGATTATTACCAATAAACTAGTTTCTTTTTTAGATTAGTTAAATTCCTTGATTTTTTAAGAGCACAAAAGGGGACTGGCTTGAGCTTTGAGTGGTAAATGGGAAGAGAAATAAAAAAAGGGCCAAAATACTATGAAACAAATGAGTGATAACAATATTATTTGAGAGCAAACACGTGAGAGAGTGTGTGAAGAACACCACCTTTTATTTCATTTTGTTTTATAGGTTGAAAACATGAGTAAGTAAGGAGGAGAACCATAAAAGGTCAACTTTAAATTCTTCATCAAAGCTGTTAATGACCAATTTAAGAGGCTGAATGCAGGGTTGGATGGTTTAGAATCCTTTACCAAATCTGAGTCATATAGAAGTCATGAGTTCGATGAAGAAGAAGCCAATTTGAATATGGAGTAGAGAGCAAGTTATAAACAAGATAAAAAGGTTGACTCCAAAAGAGATAGCAATATGGGTAGTATAAAGATGAAAATTCTGCCTTTTCAAGGAAAGAATGATCTTGAGTTATACTTAGAGTTGGAAAGAAAGGTTAAACATGTATTTGATTGTCATAATTACTCCGAGGATTAGAAAGTAAAACTAGCAACCATAGAATTTATAGATTATGCTGATATATGGTGGTCAATAGGCGAAGGAATGGTGAGAGGCCTATTCGGTCATGGGAAAAGATGAAATTGGTGATGCGTAAGAGGTTTATACCTAGCCATTACTATATAGATCTATATAGAAAGTTGCAAGGGCTAGTTCAATGTTCCATGAGTGTATAAGATTATTATAAGGAGATGGAAAGTTCCATGATTAGAGAAAATATAGAGGAAGATAGAGAAACAACAATGGCTAGATTCATTGTCGAATTAAACAGAAAAATTATTGATATGGTTGAATTACAACATTACCTAGATGGAAGAACTACTACACAAAGCCATTAAAGTGGAGAAGAAAATCAAGTCAAAAAGGTTCAGATCTGGTTCATCCTCTAGTTCTTAGTGGAAATCAAATTGGAGGAACAACAAAGCTTCCTTTAGCACAAAAGGTGAAGAAAAGTCAAACAATTTAGTTGTTGTTCCTAGATGTAAACTCGATACTAAGTCATGTGATATTAAGTGTTTTAGGTGCCAAATTATTAGGATATATTGCTTCTAAATGCCCAAAAAAATGGGTTATGGTTGTACGAGCAAATGGAGAAATCGAAAGTGCTACTTCAAGTGATGATGAAATGCCACCATTGGAGGATTTTTTTAATGTTGAAATGGAAAGACCTGTGCATGGGGAATCTTGTCACAAGGAGAGTCCTAAATATCCAACCTAAGAATGAAGGATATGAGGAGCAAAGTGGGCATATTTTTCACACAAGATGCCTTGTGAAGGATGAGGTATGTAAGGTTATTATTGATAGTGGGAATGACACTAATGTTGCTAGTATTTTATTGGTAGAAAACTTGAATTTATAAGGGCAAAAGCAATCCAAATCGTAGAAGCTACAATAGCTGAATGATTGTGGAGAAGTGAATGTCAACAAATAAGTTTGGGTTCCTTTTCTGAATGGGAAGTATGAGGATGACGTTCTTTGTGTTGTGGCACTAATGTATGCTACTCATATTTTGCTTGGATGACCATGGTAGTTCGATAGGAGGGTGTCACATGACGGTTACAGAAATCATTATTCTTTTGACATGAATAACTGAAAAGTTGTATTAGCCCCTCTCAAACCTTTAAAGCTTATGAAGACCAAATTAAGATAGCAAAAGAGTACAAAAGAGAGAAAAGTGAGCACAAAAGAGAGAAAAGTGAGTACAAAAGAGAGAAATGTGAGTCCAATAGAGAGAAAAGTGATCACAAAGGAGAGAAAAGTGAGAAAAAAGGAGAGAAAAGTGAGAAAATAGAAGAGAAAAATAAAAGTGAGTCCATTGGCTAAAAAACATGAGATTAAGAGTACAATGATGGCATGACAACAAGTACTTGTACTTATGTACAAGGATGTTTATCTTTCTACTAACGATCTTAACTTATCTTTGCCTAGTGTTGTTGTATCTTTATTGCGGGACCTTGAGGATCTACTTCCTAAAGAGATTCCCTATGGATTACCTCCTTTGAGAGGAATTGAGTATTAAATGGACTTCACACAAGGATCCATGATACCAAATCAACCTGCTTACAGAGCTAAGATTCGAGGATGAATATTTTCGAAGATGAGTGGAATAATGGAGATTGATGTACTAATCAAGTTGATGTTCCTAACTATTCTCAAGATATTTTGCAAGAAATTGGCAATCCAATGACTAGGGATAGATTTGGAAGATCAAGTTGGGTGCAAGGATTACTTTAGGGAGAAATTGTTGTTTTAATTAATTGTTGGCTTTTTATGTTTCATTTATCATAAGTATTTTTTTATCTTTTATTTTTAAGCATGGATTAGGCTTAATCCACCACTAAATAAGCCCATTAGTCTTTAATCTCTTGAATTTGCATCTAGGGTTTTTATTTTGGCTTAAATTTGTGTTTAGGGTTTTCATGAGGGTATGTTGTTATAAAAACGCAGCAACTATGTAATTTGGAGGTAGACCACATGTCATTAATAAAAGTTTATTTCAAAAGCTTCGTGCTTTGCCTTCTTATGTTCTTGATTGAATGCTTGAATTCAAATTATCAAAGGGAGTGATCATCCTTTGTGGCGTCTCAAGGTTAGGGTTTTAAAAACTTTGTTTTCTTAGGGTTCTAATCTGATCTACCAAAGGGTAGGGTTTTAAGGACTTTGTTTCCTTAAGGTTCTTATCCAATCATCTTCAACACATTCCTAAAAAATCGATTGTTCAAATTCCTTTGAGTTTGTGAGTTCATAGGGTTCTTCGCCTAGAGGTTCTGCATCATATGGATATTTATGTTCATTGTAATGACTATTCATTAAGGATGCTTTGATTTGTTAAACATGCTTTGGTTGCTTCCCTTTTTTATATTTCTTATTGTCTTTTATGTGTAGATGCTTTTGTGTTGGGAGTTTTGAGAGTAAGATTCATAACACATTTATTACCTTATATTAGGGGTGAACAACCGATAGAAATTTCCTATTTTTGGCCAATTTGAATCTGATCCGATCAGATGATATATTTAATCAGAACCAATGTGAATCCAAACAAATCAGATTTTTTCATATCTAATAAGGTTAGAGTGAAATTGAACTTTATTTATAAATTAATATCATATATAAAACCAACGTATACAAATTTAAATTTCAAATTGATATGTTTGTAAGAAATATTATTATTTCTAGTTACAACTAAAAAAATAAAAAATATATTTGTACAATTATTAAATTATTATAAACATTTATATTTATTTTTAAGCTAAAATAATAATATAATATAATTATGGTATGCATGATATTTAAATATAACATATTATAAAATAAAATATATATTTATTTATAATTTAGTAGTAATTCGATTCAGATCGGATATAGCGGATTATAAAATCTTTCAATCTAAATCCTATCTAACTATCAAATTTATCAATCCAATCCTATCTGAATCTAACAGATTGGATCAGATTTCTCAAGGTGGATTGATCGGATTATTTGATCATCCATACCTCACATGCATACTTTTAAAGGGAGAGATGTGTTTCATTTGTATGGTGTAAAGGGGAGTCATGTGTGTGTTTGGCATCCTTTTTGTTTGTTCTATTTATGAGTTTATATTATATTATTATGTTTTTGTGATGCTCCCTTCTTCTTTATATCACTATGTATGAACCATGCATAAATAAAACTATTAACATGACTTGTTGCATGCATTATTTACAATTTTCTTTGGTAGACTAGGATATCTTTTCATATATGTGTACATAGTATGAGATGAGGTTATAAGATTGAGTACACTCAAGTGTTGTTGAGGGAAGATAGTTGAATCATTAGGAGTGTGTCAACTAAGAAGATAGTTAGACTCCTAATCAACTCATTCTTAGGGATTTGTTGACACATTTAAGTGGTATTGATGTTTAGGGAAGATTGTTGAGTCACTAAGAATGTACCAACTTGAAAGATAGTTGGACTCTTAGTTAGCATCTTCTTTTAGAGTCGTAGACAAATTTATGTGCCATTGGTATTTGATTGCCCATCCTATTGATGCGTTGTATGCATATTATGAATCCCTTTATGCCTTTCTACATAACGTATATATGCGGGGCTCCGTGCTATGTATTGAATTAAGGATATTTTTTCTCTCTACATTGCTCTTGATTTTTTTATGCATTCAGGTTTTTATTTGTTCATGCTTTTAACTTACTATTATCTTAGTATTTTTTTATCTGTTTTGCATAACTGAATTTGTTACTTCTTTTTATGTTTCCCTTAATTTTCTCTACTGTGTTTCATGAGTATTAGGATTATTAAATTTTTGTTTCACTTCTCTCCTAGATAAAGGGATGTGATATCTTACATACTCTGTGTATGCTTACTTTGACTTTCCATATCAAGAAGGAAGATAAGTGTGCACAGCTTGTGTTTGTTTGTGTATTATGTTTGCTTTTTGCATGAGGTGGTGAGTTTAGTCTGTATTACATTATTGCATTATGATTATCTAATATGCATACACTTAGGAGAAGTATTGCATATGTTTTGGGGGAGTTTGCATATTTGTATTGCATATAGATTGTGTAGTTTGCATATTGGTGTTGCATATAGATAGTGTTTGTTTATGCTACATGTTAGTTGTGCTTAGACTATCAGAGCATACCTGTTTAGGGGTAACACGATAGTATTTGGATAGATTATCAATATGTACCTGTGTAGAGATAACATGATAGTATTTGAATAGACTTTATACTATTTGTACATGATATGTTCACGAGGTATGTGTTTGTTTCATGTGTACAGGTTACAAATGTAGAGTATAGTCTTCGTTCTTCAAGTGTGTTATGTGTAGTGGTGTTGAGTTTCTTGTGAAAAATGATTGGATGAGTTGATTCATGAAGTAGGATGAAGTACTCAAGATAGATGCATTTGGAACATGTGTGTCTTTTGGGTTTTGGTGTGTGTCATTGTATTGTTCATAAGAACAAACAACTTTAGGAAATCTTTATAATCATCTTATGTTTGATGAGTATTTGTATTTAGTTATGCAATGTTTTGACACGAAAAGCCAAAGAGGGAGAATGTAATCCTTTTATACTCGCGTTTGTATGTTAGCTTCCGGTGTGGAAAATAGTTGAATATGTTATTTTTAATTTTATTAAATTATAAATTCGTAACCTAATTAAATGGACAGACATGCAATCACGTGAAAACAATAAATTATAGATATTAAAATAACACCCGAGATTTTTAAGTGAAAATGACCTAAACCATAATCATAACCTAAGACAAAAGCCATCGGTCTATCAGATCAACTAACCTATTAACTATGAAAATTTAATGTTCAAGCATAAACTCGATCTTATACTACCTTTTTAAGGAGGATAATTCCCTGATGTACTTTACTTATAAGCCCTTACTCTATTTTTACAGCCTTTAAGATTAGTGTGAGTGAATTCTAACCAAAGCTTTGATCAACTCTTTACAAATCAAACACATTTATGGAAATCAAATCCTTTTACGGATCAACCTATAAACATGATTAGCAAAAAAAACACAAATGTGTGTATGTGTTCTAGATGGATTCCAAGAAGAAACAAATCTTAACCTTAATTCAAAACATAGTTCAACAAATACATAACTAAGATTTCTAGAACAAAAAATAAACCTATAATCTAGGTAGAGATTTATGAATCAAATAGCAATTAAGAATACATAGAATTGAATTTGACTAGAATAGTTATAGAGTTATGAAGCACAAAAAAGACGACAATGGTTATCAAAATATTATATTTTCTTTCTCTAAAAAATAAGCTAAGGTTTGCACATATATAGAGTTTTGAAATCCTAAACCTAGATCTCTATGGAAAATATTAAAATACCCTCATTAGGTTTTAAAGCACTTAATTAAAACAAGGATATTATGTAATTTCACAAAGGGATCAAGTTAAAAAGGATTTTTAAATCATGTTAAGTACTCGTTTGATCGATCGAGTCCCTCAAGCGATTGATCGAGGTATGTTAACAATTTGACACAAGAGTACTCGATTGAACTCTGATCAATCTAGTAAATGCAACAACAAAATCTAGGAGAGACTCAATAGAAGTTGATTGAGGCTCGATTGATCAACAACCTCGATCGATTGACTAACACAACTTTTAGTACACAAATTAAGTAATTTTAAGTGTTATGAACATGTGCTAGTGAATGCATGAGTACAACACTATGTGTAATAGCTATGAAAGATATACCTAAAAATGATTATCTAGAACTTGAGTGTTTCTTTAGCTTATCTTGATGGGCTTGATAATGAGCCTAAAGTCTAATTTACAAATAAACGTTTTGTCTATGAAAATCGTTAATAATCATAATTTGTTTCAAAATATAAAGAAAGCACCTTAAAAAAATGCGGGTTCTTGAAAATATTTGGCTACTACTCCTTTGCGTTTCAATTTTTGGGCAAATTGAAACGTATATTATATAATTTGATTAAAATAGATTTCTCCTAGTGCTTTTAAGAGGAAGAAAAAAATTTATCATTAAGGTGGCGTTTGGTTCACAGAATGGAATCGTAATCGGAATGGGAATGGAATGGAAACAATTTTGTTTGGTTTGATTACTAGAATCAAAGAAGGTATCAGTATTACAGTGTTTAGTTTACAATTGGAATGAAATAGAAAATAATGTATATTACCTTAGTACCCCTATATTCAGTAAAGTTTAAATAATATAATTTAATTATTATTTTTTTGTCAGACAAAATAAATTATTGAAATTATTATTACTTAAAAATAAAATATATTATTAAAATTATTATTTTTCTAAATAGGGTTTAGGGTTTTGAGGTTTGGGATTTGAAGATTTAAGGTTTAGGGATTTGGGATTTAGGGTTTAGGGTTATATTTGTAGGTTAAGGTTTAGGGTTAAAATTATTATTTTCCTAAATAGGATTTAGGGTTTTGGGATTTTGGATTTATGGTTTAGGGTTTAGGGTTTGGGGTTTAGGGTTTTTGGATTTTTGGCTTGGGGTTTTGGGTTTTGGGATTTGGGATTTAGGGTTTAGTGTTTAGGGATTTAGGATTTTGGGTTTTGGGTTTTTGGATTTGAGTTTAGGGTTATATTTAGGGTTGGGGTAAGATTGGAAAAAAATTGAGATGGGAATGGAATCATGATTCCTTAAGGGGAGGGAAGGAATTCTGATTCCTTCTCCTTTAGGAATCGATTCTATTCTATTCTCATTTTTTAGCCCAACCAAACACTAAAATGAAAGGAATTAATTCTGATGACATTCTATTATATCCACCCAAACATAGTATAAGTGTGGTTAACAATTCCTTCTCAAATGAAACCCTATCCGTAGAATGGAAACCTACTAACATTGATACAAACCATTACTAAACGTTGAGTGAAATCATGTGAACACCAATGTTACCTAGCGGATAAACCACCAAAGGTAGGATAACATTTTTGTTTGTAATTTTATGTTTCTCTCATCGCTTATGTCATTTTCTTCTCTCTTTAACATATTCTTTCTTTTCATTTTAGGTTAAATTCACAATAGTTGATTAGGACGATCACATTCCAATGTATCTGTCCAAGCTTATTCCTAGAATGGGTACCATGGACTTTTGTGTATTCATAAAGACATGAATGTGAGAGACCCTACCATTGAGGTAATCTCTCTTTACCTCACACATGCCCTCGTAAACTCTTAACTGGATATCTAGGGTTTTAAGATTAGTCAATATAGGTTATGGTTAAATGCCATGTTTCTAAATTATAATACTCCCAACCTATTTTTAGATTAGGGAAATTTGGGTTCGCACAGACTATGCGATAGAACGTGGAGACCTAGCCCCTTTGAGTGAATGTATATATCCCTAAGGCACTTTTTTTGCTTCCCATGGGTACTCTAAATCATTAGTGAATCATTGACCTTTTTCAGCCCTTACTCAATTTTAGTAGGTGTAACCTTAAACTTTCAAATCTAAATTTTCGTGGGCTCTGTTAGTTCTTAAAATTTTGAGGTTATTATTAGCACAATTTTTAAATCTTAGATGATGTGTATATGTTAGGTAAATAAATTGTTGTTTGAATTGGACACTGATGAGAGTTATTGAATATGTTCTCTTTTTTTATTTATCTTTTTTACTTGTAAGTTTTTGTTATGCTTTTTTAATCTACAATTTGTTGTAATTTAAGTAGTTTAGTTTAGAAATGGAGCTAACAACATTTCGGTGTGACTTTTGGCATTCAAATAATGGTAATTAGAGTTAGAGACACTGATAGATTGACTGGATTTGTATTGATTCCAATTGTTAATTGGATTTATTTCTCACCCAAAACAATTTATCGCTAATGTCATATCTTCTTCTATGTAATGCTATGAAAAGTTGTATGGTTAGGTCAGATTAGATAGTTTTAGCTTAAAAGGATTCCTTACAATGTCAAAAAAGATTAATGAGTGATCAATTCCAATGAACTCAATTAAACATGCATTTCTATAAATTAAGCTTAAAAATTAATGATATAACCACCCTAAAAGAACTCTGAATACTCTACTTTGATTTTAGGGGTTTAATTGGATCTGGATTAGGATGGCATGCTAAAGCATCACTTGTAAACATATACAGCTACTAGTCTACTACCCTATGGGTTTTTGGCAATATTTATTGGGATTCTTCTAAGTTGGTTGATGGCTTTTAGTGCTAAGGTATGTAGTTTTTGCATTATTACAGTGGTAAATTATACCATCTTTATTGATATACTTTAAACATGTTTTCTCTTGATAATTGCGATATTTAGATTATGTTAATGAAGATTGAACTCCAAGCATGTTATTTTGATATTGACACCTTGAATATTCATTCATCCATCATCTAATTTCTTTAATTTTTGGCTACTTGTAAGTTTTAACAACTTATTGGCAATTATAAACAATAGATTCCCATTTGAATATTTTAGGCCCTAAAGTAGTTTTAGAAGGACACCACATGTAATATATTTATTTTCTTCGTCTGTCTGAGTTGTTTTTATTGTGCATTGCAGGGTAAGTAACTACTACTTATTCTGCTTTAAATAAGAAAGATTTATGGCTAGATTTTGATTTTCTTTATTCTTTTTATAGATCTTATTTTGTTATACTTTAATACCTATTCTATGGATGGAAAGGGAGTAGCAAAGAATCATTTTATCTCATGTTTTCTGTCTTATGGATTATTGGAAAAGAATAATAAAGAAAAAATACATTACATATATATCCTACTGAATTATGTTATTTTCAATGCAATGATCATTTTACTTTAACCAACACATGTTTACCTTTACTTTCATTATTCAGGGTCATAGTGTTATTTGTTAGTTTTGTAGATGCTCTTGCTTGTTTACTTTTCTTTGCTAATCCTTTAATCTCCTCTTTGAACTTAGACAATTTGAAAATGGTTAAAATTAAACCATATCATTCATTATCTTATAGCAATGACACTATACAGATTTCTTTATCAATTTTTTAACTTGCATAGGTCTACTTACTATTTTAATACTACACATTATTTCTAGCAAAATATATGGAGTTTCATATACATAGTAGTCTCTAAATATTCCTTCTAGTATTTTATTATATATATTTTCCTTTTTTCTTATGAAAAGGATTGTGATATCATTATTATTTGATATTATTACTTTTCTTATGAAAAGTGTTCAGAAAAACGTGCATTTCATTAGTGTCTTTAAAGATATTTCTAGGTCATTGATCCCGTGAAATTTTTCATTGAGGTCTATTGTGTAAACAATAATCTTTCTTGTTCATTAGAGGTATTGATGTTATATATCCATATGAAATGTGCTAATATAGAAACAAAATAGAAAAAATCTCAAGTATTTTTAGTTAGAGACATATGAATAGTCATGAATATTAATATGTGCTATATTATATTTTGCATCCTAAAGACAACCATAGGTTTGAAAGTTTACTTATATATTCTGGTTTGTTTATTTATTTTAAATGTTCTTTATGGGTAAAGAATACAATGATAAGGAATCTTTTATGAATGAAAGACAAGTACGATTAGAACAAGGTAAATATTTATTTGCTTCAGAATACGATTATTGTATATATTTCATTCTTTTTCATTTTTTCTATAATTTTTGGCATACCTATTTCATTTGCTTCTATTTTAGATGTAACTTTTTGTAAATAAGGTCATAATCTAATTAATAGGCAATTAGAACAGTTTCTTGCTTGATATAACTAACATGTTACTACTTGTACTTCTCTCCTTTACGCGGAGGGTATAAAAGTTGACGAACATTTGAAAGCAACTTCCATAATGTCTGAAATTATGTAACTACTCGCTAGACATTCGAAAATTTTTGTTTCTTAATTTGTTTAATCATTTATTGAGATGAATGTTGAAATTATAGAGATGATTATTGAAAGTTAACAAAATATAGACTTAATTAAATTAGTTGAGTTAATGGGTTATTTTAAATTTTTATTAATTTACAATTTAATAACTTAAACAAAGCAATTAGTCATGTAATCGCGTCAAGAATAACATACAATATTTTCAATTGGAAACAACCTAGGTCACAACCATGACCTAAGAGGAAAATCAATGGTATATTAAACCACCTAAATTTCTATTATAAAAAATAAATATTTAAGATACAAACTCTATCTTATACTATCCTCCTTAGGATATTGTCTTAATGTACATTACTTACAAGTCCTTTACAAGTCTTACTCTAGTTTTACATTTTTTTAATATTAATATGAGTGGTATTCAGACTAACGTTCGAATAAGCTTCCCACCAATCAAATATGTTCACAAATTAATTGTAAAAGGGTTGGTACAAAAGCACAAGTGTCCGTGTGCGTTCTAGAATAAATTTAATAATGAATAACTCAAAATAGATTATTTAATAACTATATCAGATAAATTAAAATCAACTATAACTCTAGAAAAATCAATTTAAGCACAACTTTATTACCGATAGTATCTTTAAAGATTAATAACCAAACAAAATAATTATAATATGACACACAATTATTTGATTTAACAATTCAAGAGCAAAAATAAAGAAGAAGCTATAAGAACATATGATCAAAATATCATAAACTATTAGGCTTATTAATCAATCAAATACAACTACCAATATTTGATAGATTAATTAAATAAAAAATAATAAAGAATTATAATCTTATATTTGCAAAACAAGAGAAAGAGATTAAGAAGAAGATAATAATGTTCTTATGTGGTTGATTGAAACTATAAGCAATGAGTTTTATTTATAGTAAAAATTAAAACCCTTAATCGTATGTAATTAATAAATATATTTTTTATTATGAATAGGATTAGTAATACTCATTAATTAAGAAGACTCATATTTAAATTAATCAATAAGACTTTTATTTGAAGAATAGTTCTTTTCAAAGTATATTATAGGCTAAGATTTAGCCTATAATTTAGACTATATCTTATATAATATTTTAGCATATATCTTATTCTATATTTTAGCTCATATATTATCCTACATTTTAGCCTAATTTTTCAATGGTTTTAAAAAGTGAAAAGAAATTTGGATATTTCTGTCAATAGTTTTGATTTTGTAATTAGTTTTGAAAAGATTCATCATCTTTGTTTTATATATTTGATCATTTTGAATCCTATGGATCGTCTAGTTATCAATTTTTTTTAAATTTCAATAGTGAGTTCTTCACTATTAATAATATTTTTTATTCTTCGAAGACAAAGATGATGATGTTTATGAAGAAGATGGAAAATTAAAGCTAGATATTTTAAACTAAAAATTAAATTAAAATTTACACTTGTAAAACTTATGTTAAAACTAACCATCAATATAATATCCTTAGTCATTAATAATGAATTCTTAAACTTTAATATTACTTTCTTTAATCAACTATCAAGATGTTTAATTATAATTTTGAAATTAAATCAAGGAAATATCTAAAACGGTTATACAGAAAATAATTCTTATTTTTTTACTGTTTCAGCTTCCACTAGCCTCCATCTAGCTCCTATATTTGTATCTACTACCATGTGCTCTTTGGGGTTTCTTTCCCTAATGGGATTCTTACCCAAAGCAAGACTTATTACCTTTCCTCCATATGACTCTATGAAAATAGAGTCATTAACGCACCTTTTTACTTAATATTTAGTTATTTTATTTAATAAATAGTATTTTTATGGCCAAAAAAATTAAAATATAATTTTTTTTGGGAAAAGCGGTGAAAATATAATTTCTACAATTTTTTGGGATTTTTCTGGAATTTTTATAGATTTTTAATGAATTTTTAACACATGACCAATCAGAAGTTGACACGTGGCATGCCACGCAAGTAGAGAAACTGACTGAGCAAGCCATACGAATGCCACACAAACATAGAGAACGATCACATCAGGCCACGTGTAATAGGAAAAAACAAGTGCCACGTGTCATCACGTCATTTAATCTCAGTTCTAAAATCGATCAACGCGCCATGCCACATGTCACCATGCATTGCTCTAAGTGTTCCACCCATGCGCCATGCCATTTGTTCCCACTTGTTGTTGACTCGGTGAGCATTAACTCTGACTAGTCTCCCCTGCCATGCGTCGCTCCTTGATTCTACCAATGAATTTCTAATGCCACGTGTCGCACTATGATTGGCTAAAACTATTAGTTTTGCTTGTTTAGATCGTAGCTTTTGATTTGAAGTTGATTGTATGGTCTATATCGTACCTGAGCTTTATTTAAGCCCCTAATCACTCTATAAACCCTAATTAGCCTCCAGTAGCATAATTTTGGTTAGTTTTTAGAGCTAAAATGAGAGACAAATGCAGAAAAATTCAAGAGACGACACAATTTTGGTGGAGATTCAAGAGGAAATTAATACTACAATTCAAGAGATTGATTGTATATCTTTTATACTCTTTTCTTTATCAATTTTATGTCTTTCATTATGAAAAATATAAGCTTCGTGAACACAATTATTTGTAATTAATTTATTAATCTAGGGATTTTATGAACCTAATTTTCACCATGTGATGATATAAAAGTTTACCCCAATTATAATTTTAATTTAACTATATTATTTAATCTAATTTATATACTATTAATTGTTTGGCTAACAATTTATCTATAGAGGCAATTAAATAGATTTGAGAGAATTATTTAATTGTTTGTCTTGATTAAATAACATGTATAGTTTCTAGGCAGAGATGTATAATTCTTATGTATGTGATCCATAATTGATGAACTTAATGAGTAGTATGCAATTTAATTGGCATGAGAGTGTGATTAAATTAATTATTATATGGTGTGTAGTTTACTTGAGAGAGAAATATATGCTAGATTAGATTCAATTGATCATGTAATTAATTGATAATTATATTGGGGGGATTTTAGTGATTCGCATATTTAGAAAATTGGGGGATTAAGTATTCCTAGATATTTTCTCATATATCTTTTTAGTCACAAAATCTGATTTAATTAATTATTGAATTTACTTTTAGTTATTTTAATTTTGCTTCCTTAAAATATAAAAACACAAAAAAAAATTGATTTTTATTATTTTTAGTTTTAAAAAATTTAATTTCTAATAAAATAATATCAGTGGGAACGATCTTTACTTATCATTATAATACTTGTTGTGATACATATACTTGCGTATTCATTATACACACAATTTGTGTGGCGATCACCTCCGGATCCATGGCTAAAAGCTCACTACAAATATAGTCATATACAAGGTTTCAATAGTCATTTAACATAATTACTATATTTGTGCACAATATAATCTTGATGGTCCTTTTACTACAATGAAATGCTACAGTCCTTTTACATGGGCTGAAGATTTTGATGGTTCTTTTAATGGGCATTTTTATAAATAAAATGGGCTTTTAATCCCACAATAGTTTTGGGCTATTAACCTTTATACATAGATTGGGCTTTTAACCCTAATAGAATAAATTTGGGCTTTTAACCCTTATACATCATAGGGCTTATGGGCTAGTTTACAAAGGTTTTTATTTTCCCTCTGTCTCATAACAAATATATCAATATCAACTCCTATATCAATCAGAAGTTCAGTTGAAGCTTGGGAATTTGGTGATGATGATTTTCTCTTAGAGTCCTCCACTTGGTTGGATGCTGTGGTAGAGGGTTCTGGTGTTTCTTATGATAATTGTTGGATGATTTCCAGGAGCTCTTCTCGAGTTTTTGCACAAGCAATCAATGTGTTGTTCTGGGACCTTTGGGCTAGAAATAGCTGTTGGTCTTGAATGTCTTCAAATTTGGTTGTTCTATAACCGGTTTTGATCAACCGTTGTTCTATGGTTGGTTTGAGCACTATTTTGGAGATGTTGAAAGACAACCACCATTTTACATGGAATAAGCATTTTGTGTTGACTACCTCAAATACAATAGGTTTTAAGACCCATTGGCATACCCAAGGAAGGTAGAATTTTGTTGAAAAAATTCCAAAGGTTGGAATATTTTTTCAGCCTCTTTGGGTTTGTAATGGATTATAAAATATTAGTAACTTTCCTATACCGGTGGGGTGAGGATTTCTGGAATGGAACCAAAAGGTTTCCACTAGTGATTAAACCAAGAAGAAGATTTTGTTGGGTTAATGGTTTTTTGGTTAAAGAAGAATAACCATAAGTGTTGATTCTTATTATTTTGGATAAGAAAGGTATGTTACCAAGCTTGTTGGTAGTTCCAATGATTGTAGGCTCTACAATGTGGTTAGGTGGTTGTAAGACTGACATGGAAAGTTATGAGTTTGGATAGTTCATTGCCCCATTCAGATGGAGACAATATTTTGAAGATTTTGGCTGTGAAATATTGGGGATCGGTTTAGTTTTGGTAGAGGAAATGTTTGAATTCTACACTACCTGTGACTTCCAAAATACTCTAATAGTATTCGTGAGATTTGGTGGTATCCCAAGGTTTGAAAAACCTATTTTTGCCATGGAACCCTTGTTTAACTATCGTAACCATCCGAGTTTCTAGTTTTAAAAAGTACTCAGATGAGGGTTTTGAAATAATTTGTTTTTGGGAAATAATTTCCATTTTCCCTCATGTAGAGATTATTTTAGTAAAGGATGTTGCCTCTATCTCTGAAGAGGAAAGTTTTCCTACTCCAGGTTTTGAAATAAGATTTTGGAAGATGATTATTCCTTTTTTATCAAAACTATAAAGACTGGGGTCTCTACATTGGTTGATGATGGATTTCCAAGGTATTTGAGAGTATATTGCAGAGTCTAGATAAGCTTTGGGGTTTTATTAATATTAAATACCCATTCCTAGATCTCCTTTTGTTTCTTACAAGATGATAAGTCATCTGAGGTTTTTGTTATCGATGTATTTGTTAGGCTTTTTTCTGGGCCACTTGGGACCATGTGTAATTGGTTTTGATGAGGAAAGTAACTTTGGTAAAGGACTGGGAGGAGGCCCTTCTTCCTCTTTGGATTCTTTTCTTTTTGGCCACTAGTTACCTGTTTTGAAGAAATTCCTTCGTTAGGAAATCTAATAATGAATTGGTTTCAACTCTAATAAATTCAATATCAAAATAAAAAAACACTTAATATATGTGAGGCTATATATATGGCCATAATGAATTAAGGGAGGATATAACAAATTATATGAAATCAGCTTCCCTTACCTTTGTCTTCTTCTTCCGCAACCTCTGAGAAATTTTGTTTGTATCAAAGGTATCAAAGCCGGTTCCAGCCATGTGCGACTGGAACCAATCTAATAAGGAATCCGATTCCTTCACACGATCTGAGTTTGATTCAGAGCAATTCAACGCCATCCTATAGGTGTTGCAAGCTAAGCTGAGGAGAAAAATACACTCCTATTATGAACCTAATAAAGTGATTGAGTGATTGAGAGGATAATTTTTAATTGATAAAATAATGTGACATACTGGAAGTTATTGATAAAATAAGGTCCAAACATACAACGTGAGTAGGTGGAAATTGGAATTTCTCCATCCAAAAAATTCTGAAGTACATCAATGAGTGTATGGAAATATCAAAATAGTAAATACAAATGAAAAAATGAACCTAGTTTCATATCATGGTTATTATTACACTTTCCTATCTCTAACCTTTAAAATTCTACATGGGGTGTTCGTTCAATGCTCGATGAATTTGTCACCCTTCCCCTTCTTAAAAAGAAAACAACACTCTCTCCATTTCCATGAACTCAGAAAATTCTTGACAAAAGAAGAGGAAATCGAGAGACGGATAGTGATGAGTGAAACATTGAAATTGAAGAGATAATTTAGGGTTTTTCTGTTAGATTTTCAATTTTAATATGCCCTGGTCTATCGGGCACACGATTATTTATCAAAAATTAGTTTGTCACTCCTACCCCAAGTTTGATTGTGGAACTATGTTTCTCTTTTTCAATTAGTTTGTAAATGGCTATATATACACCAAATCTAGTCAATGAAATTATCAAGTTTTCTATGTTTCAGTTCCTAATATTATGGTATCAAACCCCCACAAAACATGAATCAATCAAAGTAGCACTCTTTGATGGAGAAGATTCTCATATCATTGAGTGAGAAATTTAATTACATTGTGTGCTCGATCAAGGAATCCAACGACGTTGATATGGGGGTGGGGGGGGGGGGGGGTGGGGGGGGGGGGGGGTGGGGGGGGGGGGGGGTGGGGGGGGGGGGGGGTGGGGGGGGGGGGGGGTGGGGGGGGGGGGGGGTGGGGGGGGGGGGGGGTGGGGGGGGGGGGGGGTGGGGGGGGGGGGGGGTGGGGGGGGGGGGGGGTGGGGGGGGGGGGGGGTGGGGGGGGGGGGGGGTGGGGGGGGGGGGGGGTGGGGGGGGGGGGGGGTGGGGGGGGGGGGGGGTGGGGGGGGGGGGGGGTGGGGGGGGGGGGGGGTGGGGGGGGGGGGGGGTGGGGGGGGGGGGGGGTGGGGGGGGGGGGGGGTGGGGGGGGGGGGGGGTGGGGGGGGGGGGGGGTGGGGGGGGGGGGGGGTGGGGGGGGGGGGGGGTGGGGGGGGGGGGGGGTGGGGGGGGGGGGGGGTGGGGGGGGGGGGGGGTGGGGGGGGGGGGGGGTGGGGGGGGGGGGGGGTGGGGGGGGGGGGGGGTGGGGGGGGGGGGGAACCTTTTTATTACGGATTGATTTGGAATTACCAAAGAAAATTTTAAATCATGCCTCAAAACAGATTTCTACAAAATGGCAAGCTATATTAAATATCTTTGATTTTAATATAGAATTTATCAAAGGTAAACTTGTTGCCAAATTTCATAACCAAACTGATTTATTAAATCATAACCCTCCAAGGATTGATTATAAATGAGAAATGGAGATTTTACAAAACCTTGCTTTCAAGCATATATATGCCTAACGACAAAACATATTAAGTATCCTTAAAGATACAAATTCATTACCAGAGTTCCAAACCCAGGGATCCTCACAGAACTTAGTAATACCCAGAAAAGAAAAAGGATAAACCTCCAATAAAACCCTTTTCTTCTTTAAGCCCCATTGCTTCTCCAAAATCTAGTATCACTTGGAAAGAAGAACCACTACCTATAACTATTTCTTCTTTCAAACCGATTATAATCACTTAATCTAAATCAGTCAAACCAAGAACCAAACAAAGTCAGAGACACAAATTTCTAGACATGCTCAAGACCCTTCAAAATTCCCTTCAGAATATTGAAGATCAAAATCAATCAGAGGCCTTAGCCTCCGTAGGTATAACTTTTGAACTTATTAAAAGAAAAAAGAAGGATCTTCCTCCTCTTCTAATATTATCTCTACATCGGATAAAAGGAGAATCATCTTCAAAACCTTTCTCAAAATCATTTGAGTATATTTTGAAAAACTATTGAGAATATCAACAAGGATTTTATAACAAAAATTCTTATATCTCAAAGGAAGTATCTTCTTCCAAAATAACCTTCAAAATGGAGAAAGGAGAATGACCTTCTCCAAAATCTTTTCAAAAAACATCTGAGTCCATTTTAAAAATCACTTAGATTAATATAACAGTAAAACAAGAATTTCATAACAAGATTTCTTTACCAAATATTCCCAAAATTTGGTTCTATGAAAATTGGAACCTAAACAAAACCCCATAATATCAAAGTATTTTGGATTCATCCAATCCTCAAGACTTCTTTTATTGGAATCATAAACCAAAGTGGATCATTACCTCCTTAAATCAAAACCTAGAGTATTCCTCATTTTAGATATTCTATTTTCAAGCTATTAAACCTATTGAAATGCCTTGAATGCATACCTACTGGTGAAACTCTTTTATTTCCCAACCAGGAATTCAAGTAAGGCATAACTTATTCAAAACACTATTTAAACCCATAAAAAGTAAAATAAGATCCACTACCTTGTGTATCTTTCCTGCAAAACCATACCTTCCTTGGATATGTCAATTGATATATGACCCTAGAGACATGATCCAAATCAAATGGTGGACAAAACCCAATGTCCCTAAAACAGTTTCAAAACTACCGATGGTTTTGTGGCATGAAAAGCTTCAGCCAATCCAACAAGCCAATACAAATGCATTTCTTTCTGTAACAAGAATAGAAGAAAACCTAACATTATGTAGGAAATATCATAAGACAAAGCAGGATATCCCAAGCAAAACGTCCCACAACTCTGCACCAAACAATTCAGCACTTTCAGGAAAGATAAGGAAGACTATTTGGGTTCCACTCCAAAAATGGATAGCTTCAAAACCCATGTAAAATGGCATTTGGTTCTTAGTCATGTAAAATGTCTTTTGGGCCTTATAAGTTATATTAGAGATAAAAGCCTACTAGGTTATATAAGGGTTAAAAGCCCATTTATTATAAGATGTAAAAGCCCAATACATAGGGCCTCAAAAGGGGTTAGAGCCCATCTTGGTGACATCAACAAGAAATCACTAAGACATCAGGATCATGGTGACATCACTAAGACATCACTAAGACATCATCATCAAGGTAATATCAACATGATGTCACTTAGACATTAGTAGCTAGCACTATTGAGTCAGTACCAAAGAAAAAATGGCAACAAGAGTGGTCGATAATGCACTATTCAAGAAACACTGAAAAGCATCTCCTACAATAAAAGGTGTCAAACAAAACATTGTTTACCAAACAGTAATGACATCTTCTACAGTATAAAGTTGGTGACAGAACACTATTCACAAACAGTGCAAGCATCTCCAACAGTGCCAATTTTGGCTATAAAAGGAGAACTCCTCTCCATTCAAAAGGAAGCCTTGTTTTAACTCCTACAAGCGTCTTAATTCTCTTTCCAAAGCTCCTATCCACCTCTATTAATTTATCTTAAATAATATTCTTGTATATTATTTAGTTTATGTAAGTTTAATTCTTAAGTTCATAGTTTAAGTTTTTTTCTTATTTCTTGTTTACTTTTCTAATTTTAATATTTATATTTTGTTTGTAAGACTTATGGTTGGCTAAGCCGCCTAATCTATCAATATAATATGCATTTGTTAATCTTGTGATCTTATTGTTTGGTATTACCTCTACTATTGACTCTACAGATCCTTGGTACACTAATGGTATCAAAGCTAAGAGGGATGTTGAATCAGTATGTTACAAATGTTAGAACACATTTCTATATACTATTTAAAATCTAGTGATGCTATGATATCACTGTACTCAGTTTCTCAAAGGGTACGTGAAGTTATTCCATATTATGGTTCTTATATTATACTATTTAACATATGGACTTGTCATGAGTTTTCTTGGTATTACACCAAGGGGTATGTGAAGTTATTTTAGAGTATGATACTTAATATATTGTGATGTTTAACTATGATGTTTGTATATGAAAAACTTGGTTTCACCAAGGGGTATGTGATGATGAAATAGCATAACATATTGAATCACTAGAAGTCTTATTTGTTATATACTGACTACTTGAGATAGTATATCGATAGATGGTAGTAAATCCCTAAGGATTGGGTGTAAATCCATATAAAGCTAAGTGATGTGGATGGTATATGTAGACAAATGGATAAGATTATATGGTATGAAGATGAGTAATAAATGTCTATGAAACTTCAACCCGTTGGGTCGGTAAAATGATCATAGTACGTACAAACTAGTAGTTAGAATAAGTTATAGTTAAGGAATATTACCTATGAAGCTTTAACCCACATATGTTCGGTAAAATGATCAAGTAAGTACAAACCATTAGTTAGATGAAACTATTTATTCTCAAAATATGACCTATTATGAATTCCTTTAACCCATTAGATTGGTAAACCAATCATTCTAAGTATAGGTGATTATAGTTAAATGAAAATTGGAATAGTATAAATGATGAGTTCTTTCTTCTATAAACTAGTTCATATTCTCTTCTCCATTTCCGTTGTCAAAAGTTATAATTAAGTATCTTGATAGTTAATTAAAGAAAGTAATATTAAGGATTAAAATTAATTCTTTATTAAAACTTAAGGATATTATATTGATGGCTAGTTTATAACATAAGTTTTACACTTAAATTTTATTTTGTTTAAAATTTAAATGTCTTTTTCTAGAAATTCTTCATTTTCTAGTTTAGCTTCTTTTGATAAGTTTTCAGATTCTTCTTCTGTGTCTTCTTTTGAACCTTCTTCTTCTTATCAAAATAATGAATCAACCTATGATTCATTTCAAAACAACAAAAGAGATAACCAACTCTCTTTCGAACAAAATCATTTTGATACTCAAAACTTCTCTTACGAAGAAATTCAAAACTCTTTTGAATACAAAAACTTTTTCAAAGAAATCCATAAACCTTTAAAACTAATTGGTAGTAAAAAATCTTATTTTAAAAACCAAAAATCTTCTAAAAGGGATTATTTTGTGAAAACCACAAAAAGAGATAAAAAAATCTCTTCTGATTTATCAAGCAAGATAAAGAGGGCTAAAGCTCTACTCGATAAACAACTAAAAGTTGCAAACTCCAAAACTGGTGTTGAACAAGCACCAAACAAAAAGAAAGAAAAAATTTCAAAAAATCTTTCTGACACAATAATGACCTAGTAGTATTAGGGTTAAATATATTTTGGGCTTAATTTTTCAAAGTCCATAAAAACTTAATATTATAAAAAATTATTTTTTAAAACACATCTTAAAAATATTAAGACACATCTAAAAAATATTTAATTAAGAATTTCATAAATTGACTCAAGTTGAAATAAATATTTTAGCACTAAAAATAATTTTAGATTTATGAACATGTGCTATTAAATGCATGAATACAATCCTATGTGTTGTAGCTAAAAACTCAAATTATACCTTAAGTACGACTATCTGAAACTCAAGCATTTGTTCGGATTTTCTTGATAGACTTGATAGTTGGCCTAAAAAAAAGTTTTACGAGTAAATATTTTGTCTACAAAAATAGCCAACACTCATAGTCCTAACATCTATAATACTCCTTCGTCTTACAAACTGCTCAAAGTGTTTGGTTATGCTTGTTTTGTTCTTTTTCACCCTTACGAACACAATAAATTGGAACCTTGTGCTCGTCTTTGGTTTTATTAGGGTATGTAATAGAATACAAAAGCTATTATTGTTAGGACCCTTTCTCTCAACAATTATGCATCTCTCATCATGTCATCTTCAGGGAACATAAAATGTTTTCCTTTATTTCCCAATTTCATATCTCATCTCATACCTCACTCTCAATTTTTTAATAACCCAACCATTGATATATTTTCTCCTTACATTGCTCCATTACCCACCACCATCTATTATGACCTTTCCTGATGTGTCTACTCTTTCTGATGATCCTACCATTACAACACCCTCTGAAGACCAATCACCTACTTGTGTAGAGTCATCACTTTGTCGTTCTACTCGTGTAAGTACTCTTCCCTCTCATCTTTGTGATTACCAATGTTTCTCTACTATTTTGTCTCATCATAAACCCCAAAACTATCAAGAAGCTAGTTCTAACCCTCATTAGAAGCAAGTCATAACAGATGAATTACAGGCTTTAACAAAAGCACATATATGGGATCTTGTTGATCTTTCTTATGATAAATCTATGATTGATTGTAAATGGATTTTAAAAATCAAAACTCATTCAGATGGGTCTATAGAACAATATAAAGCTCATCTACTTATAAAGGGTTTTATGCAAGAATATGTCATCGACTACGAAAAAAATTTTGGACCTGTAGCTCGCCTCACCTTTGTTCGCGGTATCATTGTTGTTGCTGCTGCCCGAAAATGGAAAATGTTTTAAATGGATGTCAAAAATGCTTTCCTCAATGAAGACCTAACCGAGGAAGTATTTATGAAACCTCCTATTGGATATACTCATTCATCTCATCAAGTATGCAGACTTCGTTGTGCTCTCTATGGCCTCAAACAAGGTCATCGGACTTGGTTTTCCAAGTTTAGCTCTACACTTACTAACTTTGCTTCACTTCTAGATCTTATGACTCCAACCTCTTTATTTAAAGGACCCCCACTGATGTTACACTTCTACTCTTGTATGTAGATGATATGATCATAATAGAGAATGACTCTACTCGCATTACTGATCTCAAGCAATTTATGAGCCATCAATTTGAAATGAAAGACCTTGGACATCTCCATTGCTTCTTAGGCCTAGTAAGCTCATATGATTCTCAAGGATATTATCTCTCTCAAGCAAAGTACTCTTCATATATTCTTAATCGGGTTGGCCTTACTAACTGCAAGACTGCATCAACACCTCTAGAAACTAATGTCAAACTTACTTCGTTAGATGGTACTATTCCCTCATATGCCACATTATATAGACAACTAGTTGGTAGTTGATGAATGAAAACCGGCATCGCCGATTCTGCCAATACTTTGGTTTTATATTTATAAAACTCTCCAAGTGCACGAATCATTTCGTAGAAAATGATAAGTATACTCCCAAGGTCGATCTAAGGAAGGAATGTATGTGGTTTTTAATTTATTATTCAAACTTTTAAAAATGAAATTAAATCCTAAACATCCTGTCACGATATTTTGGGGTTTTGTGTTTTTAATCTACTTACATAAAAATAAACATAGATTCAATAAACATTCATGCAAATTTTATCTTTTATAAATAGTGGAGTATTTATGGATATAATAACTAAGTTAATTATGCTTGCTCGTATTATTTAGGTTATTAAAGATATGAATTGATATTTATTGATTCTCCCTTTTTTGTATGAATACCACCTTTGGTGGGGTTAGATATTCTTTGTTAACTAAACAAATCAATTAACACCTATGGGTGGGGTTGATAACTAATTTGATTAATTAAATTAATTCCTTTTTCTAAGAGATTGAAAATGAACCATTTAAATGCCACCTTTGGTGGGGTTAGACAGTTTAAACTTTATTCAAGGTGTCCAAATTAAACCTAAGAATTTATTTATCCGAGTACTAACTTTCAAGTTTTAAAACTACTACTGAAAACATGTCGTCAATACATTTTCAGATAATAGTTCTTATAAAAACTTTTGAAATAGAGCTTCACTCTAACTACCGGGCGATTGTACAAACAAATAAAAGAGCACTACTCTAAATCAGACCGGATAACTAAACCTTAAAATCTAATTTTCATATTTAAGTTTGTAATGAAAAATAATATATTTCTCTCTAACATTCTTAATATAAAATCTTGAATAAAAATAAAATCAATTCATTTTAGAGATTTTTACCTATTTAATATTTCGCAAGCATAACAACGTTATTATTATATCATGTTTACAAATAGCTAGCACATTGATGGTGAGGTCATTGATGACGTCAGCATGACGTCATGGGGCGGCTGCACGTGAAAAATGGGGCGAAAACGCGATGGGCGCGCGTGAAACGGTGCCAAGCTACGGGGCATACGCGGCTTGGCATGTGGCGTTATTTGAAACACTGGGCTGAATGCGCGATTCCGTCTTTTGACATTTTTGACCTTTTCGACCCATTTTGTCCAATTTTTCCATGTTTGTTGACCTTTTCCCACTTATTTATTAATATATTTGTGATGTATTGCTTCAAGTATTCCTCTTTGAGTCTTTAAATTGCGTTTTTAAGCCAAAATACCTGAAAAACAATAAAAATACCCGTGATTCCGAAAAGACAAATTTATATAAATATATGATAAAACATATAAATATATATATTTTTAATCAATTAATGTACATAAAATCATGGTTATTTTAGTGCTTTTTGAGCACTCATCAGTAGTCTTATTTATCTCACAATCACTCATCATAACATCACCTATGTTGTTCATTTGCTTTATCAGTTCATGTCACTTCATGATCTACCCATTATATTGTTGTTCTTCGCATTCTCCGCTATATCAAAGGCACCATGTTTCACGGCCTTCACTTCTCCAAAAATATGATCTTCTTCTCTCCACCTATTCTAATGCTGACTAGGTAGGTGACCCTACTAATCATCGTTTTACCACTAGATATTGTTTATTTCTTGGGAACTCTCTTATATCTTGCCAAAGCAAGAAATAATATTTCACTTTTCAATCCATCACTAAAGCTGAATATCATGCTCTTGCCGACACTACCCAAGAACTTCTTTAGCTCCGCTGGCTACTTACTGATATAAGTGTTCTATAATCAACCTCAACTATCCTATATTGTGACAATCAGAGTGTTATTCAGATTGCTCACAATGATGTATTTTATGAATGAACAAAACATATCGAGATTTATTGTCATTTTGTTCATCAATATGTTCTTTAAGACACTATTTGTCTCAAATCAATATCCTCTACAGATCAAACAGCTGACATCTCCACCAAATCTCATCCATTAGGATGATTTCAAGACTTAGTTTTCAAACTCAAGTTGATTGTTTATCTTCCTCCTTTAGTTTGAGAGGGGATGTTAAGATATATAATATATAAGATATAAGACATTTCTATAAGATATTGTACTTCAACATAAGACCAATAAGTAAATTAATTTATAGACTTGATTATTTTTTGTCTCCAGCATTTTCTTGGCAAAATCATCAATTCTCTTCAAATTGATAAAATCACTACTAGATAGCATGTTCCATAATGTATTTTTCAAGTTAATAATAAATTGTTCATTATAAATATAATGAAGATGAATCAATATTTATTTATCAAACTTGAAAATGAATAATTTCGACTTAGAAATAAGTCACACAAAGGGTAATCTCATATTTCCATCGATAAATCTATTATTAGTGTGTAAAATGGGTTGGTTTGTCCTATCCTAACATAGCAACAAGATGCCTATTGTGTCGGTGTTTATGCCCAATCTGTATCATTTAACATATAAACCAGATTAATCTAGCTCTTTCCAATTTGGGTTGGCCCATTTATCTTTTTTTCTTCTTCATCTTTTTTCCTTCCTCAAATTTGGCCCATTTTTCAAAAATCCATTAGTTATTTATGGCCTATTAATCCTTCATTTTTTTTATGATTTATTACGACCACTTCCCCACACCACATGACCATGTTTCTATCTTTACTCCTCAATCTCATTTGAAATTAATCATATTTATTTACCAAACACTAAGAGAATCCTTATAGATATCTTGGATTATGTTGGAAAAATCGGGTATATTTTCTTTATTATAATTAATTACTATTCACTTATGATTTAAATGAATAAAACATAAACTAATCCGAAAAAATAATATTATTTGAAATATAATGCTAAAATAAACTAAAGAAGATATTAAAGTAGAAAAATAAAAATACTATAAATTTAACGAGGTTCGGTATAAATGTTACCTAAGTCTTCGGCCATCGTTGATCACTTCCACTCTCTCCAAATGAATGAACTCCAAAATTATAACTAATTGGAAAAAATTGAGCTAATCAATTACCCTTACAAAAGAGAGAAAGATTTACAAATTTTGGGATGTTTACAAATGGTAGAGGAGGGCTTTATTTATAGCCCAAAATACAACACACATCTTCATTCCTAACTAATATAGGACTTTTCCAATTTGCTCATTAAGGAGCTATACAAAAAATCTCTACCTTAGTGACTTAGTGATTCTCAAATGATTTCTTCAATCACTAGATCAGTGACACTAGTGCCAATTCATATTTACAAGATGTTAATCAAGTCTAGACAATGTTTGAACTTGATTGCTGTTACCACCTTGGTCATCATATCTACAAGATTCTCTGAGTACTGATCTTCTGAACTAGTACTCCATCTTCTTCAATAATCTCTCACATGAAATGATAACGAATGTCAATGCGCTTTATACGTGCATGGTAGACTTGGTTCTTTGCTAAATGAATAGCACTCTAACTGTCACAAAACACCTTAATATGCTTTTGACCAACTCCAAGGTCTTCAAGCAAACCTCGTAACCAAATAGCTTCCTTCACAACCTTTGTAACTACCATATACTCTACCTCTATAGTAGACAAAGAAATTGTGGACTGCAAGGTAGACTTCCAACTAACTGGTGCTCTAGCATAGTTGGAATATATATTGACCAACGGTATCATTCTGGTGAAATACCAAACCAACATCTATAGTATTTAGTATATACCGTAGAATCCATTTCATAGCCAACCAATGTACTTTACCAGGATAATGCATGTACCTACTTACAGCACCAACCGCATGTGAAATGTCAGGTCTTGCACACACCATTGCATACATCAAGATACCAACCGCATTTTCATATGGTGCCTTTTCCATGTATTCTCATTCTCCATCATTCTTAGGAGATAATTGAGCACTAAGCTTGAATTGAAGAACAAATGGAGTACTTACAGGTTTTGTCTATTCATTCATACCAAAACGTTGTAGTACCTTTTTCAAATATTGACTTTGATTCAAACTAAGCTTTTCCTTCTTCATGTTTCTACTTATCTCCATACCAAGAATCTTCTTGGCTTCTCCCAAATCTTTCATCTAGAAATCCTGACTTAGTTAAGCCTTCAAATTCTCAATTTTTTCTTGGCACTTTGATGCAATCTACATATCATCGACGTACAATAAGAGATAGATGAAAGACTCATCATATAGCTTGCAAAAATACACACAATGATCATGTGTGCTTCTGGTGTACTTCTGTTGCAACATCAACTGATCAAATCGTTTATACCATTACCTCAGAGATTGCTTCAATCCATACAATGATTTGTTCAGCATACAAACCCAATTCTCTTTACCAGCAGCATTAAACCCTTATGGTTGAGATATATAGATTTCCTCTTCTAAGTCGCCATGTAGAAATGGGGTTTTCACAACAAGGTGAACTAGTTCCAAATCCAACTGTGCTACCAAGGCCAACAAAATTCTAATGGAGGAATGTTTTACAACTGGAAAAAATACCTCATTATAATTTATTCCCTCCTTAGCCACCAACCTTGCCTTGTAGCGAATACCATCTTTGTTAGGAAATCCCTTTTTCTTTGCATACACCCATTTGCATCCAGTTGCCTTCTTGCCCTTAGGTAGTTATGTCAACTTCCATGTCTTATTCTTCTGAAGGGACAAAAGTTATTCGTCCATGGCTTCCTTCCATCTTTCAACTTCAGAGCTTCTGATTTTTTTTATATATGGAAAGAACATCATCATGCAAAACTGAAAGTGCACAGGCCACCATATTATTAAACTAGGCAAGTACTTCTTCAAAATCTTTGTATTGAGCAGGTACCTTGACATTTTGTCAACGTGGTTTATCAATTATAGTTTCTTCTTATTTTTGTGGAGGTTCTTAGGTTAAAACTTTTTCATCTAAGTCATCTTCTATCAATGGAGGATAACCGTCTATCTTATCTTTACTAACTAGATTAACAATTTTGCTTTCAAACTCCACCTATTTTAGAGTTTGCTCCACATGCTTCAGAGTTTTCTCCACCTACTCCAAAGGTAACATCTTTGTTGAAGATTTTCATTTTTGTTTCAAGGCACTATAGTCGATATCTCTTAGAACCAAAAGGGATCCTAAAAAAAATAGCTTTCTTGGCTCTTGAATCCAACTTTGATTCCGTTACATGGTAGTATGCAATAGAACCAAAACACATGTAAGAAATTGTAATATCTAGTAGGTTTTCCACACCATACCTCCTTAGGTGTTTTTCCCATCAAGAGTAGACGATGGTAGACGATTGACGAGATGACATGTATATGTCACAACCTCAGCCCAATACTCCTTGCCTAACTCAGCATTTGACAACATACAACAAACCTTCTCCAGTAAAGTCCAATTCATACGTTTTGCAACTCTGTTCTACTGTGGTGTTTTTTGAATAGTAAAGTGTCGCATTATCCCTTTTTCTTCACAAACTTTTATAAATGGATCGTTTGTGTACTCAGTGCAATTATGAGACCTCAGAAGCTTGATTTTTCTTCCAGTCTAAGTCTCGATCATCTTGATCATCTTCTTCCACTTGAGAAAAATTCCCAACACTTCATTCTTATTCTTCATGAGATACACCCAAAATCTTATGGATAAGTCATCAACGAAAGTGACATAATAATGTTTGCCACTTATGAATGGAGTTCTTTTTGGCTCACATACATCAGTATGGATGTAATCCAAAATTCCCATTGTATTATGGAGAATAGTGCCAAAGCTTACTCTTTTCTACTTTCCCCAATACACAAGGCTCATAGAATTCCAACTTGTTGGTTCTCACTCCTTTTAACAGGCCTTGCTTTACCAGAATCTGTAAAGCTTTTTCACCAGCATGTCCCAAACGCATATTTCACAGCTTGGTAGTTTCTAAATCTATTTCTTCTTCTGAAACTACTATTGATGTTGTCCCAATAACCGTACTACCAAGTAGTACAATTTATTCTTCCGAGCACCTTTCATCGGCATAATTGCTCCAGAAGTAACCTTCAATGCCCCATTTTGAATGGTCATAGTAAAGCCTTTTGATTCCAAGAATCCCACAACAATGATTCTTCTTCATATCTAGAACATAATGAACATCTGTCAAGACCTTGGTTGAATCATCTTGATTCTTCAAACAAATTGTACCGATTCCCAAAACTTTGCATGGATAATCATTACCCATGAAAACAACTTCACCGTCTAGTTCTTCAAAGTTAAAGAACCACTACTTATTAGGAGACATATGGAAGGTATACACTGAATCAAAAATCTAATCACCAGGATGGGATGTTGTTGACGAACCAACCAATGCAAAATCTGAATTTGAATTGCTTTCACCTACCCATGCATTTGACGACACAACTTTTCCTTTCTTCACCAACTTTGGACAGTTTTTCTTTCAATGGCCTTTTTCATGACAAAAGGCACATTCATCTTTACCAAGCCTTCCTTTTAATTGAGATCTACCGCTCCTTCCTTTTTGTTGTGTTTGTGGGCATTCCCTTACAGAAAATGCCTCTACTTCTTCATTCTTACTTTATTTCTAATTTCATAACTAAACAAAGAAGTTCAAACTTCCTCAAAAGACACTATATCTTTCCCAATGAGTAAGCTTGTAATAAGGTGATCAAATTCATCAGGAAGGGAGGTTAACAACATCAAGGCTAAATCATTATCTTTAAAAGTTTCATCTATATTTAACAAATCTATTACTAATCAATTAAGAGCAATAACGTGATCATTTATTATGGTACCTAGAAGGTATTCAAAATGGAACAACTTCCACAACTTACTTGCGGATGTCTCCTTCATGAATGTGTACTTTTTTTGCCAATCGGTTGATATTTTTCTACTCGACTTCATCTGCTCCATCTGGTTTCTCTTCTTTAATGGCGATGTCTAGACCTTATTGAAATAGAGCATCTAGAACTTTTTCTTGCCACATGCCAAAATGACCAGTTCCATCAAACTTCTCCACCTCAAACCTTGCATTCATCACCATATTTCTGCCTGGCGTGGATGATTGGCCTTTGTTTGAAAGAAATTTTTCTTCTGCCATTTCTTCAAATTATAAAAAATAGCAACTATATTTCAATAGAAAACAAATGAAATACAAACAAATTCCTAGGTAGAAACATTCGGCTCTGATACCAATTGTTGGGAAAATCAGGTATATTTTTCCTATTCTAAGTAGTTACTATTCACTTATGATTTAAATGAATAGAACTGAAACTAAACTAATAAAATAATGCTATTGGAAATATAATGCTAAAATAAACCAAAGCAGAAATATTAAAACGAAAAAATAAAAACACTAGAAATTTAATGAGGTTCGGTATAAATGTTACCTAAATTCTCGGGCGTCGTTGACCACTTCCACTATCTCCAAATAGATTAACTCCAAAATTACAACTAATTGAGAAAAATTGAGCTAATCAATTACCCTTACGAAAGAGAGGAAGATTTACAAATTTTGAGATGTTTATAAATGATAGATAAGGGCTTTATTTATAACACAAAATACAACATTCATCTTCATTCCTAACCAATGTGGGACTTTTTCAATTTGCTCACTAAAGAGTTATACAACAGATTATTTACACTAATTATCTTTTGAAAATAGCTATCAAAAAATCAAACAAAATGCTTTAAAAAGCTAAGATCAAGAAAATCTTAAAAAGGTGCTCAAATTTTGGAAAGAAAAAGCATAAGTGTGATGAAAACTGGCTTCCCTTGGATATCATGGGAGGCCGATTTGTAGCATATGCCGATGAAAACAGCAAAAGATTTATTAATTTTGGCTATCAGTTTCTTGACTATCCTCGAGTTTCAAAGATTGCTTTAAGAAGCAAAGAAGAATTTTGGGTGTGATCATGACATGGTTCTCACGATTCCTTGTGAAGAAGAAGTTTTTCAATATTTAATATCAAATCTTTAAGGTGGGGCTATAATCGATGTGCATCCATATCATTTATGAGTAATATTACTTTTACAGTCCCATCGATGCCAGAGGTACGACTCATACAATATCATTAGGTTAATGGACTCAGGGACATTATACGACTCATGCACAACTCTTACATTACTGGTATGAATTCAATTATCTAACCTCAAACTTCGCAGATTCATCGCATTTTTCAGAGTGATCGAGGGAACCTCTTTTAGAGGAATTCCTATTTGGTTGTCATAAATCGGTAGAGGAGTGCGTTCGTAGAGCTGATTAGCCCAATGAAGCTTCCTCATATGATTGTCTCAGGGTTCTCTGATTGAAGCCTCATCCTCGTAAAGTGGCTTTGGTCGCATGCCGTGATAGCCAACGACGACTCTCTGATCGCCATAGTGACATAATTTCTTTCTTCTCTGCTCATGTGCATCTCGGTTGACTAACCGATCCATTGCTCTGATTTATTTCATGAAGCTGGATGAAGAAGAATCGAGGTGATCCTGGGTCTCTGTATGTGTAGGAGCTATAGGGCCACTTGATGGGCCAAATCCAAGCCCATTGTAAGGCAGTTCAACTGATGGAAAGAGGCTTTTCTTACGAGGCAGGTTGGCTTTTTGGGCTAGCTCATAGGCCATTTCTGGAAGCCCAGGCGTTGGCGGTCCACGGAGCTTAAGCCTGGTGTCCTTTGTTGCTTCTCTGTAAAACCCAGAAAGCATTTGGTTCTCTATATTGTGGGATTCGCTCGAAGCGTTCTCCGAATAAGTACCAGAGGTAAAGGGTTCTGTGGTTGGAATTTTGAATTTCATGAGGGTTTCAGATGATCCATTCCTCTCATTGCCAAGATAGAGAGTCGATGGTGAGCTGTGGGTGGTGTGTAAAAAATCAACCTCAAGCCTATATTTGTAGCAAAATTAACATCAAGATAAAGGGATTGGAATTATGCAGTGAAAACTAATAAAACTGGTTTATGTGGAGCAACACTAGAAAGCACCACTTGCCCAAGCTTGTATTTGAACACAACCCCTAAGCCACCTTGACATCCTTTTATTACATTATCTATATTAGCATTAAGAGTTTACCTCTATAAGGTACTTCCCAAGCAACAGAGTTACTAGGAACCTCATTAGTGCACAAATTTCCATGTCCGTATTACAATTGAGTCAATAATTAGTTAAAACATGTCTGTATTACCATTTTTTTTCAAATAGTGAGTAAGTTCGATAGGAACCTCCTTCAATAGATTCGGTAGGCCTTAGCGAACGTAGGCCTTAGTGAACATCCTATAAGTATATATAGATAAATTCACTCCTTTTTAATATAATTTTTTAAAATTAGCGGCATATTTCAAATAAATTATGGTGGGTGTCTCGAAAACTTCACCTAAAAATTTGAAAACAATTACAAGCTGTCGTCTGAATTTTGAGCTTCTAAAACAACTTATTTTTTAAAATAGTTTTTATACGTGTAATAATATTATAAAAATAATTTTTATTATTGTTACTATATAAGTATATTGAATTTTATTTTATTATTATTATTAATTACACCATAACACTATTATTAATAAAATAGTTTTCTTGTAATAACCATTTCTATTATTAATATCGCTACGTAAAATTAAAATAATAGTCAAATACTTTTATTTGTATTTTAAAATAATTTTTTATTTTTAAAACAATAAAATTATTTTTGAGTATCACTACCAAACATGTTTTAAAATTGAAAAGACCAATCAAAAATATCAAAAAATAACTAATTAGTTTATAGTATAATAACATGTGATATAAGTTTATGGCTTAAATAATATTATTTTTGATAAATTGATCATTTTTTTCTAATTAGTAATAATTTATTTCAAAATTTATAGTTTTATATCAAACTATTTAACGAATAGATCAAAATATTACTTATTTTATAATTTTAATAAAATGGGATCATTATAAGACCCCACCACATCTCTTGCGACATTATTGGAGCTCTTGCCATCTCATCGACTACTTCACCCATAGTCATCATTGTGATCTCGTCAAAGCTCCAGTTAATTTGTTAGAGGTGGATATAACATGTTACATTACATCCAAAAGTAAGTTGAATGTTGTTACATATTCATTGGAGCTCCAGTGACTCTGTTAGAGACAAATGTAATATAGTATATCTAAAGGTAGAGGTAGATATAATATGTTAAATATAAATGTAAAGTTAAATTTATAAATTATACAATGAAGTTGAATCGACAAACTTCTAAAGATTGGGTAACATATTATGTACAAATATACTTATACATATAACATGTTACAAATATTCAAATAGATATAATAAGTTAGATATAAAGATACAAGTAGATATAATAGGTTATATCTGGTTGGTCATCAACAAAGATTGTTGAAAATCCTGTGAGTCATTGGAACTCTAATTTGTCACCTGAACTTTAGTGGGTGACTAATTACGATCGTTGGAGACATTTTAGATCTAATCTTATATTTATTGTATTGAATATATGTAGTAAGGGTATTTTAATATTCATATGTATGAGACTATGAGTTTTGTTTTAAATTTTTGATAGTTTGAGGAAAAATACTATTGGAATAAAAAATGATACTTAAGTTATGTATTTATTTTTCATAATATTTTCTATTGTTATGAAAAATGTCATCGTTAAAAACCATACAATGACAAAGTTAATTTTTATTTATTTTTAATTTTTTTTTAATTACATTTAGATAAAGATCATTATAACTTAATTATAAAATTAAATAAAAATATAAAAATAATTATTTATTTTAATGCATTTACTTTTTATAACAAGAAAGATTAAACAATTAAAAAAAATTACATTCCAATCTAATTTAAGGATTGATATCAGAAATATCCCAAAGCTTTAAGAAATCTTCAAAAATGCCCCTAAGATTTCAAAAAATTCAAAAATACTCCTGAAACATAATAGAAGTTAAATCTAACGGAAGTAAATAGTAACATTTAATATCATAAATACCCTTAAGATTTCAAAAAATTCAAAAATAAATAAATGAATATTAAGATTACAAATGCAAAAGGAATGTATAATATATCATTAATTGATAAAGAAACTATATTAAAAAGTTATCAAAAATTCCTTATAAAGACAGAAAAAATTAGATATATGTATTTAGAAAGAATTCAAATGTTAATAAAAGTTTATTTTAGAGAAAAATAAATAAACTAATAAAAATAGCATTATTAGATAACAGAATAATAAAAAGGCAATATGCCTTATTAGGAATGATACATGATAATTTAGGATACCAAAAGTTAAAATTTACAACATATCTTATATTTTCCATTAATATACACGATAAAAATCTAAATCAAGTATTAAACCTAGCTTATAAATTTGAAAGAGGAAAATTAATGAAAGAAGGAAATAATCTATTTTCAGCACATTATCTAGTAGTATAATCTTTAATAAAAAGTCATAATAGTTCAATATATGGACAAAATAAATTTATAGAAATAGACAAAATTTTTAAGAAACTTGGACAAATAATAAAACCATAAATATTAACAGACTTTGAAATACTAGAAGAATGAAAATTAAATATCAAATAAAAACCCTTGATAATAGGAAGAAAAAGTAATGTTGTTAAAACTAATATCATGCCAAGATTTACTTTTATATACCATGAAGAAGAAACTTATAACCAAGAAGAAGTGCAAAAACTAGAAAATGAAGGCATTAGTTCATGATTGCATCTTAGGGAAAAGTAACGTTTAGAGATAAAATAAAAATATATACATTTAGAAGTATATGAAAGCTTAGTAGATGTAGTAAAAAATGAAGCAACATTATTTGAAACTGTACAATTATTAACAAAGGAAATAGATTTAGTCCAAGAATCAAACACAAAATATTAACAGGAAATAATAGATATACAAAAAGAATTATTAAAAGAAATAAAAGAATGTGGTTATAATAAACTACAACAAGATATGCATAAGGAATTTTCAGAATTAAGAAAAGATGTATACAACATACATAGGAATAATGAAATAATAGGTTATAAATATGATCCCTTAGAAGGACTAAAAGAAGAATCACCTAGGAGATCATATTCCATGAATTCTAAAAATGAGAAAAGGAAAAATGAAGAACAATCTAAGGACAAAGAGATAATTCCAATTTAATGGAATATAGAAAATAATTAGAAATAAAATTCATAGACCCTAAAAATAGAGATATAGAAACATTAGTCAGTTTATTAACACTAACCAATGAAGAAATAGAAAAACATTATAATGAAAAACTTTGTACTAACAAAGAATAGGATGATATAACAATAATCAGTGAAATTGATTCTGAGCTAGAAAATATTACCTTAAAAGGTCATATGAAACCAATTTCCTTACCAGTCCTTTATCCCTTACCAAAAAGGAACATCTGATCCACATAGGGGAGAAAGAAATAGGCAAAGAACATAACAACCAGATACCACAGATAGAAGAAGACAACCACCTAAAATGGAGGAAGGGTTGTATTGGGGAACTAGAGGTAGTATTCCACCAGAGTTCTTCAAACTCTCAGAAGAGATTTTGAAACTCTTTAGATGAAGAAAGGAGAAACAATAACTGACTACTTTGGAAAAGTGATGGCACTAGTAAACAAGATACGTCTTCACAGTGAGAAAACCACATATGCCATTGTGGTTGAGAAAATCCTAAGGTCTGTGACCCCTAAGTTCGACTATGTGGTCTGCTCAATTGAGGAGTCTAATATAGTTGAAGATATGTCTATGGATGAACTGCAAAGTTCCTTGCTCATGCATGAGCAAAGAATTACTAGGACCAGTGTAGTTGAAGAAATGTAGGCACTGTAGGTTTCCACCTTTGATGATTCTTCAAACACAAGATGAAGTGTTTAGAGGTCATGGTGGACATGGAAGAGGTTGAAGACAATACTCTTAACACAAAAACTACAAAAAAAGATGAAGATAGGGAGTGGAGTAGAGAAGGAACTAAATCATCTTTCTCAAACTCGAAGGGATGATGATCAAAACAAAAAAAGGGACATTTTGACAAATCAAAGGTCGAATGTTACAGATGTGGAAACTTAGGCTATTACAAAAATGAGTGTTACACAAAAATGACCTAGGAGAAGAGTGAGAGATCCAACTTTGTAGAAAAAGGAAAGGAGAAAGGGGAGGAGACTTTTTTGATGACCTTCCATGCAATGGAAGACACGGATGAAGACACCTGATATGTGAACACAAGTTGCAACAACCATATGAGTGATTGTAAGTCACCCTTTTCTAATCTAGATGAGAGTTTCACCACTTTTCTTAGTTTCGATGATCGATCAACTATGAAGGTTGAAGGAAATGGTGATATTTAGATAAGAACTAAGAATGAGTTCATTGAGGTAATATCTAATGTATTTTACATACTTGGCCTAAAAATAAATCTGTTAAGTGTTGGCCAGTTGTAAGACAATTACACGATCACAATTAAAAAGGGAGAGTGTAAGATTTATAATCCCAAACATGGATAAATTGTAATGATGCGAATGACAAGAAATTGACTCTTCCCTATCAAATTTAAATCATTGAAAACATGTTTTATAACCAAAGAAAATGTTTCAGGGTAGAGATAGCATGAGAGATACATGCATATTTATTTCCATTGCCTCAGGACCCTAAAACAAAAGCACATGGTGGAAAGACTACCTAAAATCAAAATGCCCTTCTTGACAACATGTGAGAACTACATCACATGGAAACATGACCGTGATATGTTTCTTACAAGAAAATCAACAAGAGCTCACAATATCCTGGAGTTGATTCACTCAGACCTTTATGGTCCAATGTCCTCTACATCTAATGGAGGTAAAAGATTCACCATAACTTTCCTAGATGACTACAGTAGAAAATTTTGGGTGTATCTCTTACAGAAAAAGTTAGAAGTTTTGGAAGCTTTCAAAAACTTCACTTCTCTAGTGGAGATACAGAAAGAAAAAAGGATCAAATGTTTAAGGATAGATCAAGAAGGAGAATTCTACTCTAAGGAGTTTTTTGAGTTCTGTAATGAGAAAGGATTAGGAGACAGTTGATCGTAGCTTATACATCACAACAAAATGGTGTATGTGGGAATAAGAATAGTACTATAGTCAAGATGTTAAGGAGTTTACACGCAACAGGACAAATTCCCAAAGCTTTCTGACCTAAATTTCTTTATTGGACAATTCACATTCTAAAGAGAAGACCAACATTTTCTATTAAGAACATGACTCTAGAAGAAGCATGAAATGGAAATAAGCCAATTGTAGGTCATTTCAAGGTATTCGGTTGCATAGCATATGCACACATACCTAACCATAGAACGAAAATGCAAGACAACAAGATTGAGAAATGTGTGTTCCTAGGGGTAAAAGAATTGTCAAAACTTATAAACTATTTAACCCATTTTCAGGAAAGATAGTGAAAGTCGTGACATGGTGTTTGATAAGTAAAAAGGTCGAATTGGGGAGAACAATCAAAAACACCAAAGAATATACTGGTGGAAGTGAAGTAGATGATGAAAAGACAACTCAGGAGACTCAAATCCCTCAGCCACTAACATCACCGCAGGACCCTCAAGCTCACACATCAGCTCAAAGTGGCGAGCAATCTAAAGAAGGAAGGTTTTGAAATCTGAGAAACCCTCAAACATTGAAAAGGCCTCACTAGATGATGGACATTGAGACAACTTTTAGTGGTTCAAATGAAGACACTGCCAACTTTTCCTTGTTTATTGGCAGTGATCCCATCACCTTTGATGAAGTCGTGAAGAAAGATAAATGGAATGAGGCAATGAACAGTGAGATACTATCAATTCAAAAGAATAACACTTGGAAGCTCCCTAATTTACCTAAAGGGTAGAAGCAGATTGGGGTAAAGTGAGTGTTCAAAACAAAAGTGAATGAAAGAGGAGAGATTGACAATATATAGTCTGTTTGGTGGCTAAAGGATACAAACAGAAATATGGTATAGGCAATAATGAAGTTTTTGCACCTATAGCAAGGCATGAAAATATAATGATGCTCATATCCTTTGCTACCAAGAAATCTTGGAAGATTCTATAGATGGACATAAAGTCTATTTTTATGCATGAAGGATTGTGGAAGAGGTTTAAGTTGAGCAACCTCTTGGTTTTGTTCAAAAGGGAAAAGAAGGAAAAATGATAAAGTTGAAAAAAACATTCTATAGCCTGAAACAGGCTCTACGGGAATGGTAGGGCAAAATCAACACTTATTTTTCCAAGTTAGATTTTGGGAAATATCGCTCAAAAAATACACTATACACTAAGGCTCAACTGGAGGTAAATTTCTAATTGTGTCACTCTATGTTTATGACCTAATCTATACAGGAAATAATTAGGAAATGTTGGATGAGTTCAAAAACTCAATGATGAGAGAATTCAAGATAATAGATCTAGGACTACTACACAAATTCCTAGGGATAGAAGTAATTCAAAAATCATTTTGTAACTTTATTTACCAAAAGAAATATGCACATGAGGTGCTTGAAAGATTTCAGATGGTAGAATGTCAAGCCATTGGGACTCAAAGTTAACATGGATAGAAAATCAACTAGGATGAAGGAAGAAGAAAGTTTGATAACACTTTCTTCAAACAAATTTTTGTAAGTCTAATGTATCTTACTCCAACTAGACCAGACATCTTGTATGGTGTAAGCCTGATAAGTAGATACATGGAAAATCAAACAGAGTTACACCTGAATATAGCAAGAAGAATTCTAAGATACATGAAGGGAACACTAGACTATGAAGTGTTCTATAAAAAAGTGATAACTCATATTGCTATGGTTACACTTATAGTGATTATATAAGAGATCTAAATGACAGAAAGAGCACATCGGGTCATACTTATATGTTAAGCTCATAAGCTATCTCGTGGTCCTCTAAGAAGCAACCTATAGTCATTCTGTCAACTACTAATGCTAAGTATGTGGCAACAACATCAAGCTTATGTCAAGAGATCTAGATGAAGAAAATATTTGAGTCCTAGGAATGAAGCAAGACAACCCTATGATAATCTACTGTGATAATATGTCTAGTATTATACTATCCAAAAATCTAGTAATACATGGGAGAGCAAACATATAGATATAAGAATTCATTTTCTTCGTGATTTATGTCAAGATGGGGTTATTTAGTTGAAGTATTGTAAGAGTTCAAAGCAAGTAATAGATATTCTAACAAAACCCCCCAAGCAACCAAGTTTTGAGAAACTCTGGAAGTTGCTTGGAATGTGCTCAGTCCTTAACCTCAAACAAGGGAGGATTGCTTGAAGTTGAAGACCAGTCTAGAAAACCTTAAGCTATTTTTTCAGTTGAAAATAAGTTTAAGAGAGGGTGTTGGAAGTAGTTATTACTACTTCCTTAAGTTTAGGAATTGTTTCAATTATGTCCCTATTTTTCAAGAGTGGTGTGAGCATGTTCTTCACTCACTGAAATTGTGTAGTTGGTTTGCAATTTTCCTCGTGAAAAATGGCTTAGATTTCTAGTAGTTTGTTTCTATAAAAGCATGTAATCAGAAGTAGAAAATTGAGGAGACAAATTGTTCCTAGCCTCCTAAATTTGTGTAAATTCAATCTTCAAAAACTAAGATAAACAAGAGATGGGTTTAGAAAACTTACCCAACATTTGGTATCAGAGTTGTTTAGGGCCTGAATAAAACAAATCACAGCAAGCCAAAGCCTTGCAGCAACAAAATGACCATAGAAAATGGAAGCTTTGTCCAACCAGCTATTCCCAGATTCGATGGTCACTACGATCCCTGGAATATGTTGATGGAAAATTTCTTAAGATCCAAGGAATTTTGGGATCTTATAGAAACTAGGATTGGAGAGACTAATGTGGATAGTTCAAAGGTTTCTACTCAACAGAAGTAGAAAAATGATGCACTAAAATTGAAGGACCTGAAGGTAAAGAATTACCTATTTCAGGCAATCAACAGGTCCATTTTGGAGACAATCTTTAAGAGATGTTGGGTAAGTTTTCTAAAACCCTTTCTTGCTTATCTTTGTTTTTGAAGATTGAATTCACCCAAATTTTAGAGGCTAGGAACAATTTTCTCCTCTATTTTTTGCTTTTGAATACATGCTTTTATATAAACAATTGCTAGAAATTTAAGAAGTTTTTCACAAGGCAAACTTCAAACCCACTGCACAATTTTAGTGAGTCGAGAACATGCTAACATCACTCCTAAAAAATTGGAACACATGCTCACAACACTCCTAAAAATATGCTCACACCACTCCTTAAAACATGCTCACACCATTTCTTACAATATGTTCACACCATTCTTGAAAAATAGGGACATAATTGAAACAATTCAGGAACTTAAGGCAGTAGCAACACTTACTTCCAACACCTTCCCTTAAACTTATTTTCTATTGAAAAAACACTTTAGGGTTTTCTGGACTAGTCTTCAACTTCAAGGAATCCTCCCTTGTTTGAGGCTGAGGACTGAGTACATTCCAAGCAATTTTCTAAGTTTCTCAAAACTTGGTTGCTTGTGGGGTTTGAATAGAATATCTACTACTTGTTCTGAATTCTTGCAATACTTCAACTCAATAACCCCATCTTCACATAAATCACAAAGAAAATGAATTCTGATATCTATGCATTTACTCATCACATGCATTACTGGATTATTCGACAGTTTAATAGTAGACATGTTATCAGAGTAGATTATCATAGGGTTGTCTTTCTTCATTCCTAGGACTCAAATATTTTCTTCATCTAGATCCCTTGATAGGATCTTGATGTTGCCGCCACATACTCAGCATCAGTAGTTGACAGAGTGACTATAGGTTGCTTCTTTGAAGACCATGAGATTGCTCATGAGCTTAACATATAAGCAATGCCCAATGTGCTCTTTCTATCATTTAGATCTCTTACATAATCACTATCAATGTAACCATAGCAATATGAGTTATCACTTTTTTATAGAACACTTCATAGTCTAGTGTTTCCTTCACGTATCTTAGAATTCTTCTTGCTATATTCAGGTGCAACTCTGTTTGATTTTCCATGTATCTACTTATCAGGCTTACATCATACATGATGTCCGGTCTATTTGAAGTAAGATACATTAGACTTCCAACGATTTGTTTGAAGAAAGTGTTATCAACCTCTCTTCCTCCTTCATCCTTGTTGAATTTCAATCCATGTTAACTTGGAGTCCCAATGGCTTAACATTCTACATCTGAAATCTTTCAAGCACCTCATGTGCATATTTATTTTGCTAAATAAAGTTACAAACTGATTTTTGAATTACTTCTATACCTAGGAAATAGTGCAGTAGTCCTAAATTTATTATCTCGAATTCTCTCATCATTGAGTTTTTGAACTCATCCAGCATTTCCTGATTATTTCTTGTATAGATTAGGTCATCAACATAGAGTGACACAATTAGAAATTTACCTCCAGTTGAGCCTTAGTGTATAGTGTATTTTTTAGTGATATTTCCCAAAACCTAACTTGGCAAAATAAGTGTTGATTTTGCCCTACCATTCCCGTAGAGCTTGTTTCAAGCTATAGAATGTTTTTTTCAACTTTAGCATTTTTCCTTCTTTTCCCTTTTGAACAAAACCAAGATGTTGCTCAACTTAAACCTCTTCCTACAATTCTCCATGCAGAAAAATAGACTTTACGTCCATCTGTAGAATCTTCCAAGATTTCTTGGCAGCAAAGGATATGAGCATCCTTATATTTTCATGCCTTGCTATAGGTGCAAAAAATTCATTATAGTTTATACCATGTTTCTGTTTGTATCATTTAGCCACCAAATAGGCTATATATTGTCAACCTCTCCTCTTTCATTCACTTTTGTTTTGAACACTCACTTTACCTCAATCTTCTTCTACCCTTTAGGTAAATCAGTGAGCTTCTAAGTGTTATTCTTTTGAATTGATAGTATCTCACTGTTCATTGCCTCATTCCATTTATCTTCCTTCATGAATTCATCAAAGGTGATGGGATCACTGCCAATAAACAAGGCAAAGTTGGAAGTGTCTTCATTTGAACAACTAAAAGTTGTCTTATAGTCCATCATCCAGTGAGGCCTTTTCAGTGTTTGAGGGTTTCTCATATTGTAAACCCTCATTTCTTTAGATTTCTCGCTATTTTGAGTTGATGTGTGAGCTTGAGGCTCTTGTGGTGATGTTAGTGGGTGAGGGATTTGAGTCTCCTGAGTTGTCCTTTCATCATCTGCTTCATTTTCCAACAGCATATTCTTTGGTGTTTTTGGTTGTTCTCCCCAATTCCACCTTTTGTCCTCATCAAACACCACATCACGGCTTATTACTATCTTTCCTGAAACTAGGTTAAATAGTTTATAAGCTTTTGACAATTCACTTACCCCTAGGAACATGCATTTCTCAGTCTTGTTGTCCAGCTTTTTTGTTCTCTAATCAGGTATGTGTGCATATGCCAAATACCTTGAAATGATCTACAGTTGGCTTATTTCCATTTCATGCTTCTTGTGGAGTAATGTTCTTAACATAAAATGTGGGTCTTCTATTTAGAATGTGAACTATCCAATCAACAACTTCAGGTCAGAAAGCTTTGGGAATTTGTCCTGTTACGTGTGAACTCAATATCATATTGACTATGGTATGATTCTTCCTCTCACATACACCATTTTGTTGTGGTGTATAAGCTCTGATCAATTGTCTCTTAATTCTCTTTTCATTATAGAACCAAAAAAACTCTTTAGAACCTCGGTGTTTTGATGATTTTGATTTATGATTTATGATTTTTTTTCAAGTGATTTTTAATAAGATATGCTTAATAACATATTTTGATTTTGATTTTTACATTTTTAAAGAATCACTATTAATATATAAGTTGACTTATAAATTTTTTAAAAAGAAGTTTTTTTATTAATTTCTTATTTAAGTTTTTTTTTCCTTCGTGTTCTCCTTTGTTCATTAATTATTTAGGATTTTGTTTGATAATTGTTTTGATTCAGAATTTTTTATTTTTTTTAAATGAATTTTCAATTATGTATATTTAGTAACGATTTTTGATTTTGATTTTCACTTTATGAAATAATTACCAAAATATAAATTAATTCATAAATCTTTAAAAAAACAAGGTTTTTGGATAAGATTTTTTATTTTTTTCTTCTATATCAAATATTTTTTTAGAGAATAAATCAATTCTTATGATTTTTGTATTTATAAATATTTGAAAAAATAATTAAAAAATAAAATTGGAAAATAATAATTTCTTTATTTTTTAAGTTTTTAAAAAATAAAAAAAACATAAAACATTATTAAACAACTTGTAAGTCATTTTTTTATTTTTTTTCTTAGGAATAACTAAGTAAAAATTATCATCAAATATATTGGTAATTATTTTTTTCAAAAAATCATAATCACAAAATTAATTATTTAATTATTAATCATAAATTATAGATCATAAATCAAAATTGTTATCAAACAAATCCTTAATTTTAATATTTATTAAAAATGACTTTAATAATGTAAAATTTGATTTATCATTTTGCATATTAGTTAAAGTTATCTTCACCACACTTCTATGCAACTTTATTGGAGGGTGTTAATGATTGATATTATAAGATAATACAATATGATGTGAACACAAAATTAATAATAATTAATTAATAATATTTTAACTTTAAATATTTTATTATTTCTTTTTATTATTATAAATAAATAAATATTTTATTGTATCAATTAATACAAAAATTTAATTAATTAATATTAAATTATAATATAAATAGCATAAAATATTACATGAATATAATTAATAAGATACAATGGGCATCCTACACGACAATTGTACAATATCTCAAAATCCAAAACCACAATATAACACAAAATATTTCAAAAAATTAAGAAATTTTATGACTGCTATATACAAATTTAATTTTTTTTATCATTTTCTTGCAAATATATAACATGCAAAACTTAATTTACTTTCCTCGACTAATCCATACAAATCTATCTGTGATTATAACCGTGACTATTTAATTTCCTTATCTGGTCTAACGTTGGCTATTTCTTCGTGTTTTTTATTTTTTTTCACAAACTTCGAAAAATTAAGAAATTTTATGACTATTATTTACAAAGTTAATTTTTTTTATCATTTTCTTGCAAATATATAACATGCAAAACTTATAAAACTTATTTTACTTTACAAAATAAATATACGGTTAGAAATGAGTAAAAAAAAAACTACGGATTCAATAATCTACACTTTCAGTTCAATTTTTATTTGATAAATTTTAAAGACGGGTATAATTTTAGATAAAAATCAAATATAAAACAACGGATATAATTATATTGATAATCTCGTATCTAAAATTAAGTATATTTATTTAATTAATTTATATATTTATTAAATTAAATTATATATTAATTAATAATTTAAAATTTATTAAGAAATTTTTTAAAAAGTTTGAAAAACAATTTTTTTCCATGTATTTTTGCCTCGAATCGTTACCAACGGATAAAAAATCGCCTCCAAACAACTATGATTTTCGAGCAATTTTGGATACAAATTTTATAATTTGATTCGGAGACAGTCATATCAAAAATCGTCGCCACTTGTACAACGAATATGAAAGACAAAAAAAAAAAGCATAAACAAGAAATTTGATAAAAGAAAGTTATTTTAAAAAAATTAATAAATCAACCAATGTATTGGTTGTGATTACTGTACAAATCAAAATATATTATTAAGCATTCCTTATTAAAAAATCAATTAAAAAAATCAAAAATCAAAATCATCAAAACACTCTTAGTATAATTTGCTTGACACCATTGAGAGAGTTTATGAGTACACATACACACATGATGTGAATGACATCAATTTAGGCAATTGGGGATTAGAATAATACCCTCATGATATGCTAATGATCTTTGTATTACAACAAAAGCTTCTTTGAGAAATCTAGAATTGATTCAATTGAACAAGATGACGCTTAACCCAATCATCAGTTACCATAAATCCATAATAAATGTCCAGCTTGAGTAATTAACATATTAAACCAGAGCCAATCACCCAGTACAGGATTGGGAGCCCATAAAAATATTTCTACATCCAAAGTCTGGTCATCTTTAAGATGAAGCTTTATGTTACTACTTGTTGAATGTTACTACCACCTTGTTGAAGTCGCGACTCCAAGAAAAGTCTTACAGTTGAGTAAATTAGAGAGGGTTCTGCCATTGCTCCATTCCCATAATCTCCACACGCTAGCCTTTTTGTAACCGGTGGGATAAGTGATATTCCAAGCTCATCAATGGACATGATATGTCGCTCAGTGAAAGGATTGTTCCACATGAAGGTGTTCATGGCTGGTGCAACAAAGAATGGCTTGCTGTAGTCCCATGCTCGCACAATGCAGGTTAATAAGTTGTCGCACAATCCACCAGCAATCTGTGGTAGAATATGCAACATTTATTTATTTATATATTTAAATAAATAGAAAAAGAGGACAAGATCAAATAATACATTAAAAATGGAAGCATACGAGGGAAACAAAAAAAATACCCAATAGCATATAAACTTAAAGACATCTCAAGAGCTTAAGTAGCATGTCAATACTTCATCATAGATAACGCATACCATGCACATGCAGTTTGCAGTTTACAGGAATAGGATAATCTATGATGACCCAACCTTGCAACTTTTTTCCCCAGATAATTTCAGTGTCTTAAACAAAGAATATATGCACTTTTATTACCTTTACCGGAAAAAATAAGCATAAGTCAAAATCTAACACTAGTTTAACCGGAGAACAGGCTTTTCAGACTGCTAAATTTTTATTACCTTGCCAAGTGTATTTGCTGACAATGGAGCAATAACCATGATATCAGCCCATCGACGCAGCTCAATGTGAAGCACACTGTCACCTATTTTGTTCCAACTGGACCATTCGTCCTCATCAGTGTAAAGAATTACATCCTTGGGAAGTGATGCTCTGTCAATGAAGTGCAAAGCTGCTCTCGTGGCAACAGCTCTTACTTCTGCCCATTCCGAGAAAGAATGACAGAGATTACCAAACTTTATGGAAGCTACACTTCCACTGGCAGCGAGTAGAATCCGGGGCTTTCTTGGAGCACCACTTACATGCATTGCCTCTTGTTCAGGACTTACAGGTTCTGAGTATGCCATAACCTGTACGGTGGGAGAGGGAGAGACGTGGAAAGTTGTCAAATAAAGTAAAATCACAGAATTTTGTTTCATCCATTTGAAGCCGTGAATAGAAGTATGTTGATCTAAGTCCAAACTTGGTAATAATGCATAATATTATCAACGACCTGTATACTACTGGATTTAGAAAATCTTCATTCATAGTAAAAACAAGTCAATCATATACTGCAAGAAACAATAGAGTCCCACACTCAACAATGAAATTCTAGATTTCTATAGTCAGATCCTAATTACCTTAAACAAAATGAAGAAAGAGATAAGTATGTTGATCTAAGCTCATGGAACAAAGTAAACGGATTGGAACACTGCATGATCTCCATTTCACGAGTCCAAACTAGGTAACAGAGCATAATATCACCGACCACTTATCTACTGGCTTTAGAAAATCATCATCCATACTATAAAACATGTAAAATGTATACTGCAACATAAATTAGAGTCCCATACTTGCTAATGAAGCTATAGATTTCTAGACTCAGACCCTAATTACCTTAAACAAAAAGAAAAAAGAGAAGATGAAAAAAATATTATAGTGGAAAGAACAAGCAGTGAGAAAAAAAATTTGTTAAAAGAGAAAGCAACACTCTTGATAGGAAAATATATTTAATTTTAACAGAATCACAACTCGCAGTATTATAAATTTTTCTAGCAAGAGAAACCTAAAAACAAAGAGCACAACATCTCCCGAGAACACCTGCCATGCTATGTTACATGGACTATAGGACTAATGGTGTTATAATTTTTTTTATATGTATCTGTTGTATAGCTCCTTAACGAGCAAATTGAAAAAATCCCACATTAGTTAGGAATGAAAATGGTTGTTGTATTTTAGGTTATAAATAAAACCCTCTCCACCAATTGTAAAAATTCCAAAATTTGTAAATCTTCCCCTCTTTTGTAAGGGTAATTAATTAGCTCAATTTTGCCCAATTAGTTGTAATTTTAAAGTTCATCCATTTGAAGATAGCAAAAATGATCAACGATGCACGAAGACCTAGGTAACATTCATACCAAACCTCGTTAAATTTCTAGTGTTTTTATTTTTCTGCTTTAATATTTCTGTTTTAATATCTGCTTTAGTTTTTTTAGTATTATATTTCCAATAATATTATTTTGTCGGATTAGTTTCAGTTTTATTCATTTAAATCATAAGTGAATAATAACTATTTAGAATAAGAAAATATACCCGATTTTCCCAACAATTAGTATCAAAACCGAAGGTTTCTACCTGAGCATTTGTTTATATTCCGTTTGTTTGCTATTAGAATATAGTTGCTAGTTGTTGTAATCTGAAAAAATGGCGGAAGAAAAGTCTCCCTTAGACAGAGGCTAGCCATCCACGTCAGGTAGAACAATGGTTATGAATGCAAGGTTCGAGGTAGAGAAGTTTGATAGAACCAATCATTTCGGCATATGACAAGGTGAAGTTCTAGATGCTCTATTTCAATAATGTCTAGACATTTCCATTAAAGAAGAGAAACCAGATGAAGTCGAGTAGAAAAATATCAACCGATTGACATATGATACAATCCGTTAGTGTCTCTCAAGAGAACAAAAAGTACACATTCATAAAGGAAACATTCACAAGTAAATTATGGAAGGCGTTAGAGAACAAGTTCATGAAGAAGAGCAGACATAATCGACTCTATTTGAAGAAGTTGTTCTGTTTTGAATACCTTCCAAGTATCACAATAAACGACCACATTACTGCTTTTAATCGATTAGTAGCAGATTTGTTAAATATAGATGAAACTATTAAAGATGAAGATTATTTAGCTTTAATGTTGTTAGCTTCCCTTCCTGATGAGTTTGATCACCTTATTATGAGTTTACTCATTGGGAAGGATAAAATGTCTTTTGAGGAAGTTTGCACTGTTTTGTATAGTTACGAAATTAAAAAGAAAGATAAAAAAGAAAGCAGGAATGAAACAACAAAGGCACTATCTGTAAAAGGGCGTCCGCAAACTCAACAGAAAGGAAGGAGAGACAAATCTCATTTAAAAGGAAGGCTTGAGAAAGATAAATGTGCCTTTTCTCATGAAAAAGACCATTAGAAGAAAAATTGTCCAAAGCTGTAGAAGAAAGGAAAAACTATGTCTTCTGATGCATATGTAGCTAAAAACAATTCAAATTCAAATTCAAATTTTGCATTGGTTGGTTCATTTACAGCATCATATCTTGATGATTGGATTTTTAATTCAACATGTACCTTTCATATATCTCCTAATAAGGAATGGTTCTTTAACTTTGAAGAACTAAATAGTGGATTTGTTTTCATAGGTAATGATTATCCATGCAAAGTTTTGAGAATTGGTACAATTCGTTTGAAGAATCAAGATGGTTCAACTAGAATCTTAATGGATATTCATTATGTTCCAGATATGAAGAAGAATCTCATTGTTGTGAGTCTTAGAATCAAAAGGCTTCACTGTGACCATACAAAATAGAACATTGAAGATTACTTCTGAAGCACTTGTGGCGATGAAAGGTGTTTGGAAGAATTAACTTGTACTACTACCTTGGTAGTACGGTTATTGGAACAGCATCAGTAGTAATTTCAGAGGAAGAAAGAGATTCAAAAACTACCAAGCTATGACATGCGTTTAGGACATGCTGGTGAAAAACTTTACAAATTCTTGTAAAGCAAGGCCTATTAAAACATGCGAGAACCAGCAAGTTGAAATTCTGTGAGCATTGTATATTAGGGAAGTAGAAAAGAGTAAGTTTTGGCACTGCACTCTACAATACAAAAGGCATTTTGGATTATATCCATACCGATATATGGGGGCCAATAAGAACTCCATCCATGAGTGGCAAACATTATTATGTCACTTTCGTTAATGAATTCTTTAGAAGAGTTTGATAATATCTCATGAAGAAGGATGAAATGATGGGAATTTTTCTTAAATGGAAAAAAAATGATTGAGACTCAGACTGGTATAAATATCAAGCGTCTGAGGTTTGATAATAACACTGAGTATACAAACGATCCATTTATGAAAGTTTGTGAAGAAGAAGGGACAATGTGACACTTCACTATTCGAAAAACACCACAACAGAACGGAGTTGTAGAACGTATGAACCGAACTTTACTGGAGAAGGTTCGGTGTATGTTGTCAAATGCTGGGTTAGGCAAGCAATATTGGGTTGAGACTGTGACATATACATGTCATCTTGTTAACCGTCTACCATTGTCTACTCTTTAAGGAAAAACATGTATGGAGGTATGATATAGAAAACCTACTAGAGATTACGATTTCTTACATGTATTTGGTTTTATTACATACTATCATGTAACGGAATCAAAGTTAGATCTAAGAGCCAAGAAAGTTATTTTTTTGGGATCCCTTCTAGTTCTAAGGGATATCGACTATGGTGCCTTGAAACGAAAAAGATAATCTTCAACAGCGATGTTACCTTTGATGAATCTGTCTTGCTAAGAAAGGTAACTGATAAGATTGATGGCACTTTGGAACAGGTGGAGCAAACTCCGAAGCAGGTGGAGCAAACTTTGAAACAGGTAGAGTTTGAAAGCAGAATTGATAATCCAGTTAGTGAAGATAAGACAGAAGTAGATCCTCTATTGACAGAAGATGAAGAGGTTTTAACTCAAGAACTCGTACAACAAGAAAAAACTGCAGTTGATAGGCCACGACGACAAAATGTCAAGATGCTTGCTCGATACAAAGATTTTGAAGATCTACCTACTCAGTTTAAGAATACGATGGCCTGTACACTTTCAGTTGTGCATGATGATGTTCCTTCCATATATAAAGAAGCAATCAGAAGCCCTGAAGTTGAAAGATGGAAGGAAGCCATGGATGAAGAACTTCTATCCCTTAAGAAGAATAAGACATGAAAGTTGACACAACTACCTAAGGACAAGAAGACAATTGGCTGCAAATGGGTATATGCAAAAAAGAAGGATTTCTTAACAAAGATGGTATTCGCTACAAGGTAAGATTGGTGGTTAAGGGCTACGCTTAGAAGGAGGGAATCAATTATAATGAAGTATTTTCTCTAGTTGTAAAACATTCCTCCATTAGAATTTTGTTGGTCTTGGTAGCACAATTGGATTTAGAATTAATTCAACTTAATGTGAAAACCACGTTTCTACACGGTGACTTAGAAAAAGAAATTTATATATCTCAGCAAGAAGGGTTTAATGTTATTGGTAAAGAGAATTGGGCTTTTAAGTTAAACAAATCATTATATGGATTGAAGCAATCTTCAAGACAGTGATACAAACGATTTGATCAGTTTATGTTGCAATAGAAGTACACCAAAAGCACACATGATCATTGTGTGTATTTTTGCAAGTTACAAGATGAGTCTTTCATCTATCTTCTATAGTACGTTGATGATATGTTGATTGCATCAAAGAGCCAAGCAAAAATTGAGAAATTAAAGGCTCAACTAAGTCAGGAGTTTCAGATGAAAGATTTGGGAGAAACCAATAAGATTCTCGGTATGGAGATAAGTAGAAACAAGAAGGGAAAACTTAGTTTGACCCAAAGTCAATATTTGAAGAAGGTACTACAATGTTTTGGTATGAATGAATAGACAAAACCTGTAAATACTCTGTTTGTTCCTCAATTCAAGCTTAGTGCTCAATTATCTCCTAAGAATGATGCAGAACGAAAATACATGGCAAAGGTACCGTATGCAAATGCTATCTCCTAAAAATGATGCAGAACGAAAATACATGGCAAAGGTACCGTATGCAAATGCGGTTGGTAGCTTAATGTATACAATGATGTGTACAAGACCTGATATTTCACATGTGGTTGGTGCTATAAGCAGGTACATGCATGATCCTGATAAAGAAAATTAGTTGGCTGTGAAATGGATTCTACGATTTATTCTAAATACTGTAGATGTCGGTTTGGTATTTCAACAAGATGATACCGTTGGTCAATATACAGTCAGATATTATGATTCCAACTATGTAAGAGATTTAGATAAGCGTCGGTCAACTACTAGTTATGTGTTTACTCTTGCTAGAGCACCAGTCAATTGAAAGTCTACCTTGCAGTCCACAGTTGCTTTGTCTACTACAGAGACAGAATATATGGAAGTTACAGAGACTGTGAAGAAAACTATTTGGTTACGAGGTTTGCTTGAAGACTTAGAAGCTGGTTAAAAACATATTAAGGTGTTTTGTAACAGTTAGAGTGCTATTCATTTAGCAAAGAACCAAGTCTACCATGCAAGTACAAAGCACATTGATGTTCATTACCATTTCGTGCGAGAGGTTATTAAAGAAGGTGGAGTACTAATTCAAAAGATCAATACTATAAAGAATCCCGCATATATGATGACCAAGATGATTACGACAATCAAGTTCAAACTTTGTCTGGACTTGATTAACATCCTGTAAATCTGAATTAGCACTGACGTCGTTGATATAGTGATTGAAGAAATCATTTAAGAATCACTAAGTCACTCAGGTAGAGATTTGTTGTATAGCTCTTTAGTGAGCAAATTGGAAAAGTATCACATTGGTTAGGAATGAAAATGGGTGTTGTATTTTAGACTATAAATAAAATCTTCCTCCACCATTTATAAAAATCCCAAAATTTGTAAATCTTTCTCTCTTTTGTAAAGGTAATTAATTAGCTCAATTTTGTCTAATTAGTTGTAATTTTGGAGTTCATCTATTTAAAGATAGTAGAAGTGGTCAACGACGCCCAAGGACTTAAGTAACATTTATACCGAACCTCGTTAAATTTCTGGTGTTTTATTTTTCTGCTTTAATATTTCTGTTTTAATATTTACTTTAGTTTATTTTAGTATTATATTTTCAAAAGCATTATTTTGTCAGATTAGTTTGATTTTTATTCATTTAAATCATAAGTGAATAGTAACTACTTAGAATAGAGAAAATATACTCGATTTAACAGTATCCAGGTCAAAAAAGCCTATTTTTCAACTTTTTTTGAAAATTCTCAAAAATTTGGAGTGTCACGTAAACACCTCTCTCCATTTGGTGTTTGTTGAACATAGGTACTTCATAAAAAATGTAAGTTTAATGTAAAATAGCTTGCATGCATGATAATTTTGAAGAAATGCTTATTAAAAATGAATGATTCCTTTGAATTGCATAATTCTCAAGCTACGCCCACACAATGACAATTCTGATCCAAAGAGTCTTCAATAACGTATCATGAAGGCTTGGATTGATTCAGTCTGATTAATTTAGGAAGGAAGACTCGAGTGTCAGTAATTGTTCCATGACTCGAGTGTCAGTAATTGTTCCATGAATTTCTAGTTCATCACCCCAACCTCTTTCTTCCATAATAACACTTTTGAACTAGTCAAAGGTACGCATAGCATCATATTGGATCACTAAACTCGCTAATACCACAGTTTAACACAAGGTCTGCAATACTAAAAAATAAAACTGAAACCATTAAATCAAAGCCTTCATAATAAGACAAACCATTTACATATATTACCTACTACCAAAATCCAACCAGGGAAAATATCGGAAACTACAAGCCTATGACCCAAATGTAACATTAATCTAAATGAAACTGAGTTTATCTTTTTTCCTTTTTTCTTTTGCAATATTAGTGAAACAAGCCCACCTTTAGAGAGCAAATAATTCATTTCAAAACCCCAAATTTAAGAATCACAAAATGAGTATCTCATAATTAACAGAAGAAGACAGAGATGGACTGATGGAGCACGGAGAACGGAAAGAGACTGGAAGAGTGGATTGTGGAGTGTACAAGCTTAGTGAATGGCGGCAATGGAACTTACCGAACTGCAAGTTTTGTAGGATTCTTGACCAGCAGCAACGGTGTGAAAGAGGGAGAGGATTAGATTAGGGCAAGTGTAATCCAAAATGGATCGGGGGTTTGGCCGATCTCTTTCGCTTTCTTCGTATTTAATTTTTTGAATTTTTTTTTAATAAACAGTTACCTATATATACGCTTTATATTAAATGAGATTTGAACGTATTTTTTTAAATTTAGTATTATTTTTATGAAAAGTAACTTAAATAACTATTATTATTATTTTATTGTAGCTCGTTCCCTGTTTGGCTATTTCAGTTGAATTCCCTCCTTCTGTTGAACTTTAGCCCAAACAGAAGAGACAGATAGAGTCAGACAAAGGGGAGGATAAGAAATGTGTGGGATATTCGCTTACCTGAATTACAACGTTAACAGAGAGAGGAGTTACATTCTTCAAGTTCTTTTCAATGGACTCAGGCGGTTAGAATACAGAGGCTACGGTTCCGTTGGGATTTTCATTGATGATTCCTTTAACAAATCCGTTTCCGTTTCCTCTGATCCAAACAAACCCCAATTGTTTTCCAACTCTCTATCTCTGCCTTCTCCTCTCGTCTTTCGCCAGGAGGGCAACATCCAATCCCTTATCAAATCAGTCTATTATTTTTTTGTTTCTTTTTATTTTTGTTCATAATTTTTGGGATCCGGAGATTTTTTTGTGATTTTTGGATTAGATTTTTTGTTTTTGATTTTTTTCATTTATATTAAATATTTTTTTAAATAATAAATTAAGTTTTATGAATACTGTATTTATAAATATTTAAATAAAATATAAAATTTTTAAATAATTATTTTTTATTTTTTTAAAATATAAAAAAACATAAAAAATTATTAAAAAATTTATAATTAATTTTTGATTTTTTATAAAAATTATTACTAAACATAATTTTTTTTTTCAAAAAATTGTAATCATAAAATCAATTATTTAATTATAAATCAAAATTTTTATCGAATAAACCTTTAATTTTAATGTTTATTAAAAATGATTTAAATAATATAAAATTAGATTTACCATGCATGTTACTTAAAATTATCTTATGAATACTCGCTTGCAATTTCATAGGAACTAATAATATCTCAAATGGTCTAGAGATTTAACATATTTTTAATTATATTTTCGAGGTTTATAAAATATCAAAAATGTTTTTAGATTTTAATGGTGTTAATTTTTTATCCATTATTATTTAGAATATTATTTTTAGGTTCTAATACCAATTTTTATGGATCGATACAATTTTTAATTATGTGTTAATATTGATCTAGTTGATAATCTTTGTCTATTTAATGAAATTCAATAATTTATCTAAAAAAATTATAAATCTAATTTTTTTTATATTCATTGCAATTGCATAATATATTATGTTCTTTATTATGTTGGTTACTTAATTCTAATCATGAATCCATTAATTGTCTTTTAAAATTAAAAATTATTCTTTCATTTGTTAAATCTAATAGTTCTAATTTATGTACTAATGATTTGATGTTCATAGAATATTATATTGATAAATCATATATGTTGAATGCCTATTATTTTGTCATATTTATAGTATACAAGCAAGTTTTTCTTGTATACATACAATGTATTTATAATCTTCAAAGAAGTAGTATCCAAACATTAAGTTGTTGAATTCCTCTTCCTCTATTCTTACATATTTTTCCTAAAATACTTTTTTAATGTTCTCGAAACATGATGATCTATTATGTTTGTAATAACTTTAATATAATTTGTATAGATATCTAATAAGGTGTTAAATCTTTTAAAATTTTCGAGACTTCATAATTCTCATCTTTAAAACATTTATTTAAATGATAGAGATAACTTCTATCAAATATTTCTAATAGAATTAGATTTTTATCTTTGATTTTATTTGGAATTATTAGTTGTTTATTTCTAAAAATAGCTTCCATTTTTTCTATTTTAGCGGTATTATGTCTTATTATAAGAAAATATTTAATCATTCAAGATTCTTAACTGCCTTAAATTTATAATTATTATACTTGATTTTTATCTTTGATTTTATTTGGAATTATTAGTTGTTTATTTCTAAAAATAGCTTCCATTTTTCTGTTTTAGCGGTATTATGTCTTATTGTAAGAAAATATTTAATCATTCAAGATTCTTAACTGACTTAAATTTATAATTATTATACTTGAATTTGATGGGTCCACCACGATCTTCCCTTCTGTTCGTCTTCTTTTGTTACATCTGTATGTCTCAACTTTGCTCAAACCTCAATGTCTTCTTAGCAAAGGTGAGTCTTATGTATCCGTACATAAATAGTGTCCAATAGTTGACTTACTAGAGAAGAGTAACTAAACTCTATTTTATTCATAGGATAATAATTATTACAACTTAAGGCCAACTAAGAACCTTGAAAGGGTGCTTAGCCACTCATAATTACTAGATATAACATTATTGGTTTTAAGTTTGTAGATAGAGAGGTTTTCTATGCTAGAGTGTTTTAGAGTAGAAAGCTCTGAATTTCTGTGTATTCATGTGTGTTTTGAAATGATAATAAGGGTTCCTTTTATAGAATAAGGAATCCTTGTTTACAAGACTAAAATTATTATTTTACCCTTACTTTAATAATTTATTTGCTTTTCTACTTTAAAGGATAGCCACAAATTTTTTCCTTGGCACATGCTGCCGACTAAGATGTGGGGTATACATCTTTATTTCTTTTGTCGTCTTCTGTCGACAGTTTCTTTTCTTATTTTTCTTTTTCATATTCTACCGACGGTTCCTTTGATGATGTTGATGATGACACATCTTCATCTTCTTGGTCTTTGATGTAGAGAATGCATTTGTGGTCTTTGGTGGCTTTTTTGGCATAGAAGCAAAATACCTTCCTTGTTTCTTAACCAATTTCTAGGTTGTTGGAATTAAAATTGGTTTTGTATTTGGAAAATTTTTCACCATCTTCTTCTAACAGAGCCATGATATTGTGGAAAATGATGATGACTTTATTAGTTGAATAATTTACTTTAATCTCAGAAGAATTCTTTATCTTTCTGAGTTCATATTAAATTTGTCTTAACATTTGACATTTTAGTACACAGAGTTCTTCTGTGTTGAATTCATTTTCTGGAAGTGCCTTGGTTTGGGAACTTCTCTGTTTGTGTTAGAAATCCCTATCTTGATGAAGTGGTAGGGACTAATACTTCCTTCCTCATTCTAATCCATTAATGAACTGAAAAATCTAAGATAAATAGGTTTATCACCAACTTTAATCTTCCTTCTGAAGTTCTTGATTGCTCTTTTAAAATTTTTTGGGAAATAGTTTAATTCACTTAAATTAATTCTTCGATATATATCTTCTATTGGTCCTGTATGAAATACTTTATACACAAATATTGGATCAATTCCTTCCAATATATTGAATTTACTTTCTACGGGAAATTCCTTGTCTGTAGTATAGAACTTCATATTTTCAATATGTGATATGAACCAAAGGGTTATGACCTAGCTAATTTCAAATTATATAACAAAGGGTTTCTCCACAAATCAATGGATATTACTCACCATTTTTCTGAGGGGAAAAGACGTCACAAAGAGCTGTTATTTGCTTGATAAGTCTAGCATAAATGACACCCTAACAAGTATGGATATTACTCACCAAAAATGCTTGGATGCTAAACAACGCCACAAAGGTTGCCAATCCCTTGATAAGTTTCTTAAAGAGGAACAAAAAGCTAGAATGAGCTCTCAAATGATCTGAAAATTCAAACTTCATTCAAAATTGTATTTTACAGTAGCTGAGCTGCTCTTAATAGGATACAAACCAACCCTAATGTCACGTCCCGCCCAAATTGTCCCTAAAAATCCAAATAAATAGTGGTTGCCTAAAGGATCTAGGCTTTTCTACATGGAAAGTTCTAGAGTTGCCTAGAGAAGTCTAGAAAGGGCTGGAGTTGGACGGACTCAACTCAAGCTTGAAGACCCTAGAATGTTCTAGAGCACACTGGAGGGTGCTAGAATGGGATGGAATATTCTAGAACGCGCCGGATGGTTCGGGAAGCTTACGGAACATCCCGGAAGGTGCATGAAGGAGCTAGACAAACCTAGAAGACTCTAGAGTTGGCTAGAAGGTCCTAGAGCCTTGTGGCACATTGTACATAAATCTAGAATACCCTTGTACATTCTAGAGCTAGAATAATCTAGAAAGTGGTGGCACAGTCTTAAGCTTAGAAGCCACACTATAAATAGACCACTTGGTCTTCATTTGCATGGATCTTGGGAAATCCTTGGGAATTCTTAGCATTTGTAACATAAACTCTCTCTAGAGCAATACAAAGCATTCTTTGCAAACTCTTTCTATTCTCTTTGGAGTTACATTTCGGGTTGAAAGACAGGCTTAGTGCAACGGACCGTGCTAAGTGCCGCACGATTGCTACTTGAGAAATTAAGGTCGTGACACTAAGCTCTACTACATTATAGCCCTCGATGTCATCCAAGGGTTGAAAATAAAAATAGCCAAAAAGCACAAAAGGTAGCAGAAAACATTGACCAAAACATGGAAAAAATGGGGCAGCTGACCACAAAGGAATCCTATAAAATATTACATCTTAACCCTTGTTTCCATCTAAGGGCTGAAAATGAAGCTACCCAAAAAAATCCAAAGGCACAACAATGTGCCTAGTTTTCTTTTTCCAATTTTTCCCTAATTTCCATCCTAGAATTATCCTAATCCTTGCACTCCCAATTTAGGTCTACTTGGTTATGCATGACCTTTTGAATGAGCCCATTTAAAGCCTTTTCAAGTTGTGCCTTCCTAGACCTTGTGATTGGTCCACTTGGAATTTGTAGAGCTCGATAATTCTCATCATTCCCCCTCTCTTCAAGAGGATTCGTCCTCGAATCGTCACCTGCATAATCAAAAGGAGAAAGATCAAAAACATTAAAAGAGGTACTAACATTATACTCACCAGGAAGATCAATTTTGTAGGCATTGTCATTGATTCGCTCAATCACTTGAAAGGGTCCATCTCTCCGAGGTTGCAACTTGGACCTTCTTTTTTCAAGAAACCATTCCTTCCTCATATACACCCAAACCCAATCACCAGGCTCAAAAATGACTCTTCGCCTCCTTTTGTTGGCTCTATAAGCATAATCCTTATTTCTCTTCTCAATTTGCTCATGAATGCGTTCTTCACCGTTCCAGCCTTCCTAACACCATCTAAGTTAGTTTTCTCTGAAATAGGTATAGGTAATAAGTCCAAAGGAGATAGTGGATTGAAACCATAAACAATTTCGAATGGAGAATGATCAATAGTTAAATGCACACTCCAGTTATAAGCAAATTCAACAAAAGGTAAACAATCCTCCCATTTTTTCAAATTCCTTTTTATTACCACCCTAAGCAACATGGACAAAGTCCTATTGACTACCTCAGTTTTCCCATCTGTTTGAGGGTGACAAGTAGTCGAAAACAAGAGTTTAGTGCCCATTTTAGCCCAAAGAGTTTTCCAAAAATAGCTAAGGAATTTAACATCCCTATCAGACACAATGCTTCTAGGAACTCCATGAAGCCTAACAACCTTCCTAAAGAACAACTCTGCTACATTAGTAGCGTCCTCGGTTTTATGACACGCTATAAAGTGTGCCATTTTAGAAAACCTATCTACAACCACAAAAGTGGAGTCTCTACCCTTCTTAGACCTAGTTAACCCTAAAACAAAATCCATGGAAATATCTACCCAAGGTGTGCTTGGTATGGGCAAGAAAGTATATAGTCCTTGTGGTAGGACTTTGGATTTGGATTGCTTACAAGTGATACATCTAGAACATATTCTCCCTACATCCTTTCTTATCGTTGGCCAATAAAAATGCTCACGCAAAACATCTAAAGTCTTCTTAATTCCAAAATGCCCCATTAATCCCCCCTCATGGGCCTCCTTAATTAACAACTCACGCATGGAACATTTGGGTATACACAATTGATTTTCTTTAGATAAATACCCATCTAATCTAAACAACTTTTCAAAAGAAGTTTTTTCACATGCATGGTAAATAGTAGAGAAGTCATCATCATTAGCATACATTTCCTTAACATATTCAAACCCTAGCAATCTAGCATTTAAAGTTGAGAGTAAGGCATACCTCCGTGATAAAGCATCGGCTACAACATTCTCCTTACCTCTCTTATATTGAACAATATAAGGAAACGTCTCAATGAATTCCATCCATCTAGCATGCCTCCTATTTCATTTACCTTGGCACTTCAGATATTTTAGAGATTCATGATTGGTATGGATGACAAACTTTCTTGGCCAAAGGTAATGTTTCCATGTCTCTAAGGTCCTAACCAAGGCATATAGCTCCTTGTCATACGTTAGATAATTAAAGGCTATTCCGTGAAGTTTCTCGCTGAAATAAGTGATAGGTCACCATTCCTGCATCAAAACAGCTCCTATACCTATTCTTGATGCATCACACTCAACTTCAAAGGTTTTAGTAAAATCAGGTAAAGATAAAATAGGTGCAGAACACAAACTATCATTCCATGCTTTAAAGGCTCTCTCCTGATTCTTGCCCCATTTGAAACCAACTGACTTTTTAATGACCTCGATTAGAGGTGCAGCTAGTGTACTAAAATCTTTGACAAACCTTCGATAAAAACTAGCTAAGCCATGAAAGCTTCTAACCTCGGTTACAGATTTAGGTGTGGGCCATTCTCAAATAGCCTTAACCTTTTTTCTCATCTACTTCTACCCCCTTAGAACTAACAACAAAACCAAGAAAAACTAACTTGTCCATGCAAAAAACACACTTTTTCAGGTTCGCATATAATTGTTCTTTTCTCAAAATTTCAAGCACATACCTAAGTTGTAAGACATGCTCTTCAAGATTTTTACTGTAAATGAGAATATCATCAAAATAGACAATAACAAATTTTCCAATAAATGCCCACAAAACATGATTCATAAGCCTCATAAAAGTGCTAGGTGCATTTGTTAGACCAAAGGGCATGACTAACCACTCATACAATCCATGTTTAGTTTTAAAAGCGGTTTTCCATTCATCACCCTCTCTCATCCTAATTTGATGGTATTTATTTCTCAAATCAATTTTTGAAAAAATGCAATAACCATGCAACTCATCTAACATGTCATCTAGTCTAGGGATAGGATGTCGATATTTTACCATAATGTTGTTGATGGCTCGACAATCAACACACATCCTGCTTGATCCATCCTTCTTGGGAACGAGTAGCACGGGAACAGCACATGCACTCAGGCTCTCCTTAACTTGACCTTTGATCAAGTACTCTTCAACCTGTCTTTGAATCTCCTTAGTTTTTTCAGGGTTGGTCCTATAGGTAGGTCGGTTTGGAAAAGAAGCCCCTGGTATAAAGTCAATTTGATGCTCAATCCCCCTAATTGGTGGCACCTGATGAGCAAAATCGGCATCGCCGATCCTGCCAATACTTTAGTTTTATATTTATAAAACTCTCGCAAGTGCACGAATCATTTCGTAGAAAATGATAAGTATACTCCCAAGGTCGATCTAAGGAAAGAATATATGTGGTTTTTAATTTATTATTCAAACTTTTAAAAACAAAATTAAATCCTAAATATCGTGACATCTTGTCACAATATTTTGGGGTTTTGTGTTTTTAATCTACGAATATAAAAATAAACATAGATACAGATTCAATAAATATTTATGCAAATTTTATCATTTATAATAGTAGAGTATTTATGGATATAATAACTAAGTAATTATGCTTGCTCATATTATTTAGGTTATTAAAGATATGAATTGATATTTATTGATTCTCTCTTTTTTATATGAATACCACCTTTGGTGGGGTTAGATATTCTTTGTTAACTAAACAAATCAATTAACACCTATGGGTGGGGTTGATAACTAATTTGATTAATTAAATTAATTCATTTTTCTAAGAGATTGGAAATGAACCATTTAAATGCCACCTTTGGTGGGGTTAGATAATTTAAACTTTATCAAGGTGTCCAAATTAAACTTAAGAATTTAATTATCTGAGTACTAACTTTCAAGTTTTAAAACTACTATTGAAAAAATGTTTTCAATACATTTTTCAGATAATAATTCTTATAAAAAATTTTGAAATAGAGCTTCACTCTAACTACCGGACGATTGTACCAACAAATAAAAGAGCACTACTTTAAATCAGACCGGATAACTAAACCTTAAAATCTAATTTTCAAATTTAAGTTTGTAATGGAAAATAATATATTTCTCTCAAACATTCTTAATATAAAATCTTGAATAAAAATAAAATCAATTTATTTTAGAGATTTTTACCTATTTAATATTTAGTAAGCATAGCAACATTATTATTATATCATGTTTACAAATAGCTATCAAAGTTAAATTTAATCACAGACAAATTAAATATAACATAATCACAGACAAATTAAATATAACATGTAAGAATAAAGCATAAAAAATAACTATAAAGAAAATAAAATTCTTATAGTACTTTGATGTTATTTCTGTTGTTGGAAAACCTCCAAACATAATTTGCACTCCTATTTATTGAATCAAAAAGCAAATAAATTACAAAAACATAATTAGTTCTTCTCAAAAAGAGAAGAACTCTAAAACTAAGAAAAAATAAAAAAACTAAGAAATGGAGAGAAAGAAAGAGAAGAGAAGATGTGTTTTGAAGTGTGATTTGTTATGAAGAGAATGGGGGTATATATAGGTGAGGAGAGGAAGAAAAATGAGTGGAAAAATGATTAAAAATTGAGAAAATGTGAAGTAGTGAATGATGACATCATACTACTGATGTTATGGTGGTGTGGGCATGGTGGCGCGCGCAGATGGGGCAAAAGGGGGCAGTGGCGCGCGAAGATGGATGCTGGGGCACATGGACTGGGCATTATACTGGTTCTGTGCGCGCGTTGCTCAACACGGTTGGGCGTGTTGTGCGTGTTGGCCAGCGCGGTTGGGCGGCTGCGTGTACGATTTCCTCCTTTTTGACATTTTTGACCCTTTTGACCCATTTTGTCCAATTTTTTCATCTTTTTATGACTTTTCCTCAATTACTTTATGAATATATTTGTGATGTATTGTCTTCGGTATTTTTCTTTCAGTATTTAAGTTACTTTTTTAAGCGAAATTACTTGAAAAATAATAAAAATATCCGTGATTCCGAAAAGACAGATTTATATAAAAATATGATAAAATCATACAAATATATATATTTTTAATCAATTAACGTTCATAAAATCATGGTAAATTTAATACTTTTTGAGCACTCATCAACACCCCATCCGGAATCTCTTCAGGGAACACATCCTCAAATTCTTGCAAAAGAGAAATAGCGGTACTAGGCAAAGATTGGTTAAGATCGTTAATAGAAAAATTAGCCTCCTTGTACAAAAGTACAAGTATGGGCTTTTTTGAATAAAAAACCCTCTTGACCTCACTTGCCTTAGCATAAAAATTCACATTTTTTTCTCTATTATTTTTCCACTCTCCTTTCCTTTTTCTTCACTCTTTTTTTTCTTTCACTCTTTTTTTTTCTATTTCATTCTTCTCTTTTTGTTCTTTTTCCCTAACCATCCTCAATTGATCTTCAAAGACTTGCTTGGATGAAAGGGGTACAAGTGTGATGTTTCTACCATTCTTCACAAACGAATACTTGTTTCTATATCCGTCATGTGTAACCCTCCTATCATATTGCCAAGGCCTACCTAGCAAGATGTGTCCGACTTGCATGGGTACCACATCACACATCACCTTATCCTTGTACTTTCCAATGGAGAAGCTCACTAATACTTTCTTATTAACCTTCACCTCTTCACTATCATTTAACCATTGCAACTTGTAAGGCTTAGGGTGTTCAAATGTAGGCAAACCTAATTTCTCAATTAAGGTAGTACTAGCCACATTGGTGCAATATCCCCCATCTATGATAACACTGCACACTTTGTTACTCACATGACATCTTGTGTGAAAGATGTTATCTCTTTGTTGTTCAAGGTCATCCTCCTTGACTTGAGTGCTCAAAGATCACCTTATTACAAGTGCTTCCCCCTCCACGGGTCCTATCTCATCTTCACTAGTTTCCTCTACAGATGACATCTCATCTTCTTTACTTTCATTATTGGTTCCAACCTCACCACTTGCTAAGGTGATCATTGCCTTCTTATTGGGACATTGAGAGGCTATATGCCCATTACCAAGATACTGAAAACACCTTAAGTCACGATTATGAATTGGGGTGTCGATTTTACCTTTATCCTTGCTAGCCCCCATCTATTTAGCTTTGTAAGGCTCAAATCTTGGTTTAGATGTAGCTATTTCAACTTTTTCTCATTGGACTTCCAAGGACTAGTAAGGTTTGGTTTTGGAGTAATGGGACTAGACCTTAATGGTTGGGATCGAAAACTCCGTTTCTTTAATTTCCTTTCCACCTTGATTGCCATGTGGACCATGTCCTCTATCTGCACATAATGATGAAGTTCCACAATGTTGGCAATGTCTGGATTCAAACTACTAAGAAACTAGCCATGGTTGCCTCTCTATCTTTCTCGACATTAGCTCTTACTATAGCCACTTCCATTTCCTTGTAGTACTCATCAACACATTTATATCCTTAAGTCAATCTTTGTAGGCGTTGGTGTAACTCTCTATAGTAATAGCTAGGCACAAACCTCTTTCTCATGATGGCCTTCATGTCCTCCCAATTATCTATGGGCCTTTCACGGTTTCTCCTCCTACTAATGACCAATTGATCCCACCAATTCAATGCATAGTCAGACAACTCAATTACAGTAAGTTTTACTTTTTTCTCTGTGGAGTAGTTGTGGCATTCAAAATATGCTCCACTTTCTTCTCCCACTCCAAATACAACTCCAGGTCATTCTTTCCTTGGAATTGTGGTATCTTAATTTTTATACTACTTAGATCTCTATCAACTCCATCTTGTGCTCTAAGTGGGGGTCTCCATATACCTCCTCTACCATTTCTTCCTCCTCTAAGCATTCTTCCCCCTTCTTCCTCCAATTCTTCTTCCCAATCTTCTTCCTCTGTATCATCCCCAACATGAGCTTGCCTATTAACCCTCCTAACATTGGGTGGAGGTGTTTCTTATTCTAAAGCTGCTAAGGAGTTTTCTTGTCTTTCCAATCTTTCATTCATATCAACCACCAAGTTGTTCATCCTCTCAAAAGATTGTTGTAGCGCCCTCATCATGAACATCATATCCGGTCTTCATTTGGGACTACTGTTTGACATTTGTTTGTGCAATTCTACACAACAAGAGGTTAGTGTAATAAAATAGAAATAATGTAAATTCACACAATACCCCACGTGTTTAGCGCTCGAATTGATCGCTCAAACCCTCTTAGTTCCTAATCAAAAAAACCAAATCCAGGAATTCCAACCAATTTGTAGAATTATCAAACACCAAAAAAAATAGTTCACAATATCCCACTTGTTAAAGCACAAAGGAAACTAACTCAAAGTGTTTAGAGTAGTAAGCACAAGGAAAAGAAATAGATCAACATGATTGAAAAACAACAATTTCCCCAAAGGAACTAAGCACACAATGGGAGATTTATAATCAAAGTGTAAAATTCTTGAAACTATGAGTTCTAATACTCACTAGAAATTAGCAAATACAATTTGGCCTCTCTTTTTTTGTCTTTTTTTTTAATTAATTCTGGCCACTCTTGTTCTGTTTTTTTTTTCATTTTGGAACAAATATGCTAATAACTCAAGAGTAAATCAATACAATACTTTCAATATGAGTTTAAGGAATTTTTAAGATATGTAAAATAGCACATAAATTACAACACAAAGGGAAAATGAAATTTCTGCAGGAACTACCACAAAAATACTAGAAAAGAACTAAAAACTACAGAATATATCAGATATTGCAGAATAAGCAAGGAAAAACGCAGAATAGATTCATAAATAGCAGAATTTGCAAGGAAAATGCAGAATATGAAACGAAAATTCAGAATACTTTCAAAAACAGCAGGATATGCAAGGTTACTACTGAAAAACTTTGGACACAATAGAATTTGAAAGGAAAATGCAAAAAAAAAACGTGGAAACAAAGAAGAGCAATATTTTTAGGGTCTGGAGAATAAATTTCAGCAAGAACACAACAAAATGATATATTTTTCGTTTTTTTATGTATCAAAAATACAACAATAACACAAGAATAAGAACAAATATAAAGGATAGGAATCTAAAAATTAGTACCAAAAGCTTTGATACCAAATAATATGAACCAAGGGGTTAGGACCTAGCTAATTTCAGATTATATAGCAAAGGGTTTCTCCACAAATCAATGGATATTACTCACCATTTTTCTGAGGGGAAAAGACGCCACAAGAAGCTGCTATTTCCTTGATATATCTAACATAAATGATACCCTAACAAGTATGGATATTACTCACCACAAATGCTTGGATGCTAAACAACGCCACAAAGGTTGCCAATCCCTTGATAAGTTGCTTAAAGAGGAACAAAGAGCTAGAATGAGCTTTCAAATGATTTGAAAATTCAAACTTCATTCAAAATTGTATTTTACAGCAGCTGAGCTACTCTTACTAGGATACAAACCAACCATAAGCTCTACTACATCATAGCCCTTGATGTCATCCAAAGGTTGAAAATAAAAACAGCCAAAAATCACAAAAGGTAGCAGAAAACATTGACCAAAACATGGAAAAAATGGGATAGCTGACCACAAAGGAATCCTATAAAATATTACATCTTAACCCTTGTTTCCATCTAAGGGTTGGAAATGAAGCTGCCCAAAAAAGTCCAAATGGCACAACAATGTGCCTAGTTTTCTTTTGCCAATTTTGCCCTAATTTCCATCCTAGGATTGTCCCAATCCTTGCACTCCCAATTTAGGTCCCCTTGGTTATGCATGACCTCTTGAATGAGCCCATTTAAAGCCTTTTCAAGTTATGCCTTCCTAGACCTTATGATTGGTCCACTTGGAATTTGTAGAGCTTGATGATTCTCATCAATATGTTCTTGGGTAAATTTTCTAGCCAAGTTATAGAGACTCAACTATTATGATTTACTGAGATTTCTGTATTGATCCTTTTCATCTTCAATGATTGGAGTAGTTTTAGGAGATGTCTCTCTGAATAGTACTGAATTCTTTACTATTTTTTATGTCTTTGGAGGAGGTGTTTCTTTAATAGCACTGGAGGCCTTGCTATCTTTCCAAGATTTGTCAACCTGCTTGGAACTATTGGTTGTTGTTGTAATACTATAGAATAATTTCTTACTATTTCCTCTAGAGTTATTAGTTTTGGTGTTTTGTAGTTGGCATAACTACCTTTTGCTTCTATTCTATTGGTGAAGGATCTATGAGTTACTCCATTAATTCCTAGAATAGATTTGCTAGCTTATACCTAGTTGTTATAAATTCCTTGTTTTGGGTCATTATAGACCACATAAACTTTTTCTTCTTCTTTTTCTACCCAATTGAGCTTTATGGTTTCAGAAGTTTTTTTGTGAACTGTTAGGTTCTTCCTTTTTTAATTGAGATTCCTCATTTGAGCTTTTGGTCTCTAGAGGTTGTTTTGAATAATTAAGTTCTTTATGTTTCTTTCCTGTCTCTATAAAAGATTTCTCGAGATATAACAGCTCGAGTTGTTCCTGTAGGGTTTTTATCTCATTTTCCTTTATCTTGATTTTGATATCAAGATGTTCTATTCCCGAAAGCATAAAAATAGTTTGAGGTGTTAATTCTTTGGTAAGGGCATTAGCTAAACTATTTTTATGGCCTAGAAAATGTTCAACATTAAAATTGTAATGATTGAACCACTGTTGCCATCTAACTAATTTTCCTTGTTCTTAATTACCTACAATATTAGTTCTTAAAAAATAATCAAAATTCTTGTTATCTATTCTAACAATGAATCTGGAGCTTATAACATATATTGCAAATTTCTTAATAGCTTTTTTAACAACTAAATATTCTTTTTCATTACTATGGTAATTTAATTTTGAACCTTGGATATATCCTGATATATATCTATAAAGATATTCATCTTTGTCATCTACTCTTGCTTTAAGAACTGCTTCCCAATATTCTTATGAAGTATATGTTTCAATTATCATCTTATCATATGGTCCTGGATGGTATAAAGTTGGTAAATTTTTTACCTTTGCTTTTATTCTATCCATATATATAGTATCTTCTTCTGTCCATTTCCATATATGATTTTTTTCAATTTTTCTTGTAATGGTTTTCTCATTTCTTCAAGTTTCTCGATGTATGCTTCTACATATGTTAAACATCCTAAAAATCTCTGTAATTGCTTTTTATCTTTTAATTCACTAGGAAAACCTTGAATATTATTTAGTATATGAGGTTATAGATTATGTTTTTCATCTTCAATTTCCAACCCTAAGTATTTAATCTTTTGTTGAGCAAGTACTACTTTCTTTTCAAAGAGTAAAATACCTTATCTTCTACATTCTTGTAGAATATTGATAATATCCAAATAATATTTATTTAATTTATTACTGAAAACCAAAATATCATCTATATAAACACAACAAATATCTTGTAATTTTTTAAAAATATTATCCATATATATTTGAAAAATAACTGGAGTTTGTTTTAATCCAAATGGTATAACTATCCATTGGAATTTTCCTTAGGGGCAACTAAATGTTGTTAATTTTTAGGATTCTTCATCCAATCTTATTTGTCAAAATCCGTTTTTGCAATCAAAACTCGATAAGTATTTCTTTTATTTTATTAATGATAGTAGTTCTTCCTTTTTTTAGAATGAAGTATCTATCGTCAATGGTTTCTTTATTTAGTGCTTTAAAGTTTATTATCATTCTCTTTTTTCTTCTTATTTTCTCAGCTTCTTTTTCAACTAAGAATGTTAGATTAGAGTAAGATGAATTACTTGGTATTATGACTTTTAATTCTAAAAGTTCTTGAATTTGTTTTCCAAATTCAATCCTATCTTCTGGAGTATAAATCATTGGTTTTACTCTTATAATCTTGTTAGGATCTCTTAATTTTATGTTGACTATTGTTTTAGATTTATATATTTTTGGATGCAAAGAATTTTCTGAACTTACTATTTTTAATAGTTTTCTAATGTCTGTTAGGGCTTTGTCTTCTTGTATTTTATTGAGAAAAGAGTTTTGTTTCTCTTCTATATCTAATAAAATATTTTCTAAATAAGGTTTTTGTTGGTCTTCTATCTCACCACATTTACACTTTTTATGTTGTTGCATAAAAGTTGGGTTTGATAGAGTTAAAGCTTTTCTTATTTTGGAGACATAGATGGTATCTCCTTCTAAGGTTGTGAGACTTATTTGGTTGAAATGTTGTGTGAAAGGTTCATATAAGTTTAGAAAATTATTTCCTATTAAAAAATCTACTCCTATTTCCTGTTGATATATGGTAGGAATGTGAAAGTTTTCTCTTTCTATCATTATATTAGTATCTTTTAATACCTTATTAAGTTTTATTGTAGTAGCAATTCTTACAATTAAATCTTTTGGCGCTTGTTTTCAGTTGTCTTCTGAAAATACATATATATTGGCTAAATACATACTAGCTCATGTATCTATATATGCATGTAAATGATGTGTTATAGCCTTTAAATTTTAGTCCTATTTTAATGTAAGTACTATTTGGATTTGTAATACTATACAAATAATTTATCTTTTGATGAAGAATATCCATAATTTAAGTGTTCATATTTTGAGTCAGTTATTTCTTCCTCAGTTTCTTCCAATAGATAGATACTATAAGTACCATCTATATCAGATTCATCGATTGATTCTAATTCCATTTTGAAAGCTTCTTCAAAGATTTTTGCTTTTTGTGGAAATTCTTTTTTATGTTGAAGTCTGCTTGGACATTCGTTAGCATAATGTCCTTCTTCATTACAAATCTAACATCTGCATTTTTTCTTTCCTAAAGGGCAATAATTTCTTTTTTCAGAAGATTTATAATTCTTTCTTCTAAAATATCTTTTCTTGTAGTTTTCTCTATTAAATCTCTTTTTATATTTTTGGAAATTTTATTTTCTGAATTTATATTTTTTATATTTATATTTTTGTTTATAAGATTTTATATTACATCCATATTTCCTTAGTATTCTAAAATCTTTTGTATCATCGCAGAATTTAGCATTTCCTCTTATCTGTTCATATTCTTTTCTTTCTTGGAATTTAATAATGATCCAATCTTTAAGGCTTCTTGTTATTCCTCCTAGAGTATCTAGTATAGTTTCTCTATTCCTTTGTTCCCAATTTTTTGTTAAGGTTTTATATAGTGTTCAAGGTAATTTTTGAAAAAAACATTTCTTTATAAGTTGTTTGCATAGAGGGTGGTAGTTTATGATAATACATTTCATATTCACAAATAAAATAATCTATGTAACACATGTTACAAATTTTCATATTTGTTAGATGTCATTTAGCCTCATTGATTTCATTTCCATTGGATTCAGTGATAGTCCTTCCTTTATCTTTTCCAATAAATTCTTTGTATATTTCTTTTATTACGTTATCCAAGTATTCCCTTCCTGTGGAAGCATTTCCTTGCATTAACAAATATTGTTGATCTGTTAATTTTAAAAACCAAACTTTAACATTTCTTGTCATTTTATGTGTTGTAAGCACTCTATAGGTTGAAGGATTTGTTTGGGTAGTTTGAGAAGTTTGTATGAGCATACTCATTACACTAGCCTATTCATCTAAGGCTTTTTTCTTATCTCTTATACAATCTAAATGTAGAAGTTCAAACTTATAATTATCATGGAGTTTGCACTCTGGTGAAATACTACCTCTAGTTTCTCAATGTAACCCTTCCTTCATTTTAGGTGGTTGTCTTCTTCTATCCTTGGTATCAAGTTATTCTATTCTTTACCTATTTCTTTCTCTCCTATGTGCGTAAGATGTTCCTTCTTGATAAAGGGTTGGTAATGAAATTGGTTTCATATGACCTTTTGAGGCCATGTTTTGTGGTTTAGAGTTTCATTGATTATTGTCATATCATTCTCTTCTTTGTTAGTAAAACGTTTTTCATTATATTGTTCTTCTATTTCTTTATTGGTTAATGTCAATAAAATGACTAATGTTTCTATATCTCTATTTTCGGGGTTCATGAATTTTCTTTCTTATTATTTTCTATATTCCATTAAATTGGAATTATTTCTTTGTTCTTAGATTGTTCTTCATTTTTTCTTTTCTCATTTTTAGGAATCAAGGAATTTGATCTCTTAGGTGGTTCTTCTTTTAGTCCTCCTAAGGGATCATATTTACAACCTATTATTTCATTATTCCTATGTATGTTGTATACATATTTTCTTAATTCTGAAAATTTCTTATGCATATCTTATTGTAGTTTATTATATCCACTTTTTTTATTTCCTTTAGTAATTCTTTTTGTATATCTATTATTTCCTGTAAATATTTTGTGTTTGATTCATGGACTAAATCTATTTCCTCTGTTAATAATTGTACAATTTCAAATAATACCACTTGATTTTTTGCTACACCTACTAGGCTTTCATTTTTTTCTAAATGCATATTTTTTATTTTATCTCTAAATATTATTTTTCCCTAATATGCAATCATGAACTAATGCCTTCATTATTTTGACTTCATTTTCTAGTTTTTTTACTTCTTCTTGGTTAGAAGTTTCTCCTTCATGGTCTATAAAAGTAAACCTTGGCATGATATTAGTTTTAACAATATTACTTTTTCTTCCTATTATCAAGGATTTTTCTTTGATATCTAATTTTTATTTTTCTAGTATTTCAAAGTCTATTAATATTTATGGTTTTATTATTTATCCAAGTTCCTTAAAAGTTTTGTTTATTTATATAAATTCATTTTGTCCATATATTGAACTATTATGAATATTTGTTAAAGAATATGCTACTAGATAATGTGCTGAAAATAGATTATTTCCTTCTTTCAAATTCATAAATTAGACTTAATACTTGATTTAGATTTTTATCATGTATATTAATAGCAAATCTATGATATGCTGTAAATTTTCACTTTTTGTATCCTAAATTACCATGGATCATTCTTAATAAGGCATTTTGTCTATTTATTATTCTGTTATCTAATAATAGTATTTTTATTAGTATATCTATTACTTCTCTAAAATGAACTTTTATTAATATTTGAATTCCTCTTAAATAAATGTATCTAATTTTTTCTTTGTTTTTAAGGAATTTTTGATAGCTTGTTTAATATAGTTTATTTATCAATTAATGGTATATTATATATTTTTTTTTGTATTTGTAATCTTAATACTTATATCTTTATACTTATGTTATAATAAATTATGTTTTTCCTAGGAAATAATTTTCTTAATAAAAATGATGTGTCTTTAAATCCGTCTCATTTTTTAATATTTAACTTTGCTTTTTGAATTTTTTCAAATTTCTTTTTACTTATTACCATTTCTTATGAAAAATATTTTGAGATGTCTTCTGTTTCTATATCTATTATTTTTTGGTTTATTTTTTCTTCTTCCATTTTAGGAATGTTACTTCCGTTATATTTTATATGTATTTTTGAATTTTTTAAAATCTTAGGGATATTTTTGATATTAAATATTATTATTTATTTCCGTTAAATTTAACTTTAATTATGTTTTAAGGGTATTTTTAAATTTTTTGAAACCTTAAAGACATTTTTAAAGATCTTTAAAATTTGGAGATATTTTTTTTATTAATTCTCGTAGAAGGGTGAATAATGTTTGATATAATACAATAACACTATTTGATTCGGATAAAATTTAATTAGGATTAATTAATAATTTTTATCTTTAAATGGATTATTATTTTTTATTATTATAAATCAAATATATATTTTATTGTATCAATTAAAGTAAAAATTCAATACGACTAATATTAAAATATTACGTGAATAACACAGAATAAATATTACATTAATATAATTAACAAGGTACAATGGGCGTCCTACACTAGAATTATAGGATATCTCAAAATTTTATAACGCAAAATCCAAAACCACAATATAAGTACAAACAAAATATTTCGTCCCATTTTCCTCGACGAATCTATGACTATGACTATGACTATGACTAAGTCTATCTATGAATATGACTATGACATTTCCTTATCTGGTCTAACGTTCGCAATTCCCCTTCTATTTGAACAATTTTGTACAGTAGAGCTTCTTTCTCTCAACCTCGTATGTGTTTTATAGTTTATTTAATAATTTACGCATATATTTATACTAAATTAATATGAACGTATAGAATTGTTTTATAGACGTTTCTCTCACCGCAAATCCAGCATTTTTATTCTCTATGATTCATCATCATCTCTTTCTCTTTTTCTCGCTCTCGGTTCTATCTCATCGTTTCGTTATCTGAATCTAGGCTTAATTGCTTGTTTAATTGTTTAGGATCAGTTTTTTTTTTCGGAAATGGGCCAGCAATCTTTGATCTACAGCTTCGTGGCTCGAGGGACAGTGGTTCTCGCCGAGTATACGGAATTCTCTGGAAATTTCACAAGCGTCGCTTCTCAATGTCTCCAGAAGCTCCCTGCTTCCAACAACAAGTTTACCTACAATTGCGATGGTCACACTTTCAATTACCTTGTCGAAAATGGATTCGGTAAGTCCGATTCGCACCTTCATGCTTTTATTTGAATATTTGTATGGTTATTATATTACCGGTTTTCATTTCGTAGTGAATTTTGGTTATCTATGGCTTAGATTTGGTTGTTTGGTTGATTTGTTCTTTGTGGTAATTTGCCTTCTGATAATCTGATCTATTGCTGTAAGGGTCCGATGCATATGTATTTGGGTTTGCGTCTTTGTTTACTTTTATTTTTTTTATGTATTTTGATTGCCAAATTGTTAATTCCTTCCAGTTTTTACATGAACTAGTTATTCAACTAGTTTTACATTTTTCCCCTAAAAAGTGCTTTTTATGCTATAAAAAAACATATGTGGCATTTTTGAATATATAAAAACATATGTTCTTTGAAATTGTGAAAAAAAAACGTGTACCTCTATGCAGTTAAACCTTGTTGATTTTACACTTTTGTTTGTTTAAGTATAGTTTTGCTCTGAAATATGGCCTATTGAGATTTGTTGTGGTTGTAAATCAAAGATGTAGTGGACATTGGAGGGAAAAGATTGTATTAAGACTTCGCACAAGTGAAATTTCTTTACAGGAATTCACCCCACAAAAAAAAAAAACTTAACATTTATGTTATTTATCTATTCTGTTAGCTCTATTTTCTCCTTACTATCTTCTTCTTGTGTTGAAATCAGGGTTTACAAATTTGTGAAAGAAGATAAAACTCTAGTTTTCCTTTGTATTTTCCGCTTCCCTTCATTTATATTCCCATATTAATAAAGAGATGGCAATGGATCCATCGAATATGGTGATTATCCGATTCGATTTATTATTCAAAAGATCAAGTCTGATTTCCCTATAACTAAAACATAATAGTGTTGTATTATATATTTTATATTGATAAATTAAAAAAAAAAGAATATTATATTCAGTGGGAAAACAGTTCTGTTTTTTTTAAGAAACTTTATTACATATTTATAATAAATATACATCAATTTTTATTTAATTTTTTCATTAATATTATAATCATATAAATTTCAATAAACTTTATTACTTTTATAATATATTTTTTACAATATTAACTTGATCCCATATAAAATTTTAAATTGAGCATAATTTACATATTCATTCAATAAAGTCGATAATATTTATTTTTATTTACAAATAAAAAAATAAAATTTAAGTTAATTACTTAAAAGTTAGCAAATAATATCGTTTGTAATAAATATAAGAAGAAATAAATAGTTATGAATATGATGAAATATGAAATTTGATTTAACAAATTTTAAATAATAATAGATGGATTTATGAAAATTTTAAGAGAGAGAAAGCTAGATTTATAAAAATACAATAGAAAGGACTTTTAAGAAAGATTATTTATAATGTAAATTTTTTCAAATTAATAGTTGGAAAATTTATGGAAGTATATTGAGAATGTGTGAAATTTTTAGTTTATAAATTATAGTTTTAAAAGGATTTAGATTTGGATCGATCCTATTTGACTCGATCCGATCCGATCTGATCCATTGATATTATATGTGGATCATGATCCGATGCGATTAGAAAATGATCCGTTTTAATCCGATCCAAAGTAGATCACATGGAGCAACTATCCGTGGAGCCCCAATCTAGTCTATCTTTTTGCCATCACTACTTGTTATCAATTTGATTAGTTTTTTTCCCCCTACTATAGTTTGTTTAGAGTTTCAAACTCAGATTAAATAAAAAAATAAAAAGTTTGAAACTCAATTCATTTCAAAATGGAGTAGAAAATGTAGCTGCCAACTGATGCAGCAGTCTCTCTTGTCTTCTTGACAATTTTTTAATTAACTATTTTATTTCTATGTTATTTTCACTAGTTTTTTTAATAAATATCTCCTCTAAAAGTTTCTCAACCTTTTAACCTTTTATTTAACACCACCCACTACTCACATCACCACCCCCTACCTGCATCTAACATGTGTTTAAAATTAGAGGGTGCATGAACATTTGTTCAAAATAGAGTGTTCAAAGTTGGGGATTGTTCAAAAATAGGTGTTCAAAACAGGGGAGCGAACATGTGTTCAAAATAGTGTGCTCAAAACTGAGGAGTTAACATGTGTTCAAAATTGTGGAGTGCATGAACTTCTGGGAGCCTTTAGAACAAGGTGTTCAAAACTGGGAGTGCATGAACATGTTAACAAAATTGGGTGTTAAAAAATAAGGCATTAAAAATTGGTAGCACATGAGCAATTTTCAAAGGATATTTTTGTAAGCAGTCGTAAAAGCTATTTATGAAACATAGCCTTTTCTTATTTTCTATGTTAAATCCCAGGCACGTGTCTTTTCAAAAGAAGTCCATGTTGGAGAACAAAATTAATCCCAATCCATTATTATCCTGCAGGATTTCTAGTGTAGTTAATCATTGATAGTACTAAGAATGAAATGTTAATTGATTCGAGCGTTTCACATGAAAAAACTTAGTTACAATTTTTTTTTATTTCACGTGTCAAATGCGCAAGTTAATTAGCATTTGATTGTTAGTAATTTATAAAATAATCTCTTTGAAGGACCTAATTGATCAAATTTTGAACAAGGAGTAAAGTAGATAAATAAAACTTTATAGGGAGTAAATTGGATCAAAACATTAAACCGGGAGAAATTGGATAAGCTTAATTTAATAGGTACTTCTAGGATATTTAGTCCAATATGGAAACATAACTAATGACGAAGGCAATAAATGTAAATGTTTAAAAAAAAATTCAAGAAAGAAATTGAGATATGTAGCATTAGCTTTAGGAATAATCAAATAACTGGACAGAAAAGTAAGAGAAGGAAGTGTATTGCAAAATTGATCATGATATAATTGTGAAGTTAGATAGTTTTCAGAGGATTGTTTAAAGTAATTTTTTTAATTTCCTTTTACTATATTGGGTTTCAGAATCAGAATATTTATGCAATTCAAGCAAAGTACCACTTTGTGATTCTGATTGATAAATCTATTCGGAGTTATGACAATGGTTTATAGACTGGTGGGTATATAGTCCCAATGGATCATGATAGAGTAGGGTTAACACAACACTGATATTTTGCATTCTGCAGCATATTGTGTAGTTGCGGTTGAATCTGCCGGTCGACAAATTCCCATGGCCTTTTTGGAGAGAGTTAAGGAAGACTTCACCAAAAGATATGGTGGAGGGAAGGCAGCAACTGCCATCGCCCATGGTCTGAACAAAGAATTCGGGTAATTAAATTTGTTATTCATCCTTTTTAACTATATGACTTGTCCCTTTTATGAATTTTATTAACATTTTGTTCAATCTTATAGATCCAAACTAAAGGAGCACATGCAGTATTGTGCAGATCATCCGGAGGAGATAAGCAAAGTTGCAAAAGTCAAGGCGCAAGTTACTGAAGTCAAGGGAGTCATGATGGAAAACATTGAGAAAGTAGAGCACGAGCTTTTATTTAAGGGTTACATTCGTTAATATGACATGTCTTTTTGTTATTTGTTTCAAAGAATTCATGGATAACAATCAACTTGCTGAAACTCCTCAGGTTCTTGACCGTGGTGAGAAGATCGAGCTCTTGGTTGATAAAACTGAGAACCTTCACTCCCAGGTCAGTATAACAATTTTTATAGTCTTTGAAGTCACATTGAGTGCTGGAATTGGTTGTTTCTTAGATTTGTTCTTAATGAGGTTTTAGCACTGCAAGGCTATAATATTGTTAGAAGATATTTGATTGCTATTTTCAGGCCACAAGCAACCAAGAAGTTTTTATTTGAGATGGAGATTGTGTTTGCTTGCTTGTTTTGCTTTTAATATTTCTTACTTGTGTTGTTTGCTTTTATACTTTTTCCACATATCACATTTTGGTTCTATGTCTATATGTTGATTTTATGGTTGGATGCTTCTGATACATTGCGCTACAGGCCCAAGATTTCAGGCAACATGGAACTAAGATCAAAAGGAAGATGTGGATTCAGAATATGAAGATTAAATTGATTGTTTTGGGGATTCTTATTGCGTTGATTCTCATAATTATCCTGTCCATTTGTCATGGCTTCAAATGTACTTAAATTGCCTGCGTGCTGGTTGCTGTCATATTGCATCTGAAATGCCTTGAATGAGGCAGATCCTTCTCTTGAAGGGGTCTTTTGGCATTTTAGGTTAACCTTATCCCCTACTGGTAGCCAATTAGGATTAGGGGATGTTTTGTATTTTGAATTGGTTGTATAGTTAATAAGCTTTAATCTCACTAGGTAGATAAATTTATATGGTTTGTATATGGTATCTTCTGTTGAGATGTAACTAAGGAATATTTGAATGATTCCATCTTGTTATGTCCATTTCGGATGCTACTAAACTATGTTCCTTCATTTTCTTCAGCTACTTTTTGCTACTTAATTTTGAGGTTGAGCCTCTATAAATTTACCTATATTTGACGTCAACGAGGTAAGAAATCCAGTGACTAAATAATCTATTTCACTATCAGCGGCCAGGATCTAGTAGAGTGATTATTCTGGTTTGTATCCATTCTTTTATAAAATTAAAAGGGAATCTAAGTAAGTTTTTTTAAGAAAATGTGGCTAAAGTATATTGCTTTTCCCAAATTATATTCGAAATACTGCGTATCTCTTTTCCAAAATTAGCCAAATATCCTGATAAATATTTATATACGATGATAAAATTGAAATTTGATTAGAATCTTACTATTGTGATTAAGGATAAGTATTTTAACTATTAATAACTTGAATTGTGTTTATTCATAAAAATATGATAGTTTTTTTCTCGAAAACAACTGTAGTCGATAAAGATAGAGCGGAGATAGTTATTCTAATATAAAAAATGTGGTTAACTAAAATCGAATATATATTAATATTATTATTTTATATACATAACTATTAATAACTTGAATTGTGGTTATTCATAAAAATATGATAATTTTTTTCTCGAAAATAACTGTAATCGATAAAGGATAGAGCGGAGATAGTTATTCTAATATAAAAAATGTGGTAAACTAAAATCGAGTATATATTAATATTATTATTTTATATATATAACTACATAAAAATATATTTTTATATAATATTTATACTTTTATATAATATTTAAAATAATTAGATTGTATTTTATTTATTCTTATTTTTATATATTTTTATTTTACTTATCACTAGTTAAATAATAAAAATTAATTTTTAATATTTCAAACAATGTAGTAGAGTAAGAAATATTTCAACATTTATGTTTTGAAAATAAATATATTTTTAAATAAATATTAAAAAATAAAACTTAAACCGTGAAGAAATTATTATCAATTTATAACCGATGATATTAACCGAATGTATTGAAATTGATACATAATGGTTATGGTTATTATCATAACTGTTACGCTCATCTTACTTCCATTTCTAATTGTGCTACAGCTTTGTAGCACATTTTTTGTAATTGTCTCTAAGTTTGCAACACGAGGCTTTACTCAACTTTTAAATCCTTTCCACGTGAAAATACCTTCTAATTAATTTACTCAACTTTTAAATCCTTTCAGCATGAAAATACCTTCTAATATAATAAAATTAACTAGGAGATGAAATCTTAGAATAAATTGGTGGGGTTTTTTTTGTAGAAGAATAAATTTGAAAGGGAGAGAATGAAAGTAGGTAAATTAAAGAGAATAAGCGTGGTTATATATATATATAGAGAGAGAGAGAGATAGATGCATATTATACCTAATATGCTATTTACAAATTTAAAACTAAATTATTTAAACGTTTAGTATGGAAGTTTAGGAATCAATAAAATAATTTACCTATGTTTTATTCAAAAATCACTTAATTTAGATTCCAATTTTAACCTATTTTACAAAGAGTACGAGTGAAACGAATTTTTCAACGTAGAATTTTTCTATATCCGTGAAAACAGAAAGTTAAATGGATGCGTAAATTTTTACATATCTGTGTGGAAGTTCAATGACTTGTAAATTGTTGTATTTTGATTAATTTATAAAGATTGATATTAATTCAACAAGAAAATTGAAAATGAATTTTAATGTTTATGATTTTGAATTTCTTGACGACATAAATATAAAGAGAAATTAGACTTTATTATGTCATGAATAATATTTGGCTGATTTCATGGATTGAGCACACATTACTACAAAAAATAGTATTTAAGTCGATATGTGAAGTCAGTTTTTGAAAAAACTGACCTATAATGAATTTAAAGTCGATCCGGTGTAAAATCGACGCTATCCACGTAGGACGTAGCGTCGGTTCACCACGTCAACCGACACTACACATGTTGTGAACCGACGCTACGTCCTACGTGTATTTTTTTAAATTAAAAAATGTAGTTTATAATTGAATTTTTTTTAAGTACAAATGTTTTTTTAGGTCAATTATTATTTTATTTGACTCTTTAAAATTTAAGTTGGATATATATATATAATTTTATGTATTTGTTTGGATATTATTTTAAAATTGTTATTTTTTTCTTTTTTATACTACATATATATATAAGAGTTCAAATAAAATATTTATTGACAAAAAAAAATTCAATTTTAAACTATGTGGATAGCGTTAGTTGACAGGGTGAACCGACACTACACATGTTGCTAGCGTCGGTTCGCCCCATCAATTGACGCTATCCACGTGGCTAGCATCGGTTCACCCTATCAATTGACCTTATCCACGTGGCTAGCGTCGGTTTTCCACGTGAACCAACGCTATCCACGTGGACGTAGCGTCGGTTGACGTGGCGAATCGACGCTAGTCACGTGTGTAGCATCGGTTCGTCCCGTCAATCGATGCTATCTCCACATGGATAGCGTCGGTTCATGTGACGAACGGACGCTATCCACGTGTTTATTACCGTTTCTTCTCTCTTCTTCATCAGCAGAATTCCAAAATGCCCATTTCTCTTCCCCTTTCGCCCAAAACTGAGCTCACCTTCCATTCTTTCTCAGTTTTTGGCCACCTCTGACCACCATTTCCAATGCCATTTTGCGGGTTATATTTCTCTTCTCATTATCTTTCAGATCCCCTATTTTTTTGAGCAATTTTTTATACCCATTTTCTCACTTATTCTCACTTACAAAACACCAATTTCTTCTTCATTTTCTTCATTTAGTCACTTCATTTACTCTTGTAAGTATTTCTATTAATATTTTTACTTATTATTCAGTTTGCTTTATTTTTTGTATAAATTTTAATCTATGCAATTTAAACACTTTTAATGTTGATATCTACTTAATATAATCACGTTCAATATTGATATTTATTCAATTTAATCCTTTAAATATTATTAACTATTATTTTTATATATTATTATATAATTTGGGATGTTATTTTATAAAAAATTCTAGTTTTGTCTTTATGCTGTATTTAATGTGGTAGATGTACATGTATTTTAATTGTCAAGAAATTGTTATTTCTTTTTTTTCAATAGATCACACTTTTAAACTCAAAAGTAGCACCAAAAAATATAATATTTTTAAAATTTATAATTATAAAAATAATATTATTTATGTTTAAATTATATATTTTTATTATTTTTATATTGAATATTTGATTAATTCAAGTTAAAAAACAACTTCAATATTATGTTTTTTTTGATAAATTTTTAGATGTTATATAATTTAAAAAAATATTTATTTTTCTTTCCAAATGATTACATGCTTTAATTATTTGATGTCTCGCCTTGTAGGACATATTACTCTTTTTTTTAGCGAAAGGATGTTACTTGTTTATATAGATTTGGATTCATTGTCTATCGTATAATTTTGAGTCATGATATATTGATATGTATGTTTATTGTGTCTTGAGGACGACTTCACAAATTTTGTATTATGCTTGTTATTATATGTTTGACTTATTTTCTGTGGAAATAATATCTGCATGTTGTGGGTTTGAGGGACTATAATATTACCGTACCTGGATAAATTTATTTCTATATAAATATTTATATTTTATTAAGTAAAAGTAATACAATTGTAAAATGATTAAAATGATAAATGTTTTGTATTATGTATGTTTTGGTATATATTCTAATAACTAGTGAATTTATATATAATAATACTTGAAATATATATTCATTGGATACATAATTAATTAATATGCATAATTAATGTCATTAATAGAAAATGGACAAATCTTGGATGTCAAAGTGTATAATTGAGTAGGACTATATTTCTAGATTTGAAAGTTTCATGGAATTTGCTTGTAGAAATAGTAATACTGGAACTAGTATGATTCGATGCTCATGTGTTAAATGTAAAAATAAGCGATTTCATGAATTTAACGAGGTTAAGTATCACCTTATCCGTAGTGGTATTCTTTTGAGTTATAAATGTTGGTATTAGTAGGGGTGTCCATAAACCGGCCCGGACCGGACCAAATTGTAAAACCAGACCGGTTTAATAAATATATTAAAATTTTCACATTATTTTTCATTAAAGATGTCCAAAAAAACGAACCAAACCGGAAACCAAATCGGACTGGATCGAACCGAATGGTTTTATAAATCAAACGGTCCGGTCCAGTTTATAATAATTAAAACCGTTTCAAAAGGTCCAGTCCAATCTGGTCCGAGTAATATAAACGGTCCGATCCGGTTAAATATTTTTTCCCAAAACCGGACTGGACCGAACCGTTGGACACCCCTAGGTATTAGCATGGGGAAAATATTAATAATACTCATGGGAAGAGATAAATAAGAATGTGAGTGGATTACATACATCTTATCATAATGTACATACAGAAAATATGTTTCATGGTGTTGAAGATGAACTACGTAAGGATGATCCCGAAACCTTTAAAAAACTTTTAGAAGATGCCGAAAAACCATTGTATCCAAAACGCAAAAGATACACTAAAATTTTGGGATTGGTTCATTTGTACAATGTGAAGGCAAAACATGGTTTTTCTGACAAGGGATTCACAGAATTACTAAATCTACTAGTCGATATGTTTCCTGAGGGTATTGAATTGCCATCTTCAATGTATGAAGTGAAGAAATCTCTTAGTTGATTTGGCATGGAATATCATAAGATTCATGCTTGTCCAAATGATTGCATTCTTTATAGAAAATAATATGAGACATTAAATGATTGTCCGATGTGTAAAGAATCGAGATGAAAGCATGGTACAAATGAGACAACACATAAGAAAGGGGTGCCTATAAAGATTTGGTACTTTCCTCCGATTCCTCGCTTTCAAAGGTTGTTCAAAAGTAAAGAGACATAAAAAATGTTGACTTGACATTCAGATAATCGATCTGATGATAGGGTGCTACGTTATCCTTGTGATTCTCCAAATTAGAAAGTAGTAGATAATTTTCTCCTCAATTTGCATCTGATCCGCACAATCTTCATCTTGCCATTGCTGTTGATGGAATTAATCCACATAGTTCCCTTAGTAGAAGATATAGTTGTTGGCTAGTAATTATGGTAACATACAACCTTCCTCCTTGGTTGTGTATGAAAAGAAAATTCATGATGTTAAAATTATTGATCTCAAGACTGAAACAATCCAGTGTTGATATTGATGTATATTTTTAGCCTTTGATAGATGATTTAAAGACATTGTGGAATGATGGTGAAAATGTTTATGATGCACATAAAGAAGAAAACTTTAACTGGGGGGGTCCTTTTATGGACAATTAATGATTTTCCTGCCTATGGAAACTTATTAGGACATGAAACAAAAGGTTACAAGGGATGCCTTATATGTAGTGATGGAACTTCTGCAACTTATCTTGTTCACAGACGAAAGATGTCTTATAGAAGACATAGAAGATTTTTGCCATCTGGACACAAGTATAGCTACCAAAAGAAACAGTTCGATGGTGAAGAAGATCATGATCATACAACCCGACCTTTGCGAGGTGTTGAGATATTAAGGCAATTGAATGGTATGACATTCAAACGATATGGAAAGATGAAAAAAAAACTCACTAAGGTAGGGAAACGAAAGAGGTCAACTAATGAAATGGGTGAAAATGAAAAAGAGTTTGAACCGACTTACCATGGTTGTTGGAATAAAAAATCAATATTTTGGGAATTACCTTATTGGAAAGACCTACACATTTGTCACATCTTAGATGTCATGCACATTGAGAAAAATTTATGTGAGAGCTTGATTGGTACTTTACTTAATATACCTGGAAAAACAAAGGATGAAATTAAAGCAAGACTAGATTTAAAGAAACTAGGCATACGACCTTAATTGGCACCAAAGGTGGAAAATGATAAGAATCGAACATACTTGCCACCGGTATCATAGACAATGTCAACAAAAGAGAAGGATGTGTTTTGTAAATGTTTGGAGGGTGTGAAAGTTCCTGATGGTTACTTATCCAACTTAAGAAATTTTGTGTCTATCACCGATAAGAAACTTTATGGATTGAAATCACATGACTGTCATATCTTAATGCAATAGTTATTACCAGTTGCTATTAGATCAATTGTTCCAAAACATGTTCGATTATCAATAATTCATCTTTGTTCATTCTTCAATACAATATGCAAGAAATCTATATCAATTGGCGAGTTAAACTCTTTACAAAAAGATGTTGTAGAGACTTTGTGTCTAATTGAAAAATATTTTCCTCCTTCTTTCTTCGATATAATGATTCACTTGTGTGCTCATTTAGTTTAGGAGGTTCAATTGTGTGGTCCTACTTACTTAAGGTGGATGTATCCTTTTGAGAGATATATGCAAGTCCTTAAAGGATATGTAAATAATAGAAATCGACCTGAAAGTGCATGGTGGAATGCTAAATTGCTGAAGAGGCCATTGAATTTTATTTTGAATACTTTAGTGGTTGCACTGAAATTGGGAATCCTACACACAAGTTGTTCTGAGAATTTCATATGATCCAAGTAGGTAACCCTATGCTTGGTGGAAGTAAGAAATTTTTTATTGATCGCACTCGATGGGAAAAAGCACACCGAATCATTTTGGTAAATAATAATGAGACACAACCGTACATAGAGTAAGTGATGTTTAACCTTTCCATTTATGCAAAAACCATTTTTTTAACTATTAATGATGATATATCCTTCATATATCTTTAATAACATTACATGATGCATTTAAACTTATTGAAGATCGATCCTTGTTATAAAAAAAAGGAGGAGAAAAATGGTTGTATAATGAACATAAGCGAGAGTTTATTAATTGGTTTCGCAACCATGGAAGTGTCACAAACAAAAATTCATGTATGTTCCTAGATCTATGAAATGTTTTAAAACTTTGCTCTAAACACATTTCATGTTTTTGTATACATAGATTCCAGATAAACTCAAGAAACCCAATCATAAAATAACAGAAAGTTTACAATGGCTTGGACATGGGCCAAAATTCGATGTAAAATCATTTTCTAGTTTCACAATAAATGGATCAAGGTTTACGAATCAAGCTAGGGACAAATTCCGAGTAAATCAGAATAGTGGTGTGAAGATGGTTGCACAAACTATGCAATTTTCCAGTTCAAAAGATGGTAATCATATACTTTCTGATAGAACATATTATGGTATAATACAAGAGATTTGGGAATTGGATTACGAGGTCTTCCTTGAAACAGTTTTCTTGTGTGATTGGGTCGAAAATGTTATCAATGTTGGATATAAAATAGATGATTTTGGATTTACCCTTGTAAATTTATCCAAGATAAGTCACACTAATGATCCTTTCACGTTAGCACTTCATGCAAAATAAGTATTTTACGTGAGCGATCAAATTGACACAAGATGGTATGTTGTGTTAATGCCTCCACAAAAGAGTTTTACCATTGTGATGCATTAGAAGATGACGAGCCTATGCTTGATACATTAACCAATATTAGCAATTTCTCAAACAAATTGCCTAATGTATGTGATGATCTAGTTGATGATGATGATTCTTCATCATGGGCTCGAAGTGATCATGAAGGAATATATGTATACGATTAGCAACCTAATTAAATATAACGTATGTTCTATATTGTTGTAATAACTCTTATATATATATGTATGTTCCTAAAATTGTTAATTAATTTATATTTCTTCATTGTTTGCAGATATTTCAGGGATCCTTGGATAACAGAGCTTGTAGATCCAAATGATCCATTGGGGCATTTGAAAATAAGGGGTTGGGCGAATATACCTGATGCTCCACTTAACCCAAATGATAGAGTATATGTACTATTTGATGCTACTGGTAATCCAATAGGGAAAAATGGCCAACAATTGAAATTATGTGTTTCCATATTTGAAACCACTTGATGAGGTAGAGCTCTACAAAATCCCTGCAGGACACCCCTGTATTACATCTCAAGTTTGGAAAGAATTCATGGATTATAGACGTATGAATGGATTTCAAATTATTAGGAAAGAACATTAGAATATACAAATGCATAACATTCTTCCTAACTGTACTGAGAGGTCTTCAAATCCTGAAGTTAGATATAGAATGGTATTATTAATTTGTGTTAATTTATAAATATTTTTATATTTATTTTCCTCAATTTAATTTCATGTCATGGTTAATAAATTTTTCATAATTTATGTAGGAAGCTGAATTGGGTAGACCGGTTACCCGAACTGAATTGTACATAGAAACAAAGACTCCCAAAACGAAGAAGTCAAGACCGATGACTAAGCGAGGAGAAGAAAAACTAAATAAGTTGGTTAGTAATTTCGGTTGATAGAAAGTCTTAATGATTTTTAATAATTGATGTAATAATGCATGATATGTTTGTGTGCTTTATTATTTGTAGAGAGTTGTTCAAGAACAAATATCCATGGGTGAAATAATCGAAGAGGTTGGTCGTGTTAGGCGAGGTAGCCAATATGATGGTTATATGGAGTATTTTAACATTCCAAAACAAAAGCCTTAGACGATCAGTAAATAGAAGTACACTAAAATTGAAGAAGAACTCAACTCCTTTAAGGCCTCAATGTTAAGTGAGATTGCCACTATCGAAGAGCCTGGTCGTGTTAGGCGAGGTAGCCAATATGATGGTTATATCGAGTATTTTAACATTCCAAAACAAAAGCCTTAGACGATCAGTAAATAGAAGTACACTAAAATTGAAGAAGAACTCAACTCCTTTAAGGCCTCAATGTTAAGTGAGATTGCCACTATAAAAGAATATCAATCACAACACATGTTAGGCATGGCATCATTCTACAACCAGGGCATGCCATATTGGCCAAGCATGCAACCATCCATGCCAGGCATGCCACCATCCATGACAGGCAGGCCACCATCCATGCCAGGCATGCCACCCATGCAATCTCATTGCGCTCAAACTATATCCAGTATGGGATATAGTCATCCTATTGGTCCTCCCTATATGCCAGGAATGCATATGCAATCAAGTAGTGGTTCATTTTCTCCAATGCAATCTGCACATTCTTACCATCAATCAAACCACGATGAATGTTTTGGTAAGAATGTACATCCAATAGCTACCCCATATGGGAGTCCTCCTTTATTTGATGAATCATATGTGGTAAGATTTTAATTTCTAGTGTATATAATCTATTATTTTAATTTCTTATTATATGTTTTATTTTTTATATATAACACTTAAATTTTTTACAGATTTTCATTTGATGAATCATATGTGGTAAGATTTTAATTTCTAGTGTATATAATCTATTATTTTTATTTCTTATTATATGTTTTATTTTTATATATATAACACTTAAATGTTTTACAGATTATGAAATGTTTGTTGAAACATTATTCGTCAACAGACTTTGTTGCTATTGGAATGGTACAACAATTGAGTGATGATCGGATGATTCATAATCAATATTTTCCTAATCATTGAAAAATAGTAATTGATCAATCATTGCTTCATGATTGTCCACTACCTATGCCTTCTGATGCTACCACAGTCCAGGAGGCGGTTGGATAGTATGTGGCTTGGCTGTCTATTCAAGTTGTTCTAAATTTTGATGTGGTACTATTTTTTAACTTAAAAGTTAACACTTGTTTACTACTATTATTTTATTATATCTTTTATTGTTACTAACATACATAATACTTTTTTTAGTCTATTATACCAGAACTCTTAAATACGGCACATTTAAGAGATACGAAGCAAGTATCTCATGATAAATCTATGTCTAGTGACCAATCATCACACACCAAGTCATTCAAGAAGAAGCATTGGAAAAAGTATAATTATGATTATGCTTTAAACTTCAGCAGAAATCTTGGTACTTTGATGACTATTGTTGCGAGGGCATCTAGCATAAATGATGAATGGACTGTGCCACTTCCTATAGAAATTTCCGGTGTAGACCTTGGCCAAACTTATATATCAATCGAATGCATATTGCAACTATTTGAATATCAAATGATCGATTTAAGTATAATTCAAGTGTGGAGAAGGTGAGTCCTCAATCTATTTAATTTTATTTCATTTATGTAGAACATATATAATTATATTTATATTATCTAATTACTTATATATATATACATCTTTTATATAGGGTGTATTATTATCGACTTCAATACAATCACTCATCACATTTAGCAATGTTCTATGATTCTTCATATGTCAATCAATATCAAGAGAAAGATGTTAGCATCAGAGCTAAACAATTATGTGATAGGGCATTAACGCTTAATAGAAATCAAAAGTTGATAATCCCTTGACCACTAAGGTTTGAACAAGGCCAAGATTATTGGATGTTGGTAATCATTGATTTGTTCAATAATCATGCTTGGTACTGTGACTAAGCTTCCATGGAACTGAGTAAAGATACAAAAACAATTGTTAAAATGTAAGAGTTATAGTTAGCTATTGATTTCTTCTATTAATTTTTGTTATATTTAATAAAAAACTAACCGTTTTAAACCTTGATAGGGCATGGAAGTTGTGGAACAAGTTTAGGGGCATTGCCCTTAAAAAATCTCATAAGCTTATATGGATAAAAGTTATGGTATGTACAAGCGAATATTAATAATTTTATTAATTTTACAATTGAATAATAAAGATGTTCGAATACGAAAAATCATGTACACTTGTTTTTTGTAGGTTCCATAACAAAATAATGGAGTCATATGTGGTTATTATGTCATAAAGTTTATGAGCGAAATCATCACAAATATCAAAATTCCAATTGTGATATGGTAATATCTTTTACGCATATTAAAAAAAGTTTTTAACATATTTGAGTTATTTTTTGTAAATACATGAAATTACATTCTTATTTTGATTTTAAATACATGTAGTTCTTTGGTTGGAACAAGACAGGCTACAACTAACAAAATTTTGATGATTTACGAGAGGAATGGGCAGAAAACATTGTTCAAATTATATCATCACAAGAAGAATCATGAGAAGATTCTGATGATCTTGAATAGCATATGATAACATAACTGTAAATTTTTTAATGGTTTAATTTCTCTATTCCTGTGTCTGAAGTCCCTCATTTGATGGATGTTTTGTTTGATGGATGGTTATGTGCTTATGTGTTTAGGGGAATGCATTGTTTTATGGACCTATTTTTGGCCCAAACTTCATCTTATCTCTCTTGCTTACTTTCCTTATGACAACATCATGGTAGCACTTTATTAATCATTTGTCTATAAATATGAAGTTATCTAGAATTTTTGCTGGTATTTTTAATGCTATAATGAGCTCTAATATGAAGTCAAGTGTAACTCATATTTTGTTACTTGGCTAGTATGAGTTTTGGTGCCCATGAACGTATTACAAAATTGTTCCATACGCTTAAAGGCACCAAAACTCATACAAGCCAAGTAACAAATCGGAGTTACACTTGATTTCATATTTAGAGCTCATTATAGCATTAAAAATATTAACAGAGATTCCAAATAACTTCATATTTATAGACAAATGATTAATAAAGTGCTAATATGAGTTCGAAGAGTTATATTACTCAGATGTCATTGTTGTAATCTCTTTTTGATGGTAATATTTATAATGATTTAATTTCTCCATTCGTATGTCTCTGAAATTTAGACTGCTTGTTTGATGGATGTTTATGTGCTCATGTATGTAGAGGAATGAATTGTTATATAGATCAGCTGTTTATTGTCCAGTTTCCTTGTCACAATACTGGTGATTCTAAGCCAACCAAGTTTGCTCGCACAATCTAATTACATTTTGGCGACATTATTTTATTTGTAATTTAAGTTAACTATATACATATATATGTATTATAATATTATTATTTTTGTAAGAAATTTAATTATCAAGTAATTAATTATGTTTAAATTTTTAATTATTTATATTATTATTTATATTTTGGTTTTTTTATGCTATATAATTGAATGTAGGGTGGAGTGAAAAATGAGAATAAAAATAAAAAAAATCATGTACACGTAAAGTCGATTGATCGCGTGAACCGAATTTACATTTTAAGTCACTCAATTTAAAGTCGATTTTTAACCGACTTTTAAACCCGTTTTTATAGTAGTGCCACACTTGTTTACATCAGTTTAAGATTTATATAGGCTGCTAGTTTGCTACATTGTTACCTGGCTGTTACATTGTTACATAATAACAAATCAAAGATAGTATTGCACCTTTAACCGCATTTTATGATCACATGTGATATGGTTTTAGCGGCTAATAACAACATTTTATGATCACACGTGATATAGTCTAACAACCATAATTACATTTGTGATTATTTTTTAGTAACTTTTATGTTGGTAAATTGGTTTTAATGTTGCTCTATTTTTCAGTTATTCTCGTGTATGCTACCATTACAAATTTGAAGCCATATTACCTTATTTTTTAACCACCTTTGGCAACAATATTATTGCACAATTTTACAACTCAATTTTTGGATATGTTAACATTATAAGTGTGTGAAATTTACACATAAATCATATATATGTGTAAGAGGTATGAAAATGAAAATTATGAAAAACAAATAAAAATAAATAGTAACCGAAACATATTGTTAAATAAAATTAATTAAAACTATATTGTGAATATTGATACAACTTAATCGTACATTTTTTGTATTAGATATAGAGTGATAAAAAACATTCACTATGTTGTCTAGCTTGGTATTACTATCATGCTATCTTAATTTATAGGATGTATTATGCATTTTTTTAAATTATGTTATTTGTATCTTTACATGCTTACATTAAAAATGACATCATTTAAACAATTAATTATAGAAAAAGAGACCGTTTAAGAATAATTTATATTATTTTAATGATTTTTTTATTAAAATATTATTATTTTATATCAATTGATTAAAACATTTTAAAATATGTATATTTAATAAAAATAAAAGTAAAATTTAATGTATAATTATTTAAAAAAAATGAACAATAATAACATTCAAACATAAATTTATTTAAATATATATTTGAATTTTTTAATAAAAATTAAAAATAAATAAAATAGTAACAATTAATAAAAATTAAAGAATATTTTTTTTCATATTAATTATTATTTTATTATTATTTAAATACCCGTGTTTTAATTTAAGTTGCTAAAGCCATATTCTAATGTACTATTGTGATAGGTTTCTCTAATTTATATTACTGCAGCTTTTGGACTCTAAATAAAATATCTCTATTTATTGAATAAAAAGTGGTAAAAAGCATTTTACTTATGACGATGGATAAATGAAATGTCTATTAGAACTTTAGAATAAAGTTAGAAGTATACGTATAATGTTTTAATTTAATTTGATGTTTGAGTGAAATTTAAGTGCAAAATTGTGTTCCGTTTCTTCTCAATATTAAAGGACACTGTATTTATACTAGAAGTATTAGATTCAATAATAATTATAAAATAGCTCAGGTTAATCCATTCAATAAAAAAACCAGATCATGAAAACTCAGATTATAGAGTAGCTCATTTCTTTCATTTGAAATTCTTTATACAAACACATGGCAAGGCTATTTGACAATCACAAGGCATAGTTTGTGCCGCTGTTTGACAATCACAAGGCATAGTTTGTGCCATTACATTGCCCAGGTTAAGCCAGGAAGTCTAAGTTTTTCATAACATTATTAACACGAATATAAAGTATGATTATAAAAACTTTCATAAATAGCATAATTATTAATAATAATAACAATAACATAAATTAAACTAACTAAAAAGTGTTTGAGTTTAACTAAAAATAATGTCATATTTGTGATTACGTTGACACTTGGCAGTATAAAGAAACACTATCAAAGTGAAGCTATGAGATGTTTCAAAGCATAGAATTCATCTATAACCAAATCTGAATCAATACTTTCACCAAAATCTCTTTCAATATAAAGAATTATAGACTAAAAATTCTTCATTTTGTTTTAAAGAGATTTTTTAATAAGTTTCATAGTTAAAAATGCATGTTTTGCATTTGTAGTAAATACAAGAAGAGTTAATACTAAAAGAATTAATCTGTCAATTAAGAAATATATCTCTAATCTTCTATCTTTAACTAATTTCTGTAACAAGATTGAAAAACAGGAAATTTCTTAAAATTTTGAATCTTTGATGACATTAATCTCATAATGTATTAATTGTCTTCTCTTTTGGATGAAGTCCTCAAAATAATGTTTTTAGCAAAATTGCAAATATCATTAATGTTGAATGACTTAAAATGATGAATAAGATCCAAAACAAAGCTAAAAGTGAGAAGTTTCATTGCATAATTTGAAAATCTTACTTATTTTTATTAATTGAAAATTAATTAATTATAATATTAAATATGTCAACTTGATAATGATGTTTCACTATGAGATGATCTTTTTCAAGATATGATCGACGTGTTCCATCCAAGTAATATCACTCATAAAATGTGTATTAATGTTATGCTTTCAAAAAATGATAACACGAGTTGTAAAAAGTCATTCTAACTTCATTCTCTTAGTTCCTCTAGAAGTACTTTTATAGATTTGATTATTCTTATTGCATTCAAAATATCTTGATATTCATATTGCAATACTTGATATAGAAAGTCAATAACTCCTATCATTTTGTCCATCACAAATTAAATGAAAACAAATTCAAAACTTCAAATTAATTGCTTTGAATGCCCCTTTAATTTCCCCTCTTATATTATAATTAGGCCTATATTTAGTAATGATGTCAAGAACAGTACATGTTGCACCAAACATTTCAATTAACTTGTTGACAGAAGCAAAATGAGAGCTCCAACTTGTAACTCTAGGTCGTTTTAAAGTACAAATTTGACTAACTCCACTTCCAATCCCAAGTTTTCCACACTCTAATAACTTTTTCAATTCAATTTCTCTTGCAAATTTAAGTTCTAAGCAACGTTTGACTGAAGTTCTAACAAGATTGACAACTAAGCTTAACTTTGAAAAGAAAGTCCACACACGATGAATATATTTATATGCTACAACCAATGCTAATTGGATACAATGTGCAAAGCGAATATAGTGCACATATGGAGAATCTTTAATAAACAAAGCTTGTAACACATTCCATGCACTGTCATATCCTTGACCTCGATTATCCTTAGTTTGAAGATTATGTTTAGAAAGAGTTAAAAATATTTTATCCTTCAGATTTGAAGCTATAGTTTGTTGAACATAAATGATATAAAAAAAGTGCTCTCCAATAAAGCCATCATAATAAAAAAATATTAAGATGATTTCCATCTTCTCTTTAGTAGATTCATTAACAAGAATGAAAATTTTGTATCACCAACATTTTGACGTATTTTCTTCCAAATATTGTTTGCAATAATATTTAATATATCTTTCTAAATCATTGGAGAAGTAAATTTTGCACTTACTGGAGCACAATCTAGGTTAACATTCGCAATTGATAACATTAGCAATATTTTCATCAATTAGTCCAAATACTTTGAACATCTAAATAAAGCTACCATAGTTAGATGATGCGCTAGATTCATGATGACCTCTAAAAGCACATGCTTGCTTTGCAAGCCACTTAATGGTCTCTATTCAAGCCTTGAGTCATAAACGATTATTCATTCTTTATTGTGAATATTTTTCATTAGTCACTTTATCAATGTGTTTCTCTAGATTTTTCAAAGCATGCCATTGTCATAGCACCTTTATGTGATGAATTTGAATTCCTTTTGTAAGTCATATAGTCCTTTGTGTCTATGTTGAATTTTAGTGTGCAAAATATGGAGTTTATTTATTAACATAGAGTCTGTTTATTTTATATAATGTTTCTATCTTACTTTGTGTAAGATTGGTTACTATTGATTAATAATGCACATATGCATAAAATTAGGTACATTGTTTCTAAAAGCATGTTATACACACACACACATCATAGGGTTGATTTATTAGTATGCATGCTAGGTTGTGTGTGATAGTTTTGGTTGTGGTGCATGTACGAGTATTTATGGATAATTACTCGTTAATTGTTTTTGATAAAAATGGGACTTTTGTGCACCTCAACAAGGCCCTTATTGGACTCATCGTGGGACCTCTGATGAGGTAGTCGGAGAGGGTGGCTAGCAGTACGGTAGTTATATATAAATACCACTCTTTAATGCGTAATTAATTCAAAAAAATTGATGTAAAATTTTCAATACATTAGAATTCAATTTTCACCAATCATCTTGATTTTTTTTGGTGATTTTGATACATTTGTGTGCGAGTAAAATAACATGCTTGGGTGTTAAGAAACATTGACTATTTTACATATTTTGTGAGAACAACAGTATGTGTTTGGGTTGGGTAGTTATTGTTTGAGATCCCAAATCAAGTGGTTGTTTTAGATTCATGGTTGAGTGTATTTCCCATGATTAGTTGTTAGTGGTTCATTGTTGAGTGTATTTCCCACGGTTGATAGTTGGTGGTATGTGGTTGAGTGTATTTTTCATGTTGAATTCTCATTATTAAATTCATGTTATGATCTGTCGTGATCGATCACACTACTTTGTGTGGTGTTGGCTTTGGAGAACAAGCTAGTTCATTTATCAGATCTAGTTATTATGTAGGTAGCAAGTGAGGGTAGCAATAGGTAGTTAGGATAGAGGTCTCTACTGATATAGGTATTTGCATTTATATTTCTTTTGAGTTGTATCTATTTTATTGCTTAGTGAATGTTTTGTTGTCGAGTAGTTTCCATAAGCAACCCAAGGATCTTGCCACCTAGATAAGAGTTCTATATAGGTTTACCTTCTTATATTTTATGTTATGCATGCTCTACTGTTTCGTTAGTACAATTTGGGTTTAAATTGTGTATGTTTCATCACACTAAGGTTTAAACTCTTTTTAGAAAGTTTTTAATATTTATTGCTTATTTTCTGAATATTGAATATTATATTTGCTTCTTGAAGTATATTGGCTTTCTATGTTTACTGCCTTTGTTGTTATTTATTAAGTGTTTTACTTACTATTGTTGTGATTTTGGGATGAGTTGTTAAGGAGTTAGTAAGTATCATATCTCCTTAACTTGATTGTGTATCAAGTCTTGGATTCCTTCATTTGGTATCACAAGGGATACATCCTTTTTGAGCTTAACCACTCTCGTGTTGATCTTGGTATTTAATTTTGTTAATCTCTTGATGGATGATGTGAGATGCTTGGTTAGTGGACCTTTTCAATTCAATAGTTTGTGTTATTTTTACTAGAGATCTCAAATGTTTTCCTACTTGAGATCTATAAACAATGATGTGTGGTCCTTAATTGAGAATGGTTGGAAATTCCCTATGCATATTACAAAGACTATTGTTGTTGAGCCTATGCCTTTTGATTTTTGGAATAAAGAGGTGCTTCATCTTAGCAATCTAAATTGTTAAGGGTTACATATTTTCTTTAGCTTTTTTACTGTAGAAGACTCAAGTTTGATCTCTAAGTTTACTACTTCTAAGGAAGCATGAGACTTCTTTGAAAAGAAATATGATGGGTGCTCTTCTTAGATAAATGTGTCTACCTCTAAAAAGCTATGATTACCACTCCTAATTTTTTTGCATTGATGGCTTCCCACTTATAATATATCCCTTCTAGTTCCTCATAATAGACTGATGTGATAATGACAAGTTTTCACTTCAAGAATCTTATGACTAACGTGTGTTTGAAAATCTCAAGCTGAAAAAGTTATGACCAAAATCAACAACAACTTTAAAGAAAAGGATAAGGAGCATTTGGATCTCTCTGGTCAATTGCTCAATCTCACCTTGGAAGGTGAAAAGGAAGTGGGAAACCTAAAGATGAAATTGGAAAACCGTACTAAATTCTTCTTTGTGATAGCGAGAAATTCCTTACTCATATAAATGAACTTGAGATGTCAATTAAGGATAAATAATTAGAAGCTCTCAAAGTTTATTTCACTCTTGAATCCTCATCGTGCAGTTCAGATGTTATCTCCAAACTTAATAAAGATATTTCTATCTTGGAAGATGAAAAGACTTTTATTGAGTATTTATTGGTTGACTTTGAAGCTAAACTAAATAAGCTTGAAGTTCATGCTGATGCTCATACTGCTAAAATCAAGTCTCTTGAATCTAGTTTATTAGAAAGACATGAAATGGTTGAGACTTTTCACCTCTAATAGTATGACTCTATTAGAAAAATAAAGTAATTTTGTGACATTGGTCAAAATTATTGAGAATACTTGTTTCGATAAGCTGTTGAAACTCAAAGACACTCAAGCTACTTCTTCCCTTAAGACTTTTGTTGTTTAGGAACCTTCTCTAACTGTTGAAATTTTTGATGATGAGTGCACTGTTGATGTGTTAAGTACATAGGGTTTAGAACACTCTCTTATATCTAACAACTCTTGTTTCTTATCTTACTCTAAATCGCATAGAGATTCTCCATACTACGACAAGAAAATGCTAAGTTATATAGAAGAATTTTTGAATCTTTCTATAGACTTAACTAATAAAACTGTGGCTTTATAGAATGAAGCAATTGCGCTTTTCAAGGATTTTAATTCCTCTCTTGTTGATACTTTTAGTTAACAAAATCTCAATTGTAATGTTGTTCATATTGCCTTGAATGCTCAAGCATCTAGATGTTGGTATTTTGATAGTGGTTGCTCATGACACATGACTAGAGATAATTCATTCTTCACTAACTTAATTCTTATTAATAAAGGATTAGTTACTTTTGGTGATGGAAATAAGGTCTTAGTTTGTGGTAGAGGATCTATGAGTACTCCTGGAATTCGTAAACTTAAAGATGTTCTTTATGTGGAAGTTCTAAAAGCTAATCTTATTATTATTAATCAAATCTATGACAACAAGTACTCGGTCAAGTTTACTCAAAAGGATTGCACTATGTTTGATGGTTTGGGTAATATTTTGGTCAAAGGCACAAGATTAGAAGGCAATTACTATTGTGTGGATAATCCTCCAAAAGTTGTGTGCAATAGGTTAAGTTTGAGTACAAAAAAACTTTGGCATCAACGTTTGTGTCATGTTAATTACAAACTTTTGAAGAAAATATCAAGTCTTAAAATTGTTCAAGGTTTTCCTAATATCACCCCTATGCCTGAACATGTGTGTGACCCTTTTCAGTTAGGTAAGAAAAGTTAGAGCCAACACAAGAAGAATTAACATCTTTCCATCATAAGACTTCTTGAAATTCTTCATATGGGTTTGATGGGTTCTATGCAAACTACTAGCATTGGTAGGAGAATACATATCTTGATAATTATTGATGATTTCTCTAGATGGTTTTGTTTTGAAGAGAAAAGTTTAAAGCTTATTTGATAAGTTCAGAACATGTTCATCAAACTAAAAAAATGAGAAATTTGAGTCCATTGGTACCATTATCAAAATAAGAATTGACCATGGTAAAGAGTTTAGGAATTCAAAGTTTAGTTCATTTTATGATGAATTTTGTATTAAGCATGAGTTTTCGGCTCTTAAAACTCCTCAATATAATGGTATCTTTGAAAGGAATAATATAGTTATAAAATAAATGGCTTGAGTTATGTTGACTAGAAAAAATTTGTTGAAGCATTTTTGGGCAAAAGTTGTTATATTACACTTTGAATTGTTGCTTTTTAAGACCTAGTACTCGTCAATCCTCTTATGAGATATAGAGAATTTAGACAAGTTTAAGGCAAAAAATGATCTTGGAAAATTTATGGGATATTCTAACAATAGCCATGCTTATTGGGTTTGTAATTTAAGAACCTTAACTATTATAGAATCAATCAATGTTTTGATTAACGACTCTAGATCTATTAAATTTTGTTGAATTTTATGACAACGATGGGTTTTGCGATCAGAGTTCTTTTGAAAATGCCAAAGATAATGTTGAGACTCCATGTAGTAGAACTCTAATTGACCCCTCAAGAACTTTTGAAGATGAGAAAGAAGATGAACAAGAGGATCCTTCTTTTCCCATGTAGGCAAGGAATTCTCATTCTACAAAGAACATTATTGGTAGTGTAGAAGGTGGTGTTAGGATGAGATGATAGTTACAAGAGATCCTAAACTACATATGTTTCACCTATAATATTCTTCCTAAAAATGTTGAGGAAGCCTTGTAGGATGAGCATTGGGTCAAAACTATACAGGAAAAACTTACTCTATTTCAAAGGAATGATGTTTGGTTTCTTGTCCCAAGACCTATTGATAAACATATTATTGGTACATGTTGGTTGTACAAGAACAAGGAATATGAAAATGGAACGATTTCATAAAAAAAGTCTTGAATTGTAGCTCAAGGTTATAGGAAAATTGAAGGAATTGATTTTGAAGAGAGTTTTTCTCCAATTGCTCGTCTACAGTCCGTAAGACTACTCATTGGTCTAGCTTGCTACTTTGGGTTTAAATTATACCATATGGATGTGAAAAGTGATTTTTTCTCAATGGGGTTATCAAAGAGGAAGTTTATATAGAACAATCAAAAAGGTTTGAAGGTATCTCAATTTCCTAATCATATGATGAGATTAAAGAAAGCACTATACTGTTTAAAGCAAGCTCCACGTGCTTGGTATGAGCATCTCAATACGTTTTTCCTCAATAGTGGTTTTTTGAGAGAAAGTGAGGACAAAAGTTTGTTTATCTTTAAAATTAATGGTGAATTTATCATCGTTGAAGTCTATGTTAATGACATCATTTTTGGTTCCACAAACGATGACCTTGCTCAGAATTTTGCTGCAACGGTACATAGTGAGTTTGAAATGAGCTTAGTTGCCCAATTGAAGTTTTTCCTTGGATTTCAAGTTGATAACTCTACCAAAGTAGAGTTATTTGGTCACTTATGAACTATTTAGTTGTCTTGCTTTGTGCTAAAATATTAAAAAAATACTTAAGTTATGTTTAATTATATCAATATAGGTGGAGCGAGATAATAATTAATTATTTTATATTTATTGAGAAAATATTGATTTTTTTATATTTTTTGAAATTTTTATGATTTTTTATTTGATAGGTGAATATACTTAGAAATAGTTATGGATGTACTTAGCAGAAGTGGAGCACTTAGTTGGTGGATGTACTTAGATATACTTAGCAGAAATAGGTGCCTAAAACAAGTAAATGTACTTAAAAATATGTGTGGATGTACTTAGTAGGTTTAAAGATGTACACAACACACCAACTCTCGTAAAAAGCTGCCATGAACTATTCTTCTCCTAATCTAATAGCTCGACATGTGTGCGATACATGTTCGTTTTTCACATATCTTTTTTGCATCCTAGTCTCAATGCAACCTTAAAATAGATCAATTTTTTCAATATAAATACAAAATAACATCATATAAAATATGAGTAGTATTAAAAAATAGAGAATTAAGAGAAAAAAATACAGTAGCTGTCAAGAAGAGAGAGAGAGAAGTTCAAGAGGGGATACAATTTTGGTGGAGATTTAAGAGGAGATTGGTGCTACAATTCAAGACATTGATTGTATTTATTCCTTTTCTTCTTTTATTTATTAATTTGTATGTCTTTCTTATTGAAAAATATGAGATTTATAAACACAATCATGTCTAGCTAATTTATTAATCTAAGGGTCTCATGAAACTAATTTTCTACATGTGATAATCTAATATTTTATCCCAATTATGATTTCATTTTAATTATATTATTTAATCCAATTTTTATGATATTAATTGTTTAGAAACAATTGATATGTAGAGGTAATTAAATAAATTTAAGAGAATGAGTTAATTGTTTATTTTTATTAAATAACATACATACTTTTTAGGAAGAGATGTATGTGATCCATAATTGATGAACTTAATGAGTAGTATGCAATTTAATTGGCAAGAGAGTGTAATTAAGTTAGTTATTATATGGTGTTTCGTTTACTTAAGAGAGGAATACATGCTATGTTAGATTCAATTGATTATGTAATTTATTGCTAATTATATTGGGGTTTTTTTAGTGATTCACATGCTTAGGAAATTGAAGGATTAAGTATTCTTAGATATTTTATCATATATAGTTTTAGCTGCTAATTTTGAGTTCATTAATTACTATCATTTATTTTTAGTTTTTTTAATTTTTCTATTTTAAAACACATAAAATTAATCTTTACCTTTTAGTTTTAAAATTAGTTTCTAATAAAATAATCTTCGTTGGAACGATATTATCTTATCATTATATTAGTTGTTTGTGATATATTTACTTGCGTACACATTGCACACAATTCATGTAGACCAAGTTTTTGGCACCATTGCAAGAGATTATAAAAATTAGAAATTGATTTTTATTTTATATTGTTTTAGTTATTTTTCTTTATTTATTTTTCCTAATTTTAATTTTAATTTGTTTATTTATTTATTTATTTATTTTTAGTTTTGACATCTCTTTTAGTGCTATTAGAAACATATTTGGCTCTATTGCATGGGTAGATTTTATAAGGGAGAATTTTTGCCTTTAGATCCCGAAATTGAGCTTATTTTGAGATCAATAAGAAAACAACAAGCTGTCACCCTAGTGAAAGAAATGGCTAATCCATTAAAAATAAATAATTATGAGTTAAATTTAAATAACTAGATACCTTTAATGGATGGCAAGGACAAAGCTTTGAATGAATATGCATTACCTATATTGGAAGGGTTGAATCCAAATATTACAAGGTTAAACTTCAAGCTAATCAGTTTGAACTAAAGCCAGTGATGTTTCAAATGTTACAAACAGTTGGACAATTCAGTAGATTACCAACAAAGGATCCTCATTTACATCTTGGATTATTTATTGAAGTTGGAGATTTATTCAAGTTCAAAAGTGTGACCGATGAGGCTTTTAGGCCCAAATTGTACCCTTACTCTTTGAGATACTATGCTCGAGCTTGACTAAATGCTTTACCGCTTGATTATATTACAACTTGAAATGATTGGCAGAAAATTCTTGATGAAATACTTCCCATCAACAAAGAATGTCAAGCTTAGGAATGGTATTACCTCCTACCAATAAATTGAAGTGTATTCTTTATATGAAGCATGGGAAAGATTCAAAAAATTGCTAAGGAAGTTTCCTTACCATGGTATCCCTCATTGAATCCAAATGGATACTTTCTACAATAGTTTCAATGCATAAACAAGAACCATTGTTGATGCATCCATTAATCAAGCTTTGTTAGCCAAATCTTACAATAAAGCTTATGAATTACTTGAGAAAATGGCTAACAATAATTATCAGTGGCCAATGGATAGAATGGAAGCCATAAGAAGAGTAGTTGGAATGCATGAGGTAAATGATGTCACAACACTTACCACTCAAGTGTCATCTTTGATGAATATTTTGAGGGCTTAAAACTCACTAGGGAGTATAAACCAAGTCGAAGATGCATGGGTGTCCTATGTCTTTTTAGTGGAGTTTATTTGTTTGATAATTGTTCAAATAATCCTGAATCAGCATGCTATGTAGGTAATATAAACCAAAACAATAATCCATAGTCGAAAACATATAACCCAAGATGGAGACAACATCAAAAATTCTCTTGGACTAATAACAAAAATTAAGATGGTAATCAATTCAACCATCAATCATTTCCTCCACTTGGTTTTCAACAATCACAACCTAAGAGAAGAAGCCACCTATTGACGAAAATACAAATGCTTTAATAGGGATGATGAAATATTTCATCTAGTTAGTAAATACAAAAGTGTCAACTCAAGAGGTTCAATTCAGAATTCAGAGACTTAAATGGGGAAACTTACCTAGGATATAAGTCAAAGGCCTCAATGTAACCATCCAAGTGACATAATTATAAACAGAAGAAGATAAAGTAAGAAGAATTGTAAAGTTATAGCTTTGTAGAGTAATGAAATTTTAGATGAGACTAAAAAGGATGAGGAGAAACAGGAAACTAACAAGGATGAGGAGAAACTAGTGGATAAAGAGTATTTAAAATGAAATAATTCATCCAAAGAAAAAAAAATTCTACAAACCCACCATTCCTTTTCCTCAAATACCCCAAAAGCAAAGTTAGACATGTAGTTTTCAAAGTTCCTAAAAATCTTCAAGAAGCTGCATATAAATATACCATTTTGTAAATGTACTTAAACTGATGCTATCTTATGCCAAATTTATAAAGGATATACTGTCAAAGAAAAAGAGGCATAGAGATCATGAAACAATAACCTAAGTGAAGGTTGTAGTGCCATCCTAAAAATCTCCAAGAAGCTACACATAAACCATTTGCAGAGGCATTTGAACAAATGTCGTCTTATGCCAAATTCATGAAGGATATACTATCAAAGAAAAGGAGGCTCAGAGATCATGAAATAATAACCTTGACTGAAGGTTGTAGTGCCATCCTTAATAGAAAACTACCACAAAAAATGAAAGATCCAAGTAGTTTTGACATCCCTTGCACTATTGGGAACATCCATTTTGGCAAGGCACTATATGACTTGGGTTCTACCATTAACCTCATGCCATTATCGGTCTTCAAGAGATTGGGGGTTGATAAAGAAAAACCCACTTTGGTAACATTACAAATGGCAGATAGATTGATTAAGAGACCTTGGGGTATGGTAGAAGATTTGCTAGTAAAAGTAGACAAATTCATCTTTCCAACGGACTTCATTGTGCTAGACATGGAAGAGGACCATGACATTCCTATCATACTTAGTCGTCCATTCTTAGAAACCGGAAGGGAACTCATTGATGTACAAAAAGTTGAACTTACAATAAGAGTGTAAGATGAACAAGTAATATTTAAAGTTTTTAAAGAATCTGAATTTAAGGATAAATGTTACTGAATATGGGGACAACTTAAAAGAATCTGTTGAGTCACCTACACTTAAGACTACTACACATGATGCTATGAAGAGGGACATAAACTCACCAAAAAACAACTCAACATTTTTTTAACTTTGAAAGTATGGCATCGAAGGTTGACATTGTGGACTGTGTGAACGTTTTGGGGGATGCACCTCTCATGCATGTATCAAAGGCACTTATGGAAAATTTTGAGATAGGATCTAAACTCAAACCATCAATTGAAGAGCCACCAAGTTTAGACCTCACACTTTTACTCTCATATCCCCAATTAAGTATGAAAGTGAAAGAGTCCAATGAAGAGGTGAAAAAGCTATTAGAAATACATAAATTGGATAAGTTACGGTGGAGTGCTTATAAGAATGCTAAGAAGTTTAAAAGGAAAAAAAATTATGGCATAAGAAGAGAATTCTGCACCGTATTTGCAAGCCAAAATATAAAGTATTATTGAACAAATCAAGACTCAAGTTGTTTCCAGGCAAACTCAAAAGTAAATGGATACAAAGGGATGTGCCTTAGGACTTGATAGGACCACCTAGTTAAGGACGTTAAACGTGATGTTGGTTGGGAAGCAACCCAACATTATTTTACTTATATTTTTATTGTTTTGTTTTAGGTGAATAAATATAGAGAGCAATGGCGCAACAAGAATGGGCATTTCAGTGACAGATGTGGTGTGCCATGACTAAGGGAGTTTTCTTTCCTTTTACTTTTTAATATTTATATGTGCACATTGGGGACAATGTGTAATTTAGGTTTGTGGGAGGGAACTTCATTCTCTACATTAGTATTTAATATGCATTTTAAATATTTAAGGAATTTTTTTAATTTTTAAGATGTTTTTAATTATAATTCGGGTAAAAATTGATAAATATATGGAAGCTAAATGCATGCATGCTTGATATGAAACATATGAACTCAATGATAAAAATTGGTTGTCATGACTTGGATAAGGAATGTAACATATTTGTTGAGATATTTACATGAATCATGTGATATGCTTACTAGTTTTGATTGAATTGATTAAACTTTTATGCACATGTTCATGATTGATTTTGGTGTGCTTATTGAGAGAAAATTTTTAGTGAGTTATAAGAGTCAATTAGATATACCAAGTTTTAGAATCTATTTGATCATCCCTTGAGGTGAAATCCTAAATAGTATTTAGCAAGATAAATGATTTAGGCCTTATTTGGATCGATTGAGCCCTTCAAGCTAACCATTGTTAATATCTTTAGTTATCCATATGAGCCCAACAAATAACCATTCATATCTTTATGCCATATTTAATGCCTAACCAATAAGCATTACCTTTATCCTTACACTTTTAGCTTGTATGAAAAGAAAAAAATGCAATCAGGTGTTATGCTATAGAGTAAGGTGAAATGTAATGCACCCTATAAAAAAAAGAAAGAAAAAGAAGAATAAAATTTTACAACACAATTATCCCTTTAAAGAAAAAGAAAATAAAATTGAAAATAAGTTTGGGGGTATTGTGAAGTTACAAGAGAGAGAGAGAGAGAGAGAGAGAGAGAGAGAGAGAAGATATGTTAAACAAAAGAATACGAAAGGAATGTCAAAAGAGGGTGCACTGAAATATCAAGTTAAAGCTCAATTGCAGTTAAGAAGTGTATGATGAAAACAAAGGTGTGGAAAGAGCCTAAAATGTTTTTATTTATCAACCCTCCACCTAAGCCTTACATTACAGCCATGTAAAGTCCTTATTGATCTTGAGCTAAATGCATATTTATATTAGTGGAAAGGGATGTGAAAAATAGACTTACGAGACTTGTTCTAAGATTGAATTGATTAGCATACTCATATAGGTTGATTACATGAGTGCATTGGATGATATCATATGCATCACACACATACAAATATTTTTGTCAAAAACCTTGCATATTCTTGTATTGATGGAACGTTGATAGATGAATATGTGAACCTCTTTATTATAGAATGGTACGACTTTTGAGAGGGATAGTTTTCGTGAAATATGCATGTACTAATAGAAGTATACTTATGAATGTACTACCCAAATTATTTTATTTAGTTATACTTGGCTTTACTTGAGGACAAGCAAAGAGTTAAGTTTGAGGGTGCGATGATTCTATGAAAATAAAGTCATTACCATACGTTTTTACTTAATATTTACTTATTTTATTCAATAAATATAATTTTGGGTCAAAAATATTAAAATATAAACTTTTTAATGAAAATAGGTGAAAATATAATTTTTGGGATTTTTTGAAATATTTCTAGATAATTTATGATTTTTTTATGTAGGACCAATTAGGAGCTGCCACGTGGCATGCTACGTAGGTAGATGAGTTGACTAGGCAAGCCGCATAGACACCATCCAAGCACGTAGACCGAATCACGTTGCGGTGCATATGAGGATGATGAAACATGCCCCACATGTCAACACAACATTCAATCCAAGTTCAAAAATTGATCAACGTGACATGCCAATTGTCACTACGCCATTGCTCTATGCGTTCCACTGGTGTGCCACGCCATTAGTTTTCATGTATCACATCTTGCCACGTGTTGTTGACTCAGCGAGCATTGACTCTGACCAGTCTCCCCTACCACGCGTCGCTCCCTGATTTGCTCAATAAATTTCTGATGCCATGTGTCATGTTGTCATTTGCTGAAATTGTCAATTTTTCTTGTTTTGATCATAGCCCTTGATCTGAAGTTGATCTTACGCTCCAAATCACACATGAGCTTTATTTAAGCCCCTAATCACTCTATAAACCCTAATTTGCCTCCATTACCATAATTTAGGTAATTTTTTGGAGCAAAAAAGAGAGAAAAATACAGAAAAAATCAAGAGAATACACAATTTTGTTAGAGATTCAAGAATAAATTAGTACTACAGTTCAATATATTGATTGTATTTCTTTTTTTTACTCTTTTCTTTATCAATTTTATATCTTTCTTTATGAAAAATATGAGCTTTATGAACATAATTATGTGTAGTTAATTTATTAATCTAGGGATCTTATGAACTCAATTCTCACCATGTGATGATCTAAAATTTTACCCCAAGTATAATTATAATTTATTGTTATTATTTAATCTAATTTTTATGCTATTAATTGTTTGGCCAACAATTTATCTATAGAGGTAATTAAATAGATTTGAGAGAATTATTTAATTATTTGTCTTGATTAAATAACATGTATAGTTTCTAGGCAGAGATGTATGATTCTTATGTATGTGATCCATAATTAATGAACTTAATGAGTAGTATGCAATTTAATTAGTATGAGAGTGTCATTAAATTAATTACTATATGGTGTGTAGTTTACTTGAGAGAGGAATACATGCTAGATTAGATTCAATTGATTATGTAATTAATTGATAATTATATTGGGGGGATTTTAGTTATTTGCATGTTTAAAAAATTGGGAGATTAAGTATTCCTAGATATTTTTTCATATATCTTTTTATTCACAAAATCTGATTTAATTAATTATTACTATTTACTTTTAGTTATTTTAATTTTGCTTCCTTAAAATATAAAAACACCAAAAAAATTGATTTTTATTATTTTTAGTTTTAAAAATTAGTTTTTAATAAAATAATCTCCGTGGGAATGATATTTACTTATCAATATATTACTTGTTACGATACGTATACTTGTGTATTAATTGCACACACAATTTGTGTGGCGATCAGCTCACCACTGTGCTAGCCACCACCTTGCCAAATTGTTGGCCAAACATCCCAAAAAGGTGGGTGGCAAGGTCACCCTATACCTATATAAAGAACTCTCTATCATCTACATCTTTACACGTCAAAATAGTTTCCTTCTCTTCTTACTATACCAGTTTATCCTACCATATTAATTTTTACCAAATAGCCCCAAAATGAGCCTACCGATCCTTCTAATACTACCCTTCCTTGTGCTCATACTACTGGGTTATCTACTTCTTTTGTCCTTAGAGGACATAGAGTTATTTTTTCTCGGGATGATATTTGTAATTTGTTGTCCCTTCCTATTGTTGAATTTTCTTAATTTCTTATCAGCCTTTTGAATTTGGAAATATTTCTCCATTCTAAATTTGATTTTGTGAATGCTTGTAATTTTGAAGAAATGGCTCTTCAATTGGTAGGGTCTGACTACTCTTTTATTAGTAATGCCCTTGTTGTTGGCACCTCTGCCCTTAGTCATTCTCTTAATGATGCTGTCAATGCTGTTATTCATCCTCACTCTTATCTTTTTTTCTATTCCTCCATATCGATGACACTTCTTTTGTGTGATTCTAAATAGTGATGATATAGATCTTGCTAATATGATATATAGAACTATTGTTTTGTACTGTTTTTGCACCTTCCTCTACACTTCAATACCCTTCTTTGATTTCTAGGTGGGGTTCCACTATATTTCATAACACTCCTTTCAATTGTTTGAGTAGATTGTCCTCTCATGCACTGTTTTGTCTAGCAGTCGTGATTCTTGGTGTTCCTTTGCTACCCCTTCTTCCTCTTCTTTAATGAATGCTACTCAATCCACTTCTTGTGTGTCCACTCATGTTTCCTCTTCTTCTTCTACTTTCATTTTCCTTGATATGGAATCTAAAACTCTTTGTCTACTATTGTGTTTGAGTTGAAAACTTCAAACTTGAATGTTCTTGATATGCATCATTTTTAGGATTTTGCTTAGGTGTTGTGGCTTCTTAACATCCTATGGTACTACATTTTCATGGTTTTCTTGTCTCTTTTGCTTCTGTTAGACCTCACCCTTATGTTACTAGACCTCTTCCCTCTGGTGTTTCTTCACTTTGGTCATTATTTAACATGTTTATTGTGTATGGTGTATACGAGTTCCTTCCTCTATTTGAGACCGATCATTCTTTTGATCAATTTGCTAATACTGTTCTCAACCCTTTATCTACTACACATCACCCACTAGCCCTTCTGATGATGGACAATTTTCTTATTACGGTGTTCAAGGAGATGATGATACTGGAGAGAGAGATGGCAAGTGTTGAACTCATCTATGTTTTTTTTACTTTAGTTTATCTTTCTGCTTATCTCTGTAAAATATTTTCTTGTTCAATAAATATGAGATTGTTGGTGTTTACTTGTTTCCTAAATGGTTCTATTTGAGGTACTTTCATTTCCTATGTTGTATCTTGTTATTCAAATTAAAGCATTTTTGTATGCCTTTTCTCCCTCACATAGGGGTGTTCCTTTGACTTTTAGTGTCAAAAAGGAGGAAAAGTTTATGTGCACAACTATATTTTTGTGTATATGTTGTATATTGCATGGGTTATGAGTGTAGGATTTCATTACATTTGCTGTTTATCTTGCATGCATTTAAGGGGAGTGTTGCATGAAGTCAAGGAGAGTTGTGCATGTTTAATATTGTTTGTGCCTATCGTTATGTACCTGTGTAGGGGTAACACAATAGTATGTGGTTTTTTTATCATATTTGTGTATGACATGCCCACAGAGTGTGTGTTTGTTTCATATGTGTAGGTTATAGGTGTAAAGTGAAATCTCTGGCTTTAGATGTGTTGTGTCCTGTGGTGCTTAGACCCCCATGTTTTAGAGTGATACAATGGATGAGTTGTTTCATGAAAATGGATGGAATGTAAAAAGTGGAAGCACTTGAAGTAGGTGTTTCTTTTGGGTTTTGGTGTGTGTTGTTGTGTTTTTCATGGGAACAAACAACTTTAGGGCATATTCATGATCATCTCATGTTTGATGTGTTTGTGTATTTAGTTGTGTAGTGTTTTAACACAGAGAGCCAAAGGGGAAGATTATAAGTCCCATTGTACTTGTATCTATGTGTTAGCTTCCCATGTATAAAACATGGTGTGTGTTTTAATTTAATCAATGTTCTATATTCCTTTACGTAGGGATTTTTAATGCGGATCAGTAATGTGCACACACACATAGCTAGGAACATTTTGTATGCAAGCATGTTTACACACACCATAGGTGCAAGTATTTGTGGATTTTACTCGACTTTTTTTTTTAAAATATCTTTTTTAGCACCTTGCCACTAAGCTTGCCACCACCCTTGGTGAGGTAGTTGGCGAGGTGGTAATTCTTAGTGATATAAATACCCCCTATTTTCTCTTAGTTCTCTTACCCACATTTTCAAGTGTTGAAACTATACCAAAATTCATATTGAGATTTATATATGTTTTGGAAATCTTTTTGGAGAACTTATTTTTTAGTATGGGTCATTTAGTGTTCTAAGAGATCAAATCGTTGTCTGTATACGTATGTGGTTTGACTGTATTTCTCCCATACACGATTTGAGATCTATAAAGTACTATGTGTTCCTTAATGTTATTAATACTTACACTTCATGTTGTTGATCCTAGTTTACTAATCACATCATATTTGATGATGTTGTCTCTTGAGGAGAGTCTGATTCAAGTGTCGAATCAAGATGCTACGGAAGCAACAAGTAATAGCAGTAATAGGTAGTTAGAACACAGATCCTAACTAATAGAGGTAATAAAGATTTTGTTTTCTATCAAAGTTATAACTGTTTCATTATTAATAGATTATTTACTTTTGAGTGGTTGCGTTAAGCAATCCAAGACATTATCATATAGATATGATCTCTATGTAAATTTATCTTGTTACAACGTTTGTTTTTCATGATCCTGTGTTGAGTTAGTACAGTCTAAGTTTAAGATGTATATGTTGCAACATACTTTAACTTAAACTTTGTTTATAAAGCATTTGATGTTTTCCTATTTTCCATTGATTATATAATCTATTAATTTTTTGTCATATGTTTAAGTGTGTGCTTATGTTATATTTTTTATTCAAGTGTGTTCTTTTCTGTTTGTGCGGGCTATAATTGAGTTTTAAAGAATTTATATCTCTTTTCTATGATAGTGTACCAAGACTCTTTCAAATACATACCAACTAATATAACCAATCCATACAAGCAGCACAGATAGGAGCAACAATAGAGCTTCTTAAGCTTATTGTACTCAATTTAAATTTAGATAAAAAAAAGTCCATACCAGTTTCTGTTGTTAATAAAAAACTGAAATCTCCAAAGTGGGGACTTCTAATCTTGAAATTAGCAGAGACAAAAGGTTATAAAATTACCAATATTAAGGTCACACAATGGACCCAAAATTAACAAGCCGAAGAAACCCGGTAACGCCTTAGGGCTAAGACTTTGCAAAACAATGCCTTTTTGGTACAAGAAAGACAGCAAGGAAGGTTTGATAGTCATCCTTATTGTATCCAACGTTCACAGAGGAGTGCATGTCAGGAAATTTAGAAGCCAACCATAATATTGATATTCCTTAAATATATTATGACATAAGAAAGCTCCTCACCAATAAGGATAGGAAGAAATATGGTGATTAGAAGACCAAGTACGCACTTTTACGCGCCTCCTTTTTTCCGCTTTTTTTTTTAAAAAACCCATTTGGACATTCAAAGGACACTTTATTGCTATGTAGAAAACAATGCTTTATAATAAATATGTCGGTGCCATCATTCTCTTACCATACTCATCACCACGTTTGTTTGTTATTATATATATATTAAAATACATTTTGAGAAACAAGTTCATATCAATTTGCATATACATTATTGTTGGGTTGTATCTAGGTACAACTCGGTTAGGGATGTAAAATTTGATTAAAGTTACGAATGATTAGATATGATTTGACTCGAGTTGAAGTTTGATCAGATTAGAATAATTATGATTCAATAATATTTAAATAATTATGATTCAATAATATTTGAATAATTTTAAGATCAAACTTAAGACCTAATATTTATATTATGAGTCCGACCCAAATTTAACTCAAAATAAGAATTAAATTTAAATTTTATAAAATATATATACCTTTCAATATTTTATTTCATTATTTTATAATTTTTTTAATTATTAAAACTCGAACATTAAATTAAGTTAATTCAACGTTTGAATAGTGAAGCCCGTATCTACCCGAATAAATTAAAACAAAACTTTAAGCTTGCATTTCATTAGAAAATTTGATCTAACTTGGGTCAATAATATCAAGAAAAGTTCCATTGACCCAAAATTTTGAGCTTGGACTAGTTTGATGTGCCCGAATTTACATTTGTAAGCTCAGTCCACTTTTTACAAAACAAAAAATGATAAAAAAAAAAGAAAGACTTCTTAGTATTCTTTCTTGCAAACATCGAAAGCTTATCACATTTATATTTAACTATAAAAAAAACCTGTTACTAAATTCAAAAGTTAATTCTTTCATCCCATTTTTTCTACACTTTTTAGAACTCTTTTTCTTAGGTAATTTGGTGATTTTGTTTCATGCTTAACAACATCAATTTGAATTTATTATTATTATTATTGAAACTATTGTTAAGAAAAGAAAAAAAAGCATATGTAGACATCAATACGAAATAAGTACGTAATATTGAGTGATGTGTTACTTGTGTACATATATTAGTAAATTATAGGTCAGAAAGAATGAATTTGTTACAACATAAATGAAAGGTTGTTATTATAACAAGAAAAAAAGAAGTTGAAAGGTTGTTATTATAAGAAGAGTGAGCATTGTATTGGTGTGTATAAATTTTATAGTCCCAAGAATAGAATAGTATGAACTGTTTTTCGCATATTCTTTTTGGGTAATTCTCTATGTGTACTCGTTCATTCTTTTGATAAGTTTCTTAACCAAACTCGAATCTCACTCTCGCTCAAAATCGTATCAGAGCCAACAACGGCAACTGAGAAGATGACAACAGCTCTCACACCCCCTAGCAATGTTAATCAATTAGTGGAACAATTTTCACAACTCTCTATTCAAACATCTCCTATGAATGTATCTATGTCGATCAAACTAGATTGTGGAAATTTCTTGATATTGGATAAACAAGTGATCATGAGTTGAATTTCAACATACGATCTTGAGGACTATATCAATGGTATTCTAACTGAGTGATTAAAATTTTTGTCAGAATCACAAACTATGAATCCTAAGTATACTATATAAAGTCATACTAATGGTACCTTGAAGAGCTAGATCTACTCTTCGGTGTCGTTGATTCATATTGTTGGTAAGAATTATGTTTTTGATCAATGAGAGAGTCTTCAGAAGGCATGTGTCTTGTCTGACTTGTCTTTGTTATGATTGATATAAAAATAATATTGGGTTTGTTAATCAAAATAGAAGATGCTTAATTTAGAAGAAAATTCATGAAAGGTGTCTTCCCATATTGTCAAAGATGGAAGTGCCTAACCTTGTTTGAATAAAAAATGGGGAAATTAGGTAGCCTAATTTTGGTGAATGAAGAAATATTTGGCATATAAAATGAGAACTTAAAGGCTATAAAATGGCTTCATTTCTTCGTTGTTAATCATCCCAAAAATAGAGAAAAACTTGTATGAGAAGTTTTTGAGTGAGAGAATTTTGTGAAAAAATTCTCTTAGGCTTGTAATTGCTTTTATCTTTTGGGTATGTGAGAAAATTACTGAGAGTGTGGTTGTAACAATTTTCCACATAGTGAATTTTTCTCTGGTTGTCATTTGATATCGAAAGTGATTTTTTCTACAATTTGGAGTTTCCACTGTAATTCTTGTGTAGTGTATTTTCAATTTCTCCATTCTTTGATATTCTGCTAAGGAGGATATTCGGAGGGAGAATTTATGTTTATAACATTTGATCTAAATTTCTTAATAATTGGTATCAGAGCCAATTTCAAATAAAGAAGAAGAAGTGTTAGGAGTCAAGATTGACATTGAGAAATTTGATGAGAGAATCAATTTTGGATTGTGGTAAGTACAAGTCAAAGATTTTTTGATCCAATACGGGTTACATAAGGCGTTAAAGGGGAAACCAGCCCCTACTATCGGTATTGAGTCTAGTAAAATCGGCATAAGTGATGAAGATTGGGAAGATCTTAATCTAAGAGCTGCAAGTACAATTCAAGTTTTTTTTTGGCCAAACATATTCTTGCAAATGTGCATGAAATATGTATGGCCAAAGAACTCTAGGGAAAGCTTGAAGAATTGTATCAGGCAAAAGGCGTCTCAAATCAAGTGTTTTTAAAGGAACAGTTTCATACTTTGCGTATGAATGAAAGAGCTATTATGTGTGATCATCTCAGTGTGATCATCTCAGTGTTCTCAATGGTATTGTCTCTGAACTGAAAAACCATTGGAGTTTAACTTGAATATGAAGATATAGTTTTAAGGATCATCCGGTCTCTTCCATCTTCATATAAACACATGAAACCTATCTTGATTCATGGAAAGGAGAAAATAATTTTTTCAGAAGTTACCAACATGCTATTTTCTGAAGAAAAAATGTTTTAGTGGTGGAAATAATGTTTCGCCTAAAAACTCAGCATTGGTAGTTGAGACCTGGAAGAAAAAGAATTTCATGAAAAAGAAGATAGTATGTTGAGGGTGGGGATATTCTGGGCACCTTAAAATAAATTGTCCGAAGGGTGGAGCCGATTGGTAAGAAGCTCAAATAATGATGATGATGTTAACAGTATGTCTATTTTCAAAGACTATGGTGATGCTCTTTGAAAAGAGCATGTACATCCTCACGGCATGCTGCTAGTCTCCAAATATTTCCATGCAAAATGGTGTGTTACTTCTAGCGGGTCCAAAAGTTTGCACATGAGCATTGGCTTGGTATAGATTCAAGGTGTGTGGTGGGAAGGATGTCAATGGTTGAGGAACTCTGAGGAAAACTAAGTGTGAGAGTTGCACCATAAATTTCAGCAAGTTTTTCGACATGTGTCGATGTGAAATTCTTATAATTGGTGATTAATTCTAAGTGAGTGTACTCTTTATGGTAGAGTATGATAATTCTCGGTGCAAAGAATTATGATTGTTGGAATAGATAGTGCTATAGCGGTAACTATGTTTATTTTTAATTAAGGTGGAGATTGTTGTGATTGATTAAAAATAATATTGGGTTTGTTAGTCAAAATAGGTGGTGCCTAATTTAGAAAAAAATTCATTGAAGGTGGCATCCTATATTGTCAAAGATGGAGATGTCTAACCTTGTTTGAATGAAAAATGGGAAAATTAGGTAGCCTAATTTTGGTGAATGAAAAAATGTTTGGCATATGAAATAGGAACTTGAAGGCTATAAATATGGCTTCATATCTTCATTGTTAATCATCCCAAAAATAGAGAAAAACTTATATGAGAAGTTTTTGAGTGAGAGAGTTTTGTGGGAAAATTCTCTTGGGCTCGTAATTGCTTTTATCTTTTGGGTGTGTGAGAAAATTACTAAGTGTAGTTGTAGCAATTTTCCACAGTGAATTTTTTCTAGTTGTCTTTTGACAACAAAAGTGATTTTTTCTCCAATTTGGAGTTTCCACTATAATTCCTGTGCAATGTATTTTCTATTTCTCTGTTCTTTGATATTCTACTAAGGAGGATCTTCAAAGGGGGAATTTGTGATTATACCATTTGATCCAAATTTCTTAACAGTTTTTACGAGCTCGAGTGATGGAAGTAAAATTGTAACTGCAACCTTCTTGTAAATGTAATCTTTCAATTGATGATTACTTTGACAAAATCAAATGACTTTTTTATCATCTTTCAACAATTGTACATTATGTTCAAGAAAGTGATCTCATTGTTCATCTTCTTAAAGATTTAAGATTTGAATATAATTCTTGTGTTTGTTCTTTCAATCATCATGGTGATGATCTCTCTATTAAGGAGATCAAGAGTTAATTTCTATCATTTGAGAGTCTATTGGCATAATAGAATATGATTGATGAGAGTCAATTGATGCAAAAAAATCTTGCTAGTTATGGATCTTCTGTTAATAAAAATTCAAGTTCAAAGAGTAAGGCATCTAATCATGTTGCTAGAAATTTTTCAAATAATAATTATATGGAAATAATCAAGGTAGGGGCTATCGTAATGGTCATGGCAGAGATTGAGGTGCTCAATGCTAGTTTTAATTGTCAAAAGAGTGTCCATATAGCCTTTAAATGTTATAATCCAAAGAATATGATTGAAGGTAATGTTCCTAAAGGGTAGAATCAACCTTCTTCTTATATTTCATTTCATAAAGGTGATAGTGCTACCAATGATTCTTCTTGGATTTTGGACAGTGGTACGAGTCATCATATGAGTGGTGATAAGAACAACATGTGTAAATCTTCCATATATAGTGGATCTAAAGGTATTATTATTGGTAATGGTGAAAAACTTTAAATTGATCATATAGGTCCATCAGAGTTGCATCTTAATCCTGATCTATTTAGTGTCTATTGGTAGAGCATGTGCATGTAATGATATAAGTTAGGTTTATGTTAATATTGGCAATATTCATGAAACAAAACATATAATTGTAATTTTAGTTTTTAGATGTGTCTTAGAAGAATATTTTCAAGCCGAATATACTATTGAGCCTTAAGGGTCATATATAAAGTATATTTCTATTTGCACATGCACATTAGATTGTATATTAGATACAATAGGGACAGTGTAAAATTAGGCCACTCGATTGATCGAGTAATGACTAGATCAAGCGAGCAATATAACCTCATTGAATTAATTTCATCACATAACTAGTAAATCGGATCGATTGAAGACTAGATCGATTGAGTTAAATCACTGGATTAATCCACTTCTTGAATAATTAATTAAATGTTGACTAGGTTGATCGAGAATACATTCAATCAAGTGATCAATCTACTCAATCAATCGAGCACTTGGTAAAATCGATTGAGTAGCCAGTTATATGATTTTAAAATGTATTTCTATTACGATTTAGATTAGCTTTTTACTATATTGTCCTAGTTTCTTAAAGGTGTTTTAACCGATTTTATGGACAATATAGTAATTTTTTAACCTAATGTACTTCAAAATATTCTATAAATACAAACTTATGCCCATATTTGAAACTAACCACACAAAAGCTTAATTGTGCTTATTCTCTTCATCTTTTTTTCTCTCTCTTGTTTTGCTAAAATCTTTCAAGTAGACTTTTTCATTAAGTTAATTTATTAAACATTTATGGTTGTGTTTGATGGGTTAACAAGCCTAATTGTGTTATTGTGCTTTTAATTGATTGTTCTATAGTTGCTAATTGTTTTCAATTTATCTAATACATTCTTCAAATCAACTAGTTAGGGTTGTTCATTATTGAATTTTCTCTAGGAATCACACTTGTACTTGTGGTTATGTGCTAATATTTTAGTTGACCACAACGTGGGTTTGCTTAACTTGTGAGACTCAAGTTTGTTAGAACGCTGATCTGGATATGAACGTCTTTCTTGTAGGGACTGATGAAAGCAACAACATGTAAATAGGTTACTTGAGAGCAATACCTATGTAGATAGTTTTAATGGTAGCCTTATAATTGGATACTTATTTTTCATAGTGGATAGTTAGGTGATCTGATGGTTTGATGGTTTTTCTCTTAGGTCATTGGTGTGGCTTAGTTTGTTTCCATCTAAAAATCTTGTGTGTTGATCTTTTTATTTTTTGCATTACCTTACATATGGTTTTTTGACAACTTATGAAATTTTAATTTACCATACTTACGCTTACTAGATATTTAAATCCATAACCTAATGAACTTTCATTTAGTATTAGAGTATTCACTAGATACACTTAGTCTGCCTAGGACCTTGTCATGGATCACATGAGAGAGGATTCATCTACAATCCATACTTCTTACTTTGATTGGTCAAATTATCCTTATTGGAAGGCTCATATGATAGCCTTTATAAGGTATATTAATAAGAGTGTCTAGAACACTATCCATTTTGGTTGAGAACCACTTACGGTTACCAAAGATAATGTTGTTACTCTTAAAGCTAGGAAAGATTGGACACTGAATATACAACTAATAGTGACTAGAACCAAAAAAGTATAAATGTTATATTTATTATTGTGTCTGCAGATGATTTTTGTCATATTTCTCATGTTAAAATTACTAAGCGTGCTTGGGATATTTTAGAGGTTTCCCATGAGGAAACCTCACAAGTTAAATGAATAAAATTTGCATGCTTAGTACTCAATTTGATAATATTAGGATGAAAGGAGATAAGATGTTTTCTGAATTCTATGCTAGATTATGTGACATTACTAACACCTTTACCAATCTTGGAGAAAACATTAGGATAGTTTGAAAGACTCTTTACTCATTACCAGATAGCTTCCACGCAAAGGCCAATTCCATTGATAAAAGTAGGGACATTGACAATATCAAAATAGAAGAACTTGTTAGATAAATTCAAACTTTTGAGATGAGTTTTCTTCCTCCCACAACAAATAATGGTTTTTCTTTCAAAATTTTTATGACTATAGAAGGTGACAACGAAGATGTAGAACCAACACTCTTGACCAGAAGGCTAAAGATAATCTTGGACAAAAAACACTAAAAAAAGCTTAACCATGTCATCAAAAGGATTAGAGTCAGAGAGAATTCAAACCTGTGACTTTTGATAGTAAGAAACCTAAACCCACTAGACCTCTATGTGTTGAATGTATGGCTTTTGCCTGATTTGCAACAAATTGTGCAAATAAGAAGAACCATATTGGAAAAGTTCTCAATACCACATTTACTGACTCTAAAAATGACAACAATAGTCTAATTGAACTAGAAAATAGTGACACAAACTTCTTGGTATTTGCTACAAATGATGGTAGATGCTCTAATAAGGTTGGCATTGGTTCAGACGATGAGAAAAGTGACACTAAATTTTTACTCAAATGTTTTAATGTCACTAGTGTTAATGATATGTTTAGAGAGTTCATAATATACAAAAGAGATAAAGAAAAGTTTCTTGTAGAAGTAATTAAACTTAATGACAAACTTAAATCCTTTGAAGTAAACTCATCACTACTTGAACAAGATAATATTGATTTTTTTGAACATGCTAATGCCTTGAATTCAAGTCCTATAGGCTTAGAAAAAGAAAAAAAAAATTGGTGGAGGAACTTGAACAATCAAAAGAAGTTGTAAAAGGATAACAATTGGAACTAAAATATTAAACAAAGTTATTCATTATGTGAAGCAAGTTGGAGACGAAAGAGGGCTAGGATATGTAGATAAGAACACTACGCCATCCATTCCAAAATCAACTTAATTTTTCAAACCTTCAAACATGTCCTACTCACATGATACACATGACATTGGTTATAAGGATGAGAGCTCCACTCCTTCAAAATCCAAAACCACATTTGTAAGGCCTTCAAACACTACTCCTGATGTTACTCATTTTACAAAAAAAAAAAAAAATAGTTGCACCTGTGATTGAAAAATCTATTAAGTTTGTGCCCGTCTATCATTATTATGGTAGGAAAGGTTATATTAGGCCCAAGTGTAGATTTTTGATAAATGCTCATAAATGTATATCCATGTTTCATATAGCAAGATTCATAACCATCATCTATCTATGCATGTTGCATCATATTCTAGGATGAATGAAAATTATGGTAATATGTTCAAAAATCCTATTTAAAAGCATGAAGTTGTTGGCTCAAATAGGCAAGTGAAATTCAATGCATTTAATTGTAGGACTAATTATCATTATCGTACCATGCATGTTGGCATGATCATTATATACTCCATTCATATTTATTTTGATTGGATGTACATTATACAAATGGATATTTTGACTTGTGTATTTACATATTCTTCACATCTAGTGATTGATGTTGACGTGAACCTGTTCATACACTCACTGGACACATAAGTATTTCATGTTAGAAGTTTATAATTAATTATGTGAGATTCTAGGGAATGAGCTAACCTTGATTGCAAAGTTGTTTTTGAGATCTATCTTTTATTGTATAAAATGCTACAATAGAGAGAAACCTAGTTTTAAGATGACTACCTATTGTGATGTATGGAAGTTACTATACTGAGCGGAGAGGGCTACCTCATAACTAGTGTAAAATTTATCATATTAATTATACTGGCTTGTGCATATTTCTTTAAATAATAATAATAATAATAATAATAATAATAATAATAATAATAATAATAATAATAATAATAAACGAAAATGAAAAATACAAAAGCTTTTGTATGCACAAAAAAGAAAGAGCCAAAATTGGTTATAATAAAAAAATATAAATAACCAATCCCTCACAAAAATATTAATACAAGAGGAAAATACACAAAATATAAATTAAAATTCTCTCTTCATAAGTAAATTTTATTTTGTGCAAATATAGATTCAACTGCAACTTTTTCAAAATAGATGATATCTTTTTCTTTGAATATTTCATAATTGATCATACATAAATAAATTGATATCTTATTGCATAGTTTTGACATTTAAATATAAAATTGAATACATCAGGAATCCAAGGCTTGAAACCAAAAAAAAATCATGACATTAAATTATTAAATTATTGTATAGGGCTTGAACATTACCTACAATTACATTAAATATTTAGCTAGCCTTTGTCACAATATGTGTTAGTAGATTTGTGTGTCTTGTCTACATATGTTTATGCTATCAATGGATAGTCACACTTTGAAAAAATTAATTTCATTTTTTGTGTGTATTGTTATGGTCATTTTAAGCTAAGTCTATTACCTTCAATTCAATTTTATATATATATCAATTTTTATAAATTTTGTTTTATTCTAATTTATTTAAAGGATTCATAGAACTTAGGGAAGTTATTTGTTTTCGGGATACATTGTTTTTAGTTCTCTATTTAGCTCTCTATTTTGGGCTTTTGAGAATATGTACTCCTATTTTTAGCTATTAAATATACCGTTTCATGAATATATTGTTTATTTGTAAGAAAAAAATGAGGAGAAAAATTGAAACATTAATTGAAAATCCATAAAATGGGGAGAGCTAACTTAAGGGGAGAATTATTTTGAAAATCCTTCTTGGAGATACTACACATAGGAGGAGTTGTGTTTGTAATTTCTATCTGTTAATTATTTACTCTTATAAATATTATTTTCTTTCCTATTGTTATGTACACTAAGATAATGAACAATTAATTTTTTAAGAGAAGTTGTTTGCTTGTTTATGGTATTATTTTTTAGTGTAAACATGTGCTTTGAGATTCAAGTAAATATTGTTCCACTGGATCATAGGATAGTCCCACTATGTAAAAATTTAATTTTCTTATGAGCGTTATGTAGTGAGAGAGAGATTTTGTCACATGAATATGCCAAATGGGGAGATTATTTGGTTTATGGTAGTATTAGTAATATTCGTGAGCAAAACATATAATTGTAGTTTTATTTCTAGGTGTCTTAGAAGAATGTTTTCAAGCAGAAGAAACTATTTAGCCTCAACAGTCACATATCGGGTATATTTCTATTCCCATGCACGTTAGATTGCATAATAGACACAATATGGACAATATGAAATTAGGCCGCTTAACCGATCAAGTAATGAATAAATCGATCGAGCAATATAACCTAATTCAACTAATTTCAACATATGGTTAGATAGATCTAGTAATTTACTCATTCAATTGAGGACTAGATAGATTGAGTTAAATCACTCGATTGATCCATTTTTTTAATAATTAATTAAATGTTGGCTTGATTGATCGAAACTATATTCGATAGATCTACTAATGTATTTGATTGATCGGGCACTTGGTTATATCAATCGAGTAGCCAGTTATCTAATTTTGAAACATATTTCTATTATGATTTGAATTGGTTTTTTTATTGTATTATACTTATTTATTAAATTTGTTTTAAATGATTTTATGGACAATATGTAATTTTGTTTCAACCTAATGTACTTCAAAATATTTTGTAAATACAATCCTAAGCACACATATGAAACCAATCACACATGAGCTTAATTATGCTTATTCTCTTCTTCTTATATTCTCTCTCTTATTTTTCTAAAAGTTTTCAAGTAGGCTTTTTCATTAAGTTAATGTATCAAAGCTTTGTAGTTGTGTTTGATGGATTAACAAACCTATAATAATAAGATTGTTATTGTGCTTTTAATTGATTGTTTTAGAATTGCTAGTTCATTATGATTTATCTGGTATATTGTTTAAATTAACTAGTAAGAGTCATTCATTATTAAATTTGCTCTAGGACACACACTTGTATTTGTGGTAATATGCTAATGTTTCTGGTGACAATGGTGTGGGTTCGATTAATTCATAGGACTCGAGTTTGTCAGAACACATATGCATTTGAACACCTTTCTTGTAGAGATTATAATGAAAGTATCGACTTGTTAGTAGATTACTTGGGGGCATTACCTGGGTAGGTAGTTTAAGTCCTACCCTTGTAAATGGGTACTTATTTTCATTATAGAAAGTAAGGTGGTTCGGTGTACCGGTGGTTTTTCTCTTAGGTCAACGATGTGTCCTAGGTTGTTTTCACCTAAAAATATCATGTGTTGATCTTTTTATTTCCACATTACTTTACATATATGTGATTGGTTGTTTAGGTGTTTATGAAATTTTAATTTACCATATTTTTGCTAACCATATATTTAGTCCATAACTAAACGAACTTTTAGTATATATGTTAAGCTCCATTCCAATTACGTTTTTTCTAAGGGTAAGTGAACATGGAAATTCATTCTTTAAGGCTCTACTGAATAAGGATTGTATCATATTTGGAATAAAGTTGCATTAGTTAGATGCAAGAAGACAAATATGACTTGTTGAGATTCAATATTTTACAGAGAGAGATTAGAGAGAAGTTAAGATAATTGGTGTCCATCTATTATAGAACATTTATGGATACATGTGTTAAATATATAATGTGTACACATATTTACATGTTAGGGGGAAAACTTGGCCTAAAGAAAACATGTAAGAGATCTAGGTCGAGTTTAGCTCATATTGTCTTTGTGCTCGTGTTGTACATGAGATCGGATAGTGATCGAGAACGAGATTCCATTGAGAACAAGCTATCCCATGGGTAGGACATCTAGGGTGTGTATCTTCCATCTTGGAATGGTGCCTTAGCATGGGTGGTTTTTAAGGTCTGGGCTTTGGGTCGGTCTGGATGTCCAAACATCAAGTCCCCTTATTCTTTTAGCTCGAGCTTCGGTCTGAGGTGGAAGAGTAAATATCGGGTATAGGATATAAACCATTCGACTCCCCTAATAAATATGTGTCAATTGATTGGAGAGAGAAATCTAATATTTTTATATAAAAAGGTGCTTGGACTAGGACTTATCATTGTTACCTACAAAATTGAGAAATAGTGAAGAAAAACGCTTTTTCATTTCACCTCGAGCTTATAAAATATTTTTAGTTCGGTGGTAAGAATTCAAATCAAGCTATAATTTTCTCTATTTGGATTTTTTAGAAGTCAAGCATTGAAAACCTAATGATTTTCTACTTTCTATTCAGGTCGGTTTTTAAAGGAACATTTTCTTTTATTTTCAACTCGTTCCTAGGTAATCTCTTCTTCTCGTACCTTACCACCTGCTATTGTTTTGTCTTTATATTTTTGTATCTTTTCATAGGATACAAAGAGAAGAGACCTCAACTTCTAGCTCGGGCTCATAGGAGACTCCCCAATATTCTAGTACAAGTGATAGCTCGAGGTCTTCTAACTCAGGCTCTTCTAATGAGGTGAGTCAGTCTTCACCTCAACCATCTACCTCTACCCCTACCCCTAGACCATTCACATTGTGAGATTGAGTATGCCTCAGACTCAGGTCTATATAAGTGGCTAGGACGTGGAGGGGTTGGTCGGTTGTAGCTACGACTTGGGGGTTGCTGCCCCAGGATGAGAAGAGATTAAGAAGAACCTATAACATCCTTCCCTCAATTTAGATAATTATTCCTCCTAAAAGCACTTGTATAGTGATGAACCTCCATCTGGGTGGACTATTTTTCATAAGAAAGCTCTATGGCTAGGGGTAAGGTTTCTCTTATATCCTCTTATTAGGAGGTTCTTAGCTAGGATGCAGCTTGCACTAGAGCAATTGATGTCTAATGGGTGGATATATCTTCTCTACCTAACATCGATCTGTCAAGAACTCAAGTTGGATTTAGAGATAGCCAAGTTTAATGAGGTGTATGTCCTAAAAAAAATCCCATAGATCCGATGAGTGTATATATGTCGATGAAGCAAGATCAGGGGTGAACATACCCCTTCTTGAAAATGAGAAAAACTAGAAAGAGTATTTTTTTTCTATGTTTCAGGTCAGCGGGAGCCTCCCACAAATGATATGAGGTTGGTAAGAAGCATCTGGAATGACACTAAGTTTATGATTAGAATTATGGCTTATTTAATCATGACCTTAAGTCTTGATGCGAAGTAAAGGTTGGTTGATATCCAAAACTATCTTCTTGGGAAGACCAACTAGAGGACCTTATTGAACACCCCGCCCTTTGTTACATATGGGTTGATGAGGCACGATGCTGTAGAGCCCCCTTTAGAGTAAATTGTAAACTCCAAGCTCTTCTTAAACCACAGACTCTTATTAAATGCAAAACTCCTCCTATAGACTTTAGGGGCTGGTTCAAGGTGGTGCCTGATGATGGTGAACTAGCTCCATACTTTGTACCATCCTTATAATACTTTGCCCCTTTTATTTATTTATTTGAACCCTAGGTGATTAAAATGGTATCCTCTCATTATTAATATGCAAATCATGTGGATTTGACCAATACCTAACTTTTTGCTCATATGAAGAGCAAGGATACGATGGGAGAAATGAGTTCTTCCATGGGTGTACCCCCAGCTCTTGGGGACCTTACCAGTGATGTGGAAGGGGTCGTCCCGAAATGAGGTTTAGCACTACAGTACCTCGATCGTTGTATGAGTCATTTTTCTGCCGATACATGTAAGAAGAACCTCGTGACTATTTACAAGGGGGCAGATTCTGGCGAGGTCACTATTGTCTCTTTTGGAGAACATAAAACGTGCAAGTATATATCGTCACAAGTAATAAGATTTGTAAGTAAAGTATCGTTCCCTCGGAGATTTGTTACTATAGTTTGTTGAGTACTAAAATTATCTCTCTGATTTTATCCAAAATAATCTTTGATTCTAACAAGTTAAAGAAAAGAGTTTAAAAATAAAATAAAAGAAATCTAGGATTGCAATTTTTCACCAAATTAATCCACTCAAATCACATTATTTTATCTTGATTTATATATTTTAGTATATTTAATTTGTCAACCGAAAACTTCTAATTTTATTCATACATCTCTTCCGAGCTCCGTATAAACACATCTTGTTAAATTAATTCACTAAATCTCTATGAGAATTAAATTCACCAAGATTCATTACGTTTTAAGTTTTCAAATGGACACACATACAATTAGGGTATATTCCTATCATTCATCATACATGTCATTCTATCTACGAGCAATATACAATAAATGCCTCTTCAAAGTTTATTTATGTGCCACGGATCGTTTTGATAAAATTCGTAAATAATCAAAAAGCATTAAACACACAATATAATGAAAAAATCAAACGTCTTATAAATCTATAAAAAATAATTAAAATCAAAGCTTCATAAACTTAGATCAAATGCAACCCTAGAAAAATTAAATTACTTCATAAAATTAAAATAAAAATTACAACAGATACAGAAAAATAAGATGAAGAAGAAGGAAAATTAAAACATCACATACAACAAATATTTGGCACACGTAGAACACAACAAAAGCCAAAAAAATAGCTTCTGCGTGTTCTACAGTCCAAAACCGAACAACACAAAAATTCTAAACTCTAAAAAAAACTCTTTAACTCTATTATCTTATTACCTATTTATACCTACAAAAATACATCGAAAATATAAAAATATCATACACACGAGAACAGCGAAATATGGCAAAAATAATAAAATATTGCGCGTGGGGAAAAGTGGTATCGAAAACGCGTTCAAAATCTGAGTGGAAGGAGCTGCGCATTTCTAATTTTATTTTCAATCCACGCTGCCACGTGTTGCGACCTGATTTACTGAAAAATATAATGGGACACGTGGCATCCTTCAACTGGTGAGGGCAAAACGGGTGCATGGATCTGCGCCGCACGAAAGAATGGCTCGCGGGGACATGTGGCAGACAACGGCACGCCCGGAAATGAGCGTCGTTTTCGTGTGTTTTGGTTCACTTAATGCATGACAGGTGTTGTCATGTTACTCGCTGGAATATTTAATAGACACGTGGCTTCTTCTTATTCTGTAAAACGAGAGGGTGCACGCCTCTTAGATGTCCCGTGTCACACACGATTTTTAGGCAAGCGGTTCGGTGCGCGACAGCTTGGTTCCACGCACTTCAATCTGGACCGTTCAGACGATCCAACAGTGAGGGATGCGCCTCGGGGAAACTCTGCGCAGCCAACATATGGGTCCCACTTTGCACGCCGGCTTGCGCGGCAGGTGGGCCCCGCTGTGTCGAGTTGCGTGCAACAATAATTCTGGTACTCTCTTTTGTCTCATCTGAAATGCACTCACCACATCTTGACCGTTAATTGGATGATCGAATGGTGGGTGTTGAGAGTCGTGAATGGTGCGCGTGGCATTATTCTCCTGCGCAGAAAATTGAATTTTCTTAATTACATTTTGACCTACAAATTTAATTCAAATAACATTTTAATCTTTCTTTAATTGCAATCAAGCCCAATTTTAATTTAAATTATATTTTTGACTTTTAATAATTGCAATTAAGCACTCTTTTATTTGAAATTATATTTTTGGACAAAAATTTGCAATTAAGTACATTTTCGATACAAATTATTTAATATTCTTAAAAATGTATTTCTCTACATATAAAAGGTGAATATTAATTTATTTAACTAAAATTAAACAAAAATGTCAAGAACATAGCAAATATCATTAATAAAATTGACGAAAAAAAGTATATAAAATACAGTTATCAACACCCCAAACTTAAGTTTTTGCTAGTTCTCGAGCAAAAGGAAAGAAATAAAACAAAGATAACTGCATTAAAATAGTGATTTTCAAAATATTTCTTTTTGGTATTTCCGAATTACATATCTCAAAGAAATAAGAGAATTTTACCGAAGTATCAAAATTAATTTAAAAGTATATTACATTTTCACAATGAATTTTAGTGTGTGTGTGAAGTCTTTTCATATTTCATCACATGCAATCCGGATTAGTTTATATAAATATAAAATCAAACAAATTTTCATGAAATCACAAAACTCATAGTTTATTTTTCATTTCCCTCTCCACTAATGTAGACAAACACAAAACACCAAATCAATAGGACTTCATTAAACTTGTAAAGTATGGCTTAGGTAAAGGTAGGATAAAGGATAATATTTAGCTCAAAAACTTTTCCCAAGCATAACATTTTAGGATTGAAAAAGATAACTTCTATCATCACAATAATTACTTCCCAATTTGGGATTTATCCTCACATACCATCCTCTTTTTTTTCATAATTTTTTTTTTGTTTTCTGCTATTTGTTTTTTTTGGTAACCTCTTTTTTTCGTGACATCTTTACTTATTTACTAACAATTGTCAAATGTTAGTGAGATAGGAAAAATAGATATATCCACACACACAATATATATATATATATATATATATATATATATATATATATATATATATATATATATATATATATATATATATTTGAAGGTAGGCTTTTGAAATGAGAAAAATATATATATCAACTTTGAAGCTCAAAAGGGGTATACTATGGATAATGTATGTGAAAGTAGATAGAAAGGCTCAAACGATCCAAAGATGGCCTAAATCATTTTCTTAGTTAAATGTTATCTATAATTTTGCCTTGAGAGAAAATCAAACAAATTCTAAAAATTGTGACACCACAAATATCAATCAAATTCCATACTCACATAAACCTTCTCTAAATTATCATAGCAAATCAAAAATCAAGACTAGTGCTCATAAATATTTATTCTTGTAAAAATGAAACATACTTAAAAATAATTTATAACTTAGACAATATTCAAATGTTTCAAGGAGACATGCACCATTTAAACAGTTGAAATAAAAACAAATCACTATTCATAGAAAAATATCTTCAATTAACCAAACAAACAAAAAATTTCACGAGCAAGAACATCCAGAAAGTATTTCAATTAAGTTCAATATATCTACCACCCCCAAACTTAATATACACATTGTCCTCAATGTGTGCAAGTTATAGAACATATGAGATGGGTTTAAAGAAACTTCCTGGTTTGTTTGATTGGTTAAGCCAAAATAGCTTCATTACCTCCAATTTGCACCTACGAAAGAAAAAAAATTAACATAACAAAATATAAAAAGCAATACATGCGAAAAATAAAAAATAAATATAAAACACATGGGTTGCCTCCCAAGAAGCGCTTGATTTATAGTCTTCATCTTGACTTCTCAATTTTTTTTTCTTTTTATAAGTTAAGATTTGTGTGTCAAACAAAAACTCAACTTACGAGAAAATTGAAAAATAAATTAAGCAGCAATAACCATAAATTTTTTTTATTTTTTATTTTTTAATTTTTTATTCTTTTGTGAATTAAGATTTGGGTGTTAAACAAAATCTCAAATCACGACAAAATTGCAAAATAAAAAAAAGAACAAACAATAAGCAAAAAAAAATTAATTTTCTTTTTGTGAGATAAGATTTGTGTGTCAAACAAAATCTCAACCCACGAGAAAATTGAAAAATAAATTAAACACCCAACAATAAATTGTTTTTTGAATTAAAATTAGATTGATTGGTATTAATATCAACAATGAAAATAGTAAAAAAAATCCTCGGAAACGGCGCCAAAAACTTGTTGTCTCTTTTGGAGGACATAAAACGTGCAAGTATACATAGTCACAAGTAATAAGATTTGTAAGTAAAGTATCGTTCCCACGGAGATTTGTTACTATAGTTTGTTGAGTACTAAAAGTATCTCTCTGATTTTATCCAAAATAATCTTTGATTGTAACAAGTTAAAGAAAATAGTTTAAAAATAAAATAAAATAAATCTAGGATTGCAATTTTTCACCAAATTAATCCACTCAAATCATATTATTTTATCTTGATTTATATTTTTTAGTACATTTAATTTGTCAACCGAAAACTTCTAATTTTATTCATATATCTCTTCCGAGCTCCGTATAAACACATCTTGTTAAATTAATTCACTATATCTCTATTAGAATTAAATTCACCAAGATTCATTACATTCTAAGTTTTCAAATGAACACACATACAATTAGGGTATATTCCTATCCTTCATCATACATGTCATTCTATCTACGAGCAATATACACACAAATGCCTCTTCCAAGTTTATTTATGTGTCACGGATCGTTTTGATAAAATTCGTAAATAATCAAAAAACATTAAGCACAAAATAGAATGAAAAAATCGAACGTCTTATAAATCTATAAAAAATAATTAAAATCAAAGCTTCATAAACTTAGATCAAATGCAACCCTAGAAAAATTAAATTACTTCATAAAATAAAAATAAAAATTACAACAGATACAGAAAAATAAGATGAAGAAGAAGGAAAATTAAAACATCACATACAACAAATATTTGGCACACATAGAACACAACAAAAGCCAAAAAAATGGCTTCTGCGTGTTCTGCACCTATTTTTTCTAAACTCTAACAAAAACTCTTTAACTCTATCATCTTATCACCTATTTATACCTACAAAAATACATCGAAAATATTAAAATATCATACACGTGGGAACAGGGAAATATGGCAAAAATAATAAAATATTACGCGTGGGGAAAAGCGGTATCGAAAATGTGTTCAAAATCTGAGTAGAAGGAGCTGCGCGTTTCTAATTTTATTTTCAATCCACGCTGCCACGTGTCGCGACCTGATTTACTGAAAAAGATAATGGGACACGTGGCATCCTTCAATTGGTGAGGGCAAAACGGGTGCATGGATCTACGCCACACGAAAGAATGGATCGCGGGGACATGTGGCAGACAACGGTGCGCCTGGAAACGAGCACCATTTCCGTGCATTTTGGTTCACTAAATGCATGACACGTGTCGTCATGTTACTCGCTGGAATTTTTAATAGACACGTGGCTTCTTCTTATTCTGTAAAACAATAGGGTGCACGCCTCTTGGATGTTCCGCGTCGCACACGATTTTTACGCAAGCGGTTCGGTGCGCGATAGCTTGGTTTCACACTCTTCAATCTCGACCGTTCAGACAATCCAACGGTGAGGGATGCGCCTCGGGGTAACTCTGCGCAGCCAACATGTGGGTCCCACTCTGTACGTCGGCCTGCGCGGCAGGTGGGCCCCGTTGTGCCGAGCTACGTGCAACAATAATTCTGGTACTCTCTTTTGTCTCGTCTGAAATGTACTCGCCACATTTGGACCGTTAATTGGATGATCGAACGATGGGTGTTGAGAGTCATGAATGGTGCGTGTGGCATTATTCTCCTGCACAGAAAATTGAATTTCCATAATTACATTTTGACCCAAAAATTTCATTCAAATAACATTTTAATCTTTCTTTAATTGCAATCAAGCCCAATTTTAATTTAAATTATATTTTTGACTTTTAATAATTGCAATTAAGCACTCATTTATTTGAAATTAGATTTTTGGACAAAAATTTGCAATTAAGTACATTTTCGATACAAATTATTTAATATTCTTAAAAATGTATTTCTCTACATATAAAAGGTGAATATTAATTTATTTAACTAAAATTAAACAAAAATGTCAAGAACATAGCAATTATCATTAATAAAATTGACGAAAATAAGTATATAAAATACAGTTATCAGTCATTTGTCGTTAGATGTGTCAGGTATGTTATACTTCGTTTTCGTTTGTTAGCGTGGGGTTTATTTGTTTGAACTCATTTTTTGTTGTAGTTGATTCTACTCTATGATTTTGACAAAGCTCATAGCGTGGGCTATTTAAAAGCTAAGCTGGTTATGGAAAAGTAGAGTTATGCATCTACCCATTCAAAGTACAATACGTTGCTGCCCAGATCAGCAAAGTAGGAGGGCGAGGCAATTGATGAGGAGTAGAAGTTGAAGAGGGTTGCCTTTGAGCTTAATGTGTATGCTTGATGCATTTTTGAGCTTGAGGAAGCTTTGAGGCCAGCTAAAAAGGGGGCCAACAAAGTATAGAGACAAGTTGAGGCTTCTGTTGAGGAGATGTGCCATCAAGCAAAGGCCGATATAGATGCTATGGCTCAGAAGCTATAGTCTAGTAATGAGTGGGCGTATGAGATGGCGATGGAAACCTTCAATATAGAGACTAAGCAAAAGGGTTTAAGTGAGTACTATTATTTTATTTTGGACATTCTTGTCACCTCGACCTATATGTAGGCTCCTTTTGTTGAGGAGGAGGGAGAAGGATTGGGCTCCTCTAATGGCAAGGATGGCCCTGAGGTCACCGTAGAAGGGGCTAATGATCAATGATTTTTTTAAAAGCTCGATGCCACTTTTTTTGTGTGGTCGCGAGGTGTCACTTCATGTAAAACAAAAAGAGTAAATGAAAAATCAACTATATTTAGTAAATTAAATCAATTTGCCTCTTTTATTGTGTATTTATGATGTTGACCTACCCACTATTTTTTTGTATATCAGCCTTCATCCCTTATATAATGGTTTGAGAACACTTGTTTGATTCATATATTTAAGAATTTTTGTCAATTCTTTCAACTTTTTTGCTCGTGTTTTATGGAATTTGATCGAACTAATAGACACTTAGTTAGCTTTTCATGTTGCAAATGGTAGGCTTGAGGATGAGGTTAGGGTGCTTAAAGTTGAGGTGGTTAAACTTGAATGTAATGCCAAAGAGACAAAGTGTGAGCTCATTGCTTGTAGGGAGAAATTAATCCAAACTTAATCTCAAGAAAGGAGGACCATGGCTAGTATGGCCAGTCTTGTTGATAGGGAATCATATCAAGCAAGCTTCTATATAAAGCAATCTGAAAGAAGTTTTATTAAGGTTATGGAGGTTACTGAAGATCTGGAGTGGGGGTTACTCCCAATGATGACAGTGCACCTTGAGACCGTGACTTATGTACGTTAAAAGTTTATTAAGATTCAAGCCGAGCTATTGGCCTTGGTTGAGGAAATTGGTGACTCAGACACTGGTCGCATGTCCAAGTGTTTAAAGAGTTTTTAAATCTCTATGCAGGTTAAGTCTTGCATTAGTAACTATGATAGTGATTAATTTTTTGAATAATGAACATTCTAAGCGGCACATATTTATGTATAAAGAGTACTTGGTCAATATTGTTTTTTACGTTAGAGCACTGACCTAGTTTTTGACCCAGGTGGGAAACTCGACCACTTCCATTTCTAGGTAACTTTACCTCATTTATCAATCTAGGTGATCGGCCCTTGGCTTCAATTTATGGGAGAGATCTTGACCTGGTTCCTGACAGAGGTGCTTCTCCTCTTTAACGTCATAGTGTCGACCTGGTTCTTGACTGAGGTGGATAACTCAATCTCTTTAATTTATAGGGAACTCTTCTTGATTTATCAATCTAAGTCATTAGCCCTTGGCTTAAATTTATGATAGAGAGATTGACCTGGTTCCTGATCGAGGTGCTCATCTTCTTTGACGTCGGAGCATAGACCTAGTTTCTAACCGAAGTGGACAAATCAACTTTTTCAATTTCCAGGGGACTCTACCTAATTTTTCAATCTAGGTGATTGGCCCTTGGCTTTAAGTGAAGGGAGAAAGCTTTATTAAAGGATCATATACTAAAGCATTTTATTTAATAGATGCATATGCGTCGTTGTTACAAAAAAGAAAGAAGAGAAAGGTAGGTTAGAACATGTGCTTTTAGAAGTGGTATCTTTTTAAGTCTAGCATTCCAGCTTGCACATTCCTCAATGCCTTCGATGTTTTTCAATACATAGGCTCCTCCTGGTGTTATTTCAATTATTTGATAAGGTCATTCCTAATTGGAACCCGTTTTATCAACCATCCATTCCTTTTTGTTGGGAAAGACCCTCCAAAAAATCCAATCACCTTGGAAAATTTTTTAAAACACATGGTTTTGTTGTAGTATTATGATATTTTTCTTTTTTTCTTGATTTTCCTTCTTAAAGCTTCATCCCCTTTTTCCTCTACTAAGGTCAGTTTGGTTACTCTTTTTACCTCGTTTTGTTCCTCTTCTAGAACTAATCTGTGGGTAGGAATTGTGACCTCAGTTGGTATAACTGCCTCGGTTCCATAGACTAGGGAAAAATGGGTCTCGTTAGTGCTCCCATGGGGGCTTGTCCTGACAGCCCATAATGTGCTTGGTGGGTCCTCCACCCATCGTCCTTTGGTGCTTTCTAATTTTTTCTTTAATAGGTTGATGATTATTTTATTTTAAGACTATGCTTAACCATTTGCCTAGGGATAGTATGGTGTTGAGTGGCTCATCTTAATATTATATTTGAGAGTGAGTCTTTGATTTTTCAACCAGTGAATTGCCATCCGTTATCTATAGCAAGTTCTCTAGGGAGGCTAAAGTGACTAATTATGGGTTTCCATATAAATCAAATTACCTCTTCCTCTCGTATTCTTCTTAGCGGTTCTGCTTCAATCTATTTTGAAAAATAATCAGTGGTAAAGAGGAGAAATGTTTTGTTGCCCATGCCTATAGGCATGGGTCCTACTATATCCGGTTCCCACTTGTTGAAAGGCCAAGGACTTACTACCCCCACCATGGTATTTAGGGATGTGTGGGTCAGTGGGGGAAAATCTTTGGAATTTATTGCATTTCTGAGCGTAGTTGATGCAATCTGTCAGCATGATGGGCTAATAATAACCCTATCTCATGGTTCATTGTGATAATCTTCTACCCCCAAAATTCAAACCACAGTCTCCCTCGTGTGCTTCATATATCATCCTTTCGGCTCTCTCTATAGCTATACACAAGAGGCAAGGGCCAAATGGATTTTTGTGGTATAGTTTTCCTACCTTGATCATGTACCGACCAACCTTGGCTTCAATTTCCTTCACGGACATGCAATTTTCAAGTAGGTCCCACTTTTCTAAGAAATTGTAGTAGGGTGAATCACATGATAATGGGAGTGTCCACACATCCAATCCTTCTTTCGACCTCTTCTAAAAATGCCTTTCCAACACTGCTATTGATACCACCCGACCATGATTGGTTTCCCTTATTGACGCCAATTTTGCTCAATCTTAAACATGAAGAATTTTGAGCATTCTCATTTTAATCTCTCCAAATCCTTCTTCATATTTTTGTCTCTTGCTTCAAATGTTCCTAAAAACTGATTAACCATGAGCTCATAATCACTATATAAGGTGACTCTATATACCCTTAGCGTTTTCGTGATTATGACTCCAAATATGGAAGCTTCATATTCCGTGACATTTTTCGTTGCTTGAAAATCAAGCCTGACTGCATATTCAAAGTAGTTGTCTTCTTCATCCACTATAACCACCCCTAGTTCTGTGCCTTTAAAGTTGTGCACCCCATCAACAAATACCAGCCAGGTCGGTGCCTCCTCTTGGTCTACCGTACATACTTCCATTCACTCTATTTTGTTAATAACCTCGAGACTATCAGTGAATTAGGCCACAATCTTCCCTTTGATGGGTTTTCTAGCCTTGTATTTGATATCATATTCTCCTAACTCTACGACTATCTGGGCCAATCTCCCTGCGACCTTTGGTTTCTTTAGGAAATTTTTAAGAGGGTGTGAGGTGAGTACCATGATTATGTGCGAACTAAAGTAATGTTTGATCTTTCGTGTAGTAATCTTGATAGCAAAGGCAAGTTTATCTATGGTGGGATATTTTCTTTGGGCCTCTGTAAAAATTTGGCTAACATAGTAGATGTGGTGTTGAATTTTGTATGTCACTGCATGTTTTGGGTGTGATAGCCAAATATAGATAGAGAATATATCCTGGTAGGAAGCTGACCAGGACAGAAGGATTACTAAGATACTTCTTGGTTTCTTCGAAGGCTATATTTCAACCCTCATTCCAAAAGAAAATTTTGTTCTTTCTTAGCATCTTATAAAAGGGCATACACTTATCCATTCATTTAGCAATGAACCTACTCAGTACCCCTATTCTTCCATTGAGTTATTATATTCCCCTAAGACTACTAGGTGGTTTCATGTTTACTAGTGCTTGTATTTTATCTATATTGGCCTCAATCCCTCTTGCTAACATGAGATATCCCAGGAATTTTCCTGCAACCACAACAAAGTTTCACTTTTTGGGGTTAAGTTTCATACCAATATCCCTAGAATTTTACTGCAACCACACCAAAGTTTCACTTTTTGGGGTTAAGTTTCATGCCATACCTTCATATCACTTTGAATATCCCTTATATATCTTTGATATGGTTTAGGGATTGAAGTGATTGTACCACCATTTCATCAATGTATGCTTCCAGATTCTTTACTAACTGTTTGTCGAACATTTTTTTAAAGAGGCATTGATATATTGCACCTATATTTTTCAACCCGAATGGCATACTCGTGTAGTAGAACTTTCCTTCTTCCATTATGTAAGAAGTTTTATCCTCATCCTCTGGGTACATTTTGATTTGGATATACCTGGAGTATGCATCCAAGAAACTCATCAACCCAAACCTGGAAAAGGCATCCACTCGATGATCAATGTTTGGGAGGGGGAAACAGTCCTTTGGGCAAGCCTCATTTAGATCAGTGAAGGCTACACATATACAGGATGCTCTATATACCTTCTTCACTAGTACCACATTCGAGATCCATGAGGGATACTTGACCTTCATAATGACCCTAGCTTCTTTGAGATCATCTACATGGTGTTTGATTGCCTCATTTTTCTCTGGGGAATTTTCTTTTTTGTTGCTGGATGGGTTTAGCTTCTGGGTTGACGTTTAAGTGATGCGTTATAATGCTTGAATCAATTCCTAACATGTCCGTTGGGGCCCATGCAAAGATACCTACATTAGCTATGAGGAACTGTAAGAGTTTCCCCTTAAGCTCTACCATCAAATCCTCACCTAATTAGGTTCTTCACATTATTTAAAAAGGACAACTTCACCATGCTTTTATTTCTTAGTATTTTTTTAGGGAGACCCCTTGGTGATTTCTATTTGAGGGTAGTCAGTCCCCTTCATAGTGGCATTATAATAATTTCTTATTTTCTCCTGATCTCCTCTTATCTCTTCGGGGCCTTCGGTTCTAGGGAATTTGATTACCTGATGGAAGATGAACATGATTGCCTTCATCTTGTGTATCCACGGCCTTCTCAGGATGGAATTGTAATGTGTAGAAGCATCAATGATCACACAATTGGTCATTATTATTATTATCCTTTTTTTCATGATAGGTAGGATTACCATTCCTATTGCATAGGTGATGCTGTTGTTGAATCCTACGAGAGAAAACTCTGTTTTGATGATGTCGGGGTCCTTTACTCCTAGAGCCTTAGCAGTGGTCAAAAAAAGGAGGTCTACTAAACTCCTATTATCAACCATTATTTGACAAACTTCATAAGACCTGATCCTCAGGGTAATCACCATAGGGTCCTCGTGATGGGATGAGGTTTCTTCCCTCTATCTGAAAATGATTTTGGTAAGAGGTCTCTCTTTATCCAAGGTGTATACATGTGGGTGTTGTGTAACTCTCTTGCAAATATTTTGCGTGAGTTGTTAGAGACCCTGTTGACTCCCGATCCTCCATGTATGGTATGTATGGTTTTAATGTTGGGTTCACCATGGGGCTCCCTACCATTACCTGATAAGTTTGTTGGTTGAAACATTCTTCGTTCACCTTGTTGACCTCTTCTGTCTTCATTTTTTGTGATGATGTCCTTCAGATACCCCCTAGCCAATAACTCTTTCAAATCTGTTTTCAAGTTTCTATAGTCTCTTGTTTCATTGTCCATATCTCTAAGGAAGGCACACCATTTGGACATATCTCTCTGGAGAGCATACATCTTGGGTGGCCACCTAGTTTTGGGCTCCCTCTCCATTCTTTTTACAATTTGAGTAAATAAATTCCTATTAGGCAAAATGTACAGATGATATGAGATCAGTTAGTGACTATATGATGCTAGGTGGTAATGTTGTGTCATGGGATTCATCAAATAGAAAATAATTTTGAGATACATAGCAGAATCTAAGTATTGAACATTGGATACAAGAGTAGCAAAAGTGACATAGATTACAACATTTCTTGGAAAGTTAGGAACGATGTTCAAAGAAGTACCTAAAATGTTGTAATGCCCCAGGTGTGCCTAGAGGACAAATTAAGAAGTTTTACCTTCTATGACTACTTTCTTGAATGATGATTATCCAATAAAAAAACATTCCTTTATTTAATAATCATTAAAGGAACAATTTATCATTTTATCATAAAATAATTTTGGTCTTAACACACTGATTTAACAAGATTTAAAGATAATAAAACCTATCACAAGGAAAATGATTCAAAAGTGATTAAAGTTTTGGTTGTCACTTTGTTTAAGAAACCACTTGATAACTACACCTTCAATCGTACCCTTTTTTTTCATTCAAGTCTCTATTCATTGTCTAAAATATATTAAAATACACATGAATGATCTAACGCTCAATAAGCAAATCAACATGCAATACTCGTTATGATGAATATACATGGAAATCATGCAATTATCTATCTTTTATCATCATACAAATGTCCTCTTTTGGTATGGTATTTATTCATTTATTGTTTCCATTAATAGCTTTTATTTCCATTTTTTCCATGGTAGGGTCCATGTGATACTTATGATATCGGTAACCAGTGAGCCATGGTTTTAAACCTATTTCAACTATCGAATCCTTGGTAGTATGGTACTTGGTACATCACATTAGTATGGACCAACCAAGTCAACACACACACATTGGTGATCCTAATAGGGCCTATTGTCTAAGGTAGCCATATGGAGAACCTCCTTAGAAATGATCATAGATTCATTTAACATTGGTGGGTTTATTCTTCCTTCATTTCCCTTGTCCACTCAATCCTCAAAAATAAGCACAAAAGAATGTTAAATGATTTTATTTCATACATTCAAGGTAACCTCTCTTATTTTGTGTTTGATGATGTGTTTAACATTTCAATGCTCATCCATGGTATGGATATTTCATAATAAACATGTATGCATGATCATAACACAATTATTTCATACATTCATATAATCTCATAGCATATTCATAACCTATATTTAAGTCTCAAACTTGGCTTTTTGATTATGCATGTTGCAATCACATAACACCTCACTCATCTTTATTCTCCAAACTTGACCCTACACCATATCCTCTTAATATTCATATAGATGGTGGTTCTACCATGCATGTGAATAGATTTTGTTTCAACCTCTAACCTCTATATTCCTAGGGTCTTCCATGTACCGACCTATCCTATAATTCATGGTTTGTGGTTCAATTAGTTGAACTAGGATATCACCTTATTTTTGAACTAGGATGGGGCAAGAGCTTGGGACCGGTCCAAAGACAATTTTGATTGTACTTCATGCCAATTAGGAAAACGACCAACTTTACCTTTCAATAATAGTGAATCTATCACTAATAGTATTTTTGAGTTAATTCATTCTGATGTTTGGGGACCTTCTCCTGTTACTAGTATTGGTAGATCTCATTATTTTGTTATTTTTATTAATGATTATTCTAGTTATAGTTGAATCTTTCCTATGAAATCTCGCTCTAAAATCTTATCAATATACAATAACTTTGGAAAAATGGTTGAAACACAATTCTCCAAACATATCAAAACTTTTTGATCTGATAATGCTCTTAATTATACTCAATATGATTTTCAAGCTCTGTTACATTCCTATGGCACTATACATCATCTAACATGTCCAAGCACCTCTCAACAAAATGGTCGAGCCGAAAGAGAAATTCATCATATTCTTGACACTGTCCGTGCTCTTCTTCTTTTTGCCAAAGTTCCTGCCCCATTTTGGGGTAAATCAATTCTTCATGTTGTTCATGCCATTAATCGCATTCCAAGTGCTGTCATTCATAATCAAACTCCATATGAGTACCTTTTTGGGTCATCCCCTAACTATCATTACCTTCGCTCCTTCAGATCTGTCTGTTTCGTTCTTCTTCAGCCTCATCAGAACAAAAAAGTTGAGCCTCGATCTAGACTTTTTTGTTTTCTTGGTTATGGTGAAACTCAAAAAGGGTATCGGTCCTATGATCATGTCTCTCGTCGTCTTCGTGTTTCTCATAATGTTGTCTTTTGGGAACACCACTTATTTGTTGAACTCTCTCACTTTCGTTCTTCCCTAACTAACTCTTCTATTTTAGAAATCTTTCCAAATGAGTCTCCTATTCCTTCTATAGATACCCTTGATCCTCCTTTGGACTTCTCTATTCAATCTTTTGATATGTTTGATGATTCTACTAGACAAGTTGTAGATGAATAGGTTGATGACGAGCTACCCCACCTTGAGCCTAGGTCCCCTACTCCTACTCTGCCTAAATATCCTCCACAAGACATTCCACCTCGCCACTTAACCCTAGTAGGATCCATTCCTGTACATTTACTTGACCATCATTGTTAAACTACCCTTGCTACACTCCTCACACCTATCGTGAGGCCTCTACTGACCCTTTATGGCAGATTGCAATGAAAGAGGAAATTGATGCATTAACGAAAAACCATACTTAGGATCTAGTTACTCTCCCTCCTAGTTAGTCTGTGGTTACACTACCAGTCCTTTTGATTCTGCCTTATTTCTTTATCACAATAATAAAGGCACCATTTTGCTTCTCCTATATGTGGATGATATGATCATAACTGGTGATGACCTCAGTGGCATTTAAGAACTCAAGGATTTTCTTAGTCAGTAATTTGAGATGAAAGACCTTGGACATCTCAGTTATTTCTTGGGTCTTGAGATCACTCCTTCCACAGATGGTCTTTATATTACTCAAGCCAAGTATGCATCTGACCTTTTATCTCGAGTTGGACTCACTGACAGCAAGACTGTTGACACTCCAATTGAACTTAATGCGCATCTGACACCCTCATGGGAGAAACCATTGTCTAATCCCTCTCTTTACAGACGTTGATTGGCAGCCTAGTTTATCTCATAGCTACTCATCCAAACATTTTTTATGTTGTTCATCAGGTGAGCCAGTATCTATTTGCTCCACGATCGACTCACTATGCTACTGTTCTGTGCTAGTTTTCTTGTATAACACACATATGCCTCCTATATAAAGACATGCATGTATATTCCTTAAAGTCTAATAATACAATATAATCATTCAGTATTTCTAACAACTAATACACAACTATAAAACTGACCCATTGCTAAATCGTTTTTAATTTCCTTTTACTTTGCCTTTGGTATTTTTTTTATAGGAATAGATCATTATCATTGCATTTAATTTTGTTATAACAAACTTTTGAGCAAATTAAGCACTTAAATGTTAAGTAAAATTAAACATATATGGTATTAATTTGGTTGAAGTTATCTTAAGTAACAATCATTTTAATCAATAAATATACTCTCTAGTCCTTTTATTTAATGAAAATAACCAAAGATGGGTCCGGTTTGAGTAAATTTAAAAAAAAATGTATTTAAGAAAATTTCATAATGTAGAGTTGATTGTTAAGAATTTTCACATAACTTTACGAAAATTTTACAAACTTATAATTGTTTCAAATGCATGTAATATTTTCACATGTATATATGTACCAATTATATGGAAATTAAGAGGGTAAGTGTTCATATAACTTGTAATATTATGTAATTTTTCATTTTGATACTTTTATTATTATATTGTTACAATTTACTACTACTTGAATTGTTGTAGACTATATTAATGAACTATTCTAATAAGAAAATTAGCAAAAAATTGATCTGTAAGTATAGTATTGTGAAACTACGTGAAATTGTAAAATTTTCCAAAAATACCCTTACAATTTCACGTGTAAAACAAATAACTCAATTTTTTTCAATTAGTTTGGCTAATTTTCTGACGAAGATATATAGTTAAATGGAACACTTTAAAACAATTCACATGAATATTAGTAGGTGGATGAATGCTTATCCAATTGAAAATTCTAAGAAAAATAAAATAATGAACACATAAATAATGACTGAAATATATTATAACATAAAACTGATTGCATTATATTATAAATATTGGTATAACTTAACCTTAGTTTGTAAATTTCTTTTTACTAAATAATTTTGTTAAATGGTTGTGATTACTCTAATCTTTTATCCTTAAAACTCATATTCTTATATCCAAGAATGGCGTGCAGTTTTGCTCCATTTTCTCCTCTACCAGATAAAATTGCACAAGATCTGTCTTTATATTAATTGGACTTGCATTCATTTTAGCTCATCCCTACCCCTAACTTATAACTAAGATTGTGCCGCTTTGTAGCTCATCTATCCTGGTCCTCATAAGCCAGACTAGTATATTATTTCTCTTGGTTACTTTTGAAACAAGGAAAGTCTAGGCGGGTAAAATTAGTTTTGTAAAATTAGCAAATTAATTCACTTAAAAGCTCATTTAAGAATGAGTTGAGGAGTTGAAAAAACTCAATTTAATTACTTAGCTCATTATCAGCTTGTGAGTTCATTTAATAGAATATTTTTGTCAAAAAATATTTCTTTCTTTCTTGTTTTATAAAAAAATATAATTGAATCATAAAATGTACTATGGGATGCTACAAAATTCCCTAAATTAGAATATTTGTTTCGTTTGATCTATTAGATTTGAAAGGAGTTCATATAGTCCCATTGATTTTAAAAAATATACTGATTAAATATAAATTATATTATTTTAATAATGTTTCTATTAAAATATTTATTATTGTATTCAGTAACTAAAATCCGAGTATTTACAAGGTTGAAATTGAAATTCAAGATGAGATTGTATAAGAATATTAACAATAATAATATTCTAATATAATTTTATTTTTTGAAAATTTTGAAAATTTAAAAATATTAAAATAAAATTATAGTAATCAATAAATATTAAAATAAAAATATTGTGAATTTTATATATTTTTTTGTCCCTTTATCCTTTTTAAAAACTCGTGTTATAATCACAATTAATCATTTGATAAAAAATAAAAATAAAAATTATTAAAATAATATTTTGCCTTTAATTAGAAAAATAAATAATATCTTTATAATCTAAACAACTAAACAACACAAATGAGACTTTTGTGTTACTTTTCTCTAATATTTATACTAGCATTTTTATACTTAGAAAAATTATAATATTTTTTATTTTATTTTATTCAAAAATGTAAATGACTTATCCTCTGAGTTGCTAAGCCCAAGTCATTCGAAGGTAATATGTGCTGAGCTGAACTCATCTCACCTAAAATTTAAAGGAAAATTACATAAAACAATACATTTAAAACTTATAATAATAAAAATAGCACTCCAATAATATTGAACATGGTTAAATTGAGTGAAATTCAACATTAAATAAATCTAAATAGCCGTAATTCAACTTGAATGGTGTTCAATGTAAAATGATGAACCAACATTATTTAATAGTAAAAATATATGAGCTAAATATAATGAATGATATTTTGTAGTTACAAGTTCAAAGGGAGGCTATTTTTTTGGTTCTCTTGTTTGTGAGCAATTTTCATTTGACCCTATCTTATTCAATACCATCTATTTTCTTTTAACCACAAGTCAGTTTACACTCAAAACTAAACATGTTCAAAAATGAAACTCATTTGATCACATGTCCAAGAATAGCATCCACTAAAATTTTAAGTTATGAATTTAATTAACCTAGAAGGGTGAATTGTAAAATCTCATAAATTTATTATAAGTATTAAAGTGTCTTAAAATGAATTTTGGACAATATATTGAAATGTAAGGATACATGGAAGATTGAACGGGAAATATTTACCTTGCCACCACCCTTGCTAGCCCCTTGCTACCAACTCACCATCATTTCTGGCGAGCTCCTTGGCACACTTCTCAAATTGGCTATAAAAATGGGTGGAACCACCCCCCTTTCGTGCATATTTCCTCCTTCCCTATCCCTCTCTCACTAGAAATTTCTCTTCCTAAGATATTTTCATATTTTGGCTCATGTTTGAGGGTGATTTGCAAATAAATATCAAGGAGTTTGCGATCGAAAGCTCAATGGTGGAATAACATTTTAGGTTTGGATTCTTACTCTTATCTTTTTAAATACATGCATTGCTTTTATAAATAAAATATCATACATCATATGTTATAAAAAAAAGTGGAAAATGGGTGCCATGATTTTATTAGAAATGTTATAATATTATAAATATTATTTAAAATAAGATATTGGGTATAAATATTTTATTGTGCATACATTAGAAACTTTTGTATAGAAAACATGTATCAAGTGTTGATATGAAATGAACATTGAAAATGTGATATAGCATCTGAGAATTTAATACATGCATCATGAGAATGATTTTATATATGGGTAGTTCACCTGTATATTGTCTTGTATAGTATGGGCTATTGGTTGCAGAAGATTGTTTTTGATAAACTATAGGCACGTATCGCATAAACGTGTATCTTTGGAGATTTTCTGCCTATGGTGTCTATATGTGACTATAGATTTGTTGCTCGTATATGGGCATTTAAGTTGGACCCCTCCATTGTGTTTTGGAGTCAACCTACCCATAGACTACAAGGGCCTATATGATATGATTTGATAGATACATGTGCCATATGTATTGTAATCGTACATGAGATCAGAGGTAGACCCACATGCATCTCGAAGTTGGACCGTGAATGTACCTATGTATTTGAATGACCAATACATATAGGGATACATTTCATGCATTAGATTATACCATATAACATATTTTATATTGTATGAACATACATTAGGATACCTGAATTGTACAAGTATACTAAGGTTGTGTGATAAAAATCTCCCCACTCTGTATATTAATAATGATTACGATTCATAAAATTTTATTAATAAAAACATGCATTATGAATTATTAAAATAACACCTAGAGTAGAATCCGAGCTATGTGTAGCTCACCCCACTCTTCCCTTTTTACCCAGATGCATTATTCAAGATAATCATAGCGAAGATAAGATGATTATTAATAGAGCATTTTGATGATACAAGTTTGACTTAAAATCTTATTTCTTTTATTTTTCTATTATAATTTACAATTAGGTAGGCTGGGAACACTCTAATAAATTATACTTGATTTAATAAATACATTTGATTTAAATTTATAAATTTATAATAAATTTTACCTTTTGAATAGAAAATTTATAAAGGGTACTCAAATTGTTTATAACATTGATTTTTAAATTAAATTTTTAATGATTATTACTGAAGAAATTTTCTTTAAATATATTTTAAAGTTTACCCTTTTTGTTTCATGTACCTATTTTTAAGGGCGTGACATGAATAATGATGCAGACCCTTTAGACGAACAACCTAGGAACCCACCAACTCAAAGGAATAGAAATGATTGATTTGCAAAGAATGTGTTGAAGATGATTAGATTAGAACCCTAAGGAAATAAAGTCCTTAAAACCCAAACCATGAGATGCCACAAAAGATGATCACTCCTTTTGATAAGTCACAATCAAGTATTCAATCAAGAACACAAGAAGGCAAAGCAAGAAGGTTTCTAAAATTTTCTTTTAATTAATGATATTCGTTCTTGCCTCCAAATTACATAGTTCTTCTTATTTATAATTAAGAAATCCGAAAAGAAAAAACCCTAGATGAGATACGCCTAATGGGCCTAGTTAGTTATGGATATCCAACCTAAAAAATAAAAGACCGAAAGACTTAAAATAAAAAGCCCACAATTAACTAAATTAAAAATTGTTAAACATAAAAGGCCCACAATTAAATAAAAGATTAAAAGACTTCAAATAAAAAGCCTACAATTCACTAAAATAAAAATTGCTAAACATAAAATTCCTATAATTATTTAAATCAAGAATATTACTTCCTAAATTAATCCTTGCATATAATTTATTATTCCAAATGTATCCCTTGTGTAGAATCTTGAGAATATTTGTAGGATCTTAAGAATCTTCAAAATATATGTAAACATAAACTTGGTTGGCACCTCAATCTCCATTAAATAGTGTAAGGCTTATAAGTGTTGATGATATTTATGAACAATATATTTGATTGTAATTTTATTTTCTAGTTATGTCTTTCAAGAATATTTTCAAGTCGAGAAAAATATTGAGTTCCAATGATCACATTTCAGGTATGTCTCTACTCCCTTGTGCATTAGATTTCATATTAAATACAAAGGAACATTGTATATATAAGCTACTCAATCGATCGAACTATATTTAGATCGATCAAGCTTAATTACTTGGTTGAATTAATTTCTACATGACTAAATTGATTAAGGAATTTAAACTCATTATGTCGAGCACTATATCCATCGAGATTAATGAGTAGATCAATCCACTTATTTCAAAATGAATTAATTGTTCCACTAGATGAATCGAGCAACCATGTTTGATCGATCGAGCTAGTTCTAGATTGATAGAATAGTCAGTTTTTCAAGTTTGACCTAATTTTTACTCGAGCCAATTTGTTACAGATTTCTAATAGAAACTTGACCTAGGGTTTCTTCTCATGCTATTTAATCATACCATTGGCTCACAATTTTGTCAACCATAAAAGGGAATTATTCTCTTCATTTTATTCTCTCTCTCTCTCTCTCTTATTTTGTTAAAACTATTTGAGTAAGCTTATTTAATTGAGTTAATTTATCAAACATTTGTGGTTGTTTTTGATGAATAACAAGCCTACAATATTTGAAATATTATGGTTTAAACTGATTATTCTAAGGTTGCTAGTTGATTTGGATTTATCTGATATATTTGTTAAATTATATATATATTTTGGATGATTCATTATTGAATTTTCTCTAGGACATACATTTATACTTGTGTTATTGTGCTAACTTTTCAAGTATGAACTATACGGGTTTGATTAACTCATGTGACTTGAGTTCAACATAACTTTGGTTTAGATTTGAACACCTTTCTTGTAGAGACTATGATGAAAGTAGAGGCTTGTAAGTAGATTAGTTAAGGACTTACCTTGGTGGGTAGTTTGAGTCCAAGCCTTGTAATAGGACCTTATTTTTCATAGTAGATAGTTAGGTACTCTAGTGGACCAGTGGTTTTCATCTTTGATCAATCATGTGGCCTAGGTTGTTTCCACCTAAAACTTTTGTGTTAATCTTTATATTTTCAAATTACTTTATTTACACATGATTGTATGTTTGATCATTATGCAAAATTTTAATTTTTCAAACTTTCATTGATATTATGTTCACTCACTTTCTAGCTAATTAGGTCTGTGACTAAAGAATAAACTCTTTCATTTCATATCAGAGTGGTCACTAAATACACTTAGTCTGCCTAAGACTTTGTTATGGATCACTTGAGAAAGGGTTCGTCTACAACTTGTGCTCCTTACTTTGTTGGGTGTAATTACCCATATTGAAAGGCTCATATGAGAGTCTTTCTATGGTCTATAGATGAAAGCATCTGGAACTCTGTGCTTTGTGGTTGGGAACCACCTACGGTTACCAAAGATAATGTTATTACTTATAAACCAAGGAAAGACTAGACTATTAAAGATAAAACTAATAAAAAATAGAATAAAAAGGTTATTAATGCTATTTTCAGTACTATATCTACTAATGAGTTTCGTCATATTTCTCATGTTGAAACTGCTAACCATGCTTGGGATATTTTGGAGGTTACCATGAGGGTACCTCTCAAGTTAAACGAACAAAAATTCGAATACTTAGTACTCAATATGAGAATATTAGGATGAAAAAAGATGAGACCTTTTCTAAATTCTATGCTAAATTATGTGATATTACTAACAGCTCTTCCAATCTTAGAGAGAAAATTGGTGATTTTAGGATAGATAGAAAGATTTTTTGCTCACTACCAAACCATTTCCTTGCAAAGGTCGCTACCATAGACAAAAACAAGGATATGGATACTATCAAAATGGAGAAATTTGTTGGCTCATTTCAAACTTTTGAGATGATTTTTCATCCTCCCACAAAGAATAAAGCCTTCAAAAATGCCTTGATTGAAGAAGGTGACAATGAAGAAGTAGAATTGGAACTCTCGACTAGAAGATTGAATAGAATCTTCAACAAAAATAATTCTCAAAACAAAGAAGATTCAAGTAGTCAAAAGGATCAGAATCTGAGAGAATTTAAACATGTGATTTTTGATTGTAAGAAATCTAAACCAGCTAGACCTTAATGCTTTGAATATATGGATTTTGGTTACATTGAAATTGAGTGTGCAAATAAGAAGAAAAATACTAGAAGAGATTTCAACACTACACTACCGACTCTGAAAGTGATAACAATAATCTAGTTAAATAAAAAAATAGTTATACCAATTTTCTAGCATTTACTGCAAAAAATGGCAGACAATCTAACAAGTTTGCTATTGATTCAGATAATAAGGAAAGTGATGCTAAATTACTACTAAAATATTTTAATTTCACTAGTATTAATGAAATGTTTAGAGAATGCATAATATGCAAAAGAGATAAAGATAGATTGCTTGTAGAAGTGACTAAACTCAATAGGGAACTAAAATTTTATGAAATATAGTCATCGGTACTAGAAGAAGATAATCTTGATTTTTATAAATGTTCTAATGTTTTGAATTCAAGTCTTATAGGTTTAGAATAGGAGAAACAAAATTTAATACATAAACTTGAACAATTCAACAAAGCTGTAAAAAGGCTATCAATTGGAGCTAAAAAGTTTAACAATATTCTTGATTATGGAAAGCTAGTTGGAGATAAGAGGGGGCTAGGATATGTAGATGAGCACACTATGCCATCTTCCTCCAAATCAAACTAATTTATAAAGCATTCATATATGTCTTCCTCACATGCTACATTTTCAACATCAAGAGCTGAATTGGTACAACCTTCTAATCCTACCTCTACTATTACTTATTATACTCATAGAAAAGTTACACCTATGTTTGAAAAACATGTTAAATTTGTGCCAGTTTGTCATAACTGTGATAGGAAAGTTCATATTAGATCATATTGTTGATTTCTTGTGAGATATCCCTATTTCAATAATGCCTTTCATGTTAGATATTTTGGAATTAACTTTCATCATCCATACTATGCTAAATCTCCACCATTGATGAAAAAGGAAAATAATAACGGCAAAAATAAGGATAAACCCAAGATCAATTAAAAAATAATTAAATCAATTGATTCCAAACACAAAGATATTAAAAACAAAAATTTAAGAAATTTTAGGTTAGGAAAGATAGTCTCTTTTTAGTCCACTAGTTGTCTCCCTTCCAAGAATTTTTTATTTTATGCTTCATTGATTCTAAGTGAGCATGTTAGTTTGATTAGTTTAGTTACTTTGAATTTTGAATTTAGTTGTTTGATTCTTGATTTTTTTTCATTTATTTAAAATTTGTTATTAAAAAAATCAAAAAAATAAAAAAATTAATAAAAAGAGTAGAATCGTTCTAACAATAAAATAAACTCAAATTTTATTTTAGATCAAGAAAATATATATTTTATATAATCTAATTTATTTTGATTAATTATTTATTGTGTAATTAAATATCATGTTCTGTGCATTTATATTTTTCATTACATATGGTTATCGATGTTAACAAGAACTCACTCACAGAGTCACTAAATAAATATGTGTGTTATAGTTGAAGTTTATAATTAATTATATGAGATTTTAAGGCTTGAGATAACCTTGATTATAAAAATTATGGTTGAATTCTGTCTTTCACTGTATAAAATGTTATTATAGAGAGACACCTAGTTTATATTGGGCTAGCTACTGTAATGTATGAAAGATATCACAATGAGTGGAGAGGGAAACATAATAACTAGTGTGAAAATCATCATACTAAGAATATTGGCTCATGCATATTTGTTTCGCAAAAGAAAAATAATATGATAAAGAAAATAGCTATAAACAAAATATAATTGAATGCACAGAAAGAAGGAGCCAAATATGGTTATACAAAAAAAAATTAAATAACCAATAGTCCCATATATAAATAATGATCATAAGTAATGAAAGGCAATTCAAAAAAAAATATTAATTAATAAAGTCCTCTCTTAGTAAGAAAATTTTATTATGTGCAAGTATAATTCAAACGAAACTTTTGCATGATTGATAATGCTCTTTACTTTTAAAATTTTCATACTAATTATAAATGGAAAAATTGACATACTATTGTAGGTCAATATTTATTTTACCTTGTGCAATTGTCAATATGTCACCATATGTGTTGAGAAGTATGTGTGTGCTTTATTACAACACTTATGCATGCTCAGAATAATCCTATTTTGTTTAAGAATTATTTTTATTCCAAAATTTATTATTTGAGTGATGTTCGTATTTAAATACATCTACTATCTTTATTGAAAAAAATTGAAATAAAAATATTTTTTAAAAAATTTTATTTGTTTATCTTTACTTGAATGTTTATTTGAAAATTCTAGATAAATATAAGATTGGGGTGTTTATGAAATTTTTCAAAAATTAAAAATGTTAATTGATCAAGTATGAACTAGATCGATCGAGGTATGAGTGTCAATTAATCGACACTAATCTTGATCGATCGAACGGGTTTAGTTTATATACACTCTTTTTTTCTTAGCCCCCACACGAATCCTAATTCCCCCTTTCAGTCCCCTTTTTAATTTTCACTCAAAATCACACCAAATTCACTCATTATTGTCACTAAAACACTTAAAATTGATTTATATTTCATTTTCATACATCAATCTCTACAAGATAACACATTTTTTGGTAGAAATCATCACAACTCCATTATCTCCATTTTCCCTAAAACACTTTAGAATTGATTGAGTTGAATTACCTAGTTGAATTAAGTTTTACATGACTAGATCAATTTAGGAATTAGTACTCAATAAATTGAGCACTAGATTGATTTAAATTAATGAGTAGATTCATCCATTTATTTTAAAATGAATTAATTGTTTCACTAGATCGATCGAGCAGTCAGGTTCAAGTTGAACCTAATTTTTACTCAAGCCAATTTTTTTATTACTAAATTATCCTTATTTTTTAAACCTTTTAAATATTTTCAAGGATAAATTTGTAATAGACCTTTGGTCTAGGGTTTCTACTCATGTTATTTAATCATACCATTGGCTCACAATTTTGTCTACCACATAAGAGCATTTTGAGCATTATTCTCTTAATCTTATTCTCTCTCTCTCTTGTTTTGTTAAAACTATTCAAGTAGGATTTTATCATTGAGCTAATTTATCAAAAATTTGCATTTTTTTTTTATGAATTAACAAGCGTACAATTATTTGTGATATTGTGCTTTAAACTAATTATTTTAGGGTTGCTAGTTAATTTTAATTTATTTGATATATTTGTTAAATCATCTAGTTAAAATTATTTATTATTGAATCTACTCTAGCATATAAATTTACACTTATGTTATTGTGCTGACTTTTTAGTTTCCAGCTATATAGGTTTGAATAACTCATGTGATTTGAGTTCATTGGAATGTTGGTCTGAATCCAAAGACCTTTCTTATAGAGACATTGATAAAAGCAATGGATTGTAAGTAGATTACTGGGGGCATTAATTTGTGTGTAGTTAGAGTCCAAGTCTTGTGTGTAGTGGATAAATAGGTGGTCAGATAGATCGGTGGTTTTCCTCTTAGGTCATTCGTGTGACCTAAGTTGTTTCCACCTAAAATTCTCATGTGTTAATCTATATATTTTTGCATTACTTTATTTACATATGATTTCATACTTTGGAATTCTCTAAAATTTTAATTTTTCATACTTTCGTTGATATTCTATTCACTTTCCCTTTAACTAATTAGGTATGTGACTAATAACGAAACTTTTTCAAATAGGTAATTTGCAAATAATGACTAATTAAAAATTATTAAGCAACTAGATATATAATAGTGTGTAGAAAATAGAATGCAAAAATAAATATAAATATGACAATATTTTAGGTGAAAACAACCTAGGCCATAACAATAACCTTAGAGCAAAATCATCGATCCACTGGACCACTTAACTATCCACTATATAAAACAATGTTCAATTATAAAGCCAGGTCTTAATTTCCCTTTATAGATAAATCCCCCAATGTAATCTACTTACGAGCCTTCACCTCTTTCATAGTCTTATAAGGTAGGTGCATAAATCCAAACCAACGTTCCAATCTCTTGAGTCCCACTAGAAATCGAATTTGTTCAATATGCACCTAAAAAGTTAACACAAATAGCAAAGATGCAAGGTGCGTCCTAGAATAGATTTAACAATGAATAATCCTAATAAGAAAATTTAAAGCATATATTGAATAAATCAAATAATTATGACCATATAAAAAATTATTTGATCCAAACATGCAAGAACTTAATCAAGAAGAAGCTATATGAACATGGAAATATGAAACAAATAGGCCAATATTAATGGGAGTAAAGAAAAACCAATCGATCTTACTATCCTACTATATATTAATTAGTTCCCTACTAGCCAAATTAACTTGCCAACTTATACCAATTGGTTTGATAAGTATGCCCTATGCATACAAATCAACTTCTTTGAATATGTAAATTGTTACCTTGTCTTGCACTTACTGAATGACATCAATTAAAACAATTGATTTACTAAGTATGCCTTCTTAACTTGCACTTTCCAAATGACTTAGTTTCTAAAAATCCTTTATTGATGAATCAATTTTTTGGCCATGTATATTATTCCTTAGCTAACTCCTATGTCATTTAATGACGTCAATGATAATAATATTTTCTATAAGTTTTATCAGTGTTGGTGATATTCATGAAAAAAACATCTAAATGTAATTTAGTTTCTAGGTGAGTCCTTTAGGAATACTATTCATGTCGAATAAACTATCGAGCTCCAAACGAACACATCTTATGCTTATTCTAAATTTGTTATGCAAAAACTATTCTACTAGGCTTCTTTAATTAGTTAATCTATCAAACATTTTGAGGTTGTGTTTGATTGATTAACAAGCCTATAATTATTTTGTTATTATGCTTAATCAAATGGTCTAGTGTTATTAGTGATATTCGTTTATCTAATACTTTGTTAAATCATTTAGCTAGGATTGTTCATTTTTGATTTTCTCTAGGTCACACCGTGCACTTGTGTTTTTAACATTCTAGGTACCAACTGAATGGGTTCCATAACTTCTGTGACTTGAGTTTATTGGAATGTTAATGCCGATCCAAACATCTTTCTTGTGGAGACTATGAAGAAAAGTAACAACTTGTAAGTAGATTACCTTGGAGGGTAGTTTGAGTCCTAGCCTTGTAATCAAACATATTTTCATATTGGATAGTTAGGTGATCCTGTGGTTCAGTGACTTTCCTCTTAGGTCATTATTATAGACTAGTTTGTTTCCACCTAAAAATCTCTTATATCAATTTATCTTTCTATATTATTTTATTTAAATACAATTGTGTGTCTAGCCAACTGTGAAATTTTAAATTGGCATATTTTGTTAATTATGTATTCACCCATTCTAGATAATTAGATCTATAACTTAAAAACTTTCAATTTGTATCAAAGTGAGTCACTAGATACACTTAGTGTTTCCTAAGGCCTTGTTATGGATCATTTGAGAGATGGTTCATCTACAACCTATGATCCCTTCTTTGATAGGTCTAACCTTCCATATTGGAAGGCTCGTATGAGAGCCTTTCTACTATCTATAGATGAGAGTGTCTAGAACTCTATCATTTATGGTTGGGAACCACTTATTGTTACCAAAGATAATGTAGTCACTCTTAAACCTATGAACGAGTGTATTGCTGAAGATTATATTAGCAGTAATTGGAATAAAAAATGTATAAATGCTATCTTTAGTTTTGTGTTTGCTAAAATGTTTTGTCATATATCTTATGTTGAAACTGCCAAGCATGCTTGGGATACTACCTATAAAGGAACTACTTAAGTTAAAACAACAAAAATTTGCACGATGGGTATTAGGTTTGAAAATCTAAGAACGGAAAAGTCTGAAATATTGTTTGAATTTTATATTAAATTATGTGATTACTAACTCTTCTACTAATCTTGGTGAGAAAATTGAGGAACTTAGAATAGTTTGAAAGATACTACGCTTTTTATTAGATTACTTCCATGCAAAGGTCATCGTAATAGACGAAAAAAAGATGCAGACACCATTAAGGTTGAGGAACTAGTTAGCTCCCTTTTCACTTTTGAGATGATCTTTCAAGATCCCTTTTCACTTTCGAGATGAACTTTCAAGCCCTTTTTTCACTTTTAGATGAGCTTTCAAATTCTTACAAAGAATAAAGGTGTCACTTTCAAAATAGCCATGATTGAAGAAGGTGGCAATAACGATGAAGGACTGGTACTCATAGCCAGAAGATTGAAGAAAACCTTCAATAGATAGAATCTTTAAGGTAAAGGACAATCAATTCATCCAAAGGATTAGAATCCGAGAGAACTCAAACCTGTGAGTTCCAAAGGTAAGAAATCTAAACCCACTAGACTATAATGTTTTGAATGTTTGGGTTATGAAAACTTTGCAACTAACTATGCAAACAAGAAGAACAAAACTTGAAGATCCTTCAACACTCCACTTACTGACTCTAGAAATGAAAATCTAGTTGAATCAAGAAATAGTGATACCAACTTTCTTGCATTTACTACAACAATTGGTAGATACAATAGTAAGTCTAATATTGATTCAAACAATAAGCAAAGTGATTCTGAATTCTTAATAAATAAATTTAATTCAACTAGTATTAATGAATTGTTCATATATTTAATAAGATGTAAAAAGGAAGATCATATGTTTCTTATAGAAGTAACTAAAATTAATGAAAAAATAAAATTCTATGAAATAAATTCTTCAAAAAAATAGAAACTTGAATTGTCTAAATGTATTAATAATCTAAATTTAAGTCTTACAAGTCTAAAACAAGAAATATAGAATGTGATATAGGAAATTGAATAATCCAAAAAAGCTGCAAAAAGGCTAACCATTGGAGCTGAAAGGCTAAACAAGGTTCTGGACCATGGAAATCTTGTTAGAGATAAGAGAGGACTAGGATATGTAGATCAGCACAATATGCCATCTTCTTCCAAAATCAACTGAGTTGTTGAAATCTCCAAATGTGTCCTCCTCACATACTACACCTTTAGCTTTAAGAAATGATTTGGTAAGGCCTTCTAACCCTATTTCTACGATTACTTATTATGCATAAAGAACAGTTGCACATATGATTGAAAAACATGTTAAATATGTGCTTGTTTGTCATAATTATGGTATGAAATGTCATATTATACCTAATTGCAGATTTCTTGTGACATCTCTTTATTTTAACAATGTCTTTCATGCTCAATACTCCAGAATTAACTTTCATCACCATGCATAAATGTTGCATCTCCTTCTATGATGTAAGAAAAATAAAGGAAAAAATATGGGCAAATCTAAGAACGTGCCAAAGATAACTAAATTAATTGAACCAAAACCCAAAGATACTAATAAACCAAAATTCAAGAAAATTTGGGTTAGGAAAGACTCTTTTTTCCTGGTCAACTAAGCGTCTCTCATTTTCACCTAGGTATTTTTATTTGGTGCAAAATTGACCCTAGGTGAGAATGTTAGTTTGGTCATTTTATTTGTTTATTTATAAATTGAGTTCGGTTTTTGTTTCTTAGTTTTCTTTCAGTTCATTTAAAATTTTTTATTTTAAAAAAATTAAAGTTGATAGTGAAGGAAGTAGATTTTTTCTAACATTGAAATAAATATTATTTTGAATCATAAAAAAAACTATCTTTTATAACTGGATTTATTTTGGCCGATTCTTCATTATGTAATTGAGTATCTTCTCTTGTGAATTTACATTCTTTTCTTACATCTAGTGATTAATGTTAACAAGAACTCACTCACACACTCACTAGACATATATATATATCATGCTTAAAGTTTATGATTGATTATGAAAGATTTAAGGGATTATGATAACCTTGACTACTAAATATTTTTTAACCTTTATCTTTCACTTTATAAAATGCTATTGTATAGAAATACCTAGTTTTAAAAGATGTGATTTTATTCCTCAATTTTTCCGTCTTAGTAGGAGGAAAGAACTTGGACAAGAATTTCTGAACCAACTCATTCCATGTTGTAATTGATCCCGGTGGTAATGAGTTTAGCCACTCCTTGGCTTTATCCTGAAGTGAAAAAGGAAAAACCCTCAATCTTATAGCATCTTCAGACACCATTTATTTTGTAAAGATCACACACCTCCAGAAAGTAAGTAATATGTGCATTTGGATCATCCTTTGACATTCCCCCAAATTGATTTGATTGAACCATTTGGATAAAGAATGGTTTTATCTCAATGTTATTTTCTTGAATAGTTGGCCTCCTTATACCCGAAGTAGTTCCAGCAACGTTAGGCACAACATAATCCCTCAAAGCTCTATGATTTCCACCTCCCTCAACAAATGGTGGATCCATAGCTGATTGTCTATTAGGAGGTGAGGTTGAACGCCTTCTCTTTCGGTTTAGACACCTATATGTTCTATCAATCTCCGGATCAAATGGAAAATGGTTAAGGCTTCTTATACGTCTCATACAACAATCCTACAACCAAAAAATTAACTAGCACAAAAACAACACAAAGTTACCTTTTTTTTATGATAAATAAAATAAAAGATCAAAATAAACAAAATTAAAAATGAAACAATAATAAAGAAAATTAACTTCAAATTAAAACTAAGATTAGGTAGTATCGATATTAATAAAATCAAACCATTCCCCGGCAACGGCGCCAAAAACTTGATGTGTAATTTCGCAAGTGTACGAATCGTTCAAGTAATAAAGTGTACAAAAGTACGGATATCGAACCCACAAGGAATGGCGTTACTAAGTACCGAAATTGATTAATTCTAATTTTATTTGAAAACCGAATTTTTGAATTTTTTTAATAAGTAAATTAACTTAAAACTAAATGCAAATAACAAATTTTTTTATGTTGTTCACAAATTATTAAAAACGCTAAGGCATTTGATTTCGCTAAATCAATTCAATCCGATTTCAAGTCATGTTATATGAGAATCAAAGTTAGAAGTGATGGTTGAAAAACCCAAACTTATCTAATACTCTCTCTCAAGTTATATTAGAATTACTTATCTATGAAAACCAACTATATTTCTATGAAGATTTAATCACAAATAAGCACATTACGATTTATGGAATTTCTAGAATAACCACATACATCATGCATTAGGTGTCAAACTCGCATTCAACATACGGTATTTATCACAAGAAGCATTCATTACACATCTCCTCTCGGTCTCAATATAATGCAACAAATAATCTAAATTTTGATCAGAAATTTAAAAGCATTAAGCATGGAAATAAATACTCAACTTGAAAACAATGAATTCATATAACGATAACAAAATAAATCAAATTTTCTTGATTCAACTACATCATAGCCTTAGCAAAAACAAATTAGTTCATAACGAAAATAAAAATAAACATATTCTCAATTGAATCCATGAATAACAAATCTGAATAAAATGCAGAAAATAAAAGCTAAGGAGAAAGATGAAAAACTCTTGAAGATGAAGACTTGGTAGCAACAATGGTGATGATCCTTCAAGCTTCTCCAATCTCTCTCCAAAATTGCCTTTTCTCCTCCAAAAATGACTCAGATCTACTCTCTTTGCCATCCCCCTCTTTCTCCATCATAATTCATATATAGATCTAGGGTTTGGGGGGAAATTTTGGAACAAAACAACATAAAAAATGTGTTTTCGTACGAAACTCACCGGCGGTGAGATTTCTGGAAAATAAAATTTTGTTTTTCTGATTTTGGCCGGCGGCCAAATTAATATGGCTAGCAACTAGATGCATTTGGCCAGTGGCGAGATTATTTGGCCGGCGGCGAGATGAATATGGCCGATGGTGAGATTCACTTGGCCAAAATCCGTGCTCTCGGGAAGAATTTTGCCGTGCTTTGAATAATATTCTCGCCGGCGGTGGGATTTGTAAATTTTGAAACTTTGTTTTATTTTTAATTTCATTCAATCCCGATCATTGTACTTTGTCCCAAACTTTTCCAAAATCATGATTTTACCTGAAATTGCACTTTAAACACGAAATACCCGTGAAATGACATTTGTGGATTAAATAATCAAATAAACACAATTGTCACACAAATATCAACATTTAAATCATAAAAAAATGCAATAATTTGGCTCTTATCAAAGAGATTTTAATGTTACATTTATTGACTTTGATTGTGACAACAAAACTCCAATTGAATCAGAAAACAGTGACACCAACTTTCTAGCATTTATTGAAACAATTGGTGAACATTACACTCTAGTAAGTCTGATATTGATCCAAATAATCAGGAAAATGACACTGAATTTTTACTTAATAAATTTAATTTCACTAGCATTGATGAATTATTCATAGATTTGGTAGAATGTAAAAAGAAAAAAGATAGGCTATTTGTAGAAGTAATTAAACTAAATGAAGAACATATTAAATTTTTCCCTATTTGTCATAATTGTGGTAGGAAAGATCATATTATACCTAATTATAGATTTCTTATGGCATATCCATATTTTAACAATTCCTTTAGTGCTTGATATTTTGGAATTAATTTTCATCATCCATACATGAATGTGAAATCCAAAGGTAAGTCCAAGTAAATGATTGTTAAAACTAAGGCACTTGATTTCAAACCTAAAGATATAGAAAACCAAAATTGAAGAAAGTTTAATTAGAAATGATTGTCTTCTTCTGGGCACCTGACCATCCCTTAATGTTCACCTAGGTACTTATGTTTGAGTACTTAATTGACCGTTGTTGAGCATGTTTATTTTTTTTATTCATATGTTTTATTTTTATTTTTATTCATGTTTCTTTAGTTTCAAAAAGAAAAAGTTTTAAAAAGGAAAGAGAGGGAAGTAAACATGTTTTAATATTGAAATGCAAATTACATACCACTCTCATATTTATTGACTATTCATTATACAAATGTATATTGTGACTTGTGCATTTACATATTTTTCACATCTGATGATTGATGTTAACTTGAAGCTACTCACACACTAACTTGATACCTATGTATGTCATGCTTAAAGTTTATGTTTGACATTGTGAGATCTTAGTTTTTGAGATAACCTTGACTACTAAATTAAGGTTGAACTATATATTTCACTTTTTAAAATACTACTATAGAGAGACACCTAGTTTTGAGAGGGATAACTCACAACTAGTATGAAAGTCATCACACTAGGTTTTTGGCTCATTCATATTTTCATAGAAAAATTATAATAATATTAAAGGAAAATAAATAAATTTTTTTTGCGTACACAAAAAGAAAGAGCCACAAATTATTATACAAAAAGAAAATAAATAATCAATCCCTCACAGAAAAAAAGAGGGGAATACAAAAAAAAAGTTAATTAAGTTCTCTCTTGGTAAGTACAATTTTATTTTGTTCAAATATGAATTCAACTATAACTTTTTGATGATAGGTGATGCTTCTTTCCTTAAATCTTTCATAACTAATCATAAATGGATAGTTGACATCCTATTGCAATTACAACACATATTTTACTTTTAGTGATCATCAATATGTCACCATATGAGTTTATGTTTGTGTGTCTTGTATACATATATTTATATTGTCAATGGATAGTCACACTTTGAACAAAATTAATTTCATCTTTTGTGTGTACTACTATAGTCATGTTTAGCTAAGCCTACTACCCTTAATTAAAAACAATTATATATATATATATATAAATTTTTATTTTATTATAATGTACTTAGGAAATTCGGAGAACTTAGAGGAGATTATTCATTTTGGGAAAACATGTTTTTAGTTCTCTATTTTGAGGGTTCACGGATTTTTAGAGTGTATATTCCTATTTTCAATTATTAAATACACTGCTTGCTTGCTCAACCTCTTTTTCTTTACTTCATGATTATATTATTTATTCATATGACAAAAAAGGGGGAGAGAGTTATAGAGCATTAATTGAGAATATATGAAAGGGGGAGAGTTATTAATCAAAAAATTTCTTTGAGGGAGATTACACATAGGAGATAACACATTGAGTGTTCAAGTTAATTCATATAGGGGGAGTAATACTTAAATGTTCAATCTATCATTACTCATCACTTATTTCTATTTATTCTCTTTTCTGTTATTATATACACTTAACTAATAAAAAATTAATCTTTCAAGAAAAGTGGTATGCCTCTTTATGTTTTTGTTTTACAGTGTACATATGAGCTACTATGAATCAAGTGAATATGGCTTCACTTGATCATATGATAGTTCCACTTTGTAAAATGTATTTTTCCTATGAGTGTGATGTATTAAGAGAGAGGTATTGTCACACAAATATGCCAAAGGGGGAGATTGTAAGGTTTATAAGTGTCAGAGATATCCAATGAACACATTTGAGGTATATACCTATTTTTAAGTATATTTGATTTCATATTAGACATATAGGAACATTTTTCATATAAGTCACTCTATCGATCGAGATGATTAAACCGATCAAGAATTGATTTATCTTGATTAAAAAGTCATTGAATTAATTTTTATTTTAGGTAGATTGATCGAGGGATTAATGTTCGATTGATCGAGTACTAGATCGATCAAAAGTTAAGTATTTCAATCTACCTATTTCAAAATTTATTTTTTATTATCCTATATTGATTGAGAATTAGTTAAATAAATCAACCTTTTTGGCTCCATCAATTGAGCTCAACTTAGATTGATCAAGTGGCCAGGTTTCTAATGTTAACCTAATTTTTACTCAAGCCAAATATTACAATTACTATTTTGTCCCTATTATTTACTACTTTATGAATTATTTAAAGGATAGAATTATAATTAGACTTTAACCTAGCATTAGGGCTTCAATCTTTCCTATATCAAGAATCTAATGCTCCATATTTTAACTAAACCACATTTGAATCAACTTTTGCATTCTAAGCTTTCTCTCTAAATGTATTTTGCAAAAACTATTCTGGTATGGTTTTTTATTAGTTAATTTATCAAAAATTTTGTGGTTGTATTTGATTGATTAACAAGCCTACAATATATGAGTTATTATGCAAAAAACATATGTTGTTGTAGTGCTATTGATTTTGATTTACTTGTTATTCTATTAAATCATATAGTTAGAGTTTTCATTATTTGATCCACTCTAGGACACACTTTTGCACTTGTGTTATTGTGCTAACTTTTCAAGTACTAGCTAAATTGGTTTGATAACACGTGTGTTCTAGATTTGAACACCTAATTAGTGAAGACAGGGAAAGAAAAATGAGGCATGTAAATAGGTTACTTGGGGTCATTAGCTTTGTGGGCAATTTAATTCCTAGCCTTGTAATCAAACATATTTTTATAGTGGATAGCTAGGTTATATGTAGGCCAGTGGTTTCCTCTTAGGTCATGGTTGTGGCTTAGGTTGTTTCCACCTTAAAATCTCATGTGTTATTTTATTTTTTCACATTATTTTATTTGCATGTGTTTGCATGTCTCATTGTCTACAAAAAAATTAATATGTGATATTTTTGCTAATTAACTATTCACCCCCTTTTGGCTAATTAGACATGTAACTAAAAACATTTTCATCTTGGAATGATCAAAAAGGGTCTTGATAGATTGACCTTATTAGTTTGATCGGTTTCAACTTCAAACCTAACTTCTTACTCAAGCCAAATTATTTTATTAATATATTATCCTTATTCTTTAAAGTCCTTTTAACTATTTTTATATACAGAATACTAATAAGCCTTTGACCTAGGGCCGAAATAATTTCTATTTAAACAAACCTATAGCATATAATTCTTTCAATTGCAATTGAATCAACTTTTGATACTAATGTTCTCCTTCTCTAAATCTATTTTGTAAAAACTATTTTGTTAGGCTTCTTTCATTAGTTAATTTATCAAAAAATTGTGGTTATGTTTGATTTATTAACTAGCCTACAATATTTTTGTTATTGTTCTTAATCATATGTTCTAATGTTACAAGTGATTATGGTTTATTTGTTATTCTATTAAATCATCTAGCTAGGATTGTTCATTGTATAATCCGCTCTAGGGATAACTAGATGATATATAATTAGAGGTTAGATTCCTTATAGGCTTTAGTAAAAAAGGGTTGAAGTTCAAGTTGGATAGCTAGTAGAGTATATTTTTAAGTAAAGAGAAGGAAATATGTACAACCAAACAGAACATGCAAAGGATGTTACAACCTTCAAAGTGGTAAGGTAGTTAACAAAATTTTACCTAAAATTTCTATTGATTTACAATCTAATGATGGTAATAAAGGTGAAAATATTGTTTCCCAATATGGTGGAGAGACAAGTGCCAATCATGATAAGCCTTTGGAGGAAAGAATTAGGGAGTCAATTGACATTCCTAAAATACAAAATTAACTAGAACCATACCAGCTACCAATACCATTCCCATACCAACTAAAAGAATCAAAGTAAGGTATGCAATTCTCTAATCTTTTAGCTATGCTTTCTAAGGTTAATATAAAATTTCCTTTGTAAGATGTGATCAAGAATATGCCCTTCTATTCAAAGTTCTTTAAAGAATTCAACACTAAGAAAAGGAAATACAAGCTTAATGAGAGAGTTATGGTGTTAGAAGTTTCTAGTGTTGGACATTAGTACCAATTACCCCCAAAGTTGATAGATCTAGGGATTTTTGTTATAAATATTACTTTGGGGGATAAGAAGGTAGCTAGAGCCATATTTGATTTAGGTGATAGTATTATTGATCCCTTACTTTATTTTCATATAGCTAGGTTCAAGGGACTTGAAACCTACAACCATGTCCTTTCAACTTGCTAATAGATATGTTAAATATATGAAGAGAGTGGTTGGGATTTTCTTGCATAGGTAGACAAATTAATAATTCCTATAAATTTTGTGGTTGTTAATATACAGTAAAACACAACCTTGGACAAGGATCATACAATTTTCTTGGTAGACCATTCATGGCCACTACCAAGACTATTATTGATGTCCAATATGTGAGTTTGACAATGATAGTCTTAGGAGAGACTATTTATTTTAAAGTTTTTAACTCTTCACCTTTTCCTTCTATCTCTGTCATTGATGGGTGCTTTAATATTAATTCTATGGATAGACTTTCATAAAACTCTTTTACAAGATAGATTGGAAGAAAACTCAAAGTAGATTTACAGTTGAAAAGTTAAAAGAGGACTTAGATGAGGAGACTGAGGGGTTACTATAAATGTTTAGATAGTGCTTAACCAAATAAAAATCCTAGTACACCCTTAGATATACTTAGAACCTAACCCGGGAAAGAGGCCACTCCACCTAACCCAAAACTAAAATAATTACCTAGGCACTAAAAATTTTTTCTTTTGGGAGAATAGGAGACATACCTAACTATTATTTCATCCCCGCACTTTGACCAAAACCCAAGAACAAGAACTTGTTATGGTGCTTAAGAAATTCAATAAGGCAATAGGTTAATGTAGCGAGGATAATAGAGGCATTACTCTAGCTCTGTGTATCCACAATATTAATTTAGAGGACGATTCTAAATCGATGAGAGAGACCCAAAGGTGAATAAACCCAATCATAACATAGGTATTTGAAAATAGAATTTGAAACTCTTAGAACTATGAGTCATTTATCCAATTACTGATAGTAAGTGGGTTATTTTAGTTAATATGGTATGGAAGAAATTAGGAATAATTGTGGTTAAAAATGATAAAAATGAATTAGTACCCCCTAAGATAATCACAGGATGGAAGATGTACATAGATTTTAGAAAACTAAATTTGAACACTAAAAAGGATCACTTTCCTCTCCTATTCATTATTCAGATGTTAGAAGGATTAGCTGAACATGAATTTTACTATATTCTGGATGGTCTTTTATTTTATTATTAGGTACTTATTGCACAAGAGGATCAAGAGAATACCACTTTCACATGTCCATTTGCGACATTCACTTTCAAAAGGATGAAATTCAGGTTATGTAGTGCCACGACCATGTCATTAGAAAATTTATTAAATATTTTTCTAAAATAATTCATTAGGATATATAGGTTTCCATAGATGATTTATTAAATATTTTTCTAAAATAAGTTATTCTCTATGTAACTATTGTCAAAAGATATTTATTTTGATTTTAATGATGATTACATTAGCACCTTTAATACTTTGAAAGAAAATTAATATTAGAGATGTATAATGTCCACATTCTCAAACAAGGTGGAAAAATTCATTAAGGTATCTATGAAAGTTTTTTCTATTTTTGGACCCTCATTTGATGATTGCCTACATAACTTAACTTTAGTTCTACAATGTTGCATTGAATGTAACCTGACACTTAGTTGAAAAAAAAATCATTTTATGGTTCCATAGGAGATTGTGTTAGGACATGTTATTTATAACAAAACAATTGAGGTTGATAAGGCAAAAATTAAGTTAATTGCTAAACTACTACCCCTACATCTATAAAAGGGATAAGGAGTTTCTTAGGATATATAGGTTTCTATAGATGATTTATTAAGTATTTTTCTAAAATTAGTCATTAGGATACATAGGTTTCTATAGATGATTTATTAAATATTTTTCTAAAATAAGACATTCTCTATGTAATTGTTTTCAAAAGATATTTATTTTGATTTTAATTATGATTATGTTATCACCTTTAATACTTTGGAAGATAAGTTAACATCTGCCATTATTATTATGGAACCTAATTGGTCTCTTCCTTTCAAAATAATGTGTGATTCTTATGGTTATGCTATAAAAGCTGTGTTGGTTTAGAGAATGGATGAACATTCACATGTTATTTATTATGTTAGCAAAATGCTTAATTTTGCTCAAATTAATTATTATACCCCTAAAAACAGTTATTGGCTATTATATTTCATTATGTAAATTTAGGTCTTACTTAATAGGTTCTAAAGTAATTGTTTATTTTGATCATGTTACTTTGAGATATCTGTTAAGTAAGCCAAATGATAAGCCAAGACTAATCAAGTGGCTGGATTTTAATCTTGCAAGAATTTGACCTAGAGATCAAAGATAAGAAAGCTAATGAAAAGTCATAGCTGATCAATTGTCTAGGTTAACCTTTGAATTCAATTCTCTTGAAGGTGAGAGTAAAGAAGAAATTATTGAAATCTTCTCAGATGAACAACTATTTTTAGTAGGTCTAAACCCATAGTATGTGGACATAGTTAATTACCTTGCTATTGGTGTTTTGAGACCTAATATATTTTATAGGAATAAAAGGTTTTTACATTTTGTAGGCATTTCTTCAGAGATGACCCTCCTCTATTATGGATTGGTCAAGATCAAATCATCCAAAGGTGTTTGCCTAAGCAGAAAAATAAAAGCATTATGGCCTTTTGTCATAAACTTTACTTCGAGGGCCATTTTGATGGTAACAAAATGACCCACAAGGTATTACAATATAGAATTTACTAGCCAATTCCAATTAAGGATGCATATACGCTTTGTATGCATTGTGATAGATGTCAAAGGATAGGTTGTAAAAGAAAATGTAATGAAATTCCTTTGACATATAATTTAGTTGTTGAATTTGACAACTAATTTAGTTGTTGAACTATTTGATATAGGGGGGAATGACTTATGGGTTCTTTTCTAATCTTTTGGTAATGAATATATTCCGATCACTATTGATTATATGTCCAAGTGGGTAAAAGCTGAACCCACTAAAATGAATGATGCTTTGTCGTGAAGTTTTTGAAGGATTCAATATTTAGCAAGTTTAAGAGTCCTAGAGTAAAAGTTAGTAATGAAGGAAGCCGTATTTTCAATAAACTATTTGATACTATACTGAAGAAGTATAACATCACGCATAAAGTGGATACTCCATACCATCCACAAACTTTCAATCAAATGCAAGTGAGTAATAGGAAAATCAAAGGGTTTTGGAATGCATTGTATGCCCTTCAAGAAAGGATTTTGCAATCAATTTGAATGGTTCCTTATGGGGATATTACACAACTTACGAAACATCCATTAGGATGAGCCCTTACAAGTTAATCTTTGGAAAAGTGTGCCACCTACCTATTGAAATTGAGCATAGGGCTTATTGGTAATTAAAGAGCTAAATATGGATATGAATAAAGCAAGAGATAATTAGTTGCTTCAACTTAGTGAGCTTGAAGAGATTAGGGATAAACCTTGAAGATGTAAAGATTCACAAGGAGCACACTAATAAGTGCTCAAAAAGCACTAAAATAACCATGATTTTATGTACATTAATTGATTAAAAATATATATATTTATATGTTTTATCATATATTTATATAAATTTGTCTTTTTCGGAATCACGGGTATTTTTATTGTTTTTCAGGTATTTTGGCTTTAAAACGCAATTTAAAGACTCAAAGAGGAATACTTGAAGCAATACATCACAAATATATTAATAAATAAGTGGGAAAAGGTCAACAAACATGAAAAAATTGGACAAAATGGGTCGAAAAGGTCAAAAATGTCAAAAAGACGGAAATCGTGCCCACGCCTACCACAAGGTGCCGGCTCACCGCCTACTGCAAGACGCCGACGCCTTTTCACCCCATTTTTCACATGCAGCCGCCCCATGATGTCATGCTGACGTCATTAATGACCTCAGCATTCCCATTACGCGTTTTTACATTTTTTAACATTTTTTTAACATTTGTTACTCATTTTTTTCTCTCCATCCTCACCTATAAATACCCCCCTTCCCTTCACTTCAAAACACACCTCAAAACACACTTCTCTCTTCTTTCTTTCTCTTCATTTCTTAGTTTTTAGTTTTTTTAGTTTTTCTTATGTTTTAGCTAGTTTCTCTTAGTTTTAGAGTTCTTCCCTTTTTGAGAAGAACTAGTTATGTTTTTGTAATTTATTAGCTTTTTGATTCAATAAATAGGAGTGCAAATTCCGCTTGGAGGTTTTCTAGCAACGGGAATAGCATCGAAGTACTGTAAGGATTTTATTTTCTTTGCAGTTATTTTTTATGCTTTATTCTTACATGTTATATTTAATTTGTCTGTGATTAAATTTAACTGTGCTAGCAGTTTGTAAACATGATATAATAATAAAGTTGTTATGCTTGCGAAATATTAAATAGGTAAAAATCTCTAAAATGAATTGATTTTATTTTTATTCAAGATTTTATATTAAGAATGTTAGAGAGAAATATATTATTTTTCATTACAAACTTAAATCTGAAAATTAGATTTTAAGGTTTAATTATCCTATCTCATTTAGAGTAGTGCTCTTTTATTTATTAGTACAATCGCCCGGTAGTTAGAGTGAAGCTCTATTTCAAAAGTTTTTATAAGAATTATTATCTGAAAATGTATTGACAACATGTTTTCAGTAGTGGTTTTAAAACTTGAAAGTTAGTACTCGGATAATTAAATTCTTAGGTTTAATTTGGACACCTTGAATAAAGTTTAAACTGTCTAACCCCACCAAAGGTGGCATTTAAATGTTTCATTTTCAATCTCTTAGAACAAGGAATTAATTTAATTAACCAAATTAGTTATCAACCCCACCCATATGTGTTAATTGATTTGTTTAGTTAACAAACAATATCTAACCCCACCAAAGGTGGTATTCATACAAAAAAGGGAGAATCAATAAATATCAATTCATATTTTTAATAACCTAGATAATATGAGCAAGCATAATTAACTTAGTTATTATATCCATAAATACTCCACTATTATAAATGATAAAATCTGCATAAATATTTATTGAATCTATGTTTATTTTTATGTTAGTAGATTAAAAACACAAAACCCAAAATATCGTGACAGGATGTTTAGGATTTAATTTCGTTTTTAAAAGTTTGAATAATAATTTAAAAACCACATACATTCCTTCCTTAGATCGACCTTGGGAGTATACTTATCATTTTGTACGAAATGATTCGTGCACTTGGGAGAGTTTTATAAATATAAAACCAAAGTATTGGCAGGATCGGCGATGCCGGTTTTTTGCTCATCAAGTTTTTGGCAATCCAGGTCTCGCTTCATCAAGTTTTTGGCGCATTGCCGGTTGACTCATTGCGGGGATGGCATCAAAGTTTTTGGCGATCCCGATTCGCCATCAAGTTTTTGGCGCGTTGCCGGGATGATTCCGTCATGGGGATGGCATCAAAGTTTTTGGCGATCCCGATTCTGCTCATCAAGTTTTTGGCGCCGTTGCCGTGGAAAGAATAGCGTTTTTTATTTATTTATCAACATTTTAAAAATATTTTTGTGCTGTAAATAATTGTGATTTTTTTTTGTTTTTGTAAAAAAATAAAAAAAATAAAACATTTAATCAAATTTCAAATTTCATAAGAAATAATAAAAAAAAATTAAAATTAAAAAAAAAATTAAAAAAATTAAAAAAATTGTAGCGTGAATAGTACAATAATTTAGAAATTTGAAATTTGAAGTAAAAAGTTTTTACCGTTAATGAATAGTAAAAATAAAAAAAAATAAAAAAAATTTAAATAAAAATTTTAGCGTGAATAGTAAAATAATTTAGAAATTTGAAATTTGAAGTAAAACGTTTTTACCGTTCATGAATAGTAAAAAAATTAACAAAAAAAAGAGAACATTTTTAAATAAAAATTGTACCGTGAATAATAAAATAATTTAGAAATTTAAAATTTGAATTAAAAAAAAATTACCGTTCATGAATAGTAAAAAAAAATCAAAAATTTTAAGTTAAAAAAAACAAATTCAAAAAAAATAATTTTGGAATTTGAAATTTCGAAAAAAAAAATAAAAAGATAAAAAAAATAAAAAAATAAAAAAAAATAAAAAAAATAAAAGTTTTTTTTACTTAACTTAATTAACCTAGATTTTTACTTTAATTAACTTAGATTTTTATTTAATTTAACTTAATTAACTTAGATTTTCATTAACTTAATTAACTTAGATTTTTTTTACTTCACTTAACTTAATTAACCTTTTCTTTAAACTTAATTAACTTAGATTTTCATTAACTTAAATTTTTATTTAACTTAACTTAATAACATGAAAAGTAAAGATCTAAGGGAGTTATGTCTAGGAGACTAGTTCTTAGAAGCCTTTGTGCCACTAGTCTTTCCTAGGAACGTTGTTCTGTTTAGGAGGATGGTTTTTAAGGAGCATTTGCACCACCATTCTTTCCTGGGAGCACTCTTGGTTAATATTGATTATGTTATTTTTTTTTCTTTAAAAAAAACAAAATTTTTTGAACTATCTCCAAAATTTTAAAGTTTTAATTACAATCTAAGGAGTTAGTTGCTTTGTTTGATCTAGGTACAATTGTGTTTTAAGGACTTAATTATTTTATTTGCACCTAGATGTGGGTTATCTAAAACCGTCAAAGTATGCCTCTAGTTTTAAGTACAAAAAGAAATTTGAAAATCAATAGGGCATGACTGAAAAAGTATAGGTAGACAACATTGTCTTACTTGTAGGTTTGATTAGCTCAATGATGAGGGGACATTGAGTTTACTTAAAATGCAATCCCCAAGTTACGTCTTGCTAAGACGTTAAACTAAGCGCTGGATGGGAGGCAACCTATCATTTTAGGTAATTTTCTTTTATTTCTTTTATTTACTTAATTTTATTGTTTATTTCATTTTAATTACATGTGAATAATTTTTAAATTGTTAAAACTAAAAATATTTGTTGAGATGTTAGAAGTTCACAGCGATCTGTCTGTATACACTTTAATGATGAATATGATGGATGCACCTGCATTTTCCATTACTACTTGCACATTCTCAGGAAATAGGTAATATTTCTTCTCTATTCTCTTTATCTTTAATTTACAGTTGTTACATTGAGGACAATGTAAGTTCTAGGTTGGGGGTGATGAAAAGTTACCATGCTTAATTAAAAAAAAATTTGACAATTTAAAAATAAAAAAATAAAAAATATATATATAATAATTTTTTATTTTATTTTTATGTTCACATTTTCATTTTTTTTTGTGTGTGTTTGGTTTTATTTCTATTTTGTGTGATTTAGTAATTTTTGAATAAAAAAAACCTTTCTCACAAAAATTTATCATTTCTTTAAATCAAATTTAAGTAAATAGTTAAGTCTTTTGTACTGTTAGATTAATTTTTGAAAACATATCATGAAATATTTTGTAATTATTTTTTGATAATTAGTTAGTTTTTGTCATAACTAGTATTTCTTGATAAGATGTAGAAATTATATTAAACCCAAAATCGGTGTTTATGAATTTGTTTTAGTGGAGACTACCTTTGTGAGATATAATTTGAGCCTAATTTCCTTTATTCAGAGTGAAATATATATTTTTTTTCTACTCCAAACACATTTCTTATTTCTTCACTTTTTTAGATGATCTCTATAGGTATTAGCATTAAATGTATGAATTTTTTCTATCTTAATAGAGTATCGTATATTTTTTTATTATTATTTTTGCTTAGATTAAATGATTTGAGTAGAAATTGATAGTATATGCTTATATCTCATTCATGCATGACTGCTACAAAAAAAAAAGACATATGTGGGGTTACCTAAACAAAGATCAAACAGAAAAGCCACAAAATTAACCACTCACCAAAATTCAAAAAAAAATGTACAATCTGTACATGGGTTGACTCTCTAAAATATATATATTGAGAAATATCTTCAGAAAAAAATAGAGAGATAAAAGAATATATAGTATAATCTACATACTATAACCCACATTGCCTACAAAGTTGTGAGTAAAGGCTAATTACAAAAGAAGGATATAGGAAATAATTTCCTAAAAAATCATTGCACTCTCTTCATTTGTAAAAGGCATGTACTTGAAATTCTTTCTTAATGAGTTTGATTTATGCATGAAAATAATTTTTATATATGATATCTTTATAATTTATACATTTGATTCCTTTCATGAGATCAATGTTAAAATAACACTTTGAGCCTTTATTCTTTATACATATGCGAACATATTAGTTCATTTCTATACATCAACTCTTTCGCATATAAAATAGTATGAGTGTTTGAACCCATATGATTCAGTGTTTCGAGAGTATTGACTTGTGAGGAATAGAGTTGAAGCGAATTCTGATTCATGACACTGAAATTGGGTAAAATTAAATTGATACATTTTTGATAAGAAATATGAAAATGATTTTCGACCAATTATTATAATAAAATCATGATTGTTTAAAGAGATTAAAATAACTTATGCTTGAGATTTTAATTATCATCTTAAAGGAGATTAAAAAGTATGACACATTTTTGTGATACGTTGTTTTCTTTTATTCTTAAATTAATTTTTGATTTTGTTGTAATTTTAGTTTTTGATTTGATTGTTTTTATTTTTACATTTAGTTCAAAGTTTGTGGGTATCATTACTCAAAACCCTCACGAGACTCAAACTCGTCCACTAGGGCAACCTAGGGGTTTAAAGGCTTGTTACATAGGCTAAATGCAACCGTGTCAATCCACGGAAGTGATTTAGGATAATTTAATTTTTAGTTTTTATCGCTTCTCTTGCTAAGGGACAAGCAAGAAGCTGGTTGGGGGTTGTGATAAGTGCTCAAAAAGTACTAAAATAACCATGATTTTATGTACATTAATTGATTAAAAATATATATATTTATATGTTTTATCATATATTTATATAAATTTTTCTTTTTCGGAATCACGGGTATTTTTATTGTTTTTCAGGTATTTTGGCTTAAAAATGCAATTTAAAGACTCAAAGAGGAATACTTGAAGCAATACATCACAAATATATTAATAAATAAGTGGGAAAAGGTCAACAAACATGAAAAAATTGGACAAAATGGGTCGAAAAGGTCAAAAATGTCAAAAAGGCGGAAATCGCGCCCATTGCGCCAGGCCATGACGCAGCCACTCCTTCTCTGCGCCTGACGACGACGCCTTTTCGCCCCATTTTTCACGTGCAGCCGCCCCCATGACGTCATGCTGACGTCATTAATGACCTCAACATTCCCATTACGCGTTTTTACAGTTTTTAACGTTGTTTTAACATTTTTTACTCATTATTTTCTCTCCATCCTCACCTATAAATACCCCCCTTCCCTTCACTTCAAAACACACCTCAAAACACACTTCTCTCTTCTTTCTTTCTCTTCATTTCTTAGTTTTTAGTTTTTTTTAGTTTTTCTTATGTTTTAGCTAGTTTCTCTTAGTTTTAGAGTTCTTCCCTTTTTGGGAAGAACTAGTTATGTTTTTGTAATTTATTAGCTTTTTGATTCAATAAATGTGCTAGTTATATTTAATTTGTCTGTGATTAAATTTAACTGTGCTAGCTATTTGTAAACATGATATAATAATAACGTTGTTATGCTTGCGAAATATTAAATAGGTAAAAATCTCTAAAATAAATTGATTTTGTTTTTATTCAAGATTTTATATTAAGGATGTTAGAGAGAAATATATTATTTTTCATTACAAACATAAATCTAAAAATTAGATTTTAAGGTTTAATTGTCTGATTTGATTTATAGTAGTGTTCTTTTATTTGTTGGTACAATCACTCGGTAGTTAGAGTGAAGCTCTATTTCAAAATGTATTGACAACATATTTTTAGTAATGGTCTTAAAATTTGAAAGTTAGTACTCAGGTAATTAAATTCTTAGGTTTAATTTGGACACCTTGAATAAAGTTTAAAATGTCTAACCCCACCAAAGGTGGCATTTAAATGTTTCATTTTCAATCTCTTAGAACAAGGAATTAATTTAATTAACCAAATTAGTTATCAACCCCACCCATAGGTGTTAATTGATTTGTTTAGTTAACAAACAATATCTAACCCCACCAAAGGTGGTATTCATACAAAAAAGGGAGAATCAATAAATATCAATTCATATTTTTAATAACCTAGATAATATGAGCAAGCATAATTAACTTAGTTATTATATCCATAAATACTCCACTATTATAAATGATAAAATCTGCATAAATATTTATTGAATCTATGTTTATTTTTATGTTAGTAGATTAAAAACACAAAACCCAAAATATCGTGACAAGATGTTTATGATTTAATTTCGTTTTTAAAAGTTTGAATAATAAATTAAAAACCACATACATTCCTTCCTTAGATCGACCTTGGGAGTATACTTATCATTTTCTACGAAATGATTCGTGCACTTGCGAGAGTTTTATAAATATAAAACCAAAGTATTGGCAGGATCGGCGATGCCGGTTTTCGTTCATCAAGTTTTTGGCAATCCCGATTCTGCTCATCAAGTTTTTGAAACCTCCAAACGGAATTTGCACTCCCATTTATTGAATCAAAAAGCTAATAAATTACAAAAACATAACTAGTTCTTCCCAAAAAGGGAAGACCTCTAAAACTAAGAGAAACTAGCTAAAACATAAGAAAAACTAAAAAAACTAAAAACTAAGAAATGAAGAGAAAGAAAGAAGAGAGAAGTGTGTTTTGAGGTGTGTTTTGAAGTGAAGGGAAGGGGGGTATTTATAGGTGAGGATGGAGAGAAAAAATGAGTAAAAAAATATTAAAAAATGTAAAAACGCGTAATGGGAATGCTGAGGTCATTAATGACGTCAGCATGACGTCATGGGGGCGGCTGCACATGAAAAATTTGGCGAAAAGGCATCGGCGCGCATGAGGGCCATTAGGGCGAAATTTAGAAGCGGGCTTGTAGCAGCGGTGGGCAACGGTAGCGATTTCCGTCTTTTTGACATTTTTGACCTTTTCGACCCATTTTGTCCAATTTTTCCATGTTTGTTGACCTTTTCTCACTTATTTATTAATATATTTGTGATGTATTGCTTCAAGTATTCCTCTTTGAGTCTTTAAATTGCGTTTTTAAGCCAAAATACCTGAAAAACAATAAAAATAGCCGTGATTCCGAAAAAGACAAATTTATATAAATATATGATAAAACATATAAATATATATATTTTTAATCAATTAATGTACATAAAATCATGGTTATTTTAGTGCTTTTTGAGCACTTATTAGTCTCCATGAGGTAGGTTTACAAATCCGAACCAACATTCCAATCTCTTGAGTCACATAAGAAATTGAACTTGTTCAATGAGCATCTAAAAGGTTAACACAAATAGCACAAGTACAAATTGTGTCCTATAACAGATTTAATAATGAATAATCTCAACTAGAAGATTCAAATCATACATCGAATAAATCAAATTAACTAGCAAAACTTAGAACAAATAGATTGAGTACAAGTTAAATAAAAATAATTTCTTTAAAATTTAATAATTAAATTAAATAATTATAATTACATATAAAATTATTTGATCTAGATGTAGAATAACCTAATAAAGAAGAAACTACGTGAACATGAAAATATGAAACAAATAGAATAATAAATATTGGAGTGAATAAAAGCAAATCATCTCACTTTCCTATAATATATTAATTAGTTCCCTACTAGCAAAATTAACTTACCAACTAATTCCAATTGATTTGCAAAGTATGCCCTGTGCACAAGAATCAACCACTTTGAATATGTAAATTATTACCTTGTCTTGTACTTGTCGAATGACTTCAAGCAAAATAATTGATTTGCTAAGTATGCCCTCTTGACTTGCACTTGCCGAATGACTTAGTTTCTGAATAACCTTAACTGATGAATCAATTTTATGATTGTGTATATTATTCCTTAGCAGCCGCCAATGTCCTCTAATGATGCCGATGATAATAATATTTTCTTCAATGTATTTGGCACAACCACCGTTCAACACTAATATCTATATGTACACAGAGGGCAGTAATAACCTAGTAATATTAGGTTAAGTATTTTCGGCCTATGTACACAAAGGGTAGTAATAGCCAAGTAATATTAGGTTAAGTTTTTTCGGCCTTAATTACCCAAAGCCCGTTAAAAGTCTCAATAAAATAATACATTAGGTTTGGGACACATCTTAAAATTATTGAAACACATTTAAGAAAAGACTAAGTGGTAATTTTATAAAGCGACTTGCATTTAATTAAATACTTTAGGAACAAAAATAATTTGAAGCTATTGAATGCATGAGTGCAATAATTTGTGTGATAATAAGAGATATACTTGAAGTACAACTATTCTAAACTATGAAGTTTCTTCAATTTTGCTTGATAGACTTGATAATGATCCTAAAAAAAGTTTATATGCAAAAGTTTTATTCAAGAATATAGCCAACACTCATAGTCTTTACATTCCTAATCTAAAACTTTTCTTGATGGCATAGCATGATTTGTCATTACTTCGATGGTTTTCAGTCATCGAAGTTACTGAAAATCTGATGAATTTTATGCTTTTGAATGCATATATAAAACATAAGTAGTTTTGAACATGTTTAAAAGTAATAATGGTCAAATTGAAAGCATCTTTTGAAAGGGTTTGAAAGTTTTTAATTATGGATCTAATTAACTAGAAGGGTGAATAAGTAATTAATCAAATTATACTAAATTAAAATTTAACAAATAACAAGATATGCAATCATGTGGAAATAAAATAATACTAAAATAAAGATTGACACACGAGATTTTTAGATGGAAACAACCTAAACCACAACAATGACCTAAGAGGAAAACTACTGGTCCATCGAATCACCAAATTATCCACTTTGAAAATATGTTCAATTACAAGGCTAGGACTCAAACTAAACCACCACAAATAATGACCCTAAGTAACCTACTTACAAGTCTCCACAAGCAAGGTGATCAAATTCGAACTAACGTTTCGATAAACTCAAATTACACGAGTTATCAAACCCATTCAACTAGCACCTAAAGAGTTAGCACAAAAACAAAGTTAAGGTATATCCTAAAATGGATGGAATAATGAACAACCCTAACTAGATAGTTTAATAAATTTTCAGTTTAAAAAAAATCAATAAAAAACCCTAGAACAAATTATTAAGAACATGATCACAAATAATATAGGTTTATTAATCAATCAAACCCAACTACAAAATATTTGATAGATTAATTAAAGAAGGAAGACTAATAGAATATTTTGCAAAATAGATTTAGAGAGAGAGCTTAAGTTGTAAAATTGTATGCAATTGTGGTTGACAAAATTTTATGCTTCATGTTTGTTTAAATAGAATTTGTTGAAGCCCTAAGTCAAAGGCCTATTGCTAGTTTGTCAAAAAAATCATTTAAGAGAGTTTTGTAGAATTATTTGTACCAAAATCTTATGAAACAAAAATTCAACCATGACTTATTAATCGGAAAGAATTAGAAATACCAAAACAATGATTATTTATAAATCTCATAGATTATCCTAGGCAAAAATTTCCTTCAACAATAAAAATGCAAGTCTCAGGAAATCAAATATATTTTAGAAACAAAAATTTAATCAAAAAAATTTGGCAAACTTCATATCCTAAACAAGATTGGGAAAACTTTAAACAGAAGGCAAGAATTAGTGAATCATCTTCTAAAACTGAAGATAATCATGATAAGATTATTGTCGTTAAAAATGTTCAATTTTCAATATTACTTAGAACTAATCATAAAGAAGAAATCCTTCAAGCTCAAATTTATCATATCCAAATAGGTAAAGAAGAAATAATCTTTTCACCAAGTTATGGTAAAAAAATGTTATAATTATCTTTTACGTTATATTTTCTACTTGAATATCTCATCTTAGATATGTTTCTTGTAGTATTTGAGCATGCTTTTGAATCACCCTTGGTTGAAATACCAACACCGCATGTAGAAGTAAAATTTTGTATCTCATCACCAAGTCCACAATACGTCCACCAATACCTCATTCATCATCAATGTATTATTTCACTTAAGTAGTGAAGACATTAATAAATCATATGACTTAGGTAACGAAGACAACATTATCAGTCCATGATCTTCCTACCATATCTTTGCATTAACCTTTAGCAATTCATAAATACATCATCTAAACCTATTTACATAACCTTTAACATCATGACTTTCATCCATTTTCAAGTTATAAAATTGTTTCTTTTAGTGCACCTTAAGAAGCTTGGTTTGCACCTATATACCTTTGATGTTGTAATTCTAACTCTCAAACCTTCATAATGTCATATCTTTTTCATACTATGACCTCTCGACCATCGACTCTTATGTCACTTTTTGAGCACAAAAAGTGCAAAAATATCAAAAGTCATCAACCAAAGGTAGAAGCACACAAAATAACAAGAAATTGATTTGGTTTGAAAAATTTCAAAATCCATATCCAATGTCCTAAAGATTCCTCTAAATACCAATGCATGTCTTAACCTAATATCTAATATACTCTATATATCATATTTAATATACTAGAGTCCAAAATAACATTCAAACCTAAAGCACCAATACACCCAATATCTCTCACATATCAATCAAAAAAATTTTGCTGCCCACCTTCATGCACCAATATCACACACACACATATACACACATTTAAATAACAAGCTGTTCTGACCTTAATAACTAATAACTTCACTTTTCTTCTTCAAAGGCTGAAACACATGAATACCAAAGGCCATATATTAAAAAATTAACTTAGGATTAAACGTCTAATATGACTTAGACTTTTTTTCTCACCCAACTAATACTATTCATCTTCCAAAAATGCAAAAGTCATTATTCATGGATACAGTAGCGTCGATCACATAAGTCTCTTATTTTCTTTTTTTATTTGTACTTATTGTGTGGATTAGAGCTATCAAATGCAGATGTGAAAATTTATATTGTTGTAACTATAAAAAATAAAAAGCATATTTCATATATTTGCATGTATCATTTAATTGATTAAATAAAAATGTTAAAATCCTTTGGTTATTTTTGTTAGCGTAAACTCAATATAATATACTAGAGGGGTATCCCAAATCGATGCCTAAGTCAGCCATAGAAAATGAGTAAAATCCATTAGAAGAGTGTCCAAGAAAAGAGAAGAAGATTGTTAAGGCTTAAAAACATGATCCCTTTAAAAATAGTTCATTAGGCTTATACAATTAATAATTAAGGCAAGAATACCTTCAAATGGGTGTAGGCCAAATGATAGGCCATTTCTATAATAGGTCATGTATATTATCAAACATTAAGTGACGAAGAGAGTAATTATGTGCAAGCATATCACTTGTGAAAGTTTATAAAATATGGATTTAATTAACCAAGAGGGTAAATAGAATATTTTTAATTTTTTATCAATTTATAATTTAATAACCCAAACAAATAAGTCATGTATGCAATCGCCTGTAAGAATAAAGTGCAAAAAATAAATGAATAACACACAATATTTTTAAGTGAAAACAACCTAGCCATAACCTAAGAGGAAAACCACGAGTCCATTGGATCACCTAACTTTCCACTATGAAAACCAAATGTTCAAGTACAAACTCGATTTTATATTACCCTCCCTAGGATACTACCATAATGTACTTTACTTACAAGCCCTTACTCTATTTTCACAATTTATAATATTAGCATGAGTAGTTTCAAGACCAACGTTCCAATAAGCTTTCCACCGATCAAATAGTTCACAAATCAATTGCAAAATGGGTTAGCACAAAAATACAAGTGTTTGTGTGTGTTCTAGAACATATTTAATAATGAATCATTCTAACTAGATGATTCAAAACATATGTCACATAAATCAAATCAAATAGCAAATTCTAGAGCAAAAGGATTAAGCACAAAAGGGGGTATTTAAGTCAAGATTTAAAGTCGGTTCTACTTGTCAACCGTCGCTACACACTTTTTTTCTTTTCTGTTCTTTCTCCCCCACTTTCCAAACAGAACGTATCTACTATGTAAACTCAAAAACTGACCAACGACTCCCTCCTCCAATCTTTCTCATTTTTCAACCACCAATTCCGGCATCGTTTAGTGGGTTTTCTTCCTCTCTAATTTCTCTTCTAGATCTTCTATTTTTTTAGCATAATACTCAAAAACAATTATACTATTTTTGCTTCATTTCCTTCATTTTGTCGCATTTTTTACTCTTTTAAATATTTCTATGAATTATTTTATACTTATTATTCATATTTCTTTATTTTTTGAATATTATGTATTATTATTTATGTGCATAAATTTTTGTGTTATGTAGGTTTTGTATTTTTATTCAAGCTTAGAAGAAAAGAATGTATTTTTATTCATTTATTTATTTTAATAATTTTATGTTTATTAAGTTTTTGATATTATTAATTTATTTTAAACAAATAATTTTTGAAAATTATTTATATATATGTGTGTGTGTATATATATATATAATATAAGATATATTTTTATATGTATATAATGTATAATGAGTTTATTAATATTTATTATTATATATATGTATAAAATATGAATTATTATTAATTACATGAATTTATATATAAAAATTATTATATATTGTATATTGTTAATAGTATATATTTGTTATGTTTGGTTTTTATGTATTTATTTTTATATGATATTTTAATAGATATTCTAATAAATAGGGAATTCATATATAATAATATCTGAAATATATTGGTTGGATACATATTTAATATCCTTAATGTCATTAATAAAAAAATGGATAAATCTTGGATGTCAAAGGGTAGAATTAAGTAAGACTACATTTCGGAAGTTGGAAGTTTCTTGGAATTTGCTTGTAGAAATAGTCATAATGAAATTAATATGATTCGATGCCCCATGTGTTAAATGTAAAAATTAGCGATTTTATGATGTTAACAAGGTTAAGTATCACCTTATCCGTAGTGGTATTCTTTTTAAGTTATAAATATTAGTATTATCATAGAGAAAATATTGATAATACTAATAGGGAAGAGATAAATAATAATATGAGTGAATTATATACATATTATCATAATGTACACATAGAAAATATGTTTCATAGTCTTGAAGATGAACTACATAAGGATGATTTCGAAACTTTTAAAAAACTTCTAGAAGATGTCGAAAAACCGTTGTATCCAGAGTACACGAAATACACTAAAATGTCGAGATTGGTTCATTTGTACCATGTGAAGGTAAAAAAATGGTTTTTTTGACAATGGATTCACAAAATTGCTAAATGTACTAATAGAAATGTTTCCTGAGGGTATTCAATTGACATCTTCAATATATAAAGTGAAGAAATCTCTTAATCGATTTGGCATCGAATAGCATAAGATTCATGCTTGTCTAAATGATTGCATTCTTTATAGAAAAGAATATATGACATTAGATGATTGTCTGATGTGTAAAGAATTGAGATGGAAGCATACTACAAATGACACAACACTTAAGAAAGGCATTCCCGCAAAGGTTCTTTGGTACTTTCCTCTCATTCCTCGCTTTCAAATGTTGTTCAAAAGTAAAGAGACATCAAAGATGTTGACTTGGCATTTAGATAATCAATCTGATGATGGGGTGTTATGTCATCCTTGTGATTCTCCAAATTGGATAATAGTAAATAATTTATCCAGTCAATTTGCATCTAAACTACACAATCTTCATCTTGCCATTGCTGCTGATGGAATTAATCCACACAATTCTCTTAGTAGTAGATATAGATGTTGGCCAGTAATTATGGTAACATACAACCTTCCTCCCTAGTTGTGTATGAAAAGAAAATTCATGATGTTAACATTATTGATCTTAAGACTAAAACAACCCGAAGTTGACATTGATTTATATTTGCAGCCTCTGATAGATGATTTAAAGATGTTATGAAATGTTGGTGTAAATGTTTATAATACACATAAAAAAGAAAACTTTAACATGGGGGGATGGGTCCTTTTATGGACAATTAATGATTTTCCTACCTATGGGAACTTATAAGGACATGCAATAAAAGGTTATATGGGATGGCTTATTTGTAATGATGGCACTTTTGTAACTTATCTTGTTCACAGATGAAAGATATCTTATAGAAGACATAGAAGATTTTTTCCATCTGGACACAAATTTAGATACCAAAATAAATTGTTCAATGGTGAAGAGGTTCATGATCCTACATCAAGACCTTTGCAAGGTGTTGAGATATTAAGGCAATTGAATGTAATGACATTCAAATGATATGGAAAGATCAAAAAATAATACTAACTAATGGAGGGAAACAAAAGAGGTCAACTAATAAAAGGGGTAAAAAGGAAAATGTTATTGAATCAGTTGATCATGGTTGTTGGAATAAAAAATCAATATTTTGGGAATTACTATATTGGAAAGACTTACACATTCGTCACATCTTAGATGCCATGCACATTGAGAAAATTGTATTTGAGAGCTTGATTGGTACATTACTTAATATACATGAAAAATGAACGATGGAATTAAAGTAAGATTAGATTTAAAGAATCGAATACACTTGTCACCATCATCATATTCAATGTCAACAAAAGAGAAGGATGTGTTTTTTAAATATTTGAAAGGTGTGAAAATTCCTGATGGTTACTCATCCAACATAAAAAATTTTGTGTTTATCACCGATAAGAAACTTTATGGATTGGAATCACATGACTGTCATATCTTAATGCAACAGTTATTACCAATTACTATTCTTCCAAAACATGTTCAACGATCAATAATTTGTCTTTGTTCATTATTCAATACAATATGCCAGAAATCTATATCAATTGACGAGTTAAAATCTTTACAGAAAGATGTTATAGAGAATTTGTGTCTACTTAAAAAATATTTTCCTCATTTTTTGATATAATGATTCACTTGTGTGTTCATTTAGTTTGAGAGGTTTAATTGTGTGGTCCTACATACTTAAGATAGATGTATCCTTTTGAGATATACATGAAAGTCCTTAAAGGATATGTAAATAATAGAAATCATCCTAAAGAATGCACGGTGGAACGTTACATTGCTAAAGAGGCCATTGAGTTTTGTTCTGAATACTTTAGTGGTTCCACTAAAATTGGGAATCCTATACAAAATTTGTTCTTAGAACGTCACATGATCCAATTAGGTAACCCTATGCTTGGTGGAAGTAAGAAATTGTTTATTGATCGCACTCCATGGGAAAAAGCACACCAAATCATTTTGGTAAATAATAATGAGGCATAATCGTACATAGAGTAAGTGATGATAGGTTCAATCTTTTCATTTAAAATAAAATTATTTTTTATTTAACTATTAATGATATCTAATTGATATATCTTTGATAACATTACAGAATGCATTTAAACTTATTGACGATCGATCCTCGTTATAAAAAAAAGGATGAGAAAAATAATTGTATAATAAACATAAGCGAGAGCTTATTAATTGGTTTCGCAACTATGTAAGTGTCACATACAAGAATTCATTAGTACTTTTATATAATATTTTAAAACTTTGTTTTAAATACATTTCATATTTTTATATGCATAGATTCGAGTTGAAGTCAACAAACCCAATTATAAAATAACAGAAAGTTTAGAATGGCTTGCACATGGTCTAAAATTTGATGTCAATCATATTCTAGTTTCACAATTAATGAATCGAGGTTTACAACTCAAGCAAGGGGACAAAGTCTGAGTAAATCATAATAGTGGTGTGCAGATGGTTGCACAAACTATGTAATTTTCCCGTTCAAAAGGTGGTAATCATGTACTTTCTAATAGAACATATTATGGTATAATTCAAGAAATTTCAGAACTTGATTATGAGGTCTTCCATGAAATAGTATTCTTGTGTGATTTGGTCGAAGATGTTATCAATGTTGGATATAAAATAGATGATTTTGGATTTATCCTTGTAAATTTATCCAAGATAAGTTACACTGATGATCCTTTCATGTTAGCACTTCATGCAAAACAAGTATTTTACGTGAGCGATCAAATTGACACAAGATGGCCTATTGTGTTAATGCCTCCACAAAGATAGTTATACCATTGTGATGCTTTGGAAGATGATGACATGTTTGATACATTATCCAATATTAGCCATTTCTCAAACAAATTTCCTAATGTATGTCATGATCTAGTTGATGACGATGATTCTTCATGGACTCGAAGTGTTTGTGAAGGAATATATATATATATATATATATACGATCAATAACCTAATTAAACATAATGTATGTTCTATATTATTCTAATAACTCTTATTTTTATGTATGGACTTAAAATTGTCAGTTAATTTCTATTTCATCATTTTTATGGATATTTCATGGATCATAAGGTACCAGAGATTATAGATCCAAATGATCCATTGGGAAATTTGAAAAGAAGGGGTTTTCCATTTACATGATGTTCCACTTTAATCCTAATGATAGAGTACCTGTTCTATTTGATGCTACTAGTAATCCATTAGGAGAAAATGGCCAACAATTGAAATCTTCTATTGGTAGACTTGTGAAGTCAAGTATACCAATCAATATAAATGATTGGACTAAGGTTGAAGATGCTGAAAAGTACAAGATATGGAAACTATTTATGTAAGTCTCTTTTATTTTATAACTAATTACATATATTATATCTTTTTTGTATTATATATCATCTAAAATGTGTGTTTTTATAGAATCATTTTAAAGTCCTTGATACTTGGATGAACAAGTGTTGTAAGATTGCAAATAAGGTATGGAAGGAATAAAAAAAAAACTTCCAAATTGGCTAGAAATTATGTGTTTCCATATTTGGAACCACTTGATGATGTAGAACTATTCAAAATCCCTGAAGAACACCTATGGATTGAACCCCAAGTTTGGAAAGACTTGGTAGATTATAGACGTACATTTAAATTTTAAATTATTAGGGAAAAACATTATAATATTAAAATGCAAAATGCTCTTCCTAACCGTATTAGGAGGTCATCAAATCCTGAAGTTAGAGAAAGAATGATATTATTAAGTTGTTAATTTATAAATATGTTTATATTTATTTTCCTCAAATTTAAGTTGATGTCATAGTTAATAAATTTATTTAATTTATGAAGGAAGCTGAATTGGGTAGACCAGTTACCCGATCTGAATTGTATATAGAAACAAAGATCCCCAAAATGAAGAAGTCAAGACCAATGACTAAACGAGGAAAAAAAACAATTCAATAAGTTGGTTAGTAATTTAACTTGATACAAAGTCCTTATGATTTTTTCTAATTGATGTAATAATGTACTATATGTTTGTTTTCTTTATTATTTGTAGAGATCTATTCAAGAACAAATAGCTAGGGGTGAAATAATGGAACAGCCAGGGAGAGATGCTATATATCATGCATTTGGACGCGAGCATCCTAATCATGTTAGGGGAGAAATCCAATATGATGGTTATATAGAGTTTTTTAACATTCCAAAACAAAAGCCTTAGATGGTCAGTAAGGAGAAGTACTGTAAAATTAAAGACGAATTCATCTCTTTTAAGGCCTCAATGTTAAGTGAGATTGTCACTTTAAAGGAATATCAATCATAACACATGTCAAGCATGGAAGCATACTACAATCACAGTATGCCCTATTGGCCATGCATGCAACCATCCATGCCATCATATGTGCTAGGCATGCCACCATCCATGTTAAGCATGCCACCCAGACAATCTCATGATGCCCAACCTATATCCTATATGGGATATAGTCATACTATTGGTCCTTCCTTTATGCCAGGAATGCAGATGCAATCAGATAGTGATTCAATATCTCCAATGAAATCTATGCAATCTTACCATCCATCACATCATAATGGATGTTTTGATGAGAATTTCCTTCCAATAGCTACCCCGCATAGGAGTCCTTCTCTATTTGATGAATCATTTGTAGTAAGATTTAAAGTTTGTGTAGATAGTCTATTATTTTTATTTTTTATTATATATTTTATTTATTATATATAACGCTTAAATTTTTTACTGAATATAAAATGTTTGTTGAAACATCCATCATCTACAGACTATGTTGCTATTAAAGCAATACAACAATTGAGCAATAATCGAATGATTCATAATCAATATTTACCAAATTATTGGAAAATAGTAATTGATCGATCATTGCTTCATAATTGTCTACTTCCTGTGCCTTTTGATGCTACCATAGTCCAAGAAGTGATTGGACAATATGTGGCTTGGCCTTCTAGTCAAGTTGTGATAAATTTTGATATGGTACTATTTTTCACTTAAGATAACATTTTTTTACTACTTCTATTATATTATTATTCTTTATTATTACTAACATCTATAATATCTCTTCATTAATCTATTATACCAGAATTAGTAAGTGCAACACATTTAAGAGATACAAAGAAAGTATTTCATGGTAAATTTATGTCTAGTACGTGGGCAATCATCGCACACTAAGTCATTCAAGAAGAATCCATGGAAAAAGTATAGTTATGAATATGCTATAAAATTCAGCAAAAATCTTAGCTCTTTGATGACTATTGTTTCGAGCAAGACTAGCATAAATAAATAATGGATGGATTGTGCCACTTCCTAGAGAAATTTCTAGAATAGACATTAGCCAAACATATATATTGATCGAGTGCTTATTGTAGCTATTTGAATATCAAATGATTGACTTAAGTATAATTCAAGTGTGGACAAGGTGAGTCCTCAATTAGTAAATAACTTTCATTTATATAGAAAATATATAATTATATTTATATTATGTAATTATTTATATATATTTCTTTTATATAGGGCACGTTATTATCGACTTCAAGTTAATCACTCATCACATTTAGCAATGTTCTATGATTCTTTATTTGTCAATCAATATCAAGAGAAGGATGTTAGCATCAGAGCTAAAACATTATGTGATAGGGCATTAACACTTAACATAAATTAGAAGTTGATAATCCATTGGCCACTAAAGTTTAAACAAGGAGAAAATCATTGGATGTTGATAATCCTTTATCTATATGGCAATTATGTTTGGTACTGTGACTTAGCTTCCATAGAATTAAAGATACAAAAGCAGTTGTTGAAATGTAAGAGTTATAGCTAGTTATATTTCTTCTATTGTTCCTTGTAATATTTAATAAAAAACTAATTGTTTTAAACTTTGATAAGGCATGGAAACTGTGGAACAAGAGTAGAGGCATTGCCCTTAAAAATTCTCATAAGCTTATATGGGATAAAGTTATGGTATGTACAAGCGAATATTAATAATTTAATTAATTTTACTATTGAATAATAAAGATGTTCGAATATGGAAAACCATGTACACTTCTTTTTTGTAGGTTCCATAACAAAATGATAGAGTCATGTGTGGTTACTTTGTCATGAATTTTATGAGTGAAATCATCGCAAATATAAACATTCCAATTAAAGATGTGGTAATCTCTTTTACCAATATACCTTTTAACATATATAAGTTATTTTTTGTGAATTCATAATATTACATTCTAATTTTGAATTTAAATACATGTAGTTCTTTTGTTGGAACAAGTCGGGCTATGATATGAAATTTTTTGATGATTTATGAGAGAAATGGGTAGAGCACATGGTTCAAATTATAACCTCACAAGAAGAATTTTATGATCTTGAATAACATATGACAACATCATGGTAATTTTTATAATGTTTTAATTTCTCTATTCCTTTGTCTCTCAGGTTTGGGCAGCTTATTTGATGGATGTTTATATACTTATGTATTTAAGGGAATGAATTGTTATATGGACCTATTTTTTGCCCAAACTCCATCTCATCTCTCTTTCCTAGTTCCTTGGTCACTATGAATAGCATATGACAACATCATGGTAGTCACTGGTAAGCCAAGTACAATAAAACCACCAAGAATCATCATATCTTCAAGAGTAATTATTGTTTAACCCCAAGGAAATACAAAAGTATTAGTTTATGGGGACCAAAACTCAACCAACCCAAGTAAATAATTGAAGTTACACTTGACTTCATATTTAGAGCTCATTATAACATTAAAAATACCAGCTTGATTCTAGATAGCTTCATATTTTATAAACAAAAGTAATATACAATGCTAATATGATTTCGAATGGATGTTGTTATTATTATATCACTCTAGTGTCGATATGGTAATTTATTTTACTAATATACTCTTTTAACATATATAAGTTATTTTTTTGAATTCATGATATTATATTTTTATTTTGAATTTAAATACATGTAGTTCTTTGATTGGAACAAGTCGGGCTATGATATGCAAATTTTTGATTATTTACTAGAAGAATGGGAAAAACACATGGTTCAAATTATAACATCACAAGAAGAATCAGGAGAAGAATCTGATGATCTTGAAAAGTATATGGAACCTTTTTCATCTCTGTTTGTAAACAAATATGCTTAGAACTTAGCTTAAAGTGATTAGCAAGAGGATAACTAATCACTTTATCCTTGTCCATATGAAATATCTAAAGTACTTTCTCATTGTACTTCTCCTATGACAACCATAATTTCTTGATGCATCTATCTATAATAATACTCATGCCAAGAATCTGCTTTGCTGGCCCCAATTCTTTTATGGAAAAAGACTTACTCAATTTCTTTTTCAAGTTGTTGATTCTAGAAATATTCTAGCCAACAATCAACATATCATCCACATAGAGCAAAATAATAATGAAATCATATTCACTAAATTTTTGCACAAAAACACAATGGTCTAAATAGTCTTTTTGTAGCCTTGCTCCCCCATAATAGATTCAAACTTTTTGTACCAATTTTCTCGGTGCATGTTTAAAGCCATAGATTCTTTTCTTCAATTTCCAAAAATAATCCTCTTTTCCCTTTTGTTTGAAACCCTCTAGCTACTCCATGTATATCTCTTCTTCCAAGTCACCATATAGAAAGGCAGTTTTGACATCCATTTACTCAACCTCCAAATCAAGACTTGCTACTAACCCAAACACAATACAAATGGATGTCATTTTCACAATTAGTGAGAAAATATCATCAAAGTCAATTCCTTTTCTTTTGTTGAATCCCTTCACAACCAATCTCGCTTTCTATCATGGGCTGGAACTATTTTTTTTCATACTTCACCCTGAACACGCATTTATTTTTCAAATCCCTCTTCCCCTTGGGTAACTTCATTAGCTCAAAAGTTTTATTCTCATGCAAGGACTTCATCTCATCTTACATGGCTTCAATCCATTTTTGTTTGGATTTTTCATCTATGGCTTCTTCATAACTCTTAGGTTCTCCCTCATCAATGAATGTTACATACTCATATGGAGGATATGTGGTATAGGATTGTCTCAGTCTACCACTTATTCTCAGTGGAGCAAGAGAAGAAGTAGGTATTGGTGCTGGATAATAAACATCATCATCTCCCTCATCTTCAAAACCAACTTATATGGAAACATCATATTTATTAGGTGGATAAACGTGGTCTTCATCTCCAATTTTTCTTGGCACTGATGTTGGAGAAATTAATTCCAAATCTGATGAGTCACCATTGGAATTAAGAACATCCTTCTCCATTTTGAAATATTTCTTCAATGGTCTCATCTTCAAAAACATACAACATCACTGCTCCTGACAAATCGCTTTACAACCGGATCATAAAATCAATAGCCAAATTGATCTTGACCATAGCCAATAAAAATACACTATCTTATCTTGGCATCAAGTTTAGATCTCTCATGCTTAGGGATATGAACAAATGCTTTGCAGCCAAACACCCACAGATGATCAGAGAAAACATCATTTCCTGACCACACTTTATCTAGAACATCCATCTTAAGAGGAATCCAGGGTGAAAGATTTAACACATGTGTAACTGTGAGTATGGCTTCACCCTAGAAAGTTTTAGGAAACTTTTCGTGTGAGAGTAGACATCTGACTCTCAATAGTGTCTTTGGAGGTGTCATCTAATGTTGAATACCATGCTTTTGTAGTAGGCATAAAAAGGTCATGTGTATTCTCCACCATTGTCTATCCAAATGCACTTCAACTTTTTCCCAGTCTATCTCTCAATTTAGGCATGAAATTATTTGAAGACATCTAGCATCTCAGCCTTTGTCTTTTAGAAGATATACCCACATCTTTCTTGAATGATCATCAATTAAAGTCACAAAGTATTGAGCACCACCAAGTGACTTTGGCATTGGTCCACACAAATCTGAATGAATTAGATCTAAAATATTATTCATTTTGGAATGAGGGGAACACTTGAAAGCAACTATGTTTTGCTTACCTGCACTACTACAAAAAGTACATATGGCCTCGGTTTTTAACCGTGACCATAAATCTATGACCACGGTTATAAGAACCGAGGCCTAAGTGAGAGAGACCATAGGTAACAACCTATGGTCTCGGTTTTTAACCGAGGCAATAGGTACACCCTATGACCTTGGTTTTTCTAATAACCGAGGCCATAGATACACCCTATGACCTCGGTTTTTCTAATAACCGAGGCCATAGATACACCCTATGGCCTCGATTTTTCTAATAACCGAGGCCATAGGGTATACATAAATTAAAAAAAATACAATTATTAATTACAATATTAAAAATTAAATCAATATAAATTACAATAAATTTATTAAAAACAATATTAAAAATCATATTATAGTAAAATTAAAAGTATAATTACATTATAGAGTTTATTATACACTAAAAATTAATACACACAGTGTACAATAGAAATAACTAATACACACAGTGTACAATAGAAATAACTTGAGTATAGTATTTATTTTTATCTATTTTGAGACTCAAAACGATTATTGCCTCTTTGCACAGTGCGTGGTGTCTTTGGTGCCTTTGGTGCGACTACTACATAAGTACACCTGCTGCGCTAGTGTGCCTGCTGTATGGGTGCACCTGGTACGCTGGTGCGCCTAGTGCCTGGTGTGCCTGCTGCGTTGGTAACAACATATAAAATAAGAATGAACCATAAACACAATGTACAATAGAAATAACAGTAGATAAAATAAGAATGAACCATAAAAACTGTTCACAATAAACTCAAAACACAATCTAACATAGCATAAGCATAGCAAGCAAGCTAAAATGTATCACCAGAGGATTTTGAAGCCTATCACACAGAGGACTGATATATCAATGTATCACCAAAAACTTAGTTACACTGATATAACTAAAATGTAAATTCAATACCTAAATTCCAAGATGAAGCAAATATGGAATGAGGACAGACCTTTCCATTCGTGTATAGATCAGTGCAAAGATGGTGATATAAGCTAGAAAGATTGTCCCAACACTTATAAGCAATAAAAGGAGGGCAAATGTGACAGCACACTTGTATCTACAAACTAAGCCAAATAGGACAGAGTATCATATATTGTGAACAAGTAGATAGAGAAGTAACAAAAATAAAGTGCAAAAGAAGCTTGTAGGTTGAATCTAGTTTACCTCATAGGCTTTCAATGATTGATCAGCAGCTTGTTTACAAATCACAGTATAAATCTTTAATTGCAATAAAAGAAAACCCAGATTCTACAGCTCAAAGAAAAAATGCTCTTAGTTCATAAGAGATAGAACTTGGACACAAAATCCACAAAGAAACTACCTTGGAGACGTGCATGTATTTGGATTTTGGCATACTCATTATCCTGTCAAACTAAGACACTACAATTAATATCTTAATATGTATTTGGATTTTGGCGTACTCATTATCCTGTCAAACTTATGCTCACAGTGATAACAACTGTAAAAGGAGACGTGCATGTATATGTAAAATCATCCTAAAAAGATAATATAATTCGAAGGGTAATTGGATCACAACAACAAATAATCTCATTTGTACCCCCTGAAATACATATATACTTTCTGCACAAACCAAACAAAATTATGAAATAAGATACCATACTTGGGATAGGAACCAAATTCAAGAATAAGAGTTGAAATTTGTGATAAAAAACAACCTTATCATAATGAGAGAGCTAAAGGGTATTTACCCTACTACTGAAGCCAAAGAACATCATAAACAACCTCCAGTAGTAACACACGTTTAACCAACACAACTGTACAAGAATTATGAAATTTGCATCTAAAGCTAATAAAAGAAAATTGAAGAATGAGCATTAACTTACCCCTACCAATATATGGCTAGAGAATACATCAATTGCTGGCAAAATGCCACTACAATATTATAAACAAAAAAAATTATAATCAACAACAGAACTTATATTTTTTTTATCATAACAGAAGAATTTATATGAGAACTCAAATAGTAAAATGAATTTACTTCTCTCAGGATTAAACAGCTGAGGATTAAACTATAGGATTCCATAAATTCAGACCAGTTATCACCCATTGGAGCAGAATTAAGATAGATAAAAACAGAGCCAAATACCTTCTTCCAAGGTTCACCAGCTCTAAACTTTGGATCTAGATCTTGTCCAGCATAATGAGAACTAAGAAAAATTTATCAGAAAAAAAGAGCCAACATGACTAGAGATTACAGCTTCAATGTAAACTAAAATAAAGAGTAATGATATGATATCCCAAAAATTAAAACCTGGGTTCCATTAATCAGATCAAAGTCATCCCAAAAATTATAAACAAGAATTTTCAATAATGGGTTCATTGCTGAGAAAAAAAAACAAGGAATAATGACATATTGGCAAACAAAGAACAGATGTTGCAGTAGGAGGGAAAACAAGATGCAAACCATCCATGGGATGATTACCTAATAAAAAAAATTTGAACATACGTACCTCAACTAGAGTCAATTCGAAATGCAGATCAGTCGCACGATAAGGAAATACATATACAGCGTGCGAGGGGGAAAAAGAAACAAGGGAATGAGAACGGTGAGACGAGGAAGACAAGAAGAGAATGGCCAGACGAGGACAGCGAGACGAGAATGGATGGCGAGACGAGGACAAACGGGAGTGAGACTTAGAGCGGCAGCTGCAGATTGGCCATCTCTAAAAAGAAAGTATATATATATATGCTCTGTATGAAAACCCTAGCCGAGAAAGGAAAAAAAAGAAGAAAAAAAAGAGAAGAAAAAAAGAAAAAGGAAAAAGGAAAAAGGAAGAAAGAAAAAGAAAAAAAAATAGAAAAAAAGGGAAGCATAAAAAAATGATAAAATTTTTTGCTGTTAATTTTGTGTAAAAAGAAAGAAAAAGAGAGAAAAATATTGATAAAATGTTTTGGTGTAAAGGAGAAAAAATTAATATGATATGTCTATGGCCTTGGTTTTAAAATAACCGAGACCATAAGGTATGTATATGGCCTCGGTTTTAAAATAACCGAGGCCATAAGGTATGTCTATGGTCTCGGTTTTTAAATAACTGAGGCTAAAACCCTATGGCCTCGGTTTTTTTAAAAAACGAGGCTAAATGTACGAGACTATATGTATGTATTGTAGTAGTGCTGGTAGACAATCAACACATTTCTCCAAATGTACTTCATCCATTCTGAGTAGTATCTTTTTCCTAGCTAAACTTGTCATACCTTTTTCATCCATGTGACTGAGTCTCTTATTCCATAATTCAGCTGATTGTCTTTCTCCACGACATTTACTATGTCCATAAAAAGCTTCTCTTGCATTATATACAGAGTTGTATACTTTTCACCTTTAGCCACAACTGATGAGCCTTTTGTAAGTTTCCATTTGTCATAAATGAAGGAGCTGTAATATCCTTCATTTGCAATTTTACGTACAGAGATCAAATTTAGGCGCATATCTAGAATATGCCTAACATCCTTCAGAAATAGTCTGGTTCTAATCTTTGTTTCCAAGAAAACATCTCCTCTACCAACAACCTTTGACATGCCTTCCTTTCCTATTCTAACAGCACCAAAAATTTCAGGTATGTATTATAAGAAAAATTCTCTACGCGATGTAGCGTGAATTGTAACACCATTATCAATCACCTAACTGGTCTCGTGTGATGCAAGATTGACAAAATCTTCATCATAAATGATATTGAACGTGTCTTTGGTATTTGTTTATTCATCATCACTACTATCATCTTTCTTCACTCCTTTGCCTTTGTTCGTTTCATGTTCCTTCTTGAATACCTAACAAAATTTCTTAATGTGACCTCTCCTCTTATAGTGATGAAATTAAAAATTGGCATATTTGTTTGATTTTCCTTTACTCTTGCCTCTGGGTTTTTGTTCTCTCTACTATCTCATTCCTCTGGACTTTGTGATAAAGGCTTGTGCTTCTAAATCTCTCTCTCTATTATGTTTCTCATATGACAATAGGGCTTCTACAACAACTTCAAACTCCATCTTGTCTTTCACATAAGTCAGAGTTGTTATGACATGATTATATGATGAGGGTAGTGATGCTAGCAACATCACAACTTTCTCTTCATCATGAAAGTCACATTGAATCTTGCTAAGTGAGAAATCTTGTTGTTGAAATCGCTAACGTGCTGCATCATGCTCACATTATCTTCTTTCATCATCTTATACCTTCCATAAATAAAATTTATTTGCAAGGTTCTTTGACATGTACACGTTTTCTAGTCTCCTATTGCAATTTTTTATTCAATATTTTGCAAGACACTATCTAAGAGATTTAGACAGATTGTACTTGTTGCAATCTCATCTATCTCCTCCTATTGTTTCCTAGGTGACGATTACTACCTTATTTTCTTTCCACAGCAACGCCTTATGGACCTTCTATTGAATAAGAATATCCTTCATCCTCCTTTTCCATAAAAAGAAATTATTATTGCCATTGAATTTCTCAATATCTACCTTCTAGCTTGACATTTTTTTCGCTATGTTTCTTTTTCTGCAAATAAATATGCCCTGAACCTAATAAAATCTTTTTTGATGTGACAGATCAGTCTATGCTGCAACCATAGAGTATACTAAGAATTTTACTAAACTAGCTCTGATACTAGTTGTTGGGGCACAACGAGTAAAAATAAAATAAATTCAACAAAGTAAAATGATGACATCGGCAATTTAACGTGATGCACCCTTTAATTCGGGCTACCTCCACGGGACATACTCTAAAAAATATTTCTTCCACTAATAAAATTAATGGGTACAAAGTGAGAGGTAACACAACAAATTGAGATAAACCCAAAATAATGATACACAAGTGTTTCCCAAACTCACTATTTTGTCACTCACCTTTTAGAGAAATATCTCAAATATTTTTCTAAAATATTCTATCCCACTCTCTTACATACACAACACTATTTTTCATCAAAGTAAATTATTTATTTGGCTTTACTCTACTTCTTTTCTTTTGGTGTGTATCTCTAAGGAGAAAAAACATTGCTTATTTATAGGCAAAATTGTTTATCCCTTATGTAGCCAAAAATTGGTCACGTAACTGGCCAAATTTTAGCCACAAAATATATATATATATATATATATATATATATATATATTGATGCATTTATTAAATGTAGTTGAACCTAATATTTTTATTTTATTCCTCGTCCACGTAGGCAGGACCTACAAAACTGACTTCGAAAAGAGCCATAACACATTTAAGTTATCACCTTCCAAATATAATGATCTGATGTTGAGTTTTAAAGCAGTTTGCATGGAAAGGATGAGCACTCTTACTTCTCCCCACCTCTAGAGAGTTTTCGAATAAATAAAAAAGTCTGAGCATGTACAACCTCTCCTAAGTGATTTCGAACTAACAAGGTAACCAAGTTAGAGCCTTTTTTCATTGCTGTGTCAAAATTGATTTTGAAAAAACCCAAACAATGACATTACCAAGTTGATGGTGTATTCATCTTTGAAATATCTTCAAAAGAATTTAGGTTTTGATGGTCCAATTGAGGAGAGAAGATAGTCCTTAATTCTGAGCAATGAATCTGTTAGATGAATAAGATTTTATCCATTTTGGGGGTTGTATCATTGAAAATTGAATCATTTACTGCCCTCCAAACCTGATCAAAAGTAAGCATGATTGTTAGTAGAACTTCCATTTGGTTGAGTACCAGAATGGCAGAGAGCTGGTGATTGTTGAACCCTTGAAAGATTAAAGCTTTAACATTGGTGAAGACACAGAAAACACGAAGTGATGTGTATTTTCAAATCCTCTAAGTTTGTTGAATGAATCCGCAATAAATGAATAAGTGATCTACTATTTCTAGAAAGTACCACAGAGGACATAGAATTGTATGTATTAGCATTCTCAAATTAATATTATTCCTCTTAGGCAAGGAATTTGTAAGAATTCTCCATGACAGAATTTTATGTCTCTTATGTAGTTTTGGATGGTCACAATTTTTTTCCAAATTGTAGAAGAGCTTTGCAATCTTGATTTGATAATAGAATTGTAAGCTTGTTTGACAGTGTAATTATTTGAATGTGAATATATCCAGATCCAAGTGTCTTGCTTTCCAGGCATGGGACTTCAAAGTTTTGAATTAGTTGGATTGTGAAAATTGAGACTAAAAAGGAACTATATATGATTTTTAAATTAAAAAAACTCTCTTAAATTTGCACGTTCTAAAAGATGATGCATGAGGCATTGGAAGCTTGTGGTAGCGGAATTTTAAACTTAGGTAACCAGGGAAGTCGAGGATCCTTCTAGATATCAATTGTTGTGCCATCACTAATTGACTTACAATTGAGGAAGTAAGGAGTGATTTAGTTGAACAAATTAGTTTTCCAGTAAAGGAATCAGAATGTTTATTAATAAATGATAAAAAAAAAAAGAGATGGGATCTCCATATTTATGTTTGAAAAGCTATACTAATTAACAGTTTTAGTTCATTAGTCAGAAATTGCCAAGCTAACTTTGATAAGAGTGCTGTATTGAAATCTTTATATTTCCTAAAACCAAGACCACCATTTATTTTGAGGCTACATAGAATCCCAATTAAGAAAAGCCAGATATACCTTGAATTTGAGGAATATATTGGACATGTGATTTCCACTAGAATCTTTTCAGAATTGAATGGCTTTTCTCACAAATGTTTTACGATATTTGTAAACATGATAGAGTAACAGGGGATGCACGGCTTGTAATACTGTTTTGGTATAAGTTGATTTGCCTACTTTGGATAATAAAGATGTTTTCCAACTTTCAATCTTAGAAGTTAAAGTGTCAATAATATTATGGAATTCTCTAGATTTGCTTATATGCATAAAAAAATTATGACCAAAATAATTAACACCACCAACTGCTCCATAAATATACATAAAATCTTGAATTTGACATTTAAGACTGTAAGATATATTTGATAAATAGAAAATGAAAATTTTGGATAGATTGACTTTCTGTCTTGACCAAGCAAAAATATTTAAGCTTAAATCAAAAAGAGAAGTGTGTGGAAAATTTATAGCTAATAACACTAAAATGGCCCTACATATGGGACTACTGTAGTCCATGCATGATACATACTTGTTATATAAGGAAGTTGTTTCCATAATTCATGCAGATTAGATTTGGTTAAAACCATAGTGTAATCCTAATGAGAATTAATTGTATTCCTATTTGACATAAGGCCGGGCTAGTACATTATATAACTACAACTTATGCTATGTGCCACTCACCCTTTTTTCGGTCAAAACGAGGTGATGAGAACCACCTTATTTTTTGTTGAATATTAGCCGAGGCATACCATTTGCTTACACCTTTGTTCGAATGGGAAGGAAAATTCCAAATCTCCAACTATAAACCTCTAACATGAAAAGTCATCAGTGACCAATAATGGGCTGCCTCAAAGTCGATGCCACTCACCCTTTGGCTTTAGAGTTTTTGTGAAAAATTACATACTCAATTGAGAGCATATTTTGTGAAACAAAGTTCATGATACACGAAACAGATGAGTGACAAGAAATATTTTGTGCGACAAAATTTCTTGATTAGTTTTGTATAAAGCTTTTGGGGAAAAGCTTGTGGTTTGTGCGTACGTACACAATTTTTAGGGGTAATTATCATCTCAAAGGATGCAAAAATGCCCACCTCTTCCATTCCAGTTAGTTAGGAAGTAAATATTGGGAGTTCGAATTTGTCTATTAAACTTCATGATCATACTAAAATATCATGTATTCTTAACTAGACTAATAGTATTATAAGGATCCCATAATATGTATACAATACTTTTTTTATTTACTTATAATCAATCACTCTTTTGCTAATCAATTGATATGAGAATCAAGTTGTAATATTATAAAATCTATGTAAATTATATTTAAAGTAGGCACAAATTGCAATAATGTAATTAGATTTTGAATGGTCATATTTCTGTGATTATCTATGGTCATTGGTTGTGAGATTCCTTTGAATTAGGCAGCTAGAAACTGATTAAACGGATGTGGGAATTTGGTAAATTATTTTTTCAATTTTATATAATTTTCTCAAAATTGTCGACATTGCATAGCAACAACCACTTCGAATTGCACCAGCACGCTTGCCACCTACATTCTGTCGTAGTTCTCTCATTCAGCTTCGTTGCGCCGTTTGCTGCTGGCACGTCTGCCATGCTGTGCTATCCAGCCTGCCTATTATTGTTGTGTAGGAATTGAACACACTACTATAAAAGGGGTATTTAACTCAATATATAAAGTCATTTTTTGAAAAAACTGACTTATAATGAATTTAAAGTCAATTCGGTGTAGAACCGACGCTACGTCCACGTGTAGTATCGGTTCGACACGTCGGCAAACTCTCTTGCGCTACGTAGCATAACCTTCGATTGGCGTGTCGGCAGGCCCCTATGTGGATAGCGGTTGGTTGACGTGGTGAACCAACGCTATCCACGTAGGGTAGTGTCAGTTGACACCTGAAACCGACGCTACGTCCACGTGTAGAGTTGGTTCGACACGTCAACTGACGCTACGTCCTACGTGGATAGCGTCGGTTGACACGTAGAACTGACGCTACATACGTCGATAAATTCTTTTCTCTTCTTTCTTCCCCAGACAGAAACTATTCCAAGCGCTACATAACTCTTAAAAACCCAAAACCTCATCCACTTCTCCTCCACTCTTTCTCGTTTTCAAGCCACCTACGACCACCAATTTCAGCACCGGTTAGTGGGTTTTTTTCCTCTCTAACTAATCTTTTAGATTCCCTATTTTTTTTTTTTTGAGAAAAATACTCAAATTTTTTATACCCATTTCTCACTTACAAAACACCATTTTTTCTTCATTTTTTTATATTATGTGTTATTATTTATGTGTATAAATTTTTGTATTATATATGTAGGTCTATATTATAACATCAGGAGAAGAATATGATGATCTTGAATAACATAGGACTACATCATGGTAATTTTTCTACTATTAATTAATATTTTATTTTTCAATTATTTGTATTATTTAAACTATTTGTTAAACATATTTTGTTTTTTTCCTGCTATTATTTAGTGATCAAATATAAGTTTTAATTTGAGTATAATAGAAAATGAGTAAATTTTGTAAAAAAAAATTAAAAATTTAAAGTCAGTTCACCGCATGAACCAACTTTAAAGGTAAAGTCGGTTCACGTGTTAAATCGACTTTAAATTTTACGTCATTTCATTTAAAGTCGATTTTTAACCGACTTTAATAGTCTGTTTTGTAGTAGTGCGGGGTTAGTCATGCTAAATTAATATTAGTTTCACAATATTTACTAAATAGCTGAATAATGTAGAAAATATTGTTTTAGTACAATAAAAAAATATATGTAATAATATAGAAAATTTAATCTAATAATTGTATTTTTAATAGATAATTATATATATATGAAATATAAATTAATTGTGTTAGCTATTTTCGTAGATAAAATATTTACCTGTAAACTTATTTTAGAACACACTATCAAGATATACTTGTAAACTTATTTTAGAGCTCGATATCAAGATATAGTCGTACTTCACGTATATCTATTATAACTATAACACATAGGATTACACTCACGCATTTCATAGCACATATTTATAAATCTAGAATTATTTTTATTGCTAAAATATAAAATAAGATATATACTAAAATATTTTATAAGATATACTTAAATTATAGCTTAAATCTTCAGCTTAAAAGATATCATAAAATACACTTTAAAAAAACTCTTTTTTAAATAGTAATCTTCTTAATTAGTAAATATTACAAATTCTATTTGTAATAGAAAAAATTTATCAATCATGTAAGAGTCTTCTTAATTAATGAGTACAACTAATCCTATTTGTAATAGAAAATATATTTATTACTTACATAGGATTAAGGGTTTTAATTTTTCCTATAAATAAAGCTCATTGCTCATTGTTTCAATCAACCACATGAGTATTATTCTATTCTTCTTGATTTCTCTATCTTGTTTACAAATATAATATCATAATTTTTTAGGTTTCTTTATTTAGTTAATCTATCAAATATTTGTGATTAGGTTTGATTGATTAATAAGCCAAATTAGTTTATGATATTTTAATAATATGTTATTATGGCTTCTTCTTATTTTTGTTCTTAAATTGTTAGATCAAATAATTATTTTTAACATATCATAGTTATTTAATTTAATTATTAATCTTTAAAGAAACTATTTTATTGAACTTGTGATTGATCTTTTTGCTTTAAGATTTACTAGTTGATTTGATTTAAGTGATATATGTTTTGAATCATCTAATTAGAATTATTCACTATTAAACCCGTTTTAGAACACACATAGACACTTGTATTTTTGTGCTAACCATTTTGCAATTAATTCTGGAACGTATCTAATTGGCGGGAAGCTTATTAGAACTTTGATCTGGAAACCGCTCAGGCTAATATTAGAAACTGTGAAAATAGAGTAGGGGCTTATAAGTAAGATACATTGGGGTAGTATCCTAGGGAGGGTAGCATAAGACCGAGTTTGTACTTGAACATTTTTTTCATAGTGGAAAGTTAGGTGGTTCGGTGGATGATGAGTGCTCAAAAAGTACTAAAATTACCATGATTATATGCACGTTAATTGATTAAAAATATATATATTTATATGATTTTATCATATATTTGTATAAATCTTTCTTTTAGAAATCATGGGTATTTTTATTATTTTTCAAGTATTTTTGCTTAAAAAAGTAACTTAAAGACTCAAAGAAAAATACTGGAGGCAATACATCATAAATATATTCATAAAATAAATGAGAAAAGGTCAACAAATATGAAAAAATTGGATAAAATGGATCAAAAGGGTCAAAAATATCAAAAAGGGTGAAATCGTACGTACATGTGGCGTCGACCAGCGTGTGACAACATTGGACAATGCACCCGTACGCCCTAGTAGTCTTGATGTGAGCCAATGCGCCATCGGCATCGCGCCTTGATCATGCGTACCCTAACTTCCGTCTGGAAGTAACGCTGACTGCGCCACGTCTACTTCGATCTATCGCCATACACTGCGCCCGATCCACTGCGCCCTCTGCCCGTTCCGGCGTCTTATTCTTCGCGCCACGCTACCATGGCGTCGTGATGATGTCATCATCACATACAATGCGTTTCCTCCATTTTTATTCATTTTTTCACCCATTTTTTCTTCCTCTCCTCACCTATAAATACCCTCATTCTCAACACCTCAAAAACATCTTCTTCTATCTTTCTTTCTCTCCATTTCTTAGTTTTTTTAGTTTTTCTTAGTTTTAGTGTTCTTCTCTTTTTGAGAAGAACTAATTATGTTTTTGTAATTTATTTGATTTTTGATTCAATAAATAGAAATGAAAATTCCGTTTGGAGGTTTTCCAGCAGTAGAAATAACATCAAAGTACTGTAAGGATTTTATTTTCTTACAGCTATTTTTTATATTTTATTCTTATATGTTATATTTAATTTATTTGTGATTAAATTTAACTATGCTGACTGTTTGTAAACATGATATAATAATAACGTTGTTATGCTTACGAAATATTAAATAGGTAAAAATCTCTAAAATGAATTGATTTTGTTTTTATTCAAGATTTTATATTAAGAATGTTAGAGAGAAATATATTATTTTTCATTACAAACTTAAATCTGAAAATTATATTTTAAGGTTTAGTTATCCAGTCTGATTTAGAGTAGTGCTCTTTTATTTGTTGGTACAATCGCTCGGTAGTTAGAGTGAAACTCTATTTCAAAAGTTTTTATAAGAATTATTATCTAAAAATGTATTGACAACATGTTTTCAATAGTGGTTTTAAAACTTGAAAGTTAGTACTCGGATAATTAAATTTTTAGGTTTAATTTGGACACCTTGAGTAAAGTTTAAATTGTCTAACCCCACCAAAGGTGGCATTTAATGGTTCATTTTCAATCTCTTAGAAAAAGGAATTAATTTAATTAACCAAATTAGTTATCGACCCTTGTAGGTGTTAATTGATTATTTTTAATTAACAAAGAATATCTAACCCACGAAGGTGGTATTCATATAAAGAGAGAATCAATAAATATCAATTTATATCTTTAATAACCTGAATAATATGAGCAATCATAATTACTTAGTTATTATATCCATAAATACTAAATGAGAAAATTTGCATCAATATTTATTGAATCTGTATCTATGTTTATTTTTATGTTATTAGATTAAAAACACAAAAACCAAAATATCGTGACAAGATGTTTATGATTTAATTTTGTTTTAAAAAGTTGGAGTAATAAATTAAAAACCACATATATTCCTTCTTTAGATCGACTTTGGGAGTATACTTATCATTTTCTTTGAAATAATTCGTGCACTTGTGAGAGTTTTAAAAATATAAAACCAAAGTATTGGCAGGATCGGTAATGTCGGTTTTGTTAATCAGTGGACCGGTGGTTTTCCTCTTAAGTCATAGTTGTGACCTAGGTTGTTTCCACCTCTTATAAACTTTCAATTGGTATCAGAGCCAACATTAGAGTCACTTAGTGTTAGTCCTACGGATTTTTATCAAGGATAATTTTATTAAGGATTATAGCTCAAATTATGAGGAACTTCAAATATAATGTTAAAAGTTTGAAAATATTATTTTCTAAATTTCTTAGAGCCATAGAAGAGAATAATAGTTTAAATACAAAAATAAAAAAATTAAATAAACAATTTGAGGCATATGAAAAAAATTCTAATAAATTAAAAGAAGCGAATAATATTTTATAAGAACAAAATAATGCTTTGAATTTGAGTTTTGTAGGTTTGAAAGAAGAAAATAATAAGCTTGTTGAAGATAATAAAAACAAGTGCAAGAGTTCAAAAAATCATGTGAAGTAGTGGAGAGACTTACCATTGGAGCTCAACACTTAGATACAATATTGAGCTTTGGTAAGTCACATGGTGATACACATGGCTTTGGTTATAAGAATGAGAGTTCCACACCATCAACATCAAAGACTACATTTGTAAGGCTCTTAAACTCTACTCCTATTGTTACTACTTATGCACAAAGAACTATTGCACATATGCTATAAAAAGTTGTTAAGGTTGTGTCTGTCTCTCATCATTGTGGTAAAAAAGGTCATATAAGACCAAAATATAGATTTTTGATTAATGCTCCTAAACTTAATCATTATAATAATGTGTTCAAAAATTCTATTAGAAAGCATGAAGTCTTAGGTAATAGGCAAGTAAAATTCAATACTTTTAATGTTATGACTCATTATCATCACCCTACTATGCATATTGTATTTCATTTGGGATGAACGAGAAAAGTACAGTTAAGTCCAAGAACACACCTTTGAAACCTAAGTTTGATAAGTCTCAACCCAATGATATAGAGAAACCAAAATACAAGAAAATATGGGTTAGGAAGGTTTTTTTTTCCTGGTCACTTGATCGTCTTTTATTCCTTCATCTAGGTATTTTTGTTAGAGTGCTTAAATGACCCTAGGTGAGCAATCTTTATTGTCTTTATTTTATTTATTAGTGAAACTAAAAAAAAGTAGAATCCTTATTTGGCCAACATGGTATTTGACTTATTCAACACTTATAGACATATAACCTTATTTTTAATGACTTAACTAATTTTGATATTTATTATATAAATTATTCTACAATTTAGGCTTATGCACCCACACATTTTCTTGTACACGTGATGATCGATGTTGACATGAACTTATTCACACACTCACAAACACACAAATATGATATGCTTGGAGTTTATGAATTCTCTTAAAAGACTTTATGAATTCGACTAATCTTGATTATAAAATTGTGTTGAGTTTTAATTCTTGCTTTTTAAAATTTTACCATATGGAGGAACCTAGTATTAAGAAGGCTACCTACTGTTATATGTGAAGCTACTATAGTGAGCGGAGAGGGCTACCCCACAAGTAGTGTGAAAGTCATCATGTTAGGTTTATGGCTCGTGAAAAAAAGAAGAAGAAGGAAAGATTATGTAAAAAGAGACTACTTATAAATCTTGTACATTGAATGCACAAAAAGAAAGATCCAATAGAGGTTAAAAAAATAAAAAAAAATATCATTTACCTCATATATAAAATAAAGAAAAAAATCTAAGTCCTCTTTTAGTAGAGATATTTTATTTTGTGAGATTGAAGACTCGGTTATAATTTTACATGATAGGTGATATTTTTTCTTTTGAGTCTTTTTTGATTGATCATAAATGACTTAATTAGCATATTTGTGGAGTTTAAACATATATACTGCTTTTAAATAAATGTCAATATATTATTATATGTGTGAAGTGTGACTCTTCTATTTTACTTGCTTATTTATACAATAGATAATAAAAAATTGAGTTAAAAAATGAAAAAAAAAGATAAGTTCTCAATTAGTTATGTGCTCATTTGTGGTGAAATGAGTTTAATACCTTATGTGGTTATTTATGAAAAATTCAAAAAAACAAAAATAAGATTTTTTCATTTACATCTTATTTTTCTTTATTACCTTTTTAATTGGTTACTAAGTTAGAGAGTCATAGAACTTAGAGGGATTTTAAAGCATATTACCCTTCTAAATTACTCTACTTTTACATTGCTATATCTTTAGGAGGAGTTTAGCTTCATTACTTTGTCCTTCTCGTATATCAATAAAGAGGAGAGAATAATGTGTTTTACTTCCATGTTTTTATTTTGTTATGCATATAGGGATAGAACTTATTTAATTAAATTTGATTGGTATGAATACACACTACATGATTATTCTTTACACTTCGCTTATTTTTATGTAAACTGAACTAATGTACAATGAGGCTTTCAAGCCAAGTTGTTGTTTGCTTTGCCTATGTCATTTCAGTTACTTACAAGCTTTCAAATTGCAGCGAAGATGGATTCACTGAACCATAGGATAGTTCCCCTATGGAGTCTAGGACATCATTGTATTTTATCTTATTTCTATAAGTGTCATGTAGTGAGTGAGAGGTTTTTCCACACGAAAATGCCAAATGGGGAGTTTGTAGGATTATAAGTGTTGACTATTTTTGTGGACAAAATATTTACCTGTAAACTTATTTTTAATCTCGCTATCAAGTCTATCAAATAAAGATGAAGGGATGTCAGAATTTCAAATAGTTGTATTTTAGGTATATCTGTTATAAATATAACACATAGGATTGCACTCATGTATTTAATAGCACATATCTATAAAGCTGGAATTATTTTTGTTGCTAAAATATTTATACTAAAATATAGAATAAGATATATGCTAAAATAATACATAAGATATACTCTAAATTATAGCTTAAATCTTTAGCCTAAAAAATAGCATAAAATCTACTTTAAAATAACTCTTTTTTAAATAGAAATCTTCATTATTAATGAGTCTATGTTAAAAGAACTCTTCTTTAATTATGAGTCTTCTTAATTAGTGAGTATTATTAATCATATTTGTAATAGAAAATATACTTATCAATCATATATGAGTCTTCTTAATTAATGAATATTATTAATCCTATTTGTAATAGAAAATATATTTATCAATTACATAGGATTAAGAGTTTTAATTTTTCCTATAAATAAAACATATTGCTCATTGTTTCAATCAACTACACAAGCATTATTATATTATTCTTAATTTCTCTCTCTTGTTTTACAAATATAAGATCATAGTTCTTTAGGCTTCTTTATTTAGTTAATCTATAAAATATTATTGGTTATATTTGATTGATTAATAAGCCTAATTAGTTTATGATATTTTGATAATATGTTCTTATAGCTTCTTCTTATTTTTGTTCTTAAATTGTTAGATCAAATAATTATTTTTGTCATATCATAGTTATTTGATTTGATTATTAATATTTAAATAAGCTATTTTTATTGAACTTGTACTTGATCTTTTTGCTTTAAGATTTACTAGTTGATTTGATTAAGTGACATATGTTTTGAATCATCTAGTTAGAATTATTCATTATTAAACCCATTTTAGAACACACATGGGCACTTGTATTTTTGTACTAACTATTTTGCAGTTAATTCGGGAACATATCTGATTGACGAGAAGCTTATTGGAACATTGATTTGGAAACCGCTCATGCTAATATTGGAAATGTGAAAACAGAGGAAGGGCTCATAAGTAAAGCACATTGGGGTAGTATCCTAGGGAGGGTAACATAAGACCAAGTTTGTACTTGAACATTTGTTTTTCATAGTGGAAAGTTAGGTGGTTCGGTAGATCGATGGTTTTTCTCTTAGGTCATGGTTGTGACCTAGGTTGTTTCCACCTAAAAGTATTGTGTGATATTCTTTTATTTCAGCACTTTATTTTTACACACGATTGCATGTCTTACCGCTTTGTTTAGATTATTAAATTATAAATTGATAAAAATTAAAAATAACCTAACTCTAAGTTAATTAATTAAATATCTTATAAACTTTAAGAACCATACATCCTTACCCCACATCTAATAATTTACCGTTAATTTTGAAAAAAAACCATCAAAATTTTACGAATAATTATACTACTACAAAACCGAGCATTAAAGTCGGTTCACGTGTTGAACCAACTTTAAACGTAAAATTGATTCAACGAGTGAACCGAATTTAATATATATATATATATATATATTATATTTTACTCATTTTCTACTCTACTAATAACCTGTATTCGATCACATATAGTAGGAAAAAAATCAAAAATCTATTTAACAAAGTTTAAAAATAATACAAATAATTAAAAAATTAAATATAATTAATTACTTGATAATTAAATTTATTACAAAAAATAATTTATATACAATACATATATATTTAACTTAAATTACAAATAAAATGATGTCGTCAAAGTGTCATGGATTTTGTGATATTCCCACTTTATTTCAAGGAGAGCAAGTTTAGTTGGCTTAGAATCACCAGCCTAATGACAAGTAAACTGGGCAAAAAATAGTTGATCCATATAACTATTCATTCCCCTAAATACATAATCATGTAAACATCCATCAAACAAGTAGTCTAAACTTCAAAGACATATTAATGGAGAAATTAAATCATTATAAATATTATTATGGCGTTGTCCTATGTTATTCAAGATCATTATATTCTTCTCCTAATGTTATAATTTGAACAAAGTATTCTGCCCATTCTTTTTCTAAATCATCAAAAATATGCATATCATAGCCCTACTTGTTCCAACCAAAGAAATATACGTAATTAAATTCAAAATAATGTAATATTATGAATTCACAAAAAAATAACTTTTATATGTTAAAAGATTAGTAAAAGATATTACCACATCCACACTCGAGTGATATAATAATAACCTTATCCCTTTAAAATCATATTAGCATTGTATTAATCTTTTGTCTATAAATATGAAGCTATCTGGAATCAAGATGATGTTTTTAATGTTATAATGAGTTCTAAATATGAAGTCAAGAGTCACTCTGATTTGTTACTTGGGTTCGTTGGGCAAAACATAGTTGTTCCATAAATTTATGGGCACCAAAACTCAACCAACCCAAGTAACAAATCGAAGTTACACTTGGCTTCATATTTAGAGCTCATTATATCATTAAAATACTAGCTTGATTCCATATAGTTTCATATTTATAGACAAAAGATTAATAAAGTGCTAATATGATTTCGAAGGGATAAGGTTATTATTATATCACTCGGGTGTCGATGTGCTAATCTCTTCTAATAATCTATTAACATATATAAGTTATTTTTTGTGAATTCATGATATTACACTAGAATGATAATTCTTGGGTGGCTTTCCTGTACTTGGCTAGCCAGCGACTACTAATGAGCAAAACTGGCATCACCGATTCTACCAATACTTTGGTTTTATATTTATAAAACTCTCCCAAGTGCACGAATCATTTCATAAAAAAATGATAAATATACTCCCAAGGTCAATCTAAGGAAGGAATATATGTGGTTTTTAATTAATTATTCAAACTTTTAAAAACAAAATTAAATCCTAAACATCCTGTCACGATATTTTGAGGTTTTATGTTTTTAATCTAATAACATAAAAATAAACATAGATACAAATTCAATAAACATTTATGCAAATTTTATCTTTTATAATAGTGGAGTATTTATGGATATAATAACTAAGCTAATTATGCTTACTCATATTATTTGGGTTATTAAAGATATAAATTAATATTTATTGATTCTCTCTTTTTTATATGAATATCACCTTTGGTGGGGTTAGATATTCTTTGTTAACTAAGCAAATCAATTAACACCTAAGGATGGGATTGATAACTAATTTGGTTAATTAAATTAATTTCTTTTTCTAAGATATTGAAAATGAACTATTTAAATGCCACCTTTGGTGGGGTTAGACAGTTTAAACTTTATTCAAGGTGTCCAAATTAAACCTAAGAATTTAATTATCCGAGTACTAACTTTCAAGTTTTAAAACTACTACTGAAAACATGTTGTCAATACATTTTCAGATAATAATTCTTATAAAAACTTTTGAAATAGAGCTTCACTCTAACTACTGGACGATTGTACCAACAAATAAAAGAATACTACTTTAAATCAGAACAGATAACTAAACCCTAAAATCTAATTTTTAGATTTAAGTTTGTAATGAAAAATAATATATTTCTCTCTAACATTCATAATATAAAATCTTGAATAAAAACAAATCAATTCATTTGAGGGATTTTTACCTATTTAATATTTCGTAAGCCTAACAACGTTATTATTATATCATGTTTACAAACCGCCAACAAAGTTAAATTTAATCACAGACAAATTAAATATAACATATAAGAATAAAGCATAAAAAATAAATGTAAAGAAAATAAAATCCTTATAGTACTTTGATGTTATTCCTGTTGCTGGAAAACCTCCAAACGGAATTTGCACTTCCATTTATTGAATCAAAAAGCAAATAAATTACAACAACATAATTAGTTCTTCTCAAAATGAGAAGAACTCTAAAACTAAGAAAAACTAACTAAGAAAGGTAAAAACTAAGAAATGGAGAGAAATAAAGAGAAGAGAAGATGTTTTTGAGGTGTGTTTTGATATGAAGTGAATGAGGGTATTTATAGGTGAGGAGAGGAAGAAAAAGTGGGTGAAAAAATGATTAAAAATGGAGGAAATGCAGAGTAGTGAATGATGAAATCATGGTGATGTGGGGCGGGGCAGCGCGAGTGGATTGGGAAAGATGGGTGCAGCAGCGCACGCAGATGGGCGCAGTGGCGCGCGTGGATGCCGTGCGGCATGCGCAGTATGGAGCAGGGGCGCGTGCGGACTAGGCGTTATGCGGGCGATGCGCACAGTTGGTTATGAGACTTCGACGTGGTCTAGGCGATGCACACACATTTCTTGGCACGATTGGGCATGCTACGCACGTTGTCCGACGCAGTTGGGCGGCTACGTGTGCAATTTGACCCTTTTGATCAATTTTATCCAATTTTTTCATATTTGTTGATTTTTCCTCATTTATTTTATGAATATATTTGTGATGTATTGCCTCCGGTATTTCTCTTTGAGTCTTTAAGTTACTTTTTGTAAGCCAAAATACCAGAAAAACAATAAAAATACCCGTGATTCAAAAAAGACAGATTTATATAAATATATGATAAAATCATATAAATATATATATATATTTTTAATCAATTAACGTGTATAAAATCATGGTAATTTTAGTTATTTTTGAGCACTCATCAACTACCATGATGCATGTTGTCATAAGGAAAGTAGGCAAGAGAGATGAGATGAGGTTTGGGAAAAAAACAGGTCCATAAAACAATGCATTCCCCTAAATACATGAGCACATAAACGTCCATCAAATAAGGGATTTCAGACATAGGAATGGAGAAATTAAAGAATTATAAAAATTACCATTATGTTGTCATATGCTATTCAAGATCATCAGAATCTTCTCCTCATTCTTCTTGTGATGATATAATTTGAACCATGTGTTATATCTATTCCGCTCGTAAATCATCAAAAATTTGCAGGTCATAGTATGTCTTGTTCTAACCAAAGAACTACACGTATTTAAATTCAAAATAAGAAAGTAATTTCATGAATTCACAAAAACTAACTCATACATGTTAAAAATGTATATTGGTAAAAGATATTACCACATATTCAATTGGAATTTTGATATTTGTGATGATTTCGCTCATAAAATTCATGACAAAGTAACCACACATGACTCCATTATTTTGTTAGGGAACCTACAAAAAAACAAGTGTACATGATTTTCCATATTCGAAAATCTTTATTATTTAATAATAAAATTATTAATATTCACTTGTACATACCATAACTTTGTGCCATATAAGCTTATGAGATTTTTTAAGGGCAATGCCCATAAACTTGTTCCGCATCTTCCATGCCTTATCAAAGTTTAAAATGGTTAGTTTTTTATTAAATATTACAAAGAACAATAGAAGAAAAATAGCTAGCTATAACACTTACATTTTAATAACTGCTTTTGTATCTTTACTCAATTCTATGGAAGCTGAGTCACAGTACCAAGCATGACTATTGAATAAATCAAGGATTACCAACATCCAATGATCTTGGCCTTGTTCAAACCTTAGTGGCCAAGGGATTATCAACTTTTGATTTCTGTTAAGCGTTAATGCCCTATCACATAATTGTATAGCTCCAATCCTAACATCCATCTCTTGATATTGATTGACAAATGAAGAATCATAGAACATTACTAAATGTGATGAGTGATTATGTTGAAGTCGATAATAACATGTCCTATATAAATAAATATATATAAATAATTAGATAATATAAATATAATTATATATGTTCTACATAAATGATAGTTATTTACTGATTGAGGACTCACCTTGTCCACACTTGAATTATACTTAAATCGATCGTTTGATATTCAAATAGCTGCAATATGCACTCGATCAATATATATGTTTGGCCAATGTCTACACTAGAAATTTCTATAGGAAGTGGCACAGTCCATCCATCATTTATGCTAGATGCCCTCGCAACAATAGTAATCAAAGCACCAAGATTTCTGCTGAAGTTTAAAGCATAATCAGAACTATACTTTTTCCAAGCTTTCTTCTTGAATGACTTAGTGCACGATGATTGGCCACTAGACATAGATTTACCATGAGATACTTTCTTAGTATCTCTTAAATGTGCCACATTTAAGAGTTCTGGTAGAATAGACTAAAGAAGAAGTATTATGTATGTTAGTAACAATAAAAGATATAGTAAAATAATATTAGTAAAAAAGTGTTATCTTTTAAGTAAAAAAATAGTACCACGTCAAAATTTATCACAACTAGAATCGAAGACCAAGCCACATATTGTCTAACCACCTCTTGGACTGTGGTAGCATCAGAAGGCACAGTTAGTGGACAATCTTGGAGCAATGATTGATCAATTACTATTTGCCAATGATTTGGCGAATATTGATTATGAATCATCCGATCATCGCTCAATTGTTGTACCATTCTATATCTAACTTTAAGATTTGAAGACCTCCCAGTACGGTTAGGAAGAATATTATGCATTTGTATATTCTGATGTTCTTCCCTAATAATTTGAAATTTATCTGTATGTCTATGATCCACTAAGTCTTTCCAAACTTGAGGTATAATCCAGGGGTGTCCTTTAGGGATTTCGTAAAGCTCGACTTCATCAAGTTGTTTCAAATATGGAAACACATAATTTCTTGCCAATTTAGAAATTTTGTATTCCTTCCGCACCTTATTTGCAATCTTATAAAACTTTCTCTTCCAAGTGTCATCAACTTTATAACGATTATGTAAAAACACACTACAAAAGATTAGATATAATACAAAAAAGATATAATATATGTAATTAGTTATAAAATATAAGAGACTTACACAAATGGTTTTCCATATTTTGTACTTTTCAGCTTCGTCAACCTGAGTCCAATCATTTATATTGATTGGTATACTTGACTTCATAAGTCTACTAATAGAGGATTTCAATTGTTGGCCATTTTCCCCTATTAGATTACCAATAGCATCAAATAGAGCTGGTACTCTATCATCTGGGTTAAGTGGAGCATGAGGTATATTCGCTCAACCCTTTCTTTTGAAATGCCTTAATGGATCATTTGGATCTACAGGCTCTGGTACCCTAGGATCCATGAAATATCTGCAAACAATGATGAAATATAAATTAATTGACAATTTTAAGTCCATACATATATATAAATATCCAAGAGTTATTAGAACAATATAGAACATACATTATGTTTAATTAGGTTGTTGATCGTATACATATATTCCTTCACAATCACTTCGAGTCCATGACGAAGAATCATCGTCATCAACCTGATCATCACATACATTAGGCAATTTGTTTGAGAAATTACTAATATTGGATAATGTATCAAGTATAGGGTCAACATCTTATAAAGCATCACAATGGTAGAACTCTTTTTGTGGAGGCATTAACACAATAGACCATCTTGTGTAAATTTGATCGCTCGCATAAAATACTTGTTTTGCATGAAGTGCTAACGTGAAAGGATCATCAGTGTGACTTATCTTGGATACATTTATAAGGGTAAATTCAAAATCATCAATTTTATATCCAACATTGATAAAATCTTTGACCTAATCACACAAGAATACTATTTCATGGAAGACCTCATAATCGAGTTCCCAAATCTCTTAAATTATACCATAATATATATGTTCTATTAGAAAGTATAGGATTACCATCTTTTGAACTGGAAAATTGCATAGTTTATGCAACCATCTTCACACCACTATTCTGATTTACTCAGACTTTGTCCCTTTCTTGAGTCATAAACCTCGATCCATTAATTGTGAAACTAGAAAATGATTTGACATCAAATTTTGGACCATGTGCAAGCCATTCTAAACTTTCTGTTATTTTATGATTAGGTTTATTGAGTTCGACTGGAATCTATGCATACAAAAACATGAAATGTGTTTAAAGCAAAGTTTTAAAATATTGCATAGAAGTACTAATGAATTCTTGTATGTGACACTTACATGGTTGCAAAACCAATTAATAAGCTCTCGCTTATGTTCATCATACAACCATTTTTCTCCTTTTTTTTAAAACGAGGATCGATCTTCAATAAGTTTAAATGCATTATGTAATGGTATTAAAGATATATCAAGTAGATATCATCATTAATAGTTAAATAAAAAATATTTTTTGCATAAATGGAAAGGTTAAACATCACTTACTCTATGTACGGTTGAGCCTCATTATTATTTACCAAAATGATTTGGTGTGCTTTTTCCCATCTAATGTGATCAATAACTAATTTCTTACTTCCACCAAGCATAGGGTTACCTACTTGGATCATGTGACATTCTAAGAACAACTTAGGGGTAGGATTCCCAATTTTAGTGCAACCACTAAAGTATTCAGAACAAAACTCAATGGCCTCTTCAATAATGTAACGTTCCACCATGCATCATTCAAGTCAATTTCTATTATTTACATATCCTTTAAAGACTTGTATATCTCTCTCAAAAGGATACATCCACCTTAAGTAAGTAGGACCACACAATTGAACCTCTTGAACTAAATGAACACACAAGTGAATCATTATATCGAAGAAAGAAGGAGAAAAATATTTTTCAACTAGATACAAAGTCTCTACAACATCTTTCTATAAAGAGTTTAACTCACCAATTGATATAGATTTCTTGCATATTGTATTGAAGAATTAATAAAGATGAATTATTTATAATCGAACATGTTTTGGAAGAATTGATCTAATAGAAACTGGTAATAACTGTTGTATTAAGATATGATAGTCATGTGATTTCAATCCATAAAGTTTCTTATCAGTGATAGACATAAAATTTCTTAAGTTGGACGAGTAACCATTAGGAACTTTCACACCCGCCAAACATTTACAAAACACATCCTTCTCTTTTGTTGACATTGTATATGATGTTGGTGGCAAGTATGTTCGATTCTTATCATTTTCCACCCTTGGTGCCAATTCAGGTTGTATGCCTAGTTTCTTTAAATCCAGTCTTGCTTTAATTCCATCCTTCATTTTTTTAGGTATATTAAGTAATGTACCAATCAAGCTCTCACATACATTTTTCTCAATGTGCATGACATCTAAGATGTGATGAATGTGTAGGTCTTTCCAATAAGGTAATTCCTAAAATATTGATTTTTTATTCCAACAACAATGGTCTACTGATTCAGTAACATTTTCATTTTCACCCCTTTTATTAGTTGACTCCTTTCGTTTCCCTACCTTAGTGAGTATTATTTTTTTTTCATCTTTCCATATCATTTGAATGTCATACCATTCAATTGCCTTAATATCTCAACACCTCGTAAAGGTCAGGGTGCATGATCATGATCTTCTTCATCATCGAATAGTTTCTTTTGGTATCTAAACTTGTGTCCTGATGAACGAAAACCGGTATCGCCGATCCTACCAATACTTTGGTTTTATATTGATAAAACTCTCGCAAGTGCACGAATCATTTCGTAGAAAATGATAAGTATACTTCCAAGGTCGATCTAAGGAAGGAATGTATGTGGTTTTTAATTTATTATTCAAACTTTTAAAAACGAAATTAAATCCTAAACATCCTGTCACGATATTTTGGGTTTTGTCTTTTTAATCTACTAACATAAAAATAAACATAGATTCAACAAATATTTATGAAAATTTTATCATTTATAATAGTGGAGTGTTTATGGATATAATAACTAAGTTAATTATGCTTGCTCGTATTATTTAGGTTATTAAAGATATGAATTGATATTTATTGATTCTCCCTTTTTTGTATGAATACCACCTTTGGTGGGGTTAGATATTATTTGTTAACTAAACAAATCAATTAACACCTTTATGGGTGGGGTTGATAAGCCAATTTGGTTAATTAAATTAATTTCTTTTTCTAAGAGATTGAAAATGAACCATTTAAATGCCACCTTTGGTGGGGTTAGACAGTTTAAACTTTATTCAAGGTGTCCAAATTAAATCTAAGAATTTAGTTATCCGAGAACTAACTTTCAAGTTTTAAAACCACTACTAAAAACATGTTGTCAATACATTTTTAGATAATAATTCTTATAAAAAATTTTGAAATAGAGCTTCACTCTAACACCTAGGAGTGATTGTACCAAAATAAAAAGAGCACTACTCTAAATCAGACAGATAACTAAACCTTAAAAATCTAATTTTTGATTTAAGTTTGTAATGAAAAATAATATATTTCTCTCTAACATTCTTAATATAAAATCTTGAATAAAAAATAAAATCAATTCATTTTAGAGATTTTCACCTAATTAATATTTATGAAAGCATAACAACGTTATTATTATATCATGTTTACAAGCAATAAAGACAGTTAAATTTAATCGCAGACAAATTAAATATAACATGTAAGAATAAAGCATAAAAAATAACTGTAAAGAAAATAAAATCCTTACAGAACTTCGATGTTATTCCCGTTGCTAGAAAACCTCCAAGCGGAATTTGCACTCCCATTTATTGAATCGAAAAGCAAATAAATTACAAAAACATAACTAGTTCTTCCCAAAAAGGGAAGAACTCTAAAACTAAGCAAAATTAACTAAGAAAAGCTAAAAACTAAGAAAACTAAGAAAAAAACTAAAAAAACTAAGAAATGAGAGAAAGAAATAGAGAAGAGAATTTGTTTTGAGGTGTGTTTTGAAGTGAAGAGAATGGGGGTATTTATAGGTGAGGATGGAGAGAAAAAGTTGGTGAAAAAATGTTAAAAAATGGTGAAAATACGTAGTGCAATTATGGAGGTCATTGATGACATCAACATGACGTCATGGGGGCGGCTGCACGTGAAAAATGGGGCGAAATGGCTTCAGCGCGCGCGGAGGGAAGCTGGGGCGCGTACAGGCGCGTGTGAACAGTGACAGCGCACTGCGGCGCGCGCGGATCTGGAGGAAGGCGTGCGCATCTGCGCGCGGACGTGGGCCATGCTGCGCGCGCGGCTAGGCGCTGGCGCGTGCAGATGCTGGCCTCCTCGAGGCGCGATTTTTTCCTTTTTGACATTTTGACCTTTTCGACCCATTTTGTCCAATTTTTCCATATTTGTTGACATTTCCTCATTTATTTATTAATATATTTGTGATGTATTGCTCCAGTATTCCTCTTTGAGTCTTTAAGTTGCATTTTTAAGCTAAAATACTTGAAAAACAATAAAAATACCCGTGATTCCGAAAAAGACAAATTTATATAAATATATGATAAAACATATAAATATATATATTTTTAATCAATTAATGTGCATAAAATCATGGTTATTTTAGTGCTTTTTGAACACTCATCCTGACTAAACCTTTCGCTAGTCCCAGCAAGAGAAGCGATAAAAACTAAAAATTAAATTATCCTAAATCACTTCCGTGGATTGGCACGATTGCATTTAGCCTATGCGACAAGCCTTTAAACCCTGCGGTTGCCCTAGTGAGCGAGTTTGAGTCTCGTGAGGGTTTTCGTAATGATACCATGAAAGCATTGAACTAAATGTAAAAATCAAAACAAACAATAAAAACAATCAACTCAAAATCTAAAATTACAACAAAATCAAAATTTAATTTTTTAAGAAATAAGAGTAAACAACATATCACAAAAATGTCTCATACTTTTTAATCTCCTTTAAGATCATAATTAAAATCTCCAGCATAAGTTATTTTAATCTCTTTAAACAATCATGATTTTATTATAATAATTAGTCGAAAATCATTTTCATATTTCCTATCAAAAATGTATCAATTTAATTTTACCCAATTTCAGTGTCATGAATTGAGAATTCGCTTCTACTCTATTCCTCACAAGTCAATACTCTCAAAACACTGAATCCTATGGGTTCAAACACTTATACTAATTTATATGCGAAAGAGTTGATATATATAAATGAACTAATATGTTCGCATATGTATAAAGAATAAAGGCTTAAAGTGTTATTTTAACATTGATCTCATGAAAGGAATCAAATGTATAAATTATAAAGATATCATATATAAAAATTATTTTCATGCATAAATCAAACTTATTAAGAAAGAATTTCAAGATATATGCCTTTTACAAATGAAGAGAATGCAATGACTTTTTAGGGAATTATTTCCTATATCTTTCTTTTGTAATTAACCTTTACTCACAACTTTGTAGGCAATGTGGGTTATAGTATGTAGATTATACTATATATTCGTTATATCTCTATTTTTTTCTGAAGATATTTCTCAATATATATATTTTAGAGAGTCAACCCATGTAAGATTATACATTTTTTGGAGTTTGGTGAGTGGTTAATTTTGTGGCTTTTCTGTTTGATCTTGGTTTAGGTAACCCCAGATATGTCTCTTTTTTTTGTAACAATCATGCATGAATGAGATATAAGCATATACTATCAATTTCTACTCAAATCATTTAATCTAAGCAAAAATAATAATAATAAATATACGATACTCTATTTAAGATGAGAAAAAAATTCATACATTCAATGCTAATACCTATAGAGATCATCTAAAAATTTGAAAAAATAAGAAATGTGTTTGGAGTAGAAAAAATATATATTTCACTCTGAATAAAGGAAATAAGGCACAAATTATATCTCACAAAGGTAGTCTCCACTAAAAAAAATTCATAAACACCGATTTTGGGTTTAATATAATTTCTACATCTTATCAAGAAATACTAGTTATGACAAAAACTAACTAATTATCAAAAAATAATTACAAAATATTTCATGATATGTTTTCAAAAATTAATCTAAGAGTACAAAAGACTTAACTATTTACTTAAATTTGATTTAAAGAACTCATAAATTTTTGTGAGAAAAGTTTTTTTTTTCAAAAATTACTAAATCACACAAAATAGAAATAAAACCAAACACACAAAAAAATGAAAATGTGAACATAAAAATAAAATAAAAACTTATTATATATATATTTTTTATTTTTTATTTTTTATTTTTTATTTTTTATTTTTAAATTGTCAAATTTTTTTTTAATTAAGCATGGTAACTTTTCACCACCCCCAACCTAGAACTTACATTGTCCTCAATGTAACAACTGTAAACTAAAGATAAAGAAAAAAGAGAATAAAGATTACCTATTTCTTGAGAATGTGCAAGTAGTAATGGAAAATGCAGGTGAATCCATCATATTCATCATTAAAGTGTATACAGACAGATCGTTGTGAACTTCTAACATCTCAACAAATATTTTTAGTTTTAACAATTTAAAAATTATTCACATGTAATTAAAATGAAATAAACAATAAAATTAAGTAAATAAAATAAATAAAAGAAAATTACCTAAAATGATGGGTTGCCTCATCAGTCAACGGATTTAACGTCTTAGCGAAGATGTAACTTGGGGATTGCATTTTAAGTAAACTCAATGTCCCCTCATCATTGAGTCAATCAAACCTACGAGGTAAGACAAGGTTGTCTACCTATACTTTTCGCCATGCCTATTGATTTTCAAATTTCTTTCTGTACTTAAAACTAGGGGCATACTTGAGGGTTTTAGATAACCCACATCTAGGTGCAAATCAAATAATTAAGGTATCAAAACACAATTGTACCTAGATCAAACAAAACAACTAACTCCTTAGATTGTAATTAAAACTTTAAAATTTTGGAGATAGTTTGAGAAATTTTTTTTTGTTTTTTTTTTGTTTAAAGATAAAATAACATAATCAGTATTAACCAAGAGTACTCCTAGGAAAGAATGGTGGTGCAAAGGCTCTTTAAAAACCATCCTCCTAGACAGAACTCCCTTAGATCTTTACTTTTCATGCTATTAAAATTAAGTTAATTAAGTTAAGTTAAGTAAAAAAATTAAGTTAATGAAAATCTAATTAAGTTAATTAAGTTAAATGAAGTAAAAATCTAAGTTAATTAAGTTAATGAAAATCTAGGTTAATTAAAAAGCTAACTTAATTAAGTTAATTTAAGTAAAAATTTAAGTTAATTAAGTTAATGAAAATCTAAGTTAATTAAAAAGGTAAGTTAATTAAGTTAATTAAAGTTAATTAAAAATTTAAATTAATTAAGTTAGTAAAAACTTAAGTTAATTAAGTTAAATTAAAATTAAGAAATAAAGAAGAAAAAAAGTTAAATAGAGAAAAAATATTAAAATTAAAATAATAAAATAAAATAGAATAAAAATAAAATAAAATTGAAAAAAAAGTAAAAGAAAATAAAATAAAATTTTTTATATTTAAAAAAAATTAAAATTAAGATTCTAATAAATAAAATAAAAAATTACGTTTTTATTTTTTTATAATTTTTTATAGTTTTTTATTTTTTTATAATTTTTTTATAATTTTTTTATAATTGTTTTATAATTTTTTTATTTTTTTATATTTTTTATATATTTTTTATATATTTTTATATATTTTTATATTTTTTATTATTTTTATTTTTATTTTTCTTTTATTTTTATTTAAAATTTATTTAATTTTATTTGTTTTTATTTAATTTTAAATTTCAAAATTATTTTACTATTAACGCTATAATTTTTTATTTTTTATTTTTAAATATTTTCTTTTTCTTTTTTTTTGAAATTTAAAATTTTTATTTTTATTTATTTATTCATTAAGAAATTTAAAAAAAAAATTATTTTTATTTTTTACTATTAATGAATGGTAAGTTTTTTTTTTTTTACAATTCATGAATAATAAATGTTTTTACTTCATATTTCAAATTTCTAAATTATTTTATTATTATTTTTTATTTTTTATTATTTCTTATGAAATATGATTAAATTTTATTTTATTTTTATTTTTTTACACAAACAAAAAATCACAATTATTTACAGCACAAAAATATTTTTAAAATTTTGATAAATAAATTAAAGCGCTATTTATTCCTTCCCGGCAATCGCCAAAAACTTGATGAGCGAGCAAAACTGCGTCATGATCCGCCAATACTTTGGTTTTATATTTATAAAACTCTCGCAAGTGCATGAATCATTTCGTAGAAAATGATAAGTATACTCCCAAGGTCGATCTAAGAAAGGAATGTATGTGGTTTTTAATTTATTATTCAAACTTTTAAAAACGAAATTAAATCCTAGACATCCTGTCACGATATTTTGGGTTTTGTATTTTTAATCTACTAACATAAAAATAAACATAGATTTATTAAATATTTATGCAAATTTTATCATTTATAATAGTGGAGTATTTATGGATATAATAACTAAGTTAATTATGCTTGCCCGTATTATTTAGGTTATTAAAGATATGAATTGATATTTATTGATTCTCCCTTTTTGTATGAATACCATCTTTGGTGGGGTTAGATATTATTTGTTAACTAAACAAATCAATTAACACCTATGGGTGGGGTTGATAACTAATTTGGTTAATTAAATTAATTCCTTTTTCTAAGAGATTGAAAATGAACCATTTAAATGCCACCTTTGGTGAAAGGTTATGATTTAAACTTTATTCAAGGTGTCCAAATTAAATCTAAGAATTTAGTTATCCGAGAACTAACTTTCAAGTTTTAAAACCACTACTAAAAACATGTTGTCAATACATTTTTAGATAATAATTCTTATAAAAACTTTTGAAATAGAGCTTCACTCTAACTACCGAGCGATTGTACCAACAAATAAAAAAGCACTACTCTAAATCAGACCGGATAACTAAACCTTAAAATCTAATTTTCAGATTTAAGTTTGTAATGAAAAATAATATATTTCTCTCTAACATTCTTAATATAAAATCTTGAATAAAAATAAAATCAATTCATTTTAGAGATTTTCACCTATTTAATATTTCGCTGTAACAACGTTATTATTATATCATGTTTACAAGCAATGGCCACAGTTAAATTTAATCGCAGACAAATTAAATATAACATGTAAGAATAAAGCATAAAAAATAACTGTAAAGAAAATAAAATCCTTACAGAACTTCGATGTTATTCCCGTTGCTAGAAAACCTCCAAGCGGAATTTGCACTCCCATTTATTGAATCGAAAAGCAAATAAATTACAAAAACATAACTAGTTCTTCCCAAAAAGGGAAGAACTCTAAAACTAAGCAAAATTAACCAAGAAAAGCTAAAAACAAAGAAAACTAAGAAAAAAACTAAAAAACTAAGAAATGAGAGAAAGAAATAGAGAAGAGAATTTGTTTTGAGGTGTGTTTTGAAGTGAAGAGAATGGGGGTATTTATAGGTGAGGATGGAGAGAAAAATTGGGTGAAAAAATGTTAAAAAATGGTGAAAACGCGTAGTGCAATTATGGGGGTCATTAATGACGTCAGCATGACGTCGTGGAAGCCCTTGCATGAAAAATGGGGCGAAATGGCATCGGTGCGCGTGGAGGGCAGTACGCGCGTGCTGGTAGCGCGTGAAGCGATGACAGTCTTATGACTGCGGCACAGCGTGGATCTGGAGAAGGCGCGCGTCTGCGCCGGACGTGGAAGGCCATCTTGGCCGTAGCGCTATGGTGGCTCGGCGGGCGCGATTTTTTCCTTTTTGACATTTTTGACCTTTTCGACCCATTTTGTCAAATTTTTCCATATTTGTTGACCTTTCCTCATTTATGTATTAATATATTTATGATGTATTGCTTTCAGTATTCCTCTTTGAGCCTTTAAGTTGCATTTTTAAGCTAAAATACCTGAAAAACAATAAAAATACCCGTGATTCCGAAAAAGACAAATTTATATAAATATATGATAAAACATATAAATATATATATTTTTAATCAATTAATGTGCATAAAATCATGGTTATTTTAGTGCTTTTTGAGCACTCATCATGTCTAGATGGAAAAATATTCTATGTCTTATATAAGATATCTTTCGTCCGTGAACAAGATAAGTTGCAGAAGTGCCATCACTACATATAAGGCATCCCTTGTAACCTTTGTTGCATGTCCTGATAAGTTCCTATAGGTAGGAAAATCATTAATTGTCCATAAAAGGACCCCCTCAAGTTAAAGTGTTCTTCTTTGTATGCATCGTAAACATTTACACCATCATTCTACAACGTCTTTAAATCATTTATCAGAGGCTACAAATATACATAAATATCAATATAGGGTTGTTTTGGTCCTGAGATCAATAATGCTAACATCATGAATTTTCTTTTCATACATAATCAAGGAGGAAGGTTGTATGTTACCATAATTATTGACCAACAACTATATCTACTACTAAGGGAACTATATGGATTAATTCCATCAGCAACAATGGCAAGACAAAGATTGCACAGATCAGATGCAAATTGAAGGGATAAATTATCTACTACTTTCCAATTTGGAGAATCACAAGGATGACATAGCACCCCATCATTAGATTGATTATCTGAATGCCAAGTCAACATCTTTGATGTCTCTTTACTTTTAAACAACCTTTGAAAGTGAGGAATCGGAGGGAATTACCAAAGACCCTTTGCGGGCACCCTTTTCTTAGGTGTTATCTCATTTGTAGCATGCTTCCATCTCGATTCTTTACACATCATACAATCATTTAATGTCTCATATTCATTTCTATAAAGAATGCCATCATTTGGACAAGCATGAATCTTATGATATTGCATACCAAATCAACTAAGAGATTTCTTTATTTTATACATTGAAGATGAAAATTCAATACCCTCAAGAAACATATCTATTAGTAGATTTATTAATTCTGTGAATCCCTTGTCAGGAAAACCATGTTTTTCCTTCACATTGTACAAATGAACCAATCCTAACATTTTAATGTATTTCTTGCATTTTGAATACAACGGTTTTTCGACATCTTCTATAAGTTTTTTAAAGGTTTCGGGATCATCCTCATGTAGTTCATCTTCAACACCATGAAAGATATTTTTTGTCTATACATTATGATAAGATGTATGTAATCCATTCGCATTCTTATTTATCTCTTCCCTATGAGTATTATCAATATTTTCTCCATGATAATACCAACATTTATAACTCAAAAGAATACCACTACAGATAAGGTGATACTTAACCTCGTCAACTTCATGAAATCACTCATTTTTACATTTAATAGATGGACATCGAATCATACTAATTTCATTATTACTATTTCTACAAGCAAATTCCAAGAAATTTTCAACTCCAGAAATATAGTCCTGCTCAATTATACACTTTGACATCTAAGATTTGTCTATTTTCTATTAATGATATTAAACATATTAAATATATATCCAATCAATATATTTCAGTTATTATTATATATGAATTCCCTAATTATTAGAATATATACCAAAACATACATAATATAAAAATTTATCATTTTAATCATTTTAAAATTGTATTACTTTTACTAAATAAAATATAATTATTTATATGTAAATAAATTTATCTACATACGGTAAATATTCTAGTCCCTTAAACCCACATCATCTAGATATTATTTCCCTTGACCCACCTAGAAAATCAACCAAACAAATAATAACATGCATAATACAAAACCTACATAATACAAAAATTTATACAAAAGATAACACAAAGTGAATAATAAGTGCGTAGGATTAATAGAAATACTTACAAGAGTAAATGAAGTGAAAAAATGAAGGAAATGAAGAAACAAATGGTGTTTTGTAAGTGAGAAAATAGGTATAAATTTTTTGAGTATTTCGCTAAAAAAGGGATATGGAAGATAATTTGGAGAGGAAGAAAACCCACTAAATGATGTTGGAAATGGTGGTCGTAGGTGCTAGAAAATACAAAATAGTGGAGGAGGTAAAGCTCGGTTTTGAGTTTTTTGGGTGCTACAAATTAAAAATGTTGTGTCTGATAGAGAAGAAATAAGAGAAAAGGAAAAATCCAGGTGAATAGCATGAGTTGACATGTTAAATCGATGCTACACGAAGACATAGCATCGGTTCTACGTGTCAACCGACACTACACACATGTATAGTGTCGGTTGATAAGAAGGACCAACATTACGTCCTACTTGTAGCGTCAGTTCAACACGTCAACCGACTTTATCCACGTGTGTAGTGTCGGTTTAACACGTCAACCGATGTGCCTGGTGCATAGATAGAAATCAACCTTTAACATGCCATTTACTATTAGCATCAATTATTAGTTATGCTAACTCAAAATTGAACCAAACAAATGACTATGTTTTTCTTCTTGCTTGAAACCCCAAATCCATATATACAAACAACACAAGTAATTTCACAAGGTTTCACTTTTTCATCCAAGCCTCATATAAATTTAAATGTACACTTACCATCTTTCTTTGCAGCTCTGAATAAGAGCTCTTCAACCAAATGTTGCGCCGGATCACCTTCGGGAATTAGGAAATAAAGATACGATTGTAAGCTTTAAAGCATCACATAAATAGTAGCGGGAATTCCAACATTTAATTCCATGATCCGGTAACTTACCATTGTAAATTCTACAAAGGCTATACGAGTTGAGTGCATGTGATCTCCTAGAAGCCTTAAACGAGTAACCTAAAGGAAAAAAAGAAAGACAACATTGAAAATAGAAACATAGTTATAGCTAAGTAGACAGACAAAATGATCTTGAAATCTCTATACCTCACCATAGGTTGTTTTAAAAAACTTTTTCATTGTACGAGCATTATGAAAAACACTATTATAAGTTTAGAAAATTGCAAATAAATTACTATGTTAAAGAAACAAGAATGGATCTGCTCCTCCCACAAATGAATCTGTAATAAAAATTACAGTAAGAAATATACCCAGAGTTGGGTCGCAAGAATAGAAATTGTTGTAATAAAATTCCAGTAAGAAATATATACAGTAATGAATATGTAATAGAAATTACAATATCACACATACTTGGAGTTAGGTCGTGAATGACAATGAAGAAGAGATCAGTTGGGTTGAGCAAGCGAGCAAGCTGACGAAAAGTAAAAGAAAAAATAGAGACAAAAGGAAGGAAATCAGTTGGGGAAAAACGTGAGGGATTGATGGAGCTGATGTGGAAGGAAAATAAAAGAAAAAAGGAAGAAGGAAAATGGGAGGATGGAGCTGCGCGTTGGTGGGGAAGTAAAGAACAAAGAGAGAGGCTAGGGTTTACGTGAGCACAATGGAGGTTGGTCGGGGGAAAGAAAAGAAAAGAAAAAAAAGGGAGGGAAAAAAGAAAAAAAGAGAGAGGGAAAAGGAAACAAGAAAAAGGAGAGGAAAAAAGAAAAAAAAATTAAATATAAAAATTGGGTGTGTAGTATAAAAGCGAAAATATATGAAATTAAATTAATAGAAAAATGAAAAAATTGTATAGTAATTTTTGTATTTTTTTAAATGAATAACACACAATATATTATTTGATTTTGGTTTTAAAAAGATTGAAAACTCTATTATTTTAATTATGATTATAGTTATTTAATGATCGTGACTATATAAGTTTATTTATATTTAAATAATTTTTGTAGTTTAACTTATGGCTACTGTTACTAATAAAATCGAGGCTATATGTATTCACTTTATCCTCGGTTTTCATATATAGCCTCGATTTTCATAAGATCATGATCAAAATCCTATAGCCTTAGTTTTTAAAATAACACAGACTAAATTATCAAGATCATATGTAGTGATTTATTCAAAAATTATAATTTTCCTAAAAAGTTTGTTTTGGAATAAGTTTCGAGAAGACTACACTCATTACAAAACATATTTAGTACATTTAAATATTTGAAAAAATAAAACAATCATTTTTATGGCCATATGACCCTTAAAATTGTTCTGAGATTGCTAGTATGGATGTACAGAAAAAATTATTAATGAAATTGTATTCAAAAATTGGATTATTTTGAATAATTTGATTTGGTTTTGTTATCCCATTCTATTCGGTCCAATTTGTATAAATTTTAATGGTTTAGTCCGATCCAATTTAATACATACAAATAATTGAATCCAATTTATTTAAATTTTATAAAATTTGGACAAGATCATATCGTGTTTGCTCTTAATTGGTAGTAAATTTTCAACATATGATAATAGCGTTGAGTGTGATCAATTTGATTTATTATTAGATTAATTTACAAAAAAACCTAATCTTGGCAGTTTTAAAAGAATTAAAATTTCAGAATATCTTAGTAAATTTTCAACCGTTGATAATAGGATTGAGCATGATCAGTTTGGTTGATTATTAAATTATTTTATAAATGAACATTATTTATACGATTTTGAAAGAATTAAAAATTTAGTAATCTTATAAACTCCCAAAAATTCGAATTTCAAATAAACATATAAGATTGTTTTTAATAAGTCGATTTGAAGGTGTTCGGTTTAACAGTTTTGTAGCTATTATTTTTTATTAAAAACCTTTTTATAAAAGTTTAACTTAGAATTAC